>CM077504.1:48881748-49481748 GCA_039654745.1 Houttuynia cordata | reverse complement strand
CACATGGAATACGAGCATGATTTAGATCATCATAGGAATCCAAAACCAACTTCCGTTGGACAGCATATGAAGAAGTGATTGAGATGAAACACAAACACTAACAAAATCAAGAAGTCACGTGGGGATATCAATCAGGGTTCGGCAAAAAGAATTCAAGGTATACGAATACACGATTACAAGCATCAACATTCTTCTCAAGCAATCAACAATATCAATATCAAATAAGAATAGTGGGAAAAGATATCCTACTAGATTGAAGATACCGAATTCTTCCCGAGCACTCTTGACTCCAATAATGTCGCACCACCACCACGCCGGTCGACCTTGCTTGAACCACCACGAACACCACCGGAGATAGGTTGCCGCCGGTCGGAAAAGAGAGAGGGAGAGAGATAGAGAGATTGAGCTAGGAGGTGCTCAAATGGCTTAAGCACTCCAGCCAAAAACCGCCCCCTACTAGGCCCTATTTATAGACTTTCTAATTGATTTCCCACCGTTGATCATCCCCTCAAATCAAAGGCTCAGATTGCATCAGAAAATTCTGGAATTCCCCTTTCCCATATGACTCTTTGGTTTTCTACTAATTGAGTTAATGGGGTCAATTGCATGGAATTAGTGTTAACTCTCAACTAACTCCACTAACTCACTCGATCCTTGCACAATTAAGTGGTTTAGAGTTTCATAGTAACCACCACCTACCCACATAAGTAATTTCTAATTCATATCTTTGATTAATCCCATATTAACTTTATTTCCAAAAATGACACAACTTTACATTTACTTACTAAATAATAATATCTTATGAAAATCCTCGAATCAAATTGATTTCCAAAAAGGGTAAACCATTAATGAAAATTCAAACAAAAAGGGTCCCCTCCACATGGCGCCCAAGGGTGTCCACGTCACCCAAAAGGTGACGCACCACTACAGGATCCACGTGGCCCTCTAAAGTTTTCACGCGTCTTAGAACACAAAATCTTAGATGAACGGTTAAGATGACTTACACGTGTGATGTGCAGTTCCACCGTGCACGAGTCCTACACCTGGTAGCATGTCCATTAGGCTCCGCCACACGTATACTTGCCCGCTTGACTAGCCCTAGCCCGGGCACTCAAGTGGCCCTGGCGTCAGGTGTATTCAACCTCTGGCGTCAGACGGGTTACAGCGCCAGGCCTAGTCCTCGCGCTCGGTAAAACCTGCCCAATCGATTTTTCGGGCGTTACAATAAATATAAGATAGCTAGGGCTATCATGTAATTACACGATAGCACTGCTATTGTAATTGCTATTGTAATGGGGCATATTTCAATGATTCATATCTATCTCATTTCTTATCCAATTTTACCAATTCTTTTTGCATTCTTCTTTATTTTCCCCCTCTTTCTTGTCATGAGTAGTCTACTATGTTGGGACACCACATGCTATTTATCATAGGTTTTACTATATTTTTTAGATATTATCTCAACATCCTTATAATATCATAATGAAAATAAAGAGCACTAAAAATAAGGAATAACAAAAAAATATGCGAAAATGGATTAGAAATGAAGGAGATATGATTCGTTGAAGTGTAAAACCTAAAACCACGTAACATGGAAAAGGTTTAGGGTTAGGGTTCATGAGGGCAAAATGGGAAGATCAAGTATAAAACTAGGTTATATGGAATGAGCTTAAAAAAACTAGGTAATATGGCAATCCGGGCTCATTGGCCAGGTAATATGAAAAAACCCCGTTCTCACTGCAATCGAGTATTCAGATTTTAGAATTTTTGGCATTTCTTCTAGTTTAAATATCAATTGATAAACTAGCTAGTTTAGTTTTTCTTGGATTTCTGGAATCTAAAATTAAAAAGAAAGATTTGAGATCCCAACAATGGATATACAAAAATGAGTTCTCAAACTGGGTACCCATTTACACATAAGCATTTGTATAACAACACTATTGGTGCTGATGTGGAAGATTTTAGTACCCGGTTGAAGATGCTCTAAGCGTTTAAAAACAGTTTTTATTTGATCTTATTTTTCTTTTTGTTTTGTTCTTCAGTTTTTTTTTTTTTTTTTGGGTTACACTGAACTACAGGGAAGAATCACAATGCTAGTATTATTGAAAACAATACAAGAATCACATTGTTAATGAGAGTATGAGGTTCAAGTCAAAAAGCTCGACCACCTCCCCAATTCATGATGACCTAACCAGTTAGGTATTTTGATCTTATCTTAACTACTCCAAGATAATCAACAAAAGACAAGAATAGGACTTTCTTCAATTTTATGATGACAACACAACAAAAGCCAATTAGTGAATTGAGTGCAAGTGAACTTTTTGCTTGATTTGTCCTAAAAAAATCTAAAAATAACTCACTTTCAAAAATTAAATCTGAATATTAATATGAGAGCGAGTGTGTTTTATGCATTATGAAATGCATAATTTTCCTAATTATTTAAGGTAAAATAAATGAATGACGTATTGGCAGCAAGATACGGTATTCTGAGAGGCTGGTGGCCCTGCCCTGTATATTTTGGGTCCTAACGACTCGGACACCCCTTGTTATGAGAAAAACAATATTCCCTCATCCAAAAATATGTCCTCATTAGAAAACTAAAATGAGCTAAAATTAGTTCAATTTGCCATTTGGTTTTCTAATGAGGACACATATTGTTTGACGGAGGGAGCAATAATAATAAGACAGGTATAATATGGCTTGCATGAGCCTAATCATCTAGAGTCGTTAGATTTTGACCCGATAGCTGGTGTCCAATCCGTGGGTAGGTGAGTTACGGATCTTACGGCTTGAGATTAATGAGGCTCATGCAAGCCATGTGAGACGAGTCTCATTTAAACTTTTCCATAAAAATGAGAAATAACAGAAAAGATGTAGAGGAGAGTGGAGATGCTAAATCAAAAGAGAAAATGCATCACGAAACTTAAGAAGTAAAATATGAAGGCAAATGGAGTAAGACACATACTCATGCCGCCTTTAGAAGTGTACATGCATGTGTACATTCATCTGTAGGAGTCAAAAAAGATGCTTAGGTATAATGTGCCTTTCGACACGACAGTCATCATTGGAGCCTATACGCTTGGTATGAATCCTGTCATCTACAAATCACGGCTCAGGGATTTTAATATCACACCAATATTGCAAAGTTTCTACTGGATTTCATCATTAGCCACCTTACTCTGGACATTATCATGTTGGTCATGCTGTGAGCACTCCACTCAAGTCTCTGATGATCACTATTTAGACAAAATGACAAATCATTTGCAATGTATGATTGGCTTGGCACCCAGAGTGAGATTCTTGTTCACACAAAAGGTTGCTGCCTAAGACCAGTAAAGATAACGCCATTAACAATCTTATCAAAGCAACTCTATCTCACGGGATTCACATACGAATCATACAGCGGCAACTAGACTGCAGAAGCGGCAACTATACAGTAGTCACCTTTTCTGGCAGCTTTCTAGGCATTGGAGAGAGGGCCCACGGATTTAATAGTAGGGCCGGTAGATTAGAACCAATGAAAATTATGAGCCCTACCCAAAGCCCGGAAAGCCGCCTCAAAAGACAACTGGGTCATACATTTTTTCGGAGTTTTTGCTCGAGAGTTTAGATTTTAGATGTTCTGACAAACATATGGTGTGAAGTAGTAACTAGCAAGTGTGCAAGGCAACCAGCCTAGAGCACTGGGCACGAATAAGGCCCACCCATCCGGTCTTCCTGAGCTGTGGCCCTCGCGATCCACCAACACCTCCTTGTTAGTTATGAATGTTCGAGCATAAAATAAATAAATAAGATGTCCATTTTTTAATAGCTTGAGCTTTGCATGGGCAAATTCAAGAGATCCACGAAAAAAAATGGACCGGCCTAATTAGTTCGACCTTAGCTAAGTATTTTTTAGCAGAGTCAGCCAGGTCTATCGAGCAGATTAACCCTGCTAGGTCAAAACAAATCACCCTATCGAACCAGCGAACTGGGCGACCGGTTTAGGTAGATTTTTTAGATAAGCATCAACAAAAAAAAAAAAAATCTTTCTTCCTCCCATTCCCCGACTCCCCCACCCAGTTTGCCGTACTGCCAGATAGAGACAATTACTGCAATCTCCATCTCTACCACTGCCACCAACGAAGCTTCTCTCCGGCATCTAACGAAAATGATCTCCGTCGCCACCTCCATATCTTCTTTCAAACAGAGATGGTCTTCGGCCTCCGGCGCCGTCAGCCTGCTGCCTCTTGTGTAAGTCACCCTCATACATGTATAGAGAAAGCTCCTCGTATTCAATCAGCCATACGTCGCAAAAAGAAATCTCGCAGCCAGCTTACTCCTCGTCTTCAATCGGCAAGATAAAATATAAATAAAGCTCTTTCATTTTGAGTTCTAGCTTTCTAAGATCAATTTGGTTATAGATTTTAGGTTATTAGCATTTGCATAAACCTCTTTTGGATAAAATATATTTGTTTCGATGCTTGAGCAAATAGATCGATCTGATCTCATATTGTGGTAATTTCCACGCCAAAATATGTTTTTAGGCTTTTTAATATTACTGTCTATAAATTACTAATAGCCTCTCATTATCAATGTTAAATAGGATGGGGGTCCATTTTTTGTCTTGATGACGTCAGCAATTGGGTCAACCCGAGTTGACCCCCGATTGGCCCTGGTTGGACCTACTCCACAAGAATTCTGGGTGGATGATAGGTCTAATTTTTATAACCATGATTTTGTTTTACGAATTTGGATTTCCACCAAAATCTCCATGATTTTAAAATTTACCCTTTTATACTAACAAGTGTAGATTTTTAAATGACTTCACATAGATGCCATTTACAAATTCTACTTGGGGGAGTTGAATGAGATTCTTTTCCCCCAAATATTTCTGCCCTTCACCTCCCTCCTCTTTCTACTCTGATCCTCCATATGCCGTCCTCCACCCTCTCCGACGACCACCTCCCTTGTCAAACATCGTGCTTCTCTCTCTTCCCTCATCGCCTTCGCTTATCGCCAGCTTCGGCTCTTCTTCCCTCCCCCATCCCCACCACCACTGCCACCTATGGCTTCATCGTCAACCACTACTGCGACGATGTGATCCCCCATGGCGGCCGCATTGTTGTCGAGAGCCTTGGTAGCACCGCCTCCTTCATCTCCAACATCCTCCACGGCTTGTCCCTCCACTCCTCCTACATCGCCAAGGTCGGCCCCAGCTTTTCCTACTACGTCTCCCACCACCGGGCACTATTGCCACAACATGATCCTGCGTGGTGGTCGCGTTGTTGCCTACTCTGCTTTTCACCAACTTCGACTCTTCCCCCCTCCCCCCACCCCCAGCACCGTCACTGCCGCCACCACCTGCGGCCTCGTCATCGGCCACTACTGCCACAACATGATCCTTAGCGGTGGCAGCATTGTCATCGAGAGCCACAACGGTGCTGCCTCCTTCGTCTCCAATGTCCTCGATGGCCTCTCCCTGCTCCTCCTATGTCACCAAGGAAGCCCCAACTTCGCTTACTCCGCCTCCTCCGCCGTGTCCGCGCATGCGACCGTCTCCCCCTCCGACCTCCTCCCCCCATCTCGCATCGACTTCGGCATCCCCGTCAGTGTCACCGGTGAGATCCCCTCCCCCGAGACCCTCGCCTGCATGCTAGGCAGCTTGTATTCGTTGACACGTAGGCTCTTCTCCGTGAATTTCACCCCGTCGACGGCACTGTCTCGTTCGTCCTGCTCAAGGACACTGGCTTGGCCCACCTCCTCACTAGGATCACCTTCCTCAAGGCCTTCGTAGAGGAGGTGCCCTATGTGGATGTCTCGGAGGCCAGCAAGTGGTGCTGCGTTATGGTCACCGACCACGAAGAGGGATGCATGGTTTATTGCAAGGACCGAAATTTGTGTGGCTTCAACAATCTACACAAATTTGTGAATCCACAGTTAAGTCTCATCTAGTGACTTTAGGAATATAAATCTTTATCTTAAGAAATTTAGTAATCTGAGCATTCTTTATATCTTTTGGCAAAATCTAAATCCATGTTCCCAATCGCACCCTAAATAAACTTCCAATTTCCTAATGACTTGTGAAACTTTTTTACTTTATTCTAGTAGGTCATGAGAAACTTGGTTTTTTTACAATGAGTTTAGGTTTTGTTTACACTTTCTTTCTTTTTGCCAATCTAAAAACAATACACACAATCTTGACTATTGGCTTACATGTAAGTACATCTTGGGATGGATGTATCTATATAAATGATTGAAATCTGTGGTTATTCGATTGATTTGGAGTTTGGTCTTGAAGGACTTCGTCCAAAATCTGACTAGAATAAATCAAGCATGGAAGCTGGCAAGCTCTTGAACCAGTATCCCTTTAAAACGTATGCCATTGTACTCCAAGGTTGAACATGTATTAAACACCAAGTTTGGATATTTTGTATATACTTCACACATTGCAATTCACATGTGCATTTTCCAAATAATATATCACATGTCCTATTTTACATATGTTCCAAAATTATTGTCCTAAAATGGCACAAATTGTGGACTTCAAAGTGAAATTGGCCATGTGAATTTAGCTTTGTTTTTTTCTTTCAAGAAAAGAATGCTGTTGTGAAGTGAAGGTATAGAAGATTAAATAGGGCTTCTCCAAAAAAAAATTCTTCCCTTGTAGTAGAAAATTTTTTATATGTGATTAAGACCTTCTTTAGAATAAATATAACGCTTCTACGGCCTTTGTATTAGTATATTACTTTCTTTAATCTGCATTATATGGAGAGAAATTGAAATTATCAAAAAGAAAAAGAAGTTTGTTTCGTCTAGTGATTAACATTCAAAAAAATGTGCTAGAAATTGTACTGCCAAAAGACAAACTAAAGAATATAAACTCTTATAAACTCTACCAGAGGTAGGTGGATGAAACTGAGAAATTCATATATTTGGATCGTCAACTTTCCCTTTGTTCTGGTGCCAAAAAAGGGATAAGAAAAATAGAAGTTTCCGTTTGATCTGATGTGACAAATGTGACGTCGTATTGGCTTACTAATCTGGCTAGCTGTGGGTTTAAATTGACTATATGGATTGTGAATGGTGATAGAGCGTACATGTTAATCATTAACCTCCAAGAAATGTTATTGATCTGATTATTTATATGATGAGAAACACATGGAGAGTAACGGTTTCACATTTTTATTTATATGACTTAGATAGAATTCTAGGTCATTCAGGTCCTTATTCATATGAATAAACTTGTTTTATTAGCAAGAGATTTGTAAACCAAGGACGTGATATGTCTTTTTGCAAAGATAAGGCGGTGTATTTTAAGACATCACCCATGCGCTAGGGGTCAAGTTCTTTTGCTATAACTAGGGGTCAAAGTTTCTAACAAAGTTGGTAAAGCTAAAAGGTTACTTTGATTAAATATTGAAAGAGCCCTGTCAGTATGCGCTTGACGCACGCACGATCACGACCAGCAACTGCATCTGGGTTGCGGGATTTCGATCACGGCCCACATAATACAACAACGTGTCTAACCATGATACTAGCATGTGCCTTTGGATCTTAAACGAATGGCGTCTGATGCGCCTCGGCCCATATATGAAAAAAGTGCTACAGCGCATGTCAACTATTTCGATATAAAAAACAAGTTCATTGAATAATCCATCCATTTGATGCCGCTGTGATAAAAGTATGAAAGTTGAAAAATTTAGGGGCCGTTTGGGGCGTGATAAAAACCAAATATCCACTGTGGATAATCCTCAGGAGGTGTTTCAGTTGGATAGTGGATAATTTAAAAAATCCACCTGAAAGTGGATTATCCACACTGGATATTTGGTTTTTATCACGCCCTAAACGGCCCCTTAGTATGATCCAAAAGTGGTCAATTCTTGGTCATGACTGGTATTTTCTTCTTCTTTTTGTTTTGTCTTGAGTCACCTGTTTTGTAACTAACAAGACCCAATTTCAAATTCTTTTTGTTTTTATAATGGAAAAATATAGCCAGCGCTGTCAGGCTAGAAGCCGCTGGATCAGTGGGCCCTGCATGATGTGATGTCAGCACTATATCGCGCTGGCAAGACTGACTCTTTTATAATTCCATGCTATACTTTTGAAAAAAAAAATTAACAGTAAGGTTGGCCTACATTTTGCTTTTAATCAGTGAAACATGAATCTATAAAGAACTAGATTCTGTGATGATTGTTGTGAAGATAATAATTGAAAGGAAACAGAAGAGAGCAAGAAGAAAAGAAAATTAAGAAATCATGTCCAACATGATACATACAAATGATTTTATTACTAAGAAGCTATAGCCATGGATGGGGAATTATTCCTGGGGTAAGTGGATCGAACACCAGTTCTTTTAATTGTGACATTATTTCGTCGGTGCCCACTTTCCACCTGTCTCCAAATCCGACCCCATTAGACATAAGTTCGAACCCGTTTATTGCCTCCATTGGACAATTCCTCAACGGTCATGGACAAGAACAAGGGATCTCTATACTCTCTTAGTCATTCTAGAGAAACTCATCAAATTCTATTAACTAGCATGACTAAGTTGAAGTGATTACATTATCCCAATGTAAATGTCTGTTTGTTTGAAAGTAATACAATATCTGCACAACTGTTTGCATGTTATACTTCCTTTTTGGCATCAATTTATATGCTTATAGTTGATAAACTGAATTTGTTTTCATTATCTTTATTTTGGCTAAAATTAATATATATGTATCCACATATATTCATATCTAAATCTATAACAATTTTAACTTGTGACTTAGTGGTATCATGACTCAAATAACTTTGGAGCCAAGTTTTTGAACACTGGTTATTTCCCGGAACAAATTGACCTTCTTAACATAAACTATATGTATACTTTAAATAATAATGGGCATTCCTCTAATAAATCAGTCCCAAACTAGCATTAAAATATTATGCAACCATCAAGGCAAAATAATGCTCCCTCCGTCCCACATCAGTAGTTCATTTCAAAAATCATAGCTTAGTAGATATTTGGGACGGAGGGAGTAGTTTGTGAGAGATGTAAAGCGATGTGGTTTTAAAATCTTACATCATTGCCTTTAGGGCACTCGCATCCCCTTGAGATGTTTTCTTTATAAATGGGAATACTAATCCCCACAAGCTGCTAATGCATTGTGGAATCTAACTCATCATGGCCATGTATTGAAAGACAAAAATGTATGCACCTAGCGGACAGATAATAGGAAGATCCCTCATTTGGAAAATATAAGCCTCACAAACAACATTTATATATAAAGCTTTTAAGTGTATATCCAATGATGAAATAATATAGGTTCAGAGTTATCCTTTTCATAGCAAACTATGGTTTTGATGAGAGCTCAAGAATAACCTATAATTTGGTAGATCTCTTAAATTTGTTATGGAGTTGTGAATTTACTTTAGGAGCTCTTTGCATGGGCAAATTCAAGAGATCCACCAAATTCTCCTAAATCTGATTTAGGCCCGCGTAAGCGATTAAGGAAATCTCATGCTCTACAAGAGTCTGAATAGGATTGATAAATCTTCTCAACTTGAACCCTGAATCTCATACATTTCACAAATTTAGCACTCCAGTTTTTCAGCCAGCCTACGCCCCCTTAACATGAATGGTGGATATCCACGGTCCGTATAGGGTGAAATGGTACCACCTATGTATAGGGAGTGTGGACTCAGCAAAATAGGGATGGTGAACTACTCATCCACTTGAATTTTGAGTATACATATATAAATATGGGAAAAGTTTAAATGAGATTGCTCTCATATTGCTTATATGAGGCCACTTTGAATTGTAGCCGTTGGATCTTGATCTGAGGACTATAAATATCCATAATGATCTCACCCACTCCTTGATGTGACACACACACCAACATACTAATTTGATATCCACCCTCCGATTAGAATCTAACGGTAATAAAGATTGGCCTCATGCTCCTTATATGAGAACATTCTCACGTAAACTCATCTCTATAAATATAGGGAGAGTAGTCATTTTGAATGGACTCCAGTTTTTCAGCCAGCCTACACCTTTACACAGTCATTGGATGTCCATCATTTGTGTATTGCATCGTTTGGGGTTTGAAAATTGTAAAATCTGAACTTTGTGGATGTTGTGAAATCTGTGATAAGTGGATGAGGTAAAAAATATTTGGGATGGGAAAAAATTCAGATTTGACTGGCCTTTGATCCTTAGATTTCATTCACAACCAGTTGAAATACTTCCTCCTTCTATCAATGGATATTGGATCCAGGCTCCATCCACCATTTTCATCCCCTTCTATGTCATTTTCAGCATTTTAAAGCCCCAAACGCAATTCAATTCAAGCTGGATGGGCATTATCTAGGCTGGATGCGCACTTTTTCCGAGCCCCAAAACGGTGGACATACACCATCCGTACAATGATGAACAAATCATAAGCAAGCCCTTGGCCGGTGTGAACGGAGCACCGAGAAATTGCTGCGCAGCCCCCCGTGGGGTCATACTCTCGTACTCCAACGCGTGGGGGCAGCCCCACCAGCCTCCTCACGTCACGTCGACGGTCCGTGCACACGTATCGCCCAAATTACCATCCTACCCCTCTCAACCTCCCCCTACCTCCTCCTCCTCGGCCATCCCAGAACCTCCAGCAGAGCCAGTGGAAGAGGAAGAGCCAGAGAGACACGGACCCAACAATCATCTCTACCTCCAGACCAGAATCCCAACTCCTCTTCAGCTTCTTCTTGGTCAAAGATCAGCTTAGTGTCACAGACAGCCGATTCTAGCTTGCTTGTAGTTTTTTTGAGATTTTTTTGGTTTTTTTTTTTCATTGAGTAGAGGCCAGGGAGGAAGAGGAAGAGGAAGAGGAGAAGGAGACAGGACAGAGTGAGGATGGGTCTCATGGGTGGTGGGTGGTTGTGAGTTGTGACCAAGCCAAGAAGCCAACTGGTGGTGAGCTCCCAGTTGTCATTAAAGTACTATTTTGCCCCTCCTTTCTTGTCAGTGCATGGTCATCCACGCCAGATTCTGCAGGGAAACTGAGCAGAGAAGGGAGATTCAGAGCTGGGCCTCAAGTTTCGGCATCTTTCAGACTAGATCAAACCAGTTGTGGAACAAAGACTCCATTTTTAACATCTTTTTTGCAGTTGTTGCTGCTGTTTGTGAATGAAATACAGCTCAGAAGGAGAGGTGGGGATTAAGTGGTGTTCTTGCTGAGGTTTTGGAGCGAGGGAACTGAGGGAAGGGGTGATGGGTTGTTGTGAATCCTCTTTTTTATCAGAGACTCATCCTGAGAAGGAGCAGAACCAGCTTAACCAGAACCAACCATTTTCCCATCCGCCGCCGACCTTCGGCCAGCCGGAGGTCGATGGCGCGGGCGTGCCGCCCTTTTCTGAGTTCTCTTTAGCCGACCTCAAGGCGGCTACTAATAGTTTTAGCTCAGATTATATTGTTTCGGAGAGCGGCGAGAAGGCGCCAAATCTGGTGTACAAGGGCCGCCTCCAGAACCGCCGGTGGATTGCTGTTAAGAAGTTCACCAAGCAGGCCTGGCCTGATCCCAAGCAGTTTGCTGTTAAGTCCCATATATGTTCTTTGAATACTGATGGAGGAGTTTTGGCATCTGGGTGAATGTTGGTTTTTGATGGGTGGTTTGTGGTGATGGGTCTTGCAGGATGAGGCGTGGGGAGTGGGGAAACTGCGGCACCGGAGGCTGGCCAATTTGATTGGTTACTGCTGCGATGGGGACGAGCGGCTGCTGGTTGCAGAGTATATGCCTAATGATACTCTGGCCAAGCATCTCTTCCACTGTAAGTCTTATTTAGGAATCTGTCTATCATCTCTATACACGTTTATGTTGATGGTTTTGGCATTGCTATCTAAAATTAGAAGTTAAAGTCTCTTTCCACTGCAAGTGTTTGGTTTCATTGGTATTGCCTTTGTCTATCATTAGAAGTTAAAGTTGAGTTACTATAATGGTTGCCATGTTCTTTTTATGGCTAAAGATGGAAGTGTAGGAGTCTGTTTCCTGCTTTTGTTGAAACAAGCACTGATTCTGTTTCATTTTTTTAGTCAGGGCTTGTGTTACTCCTATGAGAAATGGGTCGCTGAAATTTTATTTCATTTGATTCTGTAGTTAGAAAGTTATACATTGAGCTACTTGTTTTCGTGTTTTTTGTTAAATTAAATGCTATATTTGATTTTGGAGAAGCGGGACTATATGATCTTCACCATTTTTAAGGCGAAGTTGGTGGTGTATGGTGACTATATATTAAGTAATTGATTCTAGAAGTTAAATGGTTTGTCATTTATATGTTGAGCTATTTATTGTTATGCATTCGATAAATTTGAAGCTATATTATTTTTTCCATAAAATAGAAACATTAAAACTAAATTAGTTTATACAGAAGCAGGACTACTGTACCTTTTTTACTGCAAAGTGAACAGTGCATGGTGACCGTAAACTAACTTATTAGCTCTCTAAATTAATTTTTAGGTGCTTTTAGCTATGCATGTAAGCAACAAGCCTGATACTAAGATAGAATTGTCATATATTGAAGTCATCATGTCTTGGTTGGATTTGTATTTTTCAAAGTTCCAAGTAAAGCTAGGGGATATTGGAATATTGGTACTTATAGTCTTTCTAAAAGTACTAGTTGGTTCAGCTATTGATGATCAACTGTTTTAGTTTTAAGTGATTTATGTGGCTCACACAAATAAGTTAGTATTTCACATTGAAAACTAACTTTTCTTATTCTTGCAGGGGAAAATCAAACAATTGAATGGGCTATGCGTATAAGAGTCGCACTTTACATCGATGAAGCCTTGGATTACTGTAGCAGTGAAGGCCGACCCCTATACCATGACTTAAATGCCTACAGGGTTCTCTTTGATGAGGTATCTGAGCTGTAGTCTTTTATTCTTATCATCTTATTAGCTTTTCATACACTTTTTGTCTACTCCATACAAAAAATAGTATTAGCGTCATCTACTAGAGGTTTTTGAATGTGTTTTCCAATCAGCAATCCTATCAGTGAGGCATTTTTTGCCAGTGTGATATTTTATTTTTCTAATGGCGATTCTAATTACTCTACTTCAAATGAGTATTTCTGGATACAGTTTATGTATGCATGCTCTTCCATTTAGTATGAATTCTTTGAGCCCTTTGCTATTTACATATGCCTTTTTTGCTTTTTTATATACACCACTTTTTCCACAACAAGATCAAATTAAAATTACTGGTTACCGAAATGGAAGAGATATGTAATATATGGTGTATGTCCCTTTTTTAATTGCTGTTAAAAGTGATTTACATCTTCTCTTTGTTCGTTTTATTCACTTATAAACATTTTTTTCTATAAACTCTTAGGAGGCATAAGTAATGAGACTCACTTCCTAAAAAACTTTCATATCCAATAGAACAAAACTGATCCAGAAAAGAAAATCTGCTGCATACTAGTGTCAGATGCGAGCATAACAGTGACTATTTCAGCTGTAAAATCTGCAGCAGGTATCTGACGATCATAATATATTTTGAGTCAGATAGGGTATAGAAATAAAAAAATTGACGGCTAAAGCAACTTAATCAATTCTTTCTTTGCGTATTATCTGTTATCTTTATCTGTTTGTGATAAGATACTGATAGTTTTTCGCTGGGATCATAATGGATGAGCTAACAACTAGTACCTTACGCATGTAGACTCACATTGGACTACTGATTATTCTTGCTTGATATAAAATGCACAGTTTCCTTCTCATACCAAAGAATATGTGTTCATTTTGCACATTCTACACTGGATATTAATGAAAATGTTCTATGGGGATATTAGTACTTGTACAATGTTAACGATTATTTTGTCTTGGTAGGATGGCGATCCACGGCTTTCTTGTTTTGGCCTTATGAAGAATAGTAGGGATGGCAAAAGTTACAGCACCAATCTTGCATATACACCACCAGAGTATTTACGAAATGGTATGCCTAGCCCTTTATTTATTTGCACAAAACATTGTCGATACCAAAATTTCTGCAGTGATATCTTCCATGTATGTTATATTCGGGATCCAGCACTTTGAGTTGACCATTTTGACGTAATTCAGCAGCCAGATTCAGCTTTTTCTCCCTTTCATGTAGGTAGGGTTACTCCAGAAAGTGTAATTTTCAGCTTTGGTACGGTTCTTTTGGACCTCCTCAGTGGCAAGCATATCCCTCCTAGTCATGTAAGTTTCTTATTATCTACCAGTGCGTGTAGAATATAGATGTCAAATAGGGCTATATGCTTGACCATCAAATATTAGCTATTGGAGAGCGTCTGTTATCTTTCTTGATCAAGTTATATGTCAACCTGTGCTCTGACCCTTTTTTATGCACTACATTTTCTTTCGACACAACATAAATGTTAAACAAATATATGCCGAAACTCTTAACACTATCATCATACTTGGAAATACATAAAATGTTCTGAACAAATTACTCATCAAGAGCAAAATTGTAGTCTCCTTAGTAAATAGGGGAGAAGGGGAAAATTTCTGTTCTTTCAGACTGTTCGACCTGTCTAACATCCATTAGGTTAATGGGCTGGGCAGCAACATGAAACAGCAGGAATTTCGTGATAGATGGGATTTGGTTTATATACATGGGAGAAAGGGAGAAATTCCTGTCCTTTGGACTATTTTTCCCTTTGAGCACCCATTAGGGCAACATGAAACTGCAGAAGTTTTGTGTTGGAAAAGATAGTAGACTGGATTTAGTTCAAAATGTGAGCTAGTGTGGGTTGATACAAAAATAATGGCATTGGGTGAACATGTTTCTCTGCCAGTATTCTTTATTCATCTTGGATATTGTTCAAGTAGTCAGATTAACGAAGGGTTTAAGGGTTTCATACAAGTGAACAACTCTACTAGCGTCAGTGCATGACAGTAGTAACTATATTGGAGGAATGATAGCTAAAAAAAAAACAAAATGAGAAAAGGAAAATGTGGAAGTCTGGCAACTCCCTCATATCGTCCCAAAGTCGTTTGTAAGAGTGAATAACAAGCAATAAAAAAAAAGGGTGATTTCTGACATTCCTAAAGTGGACACTCATTTCTTTGGATTTTACATTCACATATTACTATGCTTTGCTGTGTTTCTTAATTGACTATGCTTGCTGTTTGTCAAAGAGATTTATAAATTATGCGAAGTAAATCATGTTTCACAATACTTATTAAATGATTCAAGTTTAACATCCACATTTTATTCAGTAATGAAATTTTAGCACTGGATTGTCCGTTGCAGAATCTTTAGTTTATTAATCTAATAAGTTGACTGGACTTATATAATTTTTCTTGTCTTCAGGCTCTTGATATGATTAGGGGTAAAAACATTCTACTTTTGATGGATTCACATCTTGAAGGAAACTTCTCTATCGACGATGCAACTGTGCTTGTTGGGATTGCTTCTCGCTGTTTGCAGTATGAACCGAGGGAACGTCCTAATCTCAAGGATCTAGTGGCGACACTTGCTCCATTACAAACTAAAACAGAGGTAAGTTTACCTCATTGTTCCATTTGGAACACTGAACCAAATGGTATTCCTTTCCAATTTTATTTTTATTTTTTTGTGAGGTGTCTTGCATATTCAATTCTGAAAAAAAGAAGTAGCATGCGAAGAATTGGTGTCAATCTCTCTACTTGTGTTTATGGCTGCTGAATCGCCCAAAATATAAATAGGGGTATTTAAGACCCGTATGAACCTATATAGGGGAAGCAGTCGGTTGGATGACGTCCAAACCTTATCCACATGCACATCCAAATATACATAGAACATGACTATTGCTTTAGACGTGGGATTACCTCATTTTTAGTAATATCGCACATGTTAAGAGACTATAGTTGCAAGATATTTAAGATATATTCATGCTTAACAGCTGGGGCTGGAAGTTTGCCAAACTGACACAGACAAGTATTTGTCTATGTCTGTGTCCCACAAAAGTGATATGCTTGTCATCCAACTTGGATGTGAACCGGACAAAAAAAGTGGATTGGTGAGGAGTGAGGCAACCTTTAGCATAGGGGAAGGGGGATTTGCTTTATGTGAGAAGCATCAAACACAGTTTCAGTGATGGAAGCGAACAAAGGGTTCCCAACATGAACTAAGAATATTAATGATCAGGTGATTATAATTTTTAATGAACACGAAAGGATTCTCAAATCTCAATATATATTTTAAGCAATACACAAGAATTGAGGTTCTGTAGGAGTAATTAACTGGGTATCATTACGTCTTTTTCACATTTGTGTCTGCTTTGTTGGTTAGCATAGTCTCTCATGGACACGGAAGAGGCTTTCAATAGGTTCCAACTCTCTCTTTGAGGGTTTTACCCAACTCAATGGGATGAGATTGAGTCACTATGAGCCCAAAAACTCTGTCAGTCAAGTCTCACGGCTACTGACATGGACGTGGATGAATGGTTCTAACCCGAAGTTAAGAACCCTCCTTTTCTTAATGCCATGGACACACCTTGAACTGGGGACATGTTTAGGTCATTACACAGCTGCCAGCAATCACGGGCGTCTCACTGATGTGGCAGCTGCGTCACCACCTAGACCTCCCAAATTCAAGGTGATCCAACGAGTTTAAAAAACTTCTGGCAATATGACAGACGAAATTCTGGCCAAAATTAAAAGTTCGTGAAAACTGGCAAAATTGACCTAAACCAATTTTTTTAAGCAAAATTTCGGCAATTTGGTCTGCCCAAGTTTTTCTTTTCCTACCCAGTTTTCAGCAGATTTCTAATGTTTTATTTTTGGCTTCGGCCAATTTTAAATTTCTAATCCGCAGCAAAAAACCCAGCCCAGGAAAGTATATTAACGGGAAATGATATTTGTACAGCAGATTCCTACACATTTTCCATACACGATGTGTATGGAAATGAGTGGGTGAGCTGATGTGACCCCACATCACCCCACATCAGTTCACCCACTCACTTCCATACACATCAGCTGTGTATGAAAATGTGTAGGAATCTGCTGTAGGGTTATCACTGCCCTATATTAACCCATCTACCCATCCTTCCTTTGTAGTTTACTTCTTCATGGAGTTCCTTATCCACTTCTAGATGTGGGACTAAAAGGCAGTTCTGGCCTTTAGCTCATTTTTTAGTTTTTTTTGGGATAATTAAAGCTATAGCTCATTTTTCGTTCTTACAACGTATCATGGAACATTGGCCTAGTTTTTTTATTTTTTGGCAATAGGACACGAGCCTAGTAACTTGGGTTTGGTTTGTATTGGGTTCCCTTGGCTGAATTTTACATGTGCTTCTAAATTGGGACTAAAAGAGTCGGTGCCATCTTTGAAGTGCTTCAAATTAGTTAGTCCGCTGTTTTTTTTTTTTTTTTTGCTAACTTATTTAGTCAACTTACATCTTATTGTTTTTTAAATATGTAGAGGCAAGGTGAATCAACCTAACCTTTGCACCTTAGTCTTTTTTTTTTTGGGGTAAAACCCACCTAAGTAATTTTCCTCCTCTCATTCTTAGTACACAGTGAACTAGCAAAGGCTTCTTAATATTCGCTATGAAATTTACTTGCCGAACTTTTCCCGATAATTCTCTGAATTTTTTTGAACAAAATGGCACTTCACTGCCTTGAAGCGGAATCCCGACCTTGTCACGATGGTCACTATGCTTGTAACTTGCTAGTGCAGCCGAATTGGGGTTGGCAATCTATTTGGCTTTGGACCATGTTGGTTGAAGGAGCAAGTAGCCCATTCAGTGTCGGCATGGATTTGGATGGTCCACCTGTCCAAAAGAGCTAGCTGGTTGGACATTCAGCCCTACCCAATTTACCCTTTAACAGCCTCAGACACGGCATCTTGGTCACTGTCTTGGTAAATGGGTATGAAGATATATTACTCCTGCTACATTTTGATGCGGGGCAACTTGAGGGTGTTTAAGACCATGGGCATCAGTGGCTGTTCTGCCAACTAAATAAAGGCTAAATCATTTCATGTATGGGCAGGAAATCTTTTTTTTTATATAATTCCAAGATCTAATGAAAATTCAAGTGATTATTTACTGTATTTTCTTTGTTTATGTGCACCTTTCATTTTTGCCTTGTAATGGCTGTAGTCAAAATCTACTTGTGACATACAGGTTCCATCATATGTGATGCTAGGCATTCCAAAGCACGAAGATGCTCCTCCTACGCCGCCACAGCATCCTCTTTCTCCAATGGGCGAAGCTTGTGCCCGTATGGACCTCACTGCCATCCATCAAATCCTTATAAGGACTCACTATAGAGATGATGAAGGAACCAATGAGGTACATTGTGCATACTTCTTTTATTCCATTGAGAACCTTTGAAAGACCGTTTGATTGAAGTGTTTTGGTTTGGTTCCAGTTGTCTTTTCAAGAGTGGACACAACAAATGCGGGACATGCTAGAGGCGAGGAAACGTGGAGATTTTGCCTTCCGCGATAAAGATTTCAAAACTGCTATTGATTGTTACACACAGGTATGCTCTATGCACATTCTGCATGAATCTTTACTTTCTATGGATATGTGAGCCATCTATGTTGCATATTGAATCATGTGTCATATGTAGGACTATCGGTCTTCACATGGTTGTTCTTAATATTTGCAAGCAATCGATTCTTTTCCTATGAGCAAAAACAGGAAGTTAAATGGGCAATTGTCTAAAAAATTTTGTTGGTTGTTTCCTGTAGTTCATAGACGTAGGAACAATGGTTTCGCCAACAGTGTATGCAAGACGGAGTTTATGTCACCTTCTATGTGACCAACCTGATGCTGCTCTTCGAGATGCAATGCAAGCGCAGTGTGTCTACCCAGAATGGCCCACAGCGTTCTACATGCAGGCCGTTGCCTTGGCAAAGCTGGACATGAACAAGGATGCCGCTGACATGTTGAATGAAGCGGCTGGACTAGAAGAAAATAGGCAGCGAGGAGGACGAAGAAAATAGGCAGCGAGGAGGACGAGGATCCTCCAGCGCCGCCACCCGTGGGGATTTGTAATTTCTTTCAGACCACTTTTTGTTAATTAAGAGATCATGCCATTTTATGTGTAAGATAGAGTGGAAGGAATATTGAGTTTCATTATTATACATGTTCTTTCAATTGTAAACTTATATGTTAGAATTGTATGAACCCACATAGAGCCTGAAGTTTCCTCCGAGGCTCTCGGATTCTTACGCAGTTGCAATTACCTTCTTCATAAGCAGCTAAGCAACTTATCATTGCCAAGGTGACGATTGTATACAACTGAACTAAGTCTAAGTTCACTGCACAAGCTTCTGCTGCTGCATATGAAGGCGGATGTTGCAATTTTTGTCATTAACCCATCAAAATAATAAGCTGAATAGCTTATCCTACTAGGGAGAAATTTGCTTGGATTAGCACTCTCGTGTCCTGACGTCTCTGCTGCTTATTAACCAAGAAAAGGTGAAAATTGTATTCATCTAATTACTGAGCCAAATGAAGCAGCATTCTCATCATGGCCCCTCTTCACAAAAACAAAGGATGAAGAGTTCACCAACCCGCGGTTTAGCCACCCCACGTGGGCTGGTTGAACCCTGGAGTGGCAAACAACCCATCCAAAAAAAAAAAGCTTACATCAAGGATCAACAAGCCTCTGGTTATTTGAATGCCTCTGAAGAAGGCTCAAATTTGAGATAATTTTAGCATCAAATTTGCTTAGGTGTGGAAAGTCTTATATTTAGGTCCATGGTACCACAGCTATGGAATGATGACTTCAGACTGTAATCACTTTAGTTTTTACAGTGAAGTGTTAAAAATGGGTCTAAATTAGTGTTGAATACATCTATACCAATAGTGGAAAATTTAACAGGTACGGCTTTCTCATCAATTGTGTTTTAGAGCATAGAAAATGCCTCTGAAGAAGGGCTCGGATCCTGAAACTGGCGAGTTGTTAGATGAGGGTTCCATGCGGAATTTACGAAGTTAATTTTGGAGTAGATTTATGTGCTCTCATGAGTAACAGTGTATGCTTTGTGAAAAACAAACACTGCACGCATATGCTTGTGCCCGAGAACGGTCACTGACCACATGACAGGATCTCTGGGCTCCATATGCACGTCCCACGTGCACGTATGGTGGGCACGAGTACTAGTAATATCTTGAGGAATTTATATAATAAGGTATGGAAAAAAAAATTTAAAAATGACATACGGTAGCAATTATTTGCAAAAGAAGGTATCTGACAAGCCACGCAGGCACCAGTGCGGTAGCTGGGGCCTGCATGGCTTTTTTTTTAAACTGACCCGAAATGCTAAAGTTCGTAGAAATGTTAAAGGCGTCAGTTGAACCGACGCCTCTCTCGCACTTATTTTCTCACAAAAGAGGCATCGGTTGAACCGACGCCTTTCGTAGGAATACTAAAGACATCCGTTCAATCGACGTCTTTTGTAGGAGTTGTAGTTAAGAGGCGTCGGTTGAACCGACACCTTTCCGGCACTTCGCTTTTTTTTCCACACAATGGAGGAACCGACGCCTCTCAACTACAACTCCTTTATCAACATCCTCCTCCTGATGAAATCTACAATTTTTCAAAACCTGATAACACATCCACAAACATTTCACAAAATATATACAAAAACATACACAAATATATTACACAACACTAAACTATTACAAAGTTATACAAAGTATTGCAAATGTACTTATAAAATTACAAGTGTTTAATCAATTCTCCTCAACCTATTCCTACCCCGTCCTAGTGCTCGAACTAGAATTTCCTCAGGCTCAACGTCAGGTATAGCATCTGAAGAAGAAGGTGCCTGACGTAGAGCACGGAGTGCACACTGTCGCCGGGTATATACTTTCAAAGAAAGGGGCCTCTCAACTTGATCGACCGAGGCATCTGTAACAACTAGTGATGGGGTAAAACCCGTCGTGTCGGCTGATGATGTCACAATGTCTCGTGAAGCTGATAAAGGATCTGGAGCAACCTCCACTCCTGGAATCTGATCGTTTAAATATAAAACCCTTGCAAGTGCACAAGGCAGTTGCACTCCAGCAAGTATTAAAGGGTTGTCGAACCTCAGGGACGGATTAATCTTTTACCAAATTCAAGAGAAGAAAGTTGCATTTTTTGTTTAATCTAAATAAAGCTATGAATTTTAACTACTAAGCTGAGTTTTAATCAATGCAGAGAATTATCAAGGCAATGAATCCACCACTAGACATGCAATTATTACTCTCAATTATTATTAAGCATACATTGACATGATATAGTAATTCGTGTTCTTAATCGGACACACAAATTACTAATGAATTCACTAACATTCTTGATGGGACACGAAAGTTCATCCACTATTGTGTAATCAATCCTATCCTTGATCGGGCATAGAATCAATCACAACTCTATTATAATGCAATCAATCTTATCCTTGATCGGGCATAAAATCAATCACAATATCTAATTCCATTCATAATCAATCAAGTCTATGATCAAGCACTCAAAAGAATACTCATGAAATCGCATTAAGCATGAATCATAATCAACTTTATAAAATTAAACTATCAAGAGTAGTAATACACATCTAGGGCTTCATCAAGCCTTGACAAAGAATTTAGTTACACATAGAAAGAGAGAAAAGAAAAGCCTGTTTATGTAGATCTATAGTTATGAATCTTTCTTCTTCTTTGCTCCAAAAGACTCCTTCTCTTGCTCCTTTCTAGCCTCCAATAAAGCTCAAAAGTCTATTCTCTGGTGCTCAAAACGTTCTCCCATAAGGCCTATTTATAAGAGTGAAGAGAAACTACGGAATCCCCTTCCAAATCCGAGTCGAAATAGGTCTTATTTCGGTTTTCCACACACGGTGATCGATCGCTTCGTATCGCCGATCGTTCGTCTACTGATCGATCGCAATTCCTTCGTTATTTTACTCCGATCGATCGCTTTGCCAATAGACGCCATATGATACCGATCGATCGTAGTTACTATCTTACGCAATTGAAAAATTCTAGTAGATACGATCGATCATTTTGAGGTCCGATCGATCGTTTCCTTCAATACACTGTTTTTGCGGCTGAGGCGATCGATCGCAATGATAGCCGATCGATCGTAGTTACTGTTCATAAACTTCAAATGGCTATAACTTTCTATCCCGAACTCCTAATTGTGCGTGGTTGGTGGCATTGGAAAACTGACTTCTTAATCTTTAACATGAAGCTTGAATCAGTCAATCCGACATTTGTACATGAAGTTATGATGATTTCACTATTTAAGTTACTTTTCACCTCATTTCTGTGTATGACTCTTATTTCCTACAAAAACTAAAAACTATATTAAAGTAGTAGAAATTCTAATCAAACGCTAGCATAATCATAAGTTTAGGAGAGCATAATTCATGTATAGATCAAAATTCCAGTCATAACGGGCCGAACCAATGGCAAACTTACAAGAACATGACCAGAGATATCGTGTATCGTCTGACATGCCGCTACATAGCTATCGTAGAATCGGTCTACCAAAGCACTATGAGATTGAGTGTGCACTTGTCTCACACAAGTAAGCTACAAAGGAACAAGAATATATGTTATCTACTCATACAATGGTGAATTAAACCAATGCCCGCTCAGTGTCGCCCCTCGGTTGATATAACATCTCCGCCTCATACACAGGTGGCATGATAAGTCTCCTCGTAATTGTGAAGTACCATCTCATGTATGCATTATCGCTTCGTCATTGCAGGCTCCCCTTGAACGAGAGTGGTCGTCCGGTCATCCCATCTAGTAATATAGGCCGCATGATGCGACCTCCAATCAAAACTCCTTCGGCCTCGACGCGATGATCGTTCAATGAACTCCACACCAAGAGGGGGGGGGAATCTGCTCAAATCCGAACTATAACATAACCCGATCTGGAACATGCATCTCCACAATGTCTACACATATAAGTGGCATCCTAGATAGTCACACATGCACTCCATCCGTACATACTCCAGGTAACTGCGCTAACACATGATCATAATATGGTTGCCATGTTACCTACACAACATATGAAAATAGTATTCGTGTCACTTCTATTTACATTCATTATATTCATAACATGTACATTACGAATGACTAATACCTGGCCGGATCGTTGATAGTCTAGTTCAGATCTATACATCAAGAGGACATTGTGAGGATTTACAGTTTTTTTCTTTTTAGCATTCCACCTAACATAAAGAAGATGAAAAATGCATTAGTTAAAATCCCAATAGAAGATCACAAAATAACTTAAATAGATAACACATACCGAACTCCTAATGGAGATAAACCATCTAGTGGAGTACTTTGAATGTTTGGACGGCCAATATGGCAATCTCTCCCATGACCATAGCTGTTTAACACATACACACCCAGCATGAATCAAATGTTATAATTGAAATAAACATTTCAGCATGAATCAGATTATTAATGGTTTACCTGGATCAGAGTGACGCACCCGACAATCTCGAATGTGCTAGGTTGGCAAGCTTTTGCCAACTCTCTGTACAGGTAGGCAAGGGTGGCACTACCCCATGCATATTGTCCCGTGGTATATAAATCCTCTAACGAAAGAAGATGCATCGGGTGCACATGGCTACTGCTGCTATCTGCAAATATAGTGCTACCAAGCAAATAGAGTAAATATGCTCGTGCGTGTTGCTCGACTTCAATCTCTGTGGCATCTTCCGACAGGCGACTGAACTGCTCTCTCAACCACAAGAGACTTACCCTAGTTCATCCTTTCAATGATTCGCGTGGAGGTACCCGTCCAAGAAGGTGCTCGTATACTTCATTCCAGTCAATGCCCACAGTCGAGCAACTCACCACAATGCCATCAACTCGCAATCCGAGTAGTACAACAACATCTTATAATGTTATAGTCATCTCCCCAATTCAAGTGAAATGTTTGCGTCTCCCTCCGCCATCTCTCAACTAGGGCAGTGATGAGAGCCCTATCAATCCTGATATACTGTAACCGTGTAAAGTGGCCAAAACCTGCCATCTCTATGTACGACAACATGCGTGGATCAACTACCCGATGGTGCACGTTTTGCCAGTGCTCGGTGCATTCAATGCACCCGGGATCCTATACACATGAAAAGTAAATAGAAATAGAAAAATAGTTAAATTTTTGCAATATCCAAAACTAAGGAGATAATGATTATGCACATACCTCTCCGTTCCATATGCCATCGGATCTGTGCGAGCTCTGCTCTGTGAGGACGGAGGGACCAATCGGTCCTGGGTCCATAATATCTACAAAGAAACCAACAATTAATTGTAACTTCAAAGAATGTATAAACCAACCTACTTTAAATATAAAGACCATTGTAAGAACATGTACCAATCCGTTGAAGGTGTGTTTTGGCAGTGACGCCTATTATGTCCAAGTTGGTTACATTTCCCACAATGGTAGTGTGATCGACCATCTGTCGTCATGCCCGCAATATCCATCGCATTACATATTCTCCTAGTGCGTGGACGACCGGGTTTTCGTGTCACTCTTGGGGGCTTCACCACATACATTGGTGATTTTTCCTCCCAAGATCGTCGATCAGGAGGAGAAAAGAATTCAACTGCATACACCGATCTATATGCATCAGATGTATACCAATGTCCAACTAAATCGCAGATGGGTCGCCTTCGCTTCGAATGGACAACAAGTAGATGACGACATGGATGTTTGTACACCTGAGGATAATTGCAAGAACATGTATGATCGGTGTCATCCACCACATATTTTCTACCATGCATTGTTCTCACTTCATACATGTGAGAATTGATTTGGTCAACGAACATGCTGCCAATAAGGCGCGTTTGTTCGTTAATCTTCTACTCAATAGTAGGGGTGTATGGGGTTGTCATGACCAATCCGGCCGAATGTCGCTTAACAAAGAATTTGACTATCCGATAGAATGTGGCTGACACTAAGGCTTGCACGGGTAATGATCGAGCCCCTTTTAACACGCTGTTTAGACTTTCAGCCATATTTGTTGTGGTCATTCCAAATCTTGTAAAACAATCATGAGCAAGAGACCACAATTGAGGTGATAATCCACCTTCCTCACTGAGTAGCCATTTTGCTTCTGGACTTTCTGCACCGATAAGTTTCATCTTCTTATCAAACTCGTCTATGGTAAGCACAGATGCAGCTTCTCCTATTAACCTCGTCAATACATCATTTTTAAACTTCTTATGATAGTTTGCCTTTATGTGTCACATACAATATCGGTGACAAAAATGCGGATGCAGGAACACATCTGGCACAGCCTTTTGTAACCCTTTATGTCGATCAGATATGATAGTGATACAGATCCTATCAAGGACAACATGCTCCACGTAAGAACCATCTCCAATTAGGGTAATCCTCGCCCAAAACAAGGCCAAATGCAAGAGGAAACAAACCCTTGTGCCCATCGTTAGCAGTCGCCGCCAAAAGGGCTCCTCCATACTTACCAGATAGGAAAGTAGCATCAACACTTATGACTGGGAGACAATGTTTAAAACCCTCAATACATGGCCCAAATTCCCAAAACGTCTTCTCAAACCATCGACACGTAGCATCTTCCATTAGGGTCGTCACCAACCTACAAATGGTTCCCGGATTGGCATTAACTATTGCCTCCAAGTACATTGGTAACAATCGATATGACTCAACCCAATCACCATACACTGCTTTGATGGCCATATTCCTTGCCCTCCATGCTTTTGTGTATGAAATATCCACGTGAAACATCTCCTTAATCCTCTATTGAATAACCATTGGTGGGATATCCACTTCCGCTCTAATAGAGGGTAATATATGCCGACAAACAAAGGCCGCAGTACATTGTCTATGACCAGTGTCTAGCTGAGCAGTTCTACAAGTGTGTTCGCCACCATACGTCTTCACTTTAAAATGATTCATCCCCTTCATCAATGATGCATGTACTCTCCATGGGCAGGAAGGGTATTGACATTTTGCAGTGTACTGTGTCGGACTTGTACACAACACTTTATATCGAACATCATACGCTATTGAAAACTCCCTCAATGTGTGTACAAATTCATCTTTATTAGGGAATATTTGCCCCACATATATTGCTTCCTCATAATATGTCTCCTCATGCAAACCCCGATTAATTGCCCCATCTATTTCCTCATCGGTTAGTCGCGCCCATGGGGGCTCCTCCTCATATGACAACTCCTCCTCAAAATCATCCAAGTTATCCGTACTAATTGCGATGTCCATCAATTCATCTTCCTCATTATCAACCATCTCTTGCACACTATCCTCTCCTCGTACATCTTTAACATCAACAACCGATGAATTCATATTTCCCCATCCTCTTCCTCATTCTCCCCTTCGTCTTCATCATCATTCATATTTCCCTCTTGCATACCACTTGAACTAGTGTAAAAATAAGGGTTATCAAATGATGTTTGTGTGCCAAACCATTCACCACCTCGTGCCATGCCAATATTCATCGCTTCATGAGCATGAGATGTGTGCCTACATCATACATTATAAACAATTCATGATACCGTAAGTTTAATGGTATTCAATACATATTTTAAATAAACTTACCTCAAACTATGCAAAATTTGGGGTTCACTGCATGCTAGTGATATAAATAAATCTTCTTCATTATCTTCCACACGCCTTCCTCTACAGTGTCCACTCGACCTATTTCTGCGAGCACTCCAACTTTCGCCTGCACCATCATTTCCAAACCTATGCATTCACGCCTCTTTTTCTATGCATAGCTCAAAGCTAAGCACATGAGGCGCAAAATAGAACATTTGTTGCATAGAATTGTCATCGTCAATTGGTATTACGGTAGTCCTTCCTCCATAAACAGGCATCTTGTACTTCATACGAATTTTCCACAATCTTTGGTCCCATCCCAGTTTGTTTACCACTTGCATCTCTAGTTCCTCGTAAGTATTTGGCTTATTAATAAATAATCCTACACTTTCACCGCCTTCGTATTCACCTCTATCAATTCCGCCACCATACATTAAAACAAACGGAACCATTTTTCCCGCCATCTCTTCTCACAAAACTTTTAAGAAAGAAACACTATCAAATACTACACAAATATAATATACTTAATTTCATATGATGCATCTACATTCATATGTATTTCTAACATATATTAAAAATATATATTACCTATAAAGACGCTCGCGACGGGGCGAGGAGGTGGCCGGGGCGAGGAGGCGAGCCAAGCAATGGCCAGGGCGAGGACGGGGAGGTAGAGCTGGCTGAGACGGTGCTCATGACGTGACGGTGGCGATGAGGCGGAGCTGGCCGGGGCGAGGCGCGACGGTGGTGATTAGCCGGAGCCGGTCGGGGCGAGGGGCGACGGTGGCCGGGCCGAGGAAGGATGGTGGCCACGGCGATCGCGGGGCCGTGGAGTCGGGGCGATCGCGGGGACAGGAAGGTGGAGATGGGGCAAGTGCGGGAACGGTGGCCGGGGTGAGGAAGGTGGTGGAGTCGCCGCCTAGGCGGTGGCCGGAGGCAAGCGCGGGGAGGCGGAGGCTGTAACACCCAGAAAATTGGTATGTTAACTAAATGTATCTATTTTAGGAAACTGGTCTAAAATAGGAAAGTTTCATTTCCTGATTTGATTTCTGATTTTGCGACGTGCTTTGATGTGTTATTTGATTTAATGATGTGATATAATTTATTAATCGCATGGCTAACAGTAGTAGAAAACTAGGACGCGAGGGTTGGTCCTGGCGCTGGGCACAACCTGGCGCTGAGGCCAGCCTGGCGCCAGGGTCTGAGAACACCTGACGCCAGGAGAGGGGCCAGGTGCAAGGGCATGTGTTCAGTGGATTACTCTTAATTAGTAAAGTGAATTTGGTTTTGATGTGTGGTTAGTGATGCACGCGTGTTAGTATGACGAGTAGTGCAACCGCGGTACCTCAGAGACCTGTGCGCGTAGGACTCAAGCCAAGACGTAAGACCTGGGTGCTGAGCCACGTGGCACTGGCCTAGGGGTGATTTATGAACGTGGGTAACCTTGCCATAAGATGATCTTCAGATGGTGGGAGTAAATCTTGGAGCAAAATCTACGATTTGACCTAATAGCAGTAAATATAGTAAGTATCGCAGAGGATCGGAAAGTATCAGTTCGGCTGAGATAATTAGGGAAGATAGATCTTAATTAAAAAAAGATAAATATTTCACATTTTAATCAACCAATAGGAAGGGGACGTCTAGTTGGTTGGCCTAGATATGGTAGTTTCCTAGTTTGGAATGAGATATGTAAAGTATGATTAAGATTGTAAGCTCGGCTAGTACTATCTCTGTGTCGACAGACTATAGTAAATAATTCATAACTAATTCTACTAAACTCTGAAAAATATAAAATTAGTGGGGTTAGAAACTAGACTCATAGGGATAACACCAATAAAAATTGCAGGGTCTAAGTCTAACTGTACTGACCCTGGGAAGAGTTGGAAGTAGGCTGTTACGCGTATAACAGTGTGCTGTAATTAGGATTAAGATAGTGAACGAATCTTATTAGAGATTTAAAATCCTAATTAAATGAGGAAAAACCAATAGATTAACATGGATGAACATCCCTTACTAATGAGGGAGAGTTTTTAATTGGTAATGAGAGTTTGGATTAGGAAGGAGTCTTGATTTGGAGATATCCTAGTTGTAGTAGGTTTTGGGTCTATATAAGCACAAGAGAGAGGGTTGGCTGGTATTTTTCAAGCCAAAACCTTTGTGAACGTCCCAAGACTTTCTCCTTCTCCTTCTAATTTGTTCCAGCAAGCTTTACACCTTTTTCCTTCATCTCAAGAGTCAACGATCGAAGCGCTAAAGGGCGGCATCTTGTAGAGGAATCAAAAGCCTTCGTGAGGAAGCAAGAAGATACTACGTTTGGACTAGGTAGGATGATTTTTCCCACACTCTTGGATCTGAATTTCATACCTTGTTCAAGTTATTCTTGTGTCAATATATTGATTTATGATTGTGAGTCTTCATGAGAGTCAATCGCTAAATACCAATCTTTTGAATTATCCAGTTATTACGTGTTGTTGCTCAATCGTGTGAACCTTGATGTTCCAATTCCTAATTGTTACACATGCTAGCCCAATGATGAGAAGTTTGAATTATTTGGAGTCCTATTTGAAGCTTCAATGTGTTCTTTTGGTCTCTGACATTGCTGTCCAAATTTTATCATCCTTAATTAGTTGTCCAGTTTGCCTAATTCAACTAGAAAAAGGGGTATGTGTGTGAGATGAATTAAGATAATGAAAGTACACCTCAATCCTTGTAAATATTATGATATATCATACCTAATAAAGTTTTGGAATAAGTAAGATATAGAAGATATTCAAGTATACTATATATTATTGAACGGATTATGGGGTAAACACACTCACAATTTGATTAGAACTATGATTAAGGGTCTCGGGCAGAACTATTTTTGCACTGATGATCTTCATTAAAATATTTGTAACTAATTATATAAAAATCATAAAAATATTTTGTTTGTTGGGTTGTAAACTAGGCACATAGAAGTAATCACAGTAAAATTTTTAGAGTCTAATTCCTTCTATTTTGACGTTAGTAAGGGTTGGAAATTGACTAATATGTAAAAATAGAACACTGTAATTATGGTAAAGGTTGGGAAAACTTTGTCAAAGCAATAACCTATGCTATAATAAGTATACTAAGAACTTTATATGTATTATATAAGAATTTAAGTAAGTATTACAGTAGGATGGATTAAGTATAATACTATAGTATCATGGGCTAATGGTGAGTGGTTTGATGTTCATCAAGTCTTATGTGTTCCACTGGTGATATTGACTCGATTCGTGTTTCCAATTGGAAACTGAACCATCTATTTCTCTTTGACCAAAGTTTAAAACCTTGAAGTCTTGTCATCAGGTAATTAATCAATGCATTTCCATTCATTTGAGAAACTTCAGTTGACCTGTTATTGAGTCTGTTTGAGTCAAGTCTTCTTTGAAACCAGAACTTGATATTCTTCATGATATAACTTGAGTTTTCTTGGAGTCTTGAAAGGCAATTCTTGATCAAGTCTTTCTTCATAAGTATTATCTAGGGCTATGCATGCGTAACATGGTCATTGTTGAGAGTCTTTGCTGTCTTATTCATACTCCAGAACGTGAGTCATACGTTGTTGAGAGTCTTTGATATTCTATTCATACTCCATGAGTGAGTCATTGAAGTAAGAGTCACCCTATTCTCAGAAAGTTGAGACCTCTGCTATTGTTAAAACATTGTCCAGTTTGACATTGACCTATTTCTCCACTAATTGTTCGGTGGAATCATAGTATGCTCACGAGCCATTGCTAGGTCCAGCGTGACCTCCGATATTTATGGAATTTTGATTCCTTATTGCCCGAAGGGAGGCAAATACGTACGTTTAGGCTGTATGATATTACGGAAGGTCTGCAGTCTCTGCCCATTGTGCCCATAAGCACGGATGGGGCCGGAATGTCTAGACGCGTGGCCGGGTTTCGAAGGGAGAACCTCTAGCATGATTCTGGCATATTTTACCTTTCGTGATCGGCAAATTCAGCGAGCAGAAATTGTAACTCCTTGCATTATAGATGCCTGGAGCCTTTGGTATTTTGACCATTCTCTCCTTACACCGGAATTTGTTTGGAGTCGTATAATTTAATGTCCTTGCTCTATACTTGAGAGTTAGGAAGCTTTGATGTTCGGAGTCTTGGATTATAGTAAATTTCTCTTCTTACACTTTGGATGTTTAGGAGCCTTCATTGATGATATTATTTTCTCTTATAATGGAATTCTTGTTGCTCAGTTCAAATATTCTTGATTATTCAACTGTCTCATATTAAACCCTACTCTTTGTCCTATATTGTATATTATGTTTTTGTGGGTTTTTGCATTCTACTGGGTATTTCTTCGGAATACTCATGCATCCTCTGATGCAGGCATGAAGAAAGTATAGCTATGACAAGTGCAGATAATAGAAGACTCGAAGACAGTTGTGGAAAATAAAGCTATCTTTGTTATTTTAAATTTAGTGTCAATATTATTAGCATGTTAGCCAAAATATTTTAATGATTTTGATTTTTAGTTATTTTAGATGACTTGTATTATGGATTAATTTAATATTATTAAGTTCTCATTTCATATGTGTTAATGATGTTATTTAAAGACTCAGTTGTGTTATGTCGAGTACACATCTATTCATGGTGATGTATTAAACGGGATATTCGAGTATTCGGTCATGTCTTAGGGTTTCTGGCCTCAAACATACTCATGAAAGAAAAGAAAAAAAATGTCTTCCGCACTCCGACGAGGCTAGGAATTTTGGGGCGTGAAAGAGGCAAAGCCGACGAGTCGCCGGAGAGAAAATTCGGGAGGTCTTTAGGGCTCGGTGCGGCCGAGCCCAAGCCCCAGCGAAATCTAAAAACATAATTGAAGACGTCGGTTGAACCGACGCATTTCAGTTATAACGAAAGGTGTCGGTTCAACCGACGCCTTTAGCATTTCCACGAAAAGCGTCGCCTTTAGCATTTCCATGAAAGGCGTCGTCTTTAGCATTTCCACGAAATGCATCGGTTGAACCAACGCCTTGAGCATTTCTTCGAAAGGCATCGGTTAAACTGACGCCTTTTGGGTCAGTTTAAAAAAAAAGCCACGCAAGCGCCAGCGGCCGCGCTGGCGCCTGCGTGGCTTGTAAGATACCCTCTTTTGCAAATAATTCCTACAGTATGTCATTTTTTTAAAAAAAAAAATTTCTATGCCACAATCACAACGATAGTAGGCAATAGTTGTTTCTCAAAAGTTTGAGTTGTTAGGAAAAGATTACTCTCACCATATTCTAAGGCTTGGGCAAAAAAAAAGTCTCCGGACCCTACTTCCATATTCGCAGAGGAGCAAAGTCAGCCATGTAAAGATGGACCTATATTTTTCCAAATGCAGACTGGCTTCATTTCGACAGAGGGAGTTGTACATTTACTACATATTCCCAACTCCCCTGCTAGAAACCATAATGGGGAGAAAGCATACAAGGGAGAAAGCCTAGGTGAGGGGAGGTTATAGCTTGCTTTTCATATCTAGAAGCTATCATAGCCGCCACGGAGCAAGCCAAATATCTTGCTATGGCTAGAGGCATTCTTTTTGGAACCTCTTGAATGCATCCCCATAATCTTTGAAGGCGATTGTTGGAAAAAATTTCACAAATTTCTCTGAAGTCGATCTCATTCATTATTGGATTGGGAATATTATCTCCCAAGCTAAATTGTCTCTCTTTTGTCAGAAGAACCGGCAATAGTGTGGCACATTGTCCCGCCCACCTAGGAGGAACATCTCATTGTATGACAATTTGGAGGGAGGACTTTCCTCAAGACATCTCTATGGCTCTCTTGTATGATCGGGCTTATTAGCCTTTCTTTACATGAATGAAAATTTCGGAAAAAAGAAGGAAAGTGGGAGAGTTTCCAAAAAAAAAAATCCCCTGCACGTTTAGACATTCGTCAAGCTTTGTAGATGAATGCATAAAGACATCACATGCTTGCATCCAGCAAGACTCCAACCTTCGACGTTGGGTCTGATATTATGTTAGACCATCGTTGTTCCCAAAAGTCGAGCTGTTATGAAACATGCCCAAATCGATGCCCCAAAATCGTAGTGTTTGCTTACTTGTGGTACAATTGCAATATATTGCATAAGCCCCAGACAATCCATCCTCTTAAAGAAGAAACACAGCAAGCCAACTCGAGCACTCAAAGCCAAGCACAATGTCAAGCTATCAACAACAGCCCTTATTTGTAACAAAACAATGCACCACAGAACTATGTAACCAATTGCACCATTTCAGGGTCAACTTCCCATTTAGCCTCGAGTCTGAGCTTGCATTAACTTTACATGGGCAGCAATATTGACATCATATCCTTCCATTCAACTTCTGTTTTTGCTGAATATATCTTTTCCATTTAACCCCAAATTGGACGTATGTGTTCTTCATGGGTAGTAATAATATTGGCATTAGATCCAGGGTAGTAATAATATGAGCCCGAATAATTTCGAGCCGTCGGATTTTGATATGGCAGCTATAAGTGTAAGCGATGATTCACACTCACCTACCCAATGATTTGCACCCACCTTGGGATCCAAATTCGATAGCTCCTTATGACCATGGGGCAATTCTCATGTAAACTGAACTTCAAGTAAATAATGAAGTTAAAATAAGTAAAAAATGTGCATAGTTTGAGAAAAAAAAAACATACATATATGTTTAGTCGGTTGAGAGATCAGTGGGCCCCACATGAGCTAATGGTTAGCTTATTAGATTTCACCAGGCTAATTTTTTCGTTAAAAATGTGTTTAATACATGTATAATTACACAGAATTTTGATGACAAGGTTGTGCATAATAATTACATGGTAGTTTCTCAAAAAAAAAAATAATTACATGGTAGCTAATGATGTGCATAATTACGTGTATACAACAACATAACTTTAATGAAGATGATTTAAAAGCGCGCCAGCATCTCAAGCATTTCTCAGCGCAGGTGTCGCTTCCTCCACCCCACACAGGCTGCCACTTCCCCTCGCAGCCTCCCGCCGAGGTGGCCGCCGCCCCTACCAGGTGACCCCTCTCTCTTCTCTCTGATCTGGGCAAATGAAGGCTAATTGATCCAATTCTTGCCCAAGTTTCGTTCTCTCCATTCGTGCCTGAGCATAGGAAGGATCTTGTTACTCTTGTCTTCTTCTCTTTTTTCTTGTAATGGGGTATCTGACGCTAATGACGGAATTCTTATCTGTTTTCTTGTTTTCTTCTGGTTGACAATTACCATATGTTGAATTGACGAATATTACGATTCATTGTCCTTGTTAGCTTTTTGTTGTAGGCGTTTGTTGTAGTTTAGTGTGAATTGATTATATGTCACTAGAGAGGGAATGATTAATGTAGATGTCTCATGTCTGCTTTTTATAATTGGTGCATTTTCTGAATTCTCAATTTCATTGATATTGGTTTTTCACCATTTGCTGTACCGGGATCTATTTGGTTTCTTAGTGTGACAAGCGAAATTAGGTTGGAGTATTGTCTATTTGGGCATTTGGGGTTATTTGCTGAATTTTTCATTCCTTAGAAGTCAATTTGTACGCCTGACGTCCCATATTAATAGCTCCATTTGGAAATAAGTGTGTCCCATTTTCATAAATCCATTTGGCTCAAATTAAGTGGATTCTAAACCTCCTATTCACCCTGACAGGGTCTGTTAGTTGTAGTTTCCACCATTCAATAAAAATCACTATTTGTCCAAATGGAGCTATTAATATGGGATGGTGGAAGTATATGCTTCTGTAAGCTTCTTCGGATTTCTGGTGTGGGCGGGCGCATCACTTTAATCGTTTCTTTGCAAGATTCGGCTCTACGGAAGAAGAATTTTCTTTCTGAACTTACGGAGTATAGTGCTGTTCCTTGCAGAAGCTCTTTTTTTTAACGAAATTAGAACCTGTATCTACTATATGGAGTCAGCCATGCTTCTAGAACTAGAATGAGATGTGTTTTTAAGGGTGTGATACATCTATTATGTAAAGTCATCCTCTTAAATGTGTTCCAATTCACAAGGGTGTTCTTTTTTCTTATCATTTTTTTTGAATTTTTTTTCTCTTGTTGGCATTAAATATATATGGAGTCAGCCAAATGCTTGGCGAGTCACTTCAACAGGGTTGTAAAATCAATTGTCCTCATTTCTTCAAATTTTATGGTTCTTATTGGGTTGCAGAAGAATTGTTGGGGACAATGCTACAACCCTTGTCCTCAATGAGTCCTTGGCCATTTGGATCTGACATGGCCTGATGTGATAGGCTGTCTTGTCAATATCAAAGGATGTCATGGAGGACTCGGTGGAGGATAGATTGCTTCATTTTCGGGTTCATACCTTTAGTATGTTAGTTTCCTCCTTTTTGTCTCTTTATTTGAAGTTATGTTGCCTTGATTTTTTCTGCTACAGTTATCTGTAAAGTTATATGATTTACCTGTATTATTTTTGCAAAGCAAATAATTTTCTGGGGTTAATATTCTTGTCTTCTCATTGATAGAACTTACAAGGAGGGGATTGCTCTTTAAATGCCAATTTTTTTATGTAGCTTGTAGTTTCTGATGATTTTGAGAGGCGATTAAAGTGCGTTCAACATAAAAGTAATGAAAAAACTTGGTTTACGTTTAATCTGGGTTGAATAACTTATTATGGATATGTGTTTGGTATGTTCCATGACACGGGACACTAAAAAAAATTGTTTTTATAGTGTGAAATTAGGTCAGAGTTTTTTTCTAATCTGGCATGTGGGGAGTTGAATCATTTTTTTTTCTTCTTAAAGTCAATTTGTATTTCTGATATGGACATCATTTAATCATCGTTTTCTAAAACTCACGTTTCTTGCTTGCTTGTTTTTCTGAAGAAAAGTTTTCCTTCTATTTTTTTCCCAGGTACTGGCGCTCTCCATTTGTTCATCCAAGTCATAAACTGTGTCTATCATTTGCAGTCCGTATTAAATTATTTGGTTCAACATGTCATGTAATGTTCTGAATGTGGCACTACTTGAACCATACAGCTAATGGCTTTAGATTATGAACCCGGTGATAATATATCTATGGCTGTAAACACCACTGATGCTGACGATTCACTTATTGGAGCTGGCGATATATCGTCATTGGAAGTGTTATCTCCCACTCCTCAGAAAATGAGAGAACTTGGAAACGCTGGAATTCTGACAAGAATAGAACTTGATCTAGCATATGCTTCAGAGAAATTGCTTAACCTGGACATACTTTTGATGCATGTGGCTACTGAGGCAACTGATTCTGAAGCTTTGTCTTTGGTTAATTATGGCACCTCTTTGGAATCTCTTGACAAGCCATTGGAGTTTGATCTTTTGTCAGCTATTTTGGATTCCGAAGTAAAACAAATGGACGACTTCATGGATTCAGTTCAAATGGACATTGTTGATGCTCGTGAGAAAATTTCTTACTGGGCCAACTTGGAGGAATCTTTTCTGGAATTGAAAGAAAAGTTGCATGACTCTGAGGAATCTCTAAGGAAGCTCCAAGATCAAGTGTCTGAGATGAGAATGCAGTCATCTAAGTTTCGAAGTACAATAGCTTTCTCTATCCATGGATCATGTAAGTTAAAAGATGGGTCAAGCAGAAAGAGCATAGTTGGTTTCAAAGTCCAATGTAAATTGTCTGGTTATTTAATTGGTTTGATATTCATTGTGGATAAAAATCATTCTCTTCATAAATAGATCTAATCCATTTGATGCTTAGATTCATGGGGCAATTAGGAGTGGACATTGCACTAGTTTTGCCCAATGCTATTAGAATCTGATTAGCAGATACATTTTGCCATTATTTTCCAGAATTGAATGTTGTTTAATAATTTTCTGATGGATGTAGGCAATGATGAAAATACTGATTTTTCAGAAGGTTTTCAGATTATACCAACGGATGCAAAGTTAAAAATGCAAACGGCAGAACATCAGAGGCATATCTTGAGAATGTTGGAGAAGTCACTAGCTAGAGAAATGGATCTTGAAAACAAACTATCAGAGTTACTAAACAATAAAGAAGAGATTCTTATGAAGATGAGCTATGCTGAGAGGGAATTCTTTTGTGTCGAAGAAATGGCAGAGGTGTCGACTGAAAAATTGTTTGAGGCTGAAAATCTGGCAGAAATACTTTTAAGTGGTACAAAAAAACTGACGGGAAAGCTCCAGCTTACTCGGTTCAATTTAAATAGTTCACAGGAGAGGGAAGATCAGATGACGTCTAGTATTTGTTCCATTGAGAAGCGAATGGAAGATTCTGAAGTTGAGCTTAAGAGAGTAAAGGCTGTTGCAGAAGCAAGTCAGAGCCAGCAAGATTCACTGCAGTCTAAGATTGGTGAGTTGGAAAGCGTAATTGAGGAGCTGAAGGCAGATCTTCTTAAGGCAGAAGCTAATGCTGAGAGTGCTGAACTCAGGTGCTCACTGCTGGATGAAACGAATTTGGAACTTACTCAAGAAATTGGGCTTCTGAGAAATAGTGAGCAAAAAGTTGATTTACTTGAGAAGCAACTTAAACAATCAGAAGTCCAGTTATGGCATTCGAAAGCAATGATCGAAGCAAACCAAGAGAAACAAACAATGCTATATTCAGCGCTAGGTGATATGGAAAATTTAATTAATGATTTGAAAGCAAAAGTAGTAAAGGCAGAAAGCAGGGCTGAGATTGCGGAAAGTAATTGTATTACATTAACAGAGACAAACTCAGACCTAAACGAAGCATTGGGTTTTCTTAAAAGTAGGATCGAATGCTTAGAGGAATCTATACATCAAGCTGATGAGGCAAAAGTGACCACTACAAGAGATATCGGTATACGCACCAAATTAATCACAGATCTGGTAATGCAATTAGGCATGGAGAGGGAGCGGCTTCAAATACAGGTTCTGTTCTTTCTTCTTTCCACTTCATCTCTCTATATCCTCTTTTTTCTTTATTGTGGAGTGACTGGATAAGGGGAAGAACGGACCCCCTTGTCCTTTTTCTTTTTCCTAGGTCAGATTTGGTGTTAACTTACATTTTGATTGGGGTACGTCTCCAGGACAGTAATTGCTAAGATTGTTCTGAAGTATGGCTGGCTGTTAGACTCAGATGCATGGTGGGATTGAGATAATTTATCCAAGCTGGAGTTTGAATCAAACAAATGAGTCAGCAGAGTTCAACCTAAATATGATATCAAAACTTCGACATTTGATATAAAGTAGCTGTGTTTAAAATTTTCTAATTCTGATTACTTATTTATTACAGTTAGTTTGGTTCATTGATTTCTGAAATACATGATGGTTGAGAGCTTCCTAGGTAACATAATTACAATAAAGAATAAAACCAATGGGATGTTGGCATAGTGGCCAGGACACGCTTCTCTCAATCGGAGGTCCTGAGTTTGAATCCGTGCTCCGTTGGCCACCCACCCAGGATTACACCCCGATTTACCCGGTGTGTATGGTGGGTTAGCCTTACGCATGCCCGAGGAGATTGGCGGCGGGATACGGTGCTCTAAGAGGCCAGCTGCCCTACCCCTTCTAGTCTGGTCCTAAGGACTTGAACATCCCTCGTTGTCCAAAAATAAAAGAATTTCTTTTTGTCGGATGTTAACACAAAATTGTTATTGTACATCTGAATAGGTGGCCAGTTCCAACTAGAGTGATGCTATGGTTCCGCCACCCTACCTCTTTGGGACTTCATTCTTTTCATCACTCGTGACATCTGGCTTCTCAAACCACAGAAGTAATGAAACCAAGGCCATGCCAGATACGCATAGGCAGATGAGACTACCCTTAGCAATTTTCTGTTCAGATAGTATAATTTGTTGAGTCCAATTCAATGGGCGGACTCATAGGAAAATTCATTCTATGGATTGTGGTGGCAATCCTCGATACTTGTGCTTGATAAGGAGAAGTTTTAAGTTGTTATTGAAATAGTGTATCAACTAGCTCTGAGTTTTGAAGGCAATTCATGGAATTTATAAGTGTTACAACTCTTCAATCAGGGAGATCGTCATCTATTATTTATGGAAAGAATTTAAACAAAAAAGGAATGACAGAGAGTACAAATGATGATTGCCAATCAACTAGATTTTATTTAATCATCCATGATTTATTCTAATTGATTTAGAGGAATTTGTAAGAGATCTATGAGAAGGGAAAGATTGACTAGAGGCAGCTGATGGCATGGCAATCATGAGATCCTCCTTGACCAGAGGATCTGAGGTAATCTCTTCACAGCCCCCCTCAAGCTCACGAGGGAGCTTGCGAAACATGAGCTTGCTACGAAAAAAAGTGAAGCGCGGACTTGCCAAAGACTTGGTGAATATGTCAGCGACTTGATTAGTACCGAGGACAGGGTCGAGGTGCATGCCACCATTGTGCACATGTTCCCTAATGAAGTGCACATCAATGTCAATGTGTTTGGTGCGACTGTGGAAGACGGGATTGCAAGCCATGTAGATGGCACTTAGGTTGTCACACAACATGGAAGGAGGACCCGCAAATGGCACCTGTGGCCAACGAAGAAGATGGGTGACCCATTAAACTTCAGCAGTGGTGGATGCAATGACTCAATATTCAGTTTCTGAACTGGATCTAGATATTGTGGACTGTTTCTTGGGTCCCCATGAAACAATATTGGGCCCAAGGAAAACCGCCTACCCAGTGGTGAAGCATCAACTGTCAGGGTAGCCCGCCTAATCTGCATAAGAAAAGGCTCGCAAAGATAGAGTGCTAGCCCAATGGAATACAAGACCATAAGAAAATGTGCTCTTGACTTTTCGAAAAATTAGTTTGACAGCTTCAAGGCGGCTATGGCATGGGGCATGCATGAACTGGTCACGTGGTTCACTGCAAAGGCTATATTAGGACTACTTAGTGTAAGATATTGAAGACTTCCAACCATATGACAGTAGAGGGTGGGATCCGGCAAAAGGGGTCAAACCATATGCTAAAAGATCGAGGCCGGCAGCAAGAGGACTACGAGCGGGCTTGACTCCTATTAGATCAAATCGGTCAAGCAATTGTAAAGCATAGTGACTTTGGGGGAGAGTGAGTGTCCCATTGTCACACCGCACTTGCATGCCAAGAAAGAAACTGAAAGGCCCGAGTCCTTCATCTCAAATGCCTTGGAGAGCTGGAGGATGAGATGATTGAGAAGCGAGGGTGATGTGCCTGTAAGGATGATGTCGTCTATGTAAAGCAACACAAGAAGAGTTTGCCCCGTGTGGTGCCAAATCAATAGTGAGGTGTCAAAGGGCATCCCTCAAATCCAATGCTCTGCAGGAACTTCATGAACTTGGTATACCAGGCGGCGTGGGGCTTGCTTGAGCCCATAAAGAGCTTTGTGAAGGTGGCACACGTGGGTGGAATAAGTGGGGTCCACAAATCCAGGAAGTTGTTGAGTGCACACCTCCTCAGCTAGATCTTCATGCAGGAATGCATTCTTGACATCTAGTTGACGTAAGGGCCACCCAAAGGTTGTGCTAAGGCCAATACAACGGATGGTGGCAGCATTGATCACTAGATTAAATGTCTCTTCAAAATTAAAGCCAGCTTGTTGGTTGTAGCCTTTGGCTACTAGGCGGGCTTTGTAGCATTCAACGGTTCCATCAGCGCGAAGCTTAACCCGAAACACCCATTTTGTGCCGACCACATTCATGGACCGACGAAATGGGACTAGACTCCATGTGCCATTTTTGTGTAAGGTAGTCATCTCCTCCTCCATGGCTGCCACCCAAAGTGGATTGGCAGCAACCTGTTTGTATGTATGGGGCTCTAATGGAGGCGTGAAGTGGCGGCGACAAGGGCAACTAGGGGCGGATAGCTAGTGGCTGTGAGCACTTTGGGACGTCGTGTACCGTCCTAGGTGCGAGTGATCATTGGATGCCTCGAGGAGTCTAGCGAGGTAGGCACAGCAGTGGCGGAGGCCGGCTAAGCGGCCAATGGTCCACTGGAAGAAGATCCAAGAGGCCCAATGAGTCCGGAGGGCAGGTGATCCATGCTGGCGACGGGGCTAGAGGGTGATGATGGCGGGGTAGGGGGACCAGCAGGCGAAGGCGATAAGTCAGGTCTGTTGGAGGATGGTGGAGCCTAGCCTGAAGAATATGCTGCCAGAGAAATAGTGGCAGGGGATGAGGAAGGTGGAGGCATGGGGCCCACAAGAGGATCTAGAAGGGAAAGGTAGCAGGGGTTGTTGGAGGTGGGCCCGTGGCAGCAAAAGGAACTCCTCTTCATCAAAAGAAACATTACGTGAGAGATAAACACGGCCTGTGTGAGGGTAAAGACACTTGTATCCTTTGTGGTGGGGACTGTAGCCAATGAAAATATACCATATTATCTTGAAGTCTAACTTGCTCCGTCCAAAAGGGTAGGAGGGGTAGCAAGCACATCCAAGGGTTCTTAGGTGATCGTATGTAGGAGGGATCTCAAAAATCACTTCAAATGGAGTCTTGCCACAGCGGCTTAGACGAAGCCGATTGATGAGGTCGGAGGCTGTGGCAAAAGCAAATTTCCAAAAGTTCTTAGGTAGGTGTCCATAAGCCATAAGACTTAGCCCGGTTTCAATAAGATGATGGTGCTTCCGTTCTGCTAATCCATTTTGCTCCGGGGTGGCGGGGCATGACATTAAATGGGTGATGCTATGTGTTTGAAAACAAGATTGAAGAGTGTGGTTCACAAATTCCCACCCTTCATTGAATTGGATGACTTTGACCTTGACCACAAATTGAGTTCAAAGGTAAGTAAAAAAATCAATGAAGATTGAAGGGACGTCTGACTTTTGCCGCATAGGAAAATACCAAGTGTACCGGGAATGCTCATCTATGATCACTAAGTAGTAAATGACTAAAACAACTTGTTGAATAATTGGTCCGTCGTTCAAAAAGTAACTTTGAAGATTTACCCATTTTACAACTTCACAATTATTTTCAAGATTAGAACTAGGTAGCCGTAGTGAGGATGTTCAATTCTTCATTATTGAGGTCGATGGGTGGCCTAATCGATCGTGTCATAACCCAGAGTGAGCTTTATTGCAAAAAAACTAGCATGCTTCTTGTAATGATCCGGAACTGCCCTGACCACCCGGTAGAGATCGCCCGCTCTAGGCCCGGCTAGAATGATCCACTCGGTTTGCAAATCTTTAGCAATAAATCCCCAATTGTAGAAGGTAAATCAACAATTGTAATCTTTGGTAAACTGAGAAACACTCAATGAACGAAGAAAACTTTTTTCTAACCAAGATGGCAAACTTGTAACATGGCCAATGTGAGATATTAGCATGGCAGCCCCATTTCCCACATAAACTCGGTCAGATCCGGAGTAGGAGTTCATACCTTCTAACTAGGACACATTACTTGTCGTGTGATTTGTGGCCCCTGTATCCGGTAACCAGCTAGCATCATTCTGATCCGACAGTTGGAAAGAAGAGATGCTCTGAATGGGGTTTGTTTGGGTGGGTGTTTGACAAACATCACGTTTGTGATTTGGGTGTCCACACTTGTAACAGTGAACTTCGGAGTAATCACCGTTGACCGGAGGAGCCCAAGGCTTGCCACGATGAGACCCACCTCGGCCACGTGATCCAGTGGAGGACCCGCCAGATGATGAGCGGCCAGCATTGGTGTGCACCCCCACTAGTGCTCGAGCCACGAACAATGGCCATGGACGGTGGAGCTTGGGTGCTCACAAGGGCAAGGGTGGATGGCACGACCGGGGCAGCAAGACGCATCTCAAGGTCTAGCAGCAACGCTGCGACCTCATCAATGTGAAGAGATTATCTTAAGTCCTCCAGTCAAGGAAGATCTCATGATTGCCACGCCATCGGCTGCCTCCAATCAATCTTTCATGAGATCTGTTACAGAATCCTCTAAATCAATTAGAGTAAATCATGGATGATTAAGTAAAGTCTGGTTGATTGCCAATCATCATTTGTACTCTATCATCCCTTTATCTGTTTAAATTCTTTCTATAAATAATAAATGACAATCTCCCGGATTTAAGGGTTGTAACACTTATAAATTTCATGAATGAATAGATGAATGTATTGCCTTCAAAACTCACATGGTATTGGAGCTTGACGATCCTATTCCTTTTTTCTTTACTCTCTTTTCCCTTGCACCATGGCTGCCTCTTCTGAAACCACTACCAATGCCGCTATCACCTCCATTCCCATCACCCTGCCTGTGGTCTCTCTGAAATTGGCCTCCACGAACTACTACATGTGGAAAATGAAGGTCATCGCTATCCTGCGTTGTCATGGACTCTTGGCACTGGTTCATGGTGACCTCCCTCATCTTGCTGCTGACGATCTTGACCCAAATGTGAGGTCATGGTTGTGCTTGAACCAAATGGTTCTTGCATGGTTGGCTTCATCGATCTCAGAGGAGATCCTCCCATAGGTTATCCAGTGCACATCGGCTGCAGCTTTTTAGCACACCATGATAGTCCTCTCTCAGTTGCTTTACTCGCTCACGGATCCAGGGAATCAAAGGCGAGCTTCACAACTTGTCCAAAGGTGCGTTGCCAATGGCCCATTACATCAATAAGGCCAGATCTTTGGCCCACACCTTGGCTATGGTGGGGAAATCCGTCTACGATGATGACTTGATCATCTTTCTGTTGAAAGGGCTCGAGGCTGAGTACGACCCGGCCATCACCGCCATTCACCTGGCCAAGGAGTTCCCCTCTGTCGATTGTTAGAATATACAATAAATGGATAAAGCTTTCTGTTTCCTAACAGCTCAAGCTTTTGGGAAACTTGAAGTAGGATGTTAGGAAATGTGATAAGAGGAGGAAGAAGATGAGTAAGAAAAGAAAAGGACAAAACTTGAGCATAACTAAAATAAAAAAGAATGAATTGTGAGTTTTTATCAAGGGGTCATTTGAGTGGAGTTTACCACCTGCAGCAGAGGCGAAGCGCTTAACATGATGGGATGTCTTGGCCATAACCCTAGTTGGAAAAGGAATTCCACTTCAGGCAGAAAACTGCATCCAAAATTCCCGAAGTATGAAAATCCAGGAAACTGCTCTGGCATACAAATACAAATGTGACTATCACAGCTCCGTTTTCATGAAGTCTATAGGGTCTTATTATCGAGTGTAACTTCAAAGTCTAAACAGACTCCCAAAATTTTGACAACTTCTATGTCCCAATGAAAACTGCTTTAGTGGGATCACACCTCCTTAGCTCTGAAAAGTTCCAGCCCTTTTGCTCTCAGAGAAAAAGGAAAGAAAAATAAATGAAAGAAAATTTATGCATTTATTAGCTGAAAATTTGTATACAAAACCTGCCACGTTTAGAATAGAGCTAAATAAACCGCTGGTAACTAGAGGTAAATATCACGCCCCAAAATCCTTGACCTCGATCGGAGTGTGGAAGTCTTCTTCAATACCATCTTTGTTGAGGTAGGAACCCTAGGATGCGACTTTGGATAATCACCAAAGGTAGGAACCCTAGGATGCGACTTTGGATAATCGAACCAACCGGCCAATTACATCATCTCAAAAGGATGTGTAATCGACATCACCAAGAACACTCAAGAACATGGGAACTCATCATCAAATCTCAAAATAAAACATTGTATATATATTAAATGAATCCTACATAGTCTTTATTACATCAAATAGCAATAATTGTCAATCAAAAGAAAGCATCAAAGCTATGGCACACAACGGCCAGAAATTTCAAACTAAGCAAATAACTAAAAATTCTTTTATTCATCTTCAAGTCTTCTACGCCACCTTCTTGTCCTGCGATCATTCTGAATCACTGATCTTTCATGCCTGCATCAGAGGATGCATGAGTATTCCGCAGAAATACCTAGTAGGATGCAAAAACCCACTGGAGACACAATAATAACGTGATGAAAGATTTAATCAATAGAATAGGAATATATAATATCTGAAGGACTGGTCACAAGGTTTACTTCACCTGAACAGAAAGGTTAGTTAACAACAACAATCCCAACTCCCAAATATATGGACAAACATCAATAAGACTCCGAACAATCATACGTGTAAGGAGAGAATAATAAGTTTACCAATGGCTCCTAAGCATCTATAGTGGAAGGAGTTACAATTTCTGCTCTCTGAACTTATCACTCACAAGTGACTAAAACATACCAGAACCACCCTAGGGGTTCTCTCTTTGGAACCCTGCCATGCGTCTAGGATGCTGACCCCACCAGTGCTTACGGACACGATGGTCGAAAACTGAAGACCTTCCGTAATATCAATAGTATAACGTACGTATAGTGCCTCCCTTCGGGCATAAATAATTGGAGGCCTCGCAAGATCTAGCAATGGCTTTATTGAGCATACTTTGAATCCACTTCGTAGAGAGCCTCGCAAGGTCTCTAGTGGAGAAAACAATCATGTAACAATATGAGTAATATTTCAAAGGAATAGAGGACGCAACACTCTAAGATCATAAGGTATCATTCACCAGAATAGACTCACTCTTTAGAGTATAATTAAATCATCAATAGGAATAGACTCACTCTCTGGAGTATAATTAAATCATCAATATCTCAATAGAATAGGGTTTCTCGCAAGAACACAGCTAAGACTCCAATGTCTTGATCAATAGATAAATCACCAAAAGAGTAATAATAGATCGCAATTATAATTCAAACAACATGCTTCATGTCGAGCATTAGATAGGAACATCTCTAGAATTTAGATTCTACTATTTATGGTGCTGAATTCAAGATAGAAGAATGATTGGAATGATTTGCTCTTCAATTGGAACTCAAACCGACACAAAGTTGTAAGTAGATAATAAGATTATAGGTTATAATAACTTATCCATAATATTAATCTTTTAGACCCACTAGTCTTACAGTAATAGTTCATATCATATCTTACATCATATATTAGTGATACTTTAATCAGATTAAGTTATATCATTAAGTATTAGTATGTTCTAGTGACTTAGACCTTAATTACAGTAAACTGTTTTGTTGATAACAGCCCCCTTCCGACTGTCCCCACAGTCGGCACAGTAGGATACTAAGTCTGAAATTTTAATAGTAGATAGCCCTATGTGTCTAATTTCCAATCCAACAGATGGCATATTTTTCTGATTTTTTTGCAATTAGTTATGAATTTTATATTGTAGGTCATCGGCGCAGGAACAGTTTTGGCTGAGACCATGAGTCTTAATCATAGTTACTAATTTCGTATTAGTAACCTTTAATTATGATAATAGAATATTATTAACATTGAATACTCCCCCTCCTAGGACTATTATAGGTCCTTATATATTCTAGGATATAAGTATTACAAGCTTTTATACACCTTTCATTACATAACCCAATTTAAGATACTCCCCTTTGTATAATGAAGACTTTAACACAAAAATCTCAACTTATAATCATATGGGACAATTAAACCAGAACGTATACAAAATCAAAATAGAAATTTCTGACATCCAAATGATCAAGAAATAAATAATGTTCCCATCTAAAACTATCATGCAAGCATTAGAAGATGTCACTCAAGGATTTCAATAATCATACTCATAATCATAATTAATATGGAATCTCTCAACAAATCAATCATTCATATATAATCTCTATACTGAGATAGAATCAAATAATTCATCATAGAATAGATGGAAAGAGTTTATAAGCAATTTAGTAGGAAAAAAACATCCTACCCCCTTTCTAGAACGAAGAATTATGTGTCCAACGTAGCTCCTCTTCTTCTCAATGCCACAAGACCTTCACTCCTCCGAATATAACGAGGTTTGAATGAAAAAGAAGGGTGAAAAGGTTACTGGAACAAGGGAGAAGGAGAGAGAAATAAGGCTGGGGCGTTCACAAACTCTCTAGTGTGATAAAACACAAGTTAGCCCCCTTATGGGTGTTTATATAGACCTTATGCCTATACCAACTAGGACATTTTTCCTTCAGGATTTCTTCCTAATCCAATCTCTAAATCCTCTTATTAGAAGCTTCCCATAGGTAGAAGGGACGTCCTAAACTTAATCCCCCTTGATTAGTTAGGATTTGATATCTATTTTAACTAGGTTTCCTAAAAACAACACTTTTCGGATTCAATCGCATACCCCGGCAATTCGATCGCGTACCCCGGTGATCGATCGCATACCCCGATCGCATACCAAAATCCAAACTAGTATAACTTTTTGCTCCGAATCCGAATTGCGCACCGTCAGTGTTGTTAGAAAACTCTCTTCAAGTACTTCAACTCTAAATTGTAAAACATAGCAAAAACAAGTATTAAAATTTCGTATTTTATATCAATCAATTTTAGTAAGCATACCAATTTTTTTTTTTCGGGTGTTACAGTAAATGACTAACTTCGGGCTGGCCCACTCCCTTTTACAGAGAGGCAATGTGTTTGTAGCTACTTATGTTGGTTCAGAATTCCTCCTCTCGGTGTTTATGTTGAAAAACTCCTCTTAACTTGTCTACCATCCTCTTATTGCAGATATCTTCACTTATAAAAGAGAATAGTTTTTTGGCGAGAAAGTACTCCAGAAGTAATGCGTCTGATCCTCCTGGCCTGCAAGAAAACGAAAACAAAGGAGAATCTGGTGATTACAAGAATGATGCAGAAAAAACACATTGTTCCAAAGCATCCGAAGAAGCAGTAACAGAGGCTTCGGCTAGTAGTTTTGAGGTATGTTCGATTTTGATTATTTGAGTGGAAAGTTATTTTGTGGCTTCATGGCTGAAAAAGAAAAAATGACTGGATATACCTTCATAGATTATTTGATTGCAAATGGACAATGTATGTCATGCTCCCAGGTAAAAGCGGACTGGTCTTCATTGTTACCAGCTTTATGATGGAAGATGGCTATATTAATATTCCATGTGCAACCATCATGTCATGTAGCCAATCCACATAATTGGAAAGTTGTATGATGAATATCATCATTCCCTCTACAGAGGATTGCGTCAGGAAGGGCATCTGGCGTTAAAACTTGCCACCATATTACTTTGTATGAATTTTGTACGATTTTGATTCCGATAAGAGCAACGTGGTATATAATCCATGCCGCCGACCCCAGATAGTTGGGGTAAGGCGTATGATGATGATGATGATAAATGGACAATGTCATGAAATCAGATAAGACAAGAAGGCCTAAAGCTGGTCAGTTCATGTTTGTTTTCATTTAGTTGGCTAAAAATAAAGATCAAAAAGAAATCAATGGCAGGACAAGGTTTCTTAGAGTAAGTCGGTGAGATTCTACGTTTATTGTTTCAAAGTCTGTTGAAAATGAGCAGGAGCATGCTCATGGTTCATATTAAGTAAATTTAAATGGAGTTTACTATACAGGCATTGTTTCCATTCCTCTTTTATCATACACCATTAATACGGAAATGGGACCCTATATAATATAAAGAGTAATGCTACCTGTTCAAGTTCTCAGGGCAGCTTGTGTGAACACGTGCTATGATGAGCAGGCTCATGCACAGGCTCCATGCCGACACGCTGGCCCTGCGTATTCATCATGGCGAGCTTTAGTCAAGTATCACTGGATGGGAACATATGTAGTGCTTCGTTGCTGAAATGGCATGTGTTCAGAAGTGTGGATGCTTCCACTCTTTGACCGGGAAAAGAGTTGGGTGCCAGTCTGAACCCAATTTGACTGGATAGTCCAGCCTGGTATTTTAGAGTTTTCCTTGAGGAATGTTCACGTAGATGAAACAAAAAAGAAAGGGAAAAACCAAATAAATTGATAGTTGATCTGTATTAAAGTTACTTTTATAGGGCCTTCATTTGGCGCCTTCATATAGTTTAAAATATTCTGGATCTTCGTCTGATGCATCATGAATCATGATAGATGAATCTTGGAAAAATTAACAGGAAAAAAATGCATTTACATACTGCATGACCATCTAAAACTAACACTTTTTTTAACTCTGATGAGGAACAGATAAAATGCCTCATGTTTCTGTGTTAACATACAGACTGAACATCTTTCCCCAACAATTGCTACTTGTCTCTACTTTACATTCATGCTACATTATATTGCACATCTATATCCATCTGCATCAAATAAATGTTAACATTGTGATACATTCCTCTTTTTTTTTTTTCATACTAGGTGGACGACTTTGCTCCAGATCCCTCCAAACGGAAGCCATTTGGTGAGAATGAAGCGGGATTTCCTGTTTCAGCAGAGGATGAGAAAGAGGTTGTATCAAAGCTTCAGACTCTATGGACAATAGAGGCATCACAACTGAGCTTTAAGTATGTCATCACGGCTATAATCATCTTGATAATTTCACTATTGGTGGTGTATACCTTTCAAAAAGGTGGCACACTTTAATGTTTGAACGGGGTTGTCCCATTTTCTCAAAGCTGGGATCAGATCCCTCCAATAAGCACTGTTGTAAGATCCATATGTGAATGCTAGCATCTTTTGGTCTGAGAAGTTTTGTACATCTACATATAATCTAGAATATAATCTTTTTAGAACTGGACAGGGTAAAACCTAATGATTTTAGAATATAATCTTTGAATTTAATCTTTCTAGAATATATGATCAGTGTAAGACCTGATGATTTTAGAATTTATGTATATCTAAAACTGGACAATCTTTTCAGCACAGTGTGCTATGCTATCGTTGGTGTTTGGTGTGTGGTTTAGTGGAGATATTGTGGATGTAAATTGGTCCCTGGTTAGTTTTTTGGTTCTATATAATGGTCTAATTCGATTTGCATGTAATTCTATTACATTATTCTTTCTTGCACATTGTTGTATAAAGCATGCCAAGATGATTAATTTATGCATTAAGGTTTGATTGCTGCATTACGGATGGAATATGAAAGTGCTTGCTAAATCTTCAGAATAAAGCATGGTGGGTGTTGGTGTGATGGCCAGGGCACTGCTCCTTAAAGCAAAGGTCCTGACTTTGAACCCCCACTCGATTGGCTACCCAGTCAGGATTATATCCCGATTTACTCAATACGTATGATAGGTGGGCCTTGTATGAACCCGAGGTAATTCGCGGTTGGATATGGTGCTCTAAGAGGTCGGTTGCCCTGCCCCTTCTAGTCGGGTCTCGTTACAAAAAAAAAAGATGTTTAAGCTGATTTTAGAAGCACAGGAGAGATGGGACCTAAATTCTGAATAGTATTTAAGGATGATTGGTTTATAAAACAATCGGTATATCAATAGTATTTGAACTTCAGATAATCCAAAATGCTAGATTAAATTGAGTGGAGGAGGCACGTTCGCAATGCTTTTTGTCTATTGAAAAGAGTATCAAGAGATTTGCAAAGAAAGAGTGAAAGAGAAATAAAGGATTACCCAAACAGAATAAATGAATAGTGGACGCATTTTTATCTGAAGTTGCCGGGCAAGAGTGGAAATGCATGTTAAAAAAAAAAGTGGAAAGACAATGAAAGTTTTTTTACTTATCTGAATGGGCAGTATTCTTTTTCATTTTTGATGTTTGAGATAAGATTTGAAAATTTATAAAAAAACAAGAAAACGTGAGATGCAATTCTCAAATATCAAAATAAAACAATAATGTAGGATGCAAAGATCCTAAAATCATCTACATGTCATATTTTACAATTAAACAGTCCAACAAACCCTAATAAGAAAGCAAACAAACTATCTTAGAATGAATACTTAGACAACCCATAAGTATCAAATGCAAGTAACTAGGAAAACTTTGGGCAGGTACTGCTAGGGCTTCGTACTATCTCAGGAAAGCGTTAACTATCAGGACACGTAAGCCAAACGTGCCCTAAACATCTTTGCTGCTGCATGGAGAAAATTCAAAGTCGATTGTGATGATCAATGGCTCCATATTAGTGGTGGATATCATAGCGGACATTCTGGAGGTGGACCATAAAGTCTTCCCAACCTACAATGGTCTAGGTCTTGCGTTCTCTTAATATATGACAAAATTTAGTTTACCATGCATTTGGATACTTATATTGAAATGTGAAAAAAAATGTCAACCTTAAAATAATCAAGGTGATTTTTCTTAATTGGTTAAAACCCGTTTGGGAACCTGAAATTAATCATATTTTAGATTAGCCTTTTCTCATCAGCTTGATTATCATTTGAATAAGAATTAGCATTTTCACCCCTTTCAGGGGTGAATTACTGATTTTTATCATTTATCACCGTTAAGAGTGAAAATCATCTGTTTCAGTTTCCAAATGAAAATTTCCGCATTTCTCCATCAGTAGCTCCTATCAGCTCAATTAGTATCCAAACAATTTTCAGTATTTTCACCCCTTTTCAGCCTAAAATTTTTCTTATTTTCAATATCCAAGTGCACACGTATGTCACCATCCAATGAAGCTCATATTGATTTAATAAAAAAGACGGGTCCTACATTACATGTCTGACTTTGCTCCTTCAAGGCTTAAAACCCAGGACGAGTCCAATAAATTTAACTAGTTTCGACCCAGAGTAAAAAAGAGAGGTTATCAAAACCTGTGCCGGTTGCTCTCACACTAAATTTCCCATATGATGAATGTAGAAAGAATACTCAACTAAGGATTGAAAAGCCTATGTAAATGGCATCAACGACAAAAATTGAATTGAAGCAAACAAAAAAAAACACTAATAATGGTCATTTCAAACTTATTAGTTCCTAAGCAGTTCCAAATTCTTCTTGCCAACTCGTTTTCATGGAAAAGGTTTTCAAGAGTAATGGCAAGATGAATAACTTTGCACTGGAGGCAAAAATCAAAACCTCATTTGCCTTTCTAGTGATACGCCAACAAAGGCTGATTTTTGCACATCTCTAAATTTACAACTTGTTTTACCATCCTTTTTTTTATACCGAGGGCACAATGCATAATCACCCTGTATTTATTAAGGACGAAGATCCAAATAATAGTACCTCGTCATTAGTGTTATAAACCAGATATCATTATATATCTTCTTTCAGCAGCATGCACCCTGGCTCATCCACATTGACGTGCAGACTGTCGGATTTTAGTCAGGCAACATGTGTTAGTGTAGAGCGAAAGCGAATTTAAATCACCCCCCACCCCACCCCCCCGCACTGTGGATTAACATGCACTGCTCAATTTGAATGCTTGCAGTACCCCAGCATACAGATCTGTGTGAGCCGTAGCGCATATTAACTTTTTTTCCTTTCGAAATAGGTCAAGGTGCAATGTTCAACATTATTGTTTTCCTTCACACATTCCATCCACGGATGACTAGTTTGCCACCCCATAGTTTAGCCAGCTGATATTTTCAAAATCTACACATTTTTATATATCTTTCTACCTATATGTTAGTCATAATTTTAGTGAAAGTAAGGATAATTAATAGTTATTCATGTTAGGTGAGTAATTAGGATATTAATAAATAAATGCGCTTAATTGATTAATTTAGATGCGTTAATTGAGTTTAATAGATTTACAATTTATGATGCGTCTAATTTATATTTAACTTTATTTATGTAGGTGTAAGAGTTTCAAATGCAGATCATCAAGAGTGAATGCGTGCCAAACCATTTCTGTGCTGAGATCGAAGATCTGATGGATGAGATAGTTACGACGGGTTTGAATGAAGAAAAAGAAAAAAAAAGAAAAGAAATGTGAGGTCTGTTCAGTGGTTTGGTTTAGAAAAGAAAAAAAGTCAACCCGAGCCGAAGCTCGGGCGTCTATTTCAGAAACAGAGCAGTGCTCGAGCAGGCCGGCAGGGATAGCGACGGCGGAAGAGGCGGCTTGAGACTCCGGTTGGGCGTTGCATAGAAGATGATGGCGACGAGTTGGCAGCGGAGACGAGCGGTCAGTGACGATGATTATGACCACGGTGGAGCTCGAGACAACAGGCGACCATGGGCGAGCAGATCGACAAATGGGTCTCGAAAATGATGGCGAGCTCGACGGCACCGGAGATGGTGAGGGTCACGGTTAGGTTCTAGCATGACGTCAGCGATAAAGATCAAATTTTGAAAGCGGAATCATGCTCAATCGAGAAACAAAATAAGGAGTCGTGCTGGATTCGGAAATAGGGATTTTACGATTCAATTTGGACACGGTGAAAGAAGCGAGCTCGACTGGGAAGGAAGACATCTGCAATTAAGAGGACTCTTTGATTTCAAATTGCCTATAAAATCAAGAGCTTGAGAGGAGAGAGCTGTTGGAGGCTGAAAAACAAAGCTTTGACAGAGATTTTTTGCCAAATAGCCAGCCCTTTCGGGTGTGGTTTTTGGCTGGATTTCAGTGGCATCAAGGCTAGAGGAAGGGAGAAGAAAGGATTTTGTGGTAAATTGCTACAGTGCACGGCTCATCGAGGAAGACAAGTGAATAGTGCTGGTGCTAGAGTGCGCATGAACAATGTTCCTGCAAATGACTTCTTCAACAAATCAGGCTTCTTCTTTCTCTTATTCTATGTCTAGTTAAATTTTAATTGTACTAAAGCTAAATGAAGCCCTGCTGAATTGTTTGACTCATGATTTTATTTGCAATTCTAAAATAGTCATTTTTATTTCATGTGCTTAATAAATTTTGTTATAATTGTTCTACTTATTGAGAGAGAGTAGAGTAATTGTTAGTAAAAGTAAACTAAAAGTTTGCTAATGTTTAATGTCTTAGCGAATTCCGATGTACTTTTTTAATAAAGATTGTGTTTTTATGTTTAATCTTTGCTCGAGAGAGAGATTATTTTTTGTATGTTTAAAATAGCTGCACACATTACGATTATTTCTGACTTCGAGAGGGACACAGATAATTGATCACTTGAAATTATACGGTTGAACGGAGAAGATAACTATTTGATTTAGGTAGATTCAAAATTAAAAATTAGAACTTCTCATCCTGTTAAAACGCAAAATCTTAAAATTAAGTTGAATCAATCCAAGCACGTGTTGTCACACCACAAGCCACAAGCCAACGTACGTGAGGCTGGGTGCATGTAAGCGAAAAGTTAAAATAAGATCTCTATCGTACAACTTATACGAGGCCAATTCATGTCATAGCTGAATCTCGTATGACTTAGGCCTACAAAGGTTCACACTCACCACATTTGATTTAATACTCACCAACGGATCAGAATCCAACCACGAAAAAAGTTAGGCCTCATGCTCATTATTGTACGAGAAAGATCTCATATGAGCCGATCTTGTCGTATTATTCCCTTATATTTACATTTTCTCAACAAAAGTGCTTATTTCAACGTCACCGTTAAGACATTTTCCTTGTAGCAATAACATAAAAGTTGAGCCCTTTTTCCCTTTTCAGCTTCTCCTCCCAAATGTTCTATGGGACCAGCACCCCACAAAAAATATCACAAATGAATGAATATGAAGAGTACTTGCACAAAAACAAAAGAAGGAATGAAAGCAGAAGGCAAAAGAAAGACGCTAACCCAACAAACAGGACAAAGTCTAAGAAGACCAAAGAAAGCATTTCAAAACACTGAATTTTAGTCAATCGCGTGCTACAAAAAAAAGTAATTACAGAGCCATTAAAAGCTGTTTCTGTCTTTGCTTCCTGCTCCAACACTTCTGCTACTGCTACTACTGTGTGGGTGTGGTTTTTCTTCCTTGTTAGCCTTTCCTTTCTGTTTGTTTTTTGTCTTCATTTACACTCAAAAAAGAAACAAATTCAGAGACCCCAAATCCCCCCTTATCTTCATCTTCCAATCTACTGGTTTGAACACCCCAAAAAAGCCCAGAAATCCAATGTCTTGGCACCATTACTACCGAGCTATCTCGGCCTGCAACGCAGAGTTGTATCCGACCTGCTCCATCTCCCACCGCAGCTTCGATGCCACTTCGTCGTCTATCGCCTCATACTCCTGCACAAATCGGAACCCGGAAATTAAATTTTAGTATGATAATACTGAAGATTGGAAAAAATGGAGAAGGTAAGGGATTCACTTCGAGTTTCTGGACGAGCTCGCGGGCGTTTGGGGCGGAGATGATGATTTGCCGCTGGTAAGGCTGGATGAAGCCGTCGTCGACCGCCTTGTCGATGAAGCTCAGGAGGAAGTCATAGTAACCATCCACATTCAAAAGCCCCACCTGAAAAGAAAACCATTGAAAAACAGCGAAATCAGCCATGGTTTCATCTAACTACTGTTTCATTCGCGATATCGTGTTGCGATTTCATACGGGTTTCTTGTGGATGCCGAGCTGAGCCCAGGTGATGACCTCCAGTAGCTCCTCCAGTGTTCCATACCCACCTACAATGAACCAGAAACAAACCCATTTCAGAAAGAACAGAAGAGTAATGGCTTCTGAGAAAGTGGTTGAAAGAGATGAAGGATAAGTAGGTACCGGGTAAGGCGATGAAGGCGTCGGAATGGCGCGCCATCTCCGCCTTCCTCTGGTGCATGTCCGCCACCGGCCTGACCTCCCCCACCGTCTCCCCCGTTATCTGCCATTGATCCAAAATCAGTATTAGCTAAGTTCCAAAACCAAAAGAAGAACAAAAACTGCAAAAAAATTACAGACCTCCTTGCACATGAGTGTCCTTGGGATGATCCTGCCAAAAAAAATTTGCAAAAGAAAAAGAAGGGTCATCAACATACAGATTATGAGCAAAAACAACATGAAATGGCAATCCAAGATCATCATCTTACCCAAGAACGTGGCCGCCGCCGGCATGTACGGCCTGGGAGACAAGCCCCATGAGCCCCACGCTCCCACCACCGTACACCAAGTCCACCTTCCTGGAGACCTATCAAAGCAAGCCACAAACATCCTTCTTCACTGCTAAAAGAAGCCTACAACACAAAACCAGTACAGAATGAAAGAAAGCAAGGCACAAGGACAAAAGTACCAGCTCCTTCCCCAGCTCTATAGCAGCATCCTGGTAGCAGTTCCTCTTGCCTGAGCTGCTCCCACAAAAGACACACACCCTCCTGAACTTGCTGGGCCTCAACACCATCCCCACCTCCACCACCACCTCTTCCATCTCTCCACCTTTCACCTTTTTCTGTGTCTTGTACTGCTGGGGTGGTGCGGTTATGTTTTTGCAATTCTTCCTGCCCAGATTTTTGCCTTTAACTGCTGGTTTGGCTGGGGGCAACTCGGTTGGGAGAGAAATGGCTATATATATATAGAGAGAGAGAGACAGAATGAGAGCAACTGGGACAAAATTGAAAAAAAAAAAGAAAAGAAAACAGATTCCAATATTTTATGGAATACTGTCTACTTACAGTACAAATACAAATTACTCCAAATACAAGTGTCGATGAGTCCTGTTAATATGGGCTCATGTGTGTCGGCTCGTTAGATTCAATCTAGCGGTGCACGTTAATACAGGAATTTTGTGGGACAAGATATCACAAGCTATTACAAGATAGAGATGTTTTCTTGACCAAAGCACGTGAACGTATGACATTCCCTCTTGGAGCATATTAGTTGTTTGCATATTAAGTTAGATCCTATGTACTAATGTAGTAGATAGACATCTTATACAGTTTGGTTTGGAGTATTTGAGCACAATAGCGATCAGGTTAGACGTGTTGTAACAAAAAAAACCCACAAAAACTGTATGAGCTGCTATGGGACATCAAATAGACGCCAATGGATATGGAGTACAAGATAGTGCATAGCATCGAATTGAATGATGAAATGAGGAATTGATGTATGCGATTTGGATTGAAGAAGGAATAGATAGATGGAAATGATCTAACGTCATTTGGGTTATTTGGCATCATCTTCTCCACCTATCGAATAATCAATTCACCATCCTATCCATTGGTAAAGGAGTAGTAATCTAATTTGTATGACACCATACGCATTCTACACGTGCCATATTGCTAGTACATATTTCCCAACCTTCCACTGATCGATATGTTTTTAACAAAAATATAGTAAATTGAAACAATTTTTTATTCTGTGTATAAATATTTTTATACGTTTTATTATGTGAGTCTGATACCCGGGCCTGTTGCAGCGGAGAAACCTACTTATGGTTTTGCCCACAAGCAATATCTGCAAATACCCCATTTATACCGTATAACAGCTGTCTGCAGCCAGCCCCATCCCTTCTCATTTGTTCTGCCCTACAATTGTGCTTGCTCTATGGGGCTTGTATTGCGTAGTTTTGGTATATGCGCCGATTACTCACTGTACGAACGACTGTTGTTAAAAAGTTACTGTCAGCCTCAGTTGGGTAATCATGAGATAGTGAGGGCTCATTTACCACCAAGATCGTACGGCTCAGATTGGGAGGCTACTTCCTTAGGCTTTATAGACCAATTCGTTAGTCGGTGCCCAATGACCGATGGTTCTTTATTTTTGTTTTGATGAGGAATAGTGGTAAAAAAAATTAAAGAAAAACAAAACAGAAAGAAAGAAATGAGGACAAGTTCATCAAGATTGGAGTGTCATTATTTTACTCTAAACCGGGCTGGGTCCAACTAGACTTAAGGCGTCCAGGAATTGTTTACAAATAAGTAGTTGAACAAAGTTCCCAAACAGTCAATTACTGTACTTTAATGGCCCCTTTAATTAACCATAATCTCGTTGATTCTCTGTTTTGAATAAGACACCATTCCAAAGGCAATGTAATAGTCCCTTTGTCTGGAATTCTTATCACCATAAGGATTGCGAAGTATTCTTAAATTAGCTTTTGGAAATCTTGTATCTTATTTCCCTCCATGTTCCGTGGCACCTTAGCTTGGCATAGCAGTAGTGGCGCAACCTTGCACATAAAGATAGAGCAAGTATATTGAAAATTAGTCAAAAATTACATAATGCGATCTAAACCTACCTTACAAACTCCCATCATGTGCTTCATTTCACAAAAGTAAGGCAAAACCTTCATGTCTCACGGTTGATGTAGAGTGTCCTATATGTAGACTTATGCATACAATCAACTATAATCTATTTACAAACTATTCTAATTAACCGGTCTACGCATAAAAAGTAAAAACTATGACTATCAAGTGGGTTGTGAAGCAAAGTAAAGGTGTCAAGATTGTGTATCAAATTAAGAAGATATAATTCCTCCATCCGAGAAAACAGGTAAAGTGTGGAGATATGAATTCTTGAAGCTCTTTCTGATGGAGAGAAAAATGAGTTGCACCAATTTTTCTTGGATAGTGGGAGCAATTTTTTTTACATCATAGAAGAAAATATAATTTACACCATACCGGTCCCTAGGTGCAAAAAAACTTGGCTGCATTTAAAAAATTACAATCCAGCAATCGTTGGATTTTGCATTCAAGGTAAAAACAATACATAAGACACAAACGATGTGGGTCCTACAGGCCTATAGATTGAATTCATGTTCAAATGCAGCCAGGTTTTCTTAGACGGAGGGGGCAATAAAGTTTGTCATTTGAATTATATATGCATTTTCTTTTGTACAATTTTTTTTGACAAAAGCTTTTGTAAAAAATTTCGAAATCGTGGGTGGAGCATGCATAGCACAAGTCTTTTTTGCCAATTTGGGTTTGAGCAGAAAAAATCATTTTTTGGGGCACAAAGGGTGCAGCTCAACTCGGCTCGACTCAATATTGATCATCTCGGTTCACATGTCGGACACACTAGCCTTCCCTCAGCCGCAGAGATGGCATTCCTGCAAATAGAAACACAATACTGACCATTAGCCAAGGCCCCCAAGGCGGGACGCCCGGTCCGAGCCTGGCACGCGTCACCTCACCTCTGGCTCGGAGATGACAGTTGCTTCTCCCCAGCGACCACTTCGCACGTGCTCATTTAATGCTCCCGGCGCGGGGCCCAACACTCCCCCCCTGATCTCGAAAACCGCACCCTCCGTCCACGACATGATTGGCCAGTAAAAAGAGGGTCCTACAGTTCTGGGCCCCGCACGGATGGGTACGTGTCGAGTCCCAAGTGGGGGAGTTGGGAAGCAAGGTACGGCGGGGATGGGGCGGCGCAATCATGAGGGGCGGATGGACGGTGGGGGCGATGGGGTTTCCGTCCTTTTTCTGTCATTTTCCTTGGGAAAAGTAATTGTTTTTCCCTCGGGAAAATACAGGCCGCCGTTTCGAACGTTTATTGAGGGGGTGCTGTGTGGCTGGTAAGGTTTGGGGATACAGATGGAAACAAATCTGGGTTTCACTGCGCGCCGCCGTGCGGCATTTAATAGGCCCATTGCTATGGAATCATGCTTTTGCTTGCTGCCCCCCCACCTTCGTCAGGTGTGGCTGCTGCTTCTCCTGATTACTCAATGGTTTCTTTTCTATTTTATTGAGATCTGGGGATCATAGTAAAAGTCTAGCTTCCCGGGTAGAGGGCATGGCTGCAGGCTTCGTCGGGAGGGACTCGGGGTGCGAACTCCGAGTTCAAAGTATTTTTGGAACGGAGATTAATTAAGTGATGATATTAACTAATTTTGATATGTAAATTTTGCTAATTACAGGAGAAAGAAAGGAGTATATTATAATTATATAATAAGCACGGTTTATATGAGATCGTTCTCGTATAAGGTATTGGATAGGTGATTTCATTATAGCTGTTTGTAGTGATCAAGATCTAACAATTACAAATTAAATTGACCTTATATAAACTATATAAGAGCAATCTTATTTAAACTTTTCATTTATATAATAGAGCGTGTGGATGCCAAAGGAATTAAGTCACTCCCTTCTAACATATAAAAACCACAAAGAACGCCCCACCCAAACCTGAGTTTTATTTGTACCACAAATATTCGATCTTATCTATTTTTATCGCCATTCCAACTCTCCATCTGCCTTCAATAGGTGTAATCCAGTTCTTCTCATGATGTGTGACAGGTAGAAACAACTCAATTTTGTGCCAATTTGGCCTAAATTCTTGGAACTAACTCGACCACCCAAGTCTAGGTTTCTTCTTTTACATACAAGATATATGTCTAAAACAATAGACGTAGTTGGTGGCTATTCTTTGAAATTTGGGTACCATCTTCGATTGGGTGGGTTTCTACGATCTCAGTTTCTATCTCGAGTAGGGTCCAGATGCAGCCCTACTTTCGTTGATTCGATGATTAAAGCATTTCGTTGGTAATACAAAATAGTGTTTCTTAGTTTTTGCCCTCCTAGTCGCCGTTTGGAGCTGGTGCCGCTGGTTCATAGCTCCTAGGAACATGCCAATGTGCGTCAACCATGCATATTAAATTTTCTAAATAGAAAATAAATAAATATTTTTAACATGCAATAGAGGACATGGGAGAATGGGGGAAATTTTTTTGGGTAAATGCAAAAAATGTGGTGTGGGCTGGTCACCGGGCCTGTATGCGGCGGATGACATCTCATTGAGATCTCAAATTCGTGCAAAGGGGACTTTAAATCCTCTTAACTTGAGCTCTTTATATATTATCGGGCACCAACTTTCGTTTTCTCATATTACTCGGAATCTTTTCTTTCTTCCATGTGACCTGAAAACTACCCAAAATACCATTATGGGAAAATGGGCGTTAAGTAATATGGAAAAAGCTCATTTCTTCCCTCAAATGTAACCTAATGCTTCATTCATCCTAAAATTAGCAATTTACGGGAGCATCAAGTTGGGGAAGAAGATATTCCGGCAAAGATCTGTCCATCATCGCGGTTAAAATCACCGCCGGCGCCGTCCAACCCCCAAAAAATAAAATTTTATACCAAAAAATAGCAAAATTAGCGACAAAGACAAGACAAAAAGCTATGATGAAGGGATTTTGATATAAGAGAAGCAGGGAAGCCCCCCCCCCCCCCCCCCCCAACTACAAAAATTAAGATCTACATGTAAAGAAACATATCTAAAGGTCATTCATTGGTGTTCGACCGCTCCTGGACATAAAATAAGAAGATAAAAATGGGCAAAAATGTGAAATACTCGTCGGTGAGCGACAAGTTCAATTTATATATCTTTCTGTGATCCTAATGAAGTAGAAAAGGAGAAAAAGTAATGAATAACGCAAAAAATGGACAAAATAGATAAAAAACGAGCGAGTTATGACAGTTTGAAAATTGCCGTAAAATCATGTCGCCGACGACACGACTTGATTCCAAGTCGTGTCAAACAATACGCGACTTGAATAGAGTCGTGTATTAAAATACACGACCTGAAATAAAGTTGTGACATTTTGAATATTGTAAAGCCATGTATTGTTTGGCACGACTTGAATCAAGTCATGTTGTCGACAACACGATCTTACTACAATATTTAAAATGTCATAACTCGCTCATTTTTTATCCGTTTTTGTCCTTTTTTTTTGCATTCTTTCTTTTTTTTTTCTCCTCTTCCACCTCATGAAGTAGGATGAAAAAACAAGAAAAAACAAGAAAGTGGAAACTTTTCAACATCCGGAGCTTCGCTAGAAAGCTTCCATTTGTTCTTTCTTCTTATTTTTTCATCCTAATATATCTTCATGAGGTGGAAGAGGATGAGAAATAAAGAAGAATGAAAAAAATGGATAAAAATAGATTGAAAAATGAACGAGTTATGACATTTTGAAAATTGTAGTAAAATCATGTCGTCAAAGACACGACTTGAATTCAAGTCGTGTCTTCAAATACACGACTTGATTTTTTTCGTTCTTCCTTATTTTTCCTCCTCTTCAATTTCATTAGGATCACAGAAAGACATGTAAATTGAATTTGTCGCTCATCGACGAGTATTTCATATTTTTGCCTATTTTTATTCTCTTATTTCTTGTCCAGGAGCGGTCGAACACCAATGGGTAAGTTTTTTTGGATACAAGTCTCTCAACTTTAAGCATTACCATGCATGTTATCTTACCATAGAGTTCCTTCTATTGATTTCTCACTTCTTACCACCCATAAAGAGATAGACTAACTGGGACATTTGAAAGGTTCGTCAAGCAATTTGTTCCTTCTTTTATATATGATCACAGTGGAGCAACAAATGGAGGGGCAAGAACTCCTACTACTCCAGGTTTTTTTTTTCTCACCTTGGAAATATTTTAGTTGAATAGTGTGAACATGTTATTTCTTTCATGTTTTCTCCTAATACATTTTTCTAATCTAGGATTGGCACCAACTGCTAGAGGATCAGCCGAGACATCTCCACCAGGGAAGAGTGGATCTTCTTGCTGCAAGCTCTATGCTTGGATCACACTCAGTGCTGATTTAAGTGTCATTATTTGAAGACACGACTTGAACCAAGTCATGTTTTCGACGACACGATTTTACTGCAATTTTTAAAATGTCATAACTCGCTCATTTTTTATCAGTTTTTACCATTTTTTTCATTCTTCTTTATTTTTCTTCATCTTCCACATCATGAAGATATATTAGGATGGAAAAAAATGAAAAAAATAAGAAGAAAGAACAAATGGAAGCTTTCCGACGAAGCTCCAGACATCAGAAAGCTTCCACTTTCTTCTTTTTTCATCCTAATATATCTTCATGGAAGAGGAGGAAAAATAAGAAAGAACGAAAAAAAAAATAGACAAAAACGGATAAAAAATAAGTGAATTATGACATTTTGAATATTGTAGTAAAATTGTGTCATCGACGACACGAGTTGATTAAAGTCGTGTCAAACAATGCACGACTTTATTTTAGGTCGTGTATTTTAATACATGACTCTATTCAAGTCGTGTATTGTGTGACACGACTTGAATCAAGTCGAGTCGTCGACGACACGATTTTACGGCAATTTTCAAAATGTCATGACTCGCTTATTTTTTATCCATTTTTGCCATATTTTTTGCGTTCTTCCTTATTTTTCCTACTTCATTAGGATCACAAAAAGATATATAAATTGAACTTGTCACTCGCCGACGAGTATTTCACGTTTTTGCCCATTTTTATCCTCTTATTTCATGTCTAGGAACGGTCGAACACCAATGAGTGACCTTTATATATTTCTTTACATGTAGATCTTAATTTTTGTAGTTGGGTGGGCTTTCACGCAGCTCTTACATCAAAATCCCTTCATCATAGCTTTTTTTCTCGTCTTTTGAGCTGATTTTGTTGTTTTTCGGCATGAAATTTTATTTTTTCCAGGTTGGACGGCATTGGCGATGATTTTAACTGCGATATGGACGGACCTTTGCCAGAATGTCTTCTTTCCCAACTTGATGCTCCAGTAAATTGTTAATTTTGGGACGAATGAAGCATTTTGGATACAAAAGGCATGAAAAAAGTAAAAGAAGGGCATTTTCAGTACTGTAGGTGCCGATTCCATGGCATATGGGATTTCACGGGAAAAATCAGGTAATATGTGAATCTAAAAATTGGCGACAGGTAATATGGAAAAAACTCTTTTAACTTACTGGGAGTGATTATTAATGTGCTTCTATATGCTTCCTCGAAATGCTATTGATTTCAATATAATAAAAAATGATGTTGATTTTTCTGTTGAATTTAAAAGATGCTAATTATTTAGCTTCTAAAAAATGCTACTGATTTTGCACCTTTTAAGTTGAAATTACAACGGCTAAAAATATTTACCTTTTGTCCTTTCATCTTTTTGAATGCCCGATTAAACATACAATCTGAATTCAATCATTTTTATAACGATTTAAAAGTTAAAGAAAGCACGTTTAAAAATTTAACCGGCCTAGCCATAGTTTTATATTGTTTGAAAATACTTTCCTATTGATTCAGATTACAATTAAAAGATTCCGGGCAATCTATTTATTTCTCCCCCATTCCATATTAGTAGTGCTATTCAGTGTTTAAAAACTCAAGACTCGGACTCGACTTGGAAGCTCATGGAGTGGAGTAAACTCGGAGTTTCAGTGGAGTCAAAATGGAGTCATGTAGCTGAATTTTTCAAATCATGTATAATTCAAAGCATTTAGTTTTGCTCGCATCCACTTTTATATGTAGATCAAGTTTTTATATGGTGGTCGGATTCTCTTTAATTCTTGATATGAACATTCTGGTAACTCCATGTAAGTCATTAGTTGATGGAAAGGTTGCATAGCACCGCTTCTTTAAACCAATATTGGCCTCTATTATATTTCGAAAACTTTGGCGGTAGGAGCTAAATTGATGGCATGCTGATTTTATTTGGTCAAATAATCTCAGCATTCATACTACAATTATGTAGTAAATTATTTATTTAATATTTATATTTGCTAAAGAATAGAATAGAATATGAATATTTGAAAATCCGTCGTTTCGGTGCAATTGGGGTGCGGTTATTATCGATGGATTTAGCGACAGAATTTTTCGTCGCTAAAGGCAAATTTTCACTCTACTTATCGAGACTCGGCGAGTCAATTGAGTCTTATCTCGAGTCATGCTGATTGGAGTCTGTAGACGAGTTTGACTCGGTTAGCTACCGAGCCGAGTTGACTTGCCGAGTTTTTGGAGTCAAATTCCGAGTTTTAAAACTATGGTGCTATTTGTTTTTCAAAACGAATTGAAATCAGTTTATATCAGAAAAACAAATAAGACTATCAATAGAGAACCGAGGGAATAGCATATTTAATTGTTTGTTTCTTGAAAATCTCCTAGTTGTTTTTTTTCTAAAAAGGAAATTTTATCTTATAAGTTACGTATACATAGAGTAAGAAGTGGGATTGGCCACTTGAGTGGAGCAGGGGAGTTCATACATGAGCAAAATTAATAGAGATGCATGTCATTACCACGAAGGTGGGACCAAATGGGACTGAAAGCGGGCTCTCAGAAAATAGGACCCCATAAAATTTGATCACATTCTACTTGTCGCCCCTTTCCATTACCATGTCAAGTTTCGAGCCTTTGGATTTCATATAATCAACCACTCCCAATTAAACCATTTTTTTTTTAAATTTTCCTATCATTCATCTCTCGCACATGCCCTACCTCCCATCCAACGGGTCCTGCCTCTACCTTCCCATGTTGGGTGATGTGACCAGGAGGAAGGACCAAGGGCCATGTGGAGGTGAGACCGTAGAAATTTAGGTGATGTTATAATTTTTTCCTCTATTTAGCCCTTTCTTCTTCTCTCCTCATGATACGGCAAACCTCCGGTGGTGATGTGATGCCAGTAATAAAAATTTGTCAGGCTAGATGAACCATTTTGTCGGTTCTCTTGCTTGAACTACCACAAACATCTATAAGGCTCTGATTTAGAATGCATTGAGTTCCTTTCCTAAAAGCTTCAGCTTTCCTATAAGGCTCTCATTTAGATATGGTATCAATGCACAATTCTTGGTTTCTGAGTTCCGCGCAGGAAGTAATTTTCTTCCCTTTATGTTCCAAGACATATTTTTTCATTGAGATTCTATTTTTTTTCCTAATCATCTCTCCTCCCATTTATGTGCCAAGCTTTAATGGAAGTTTCTATGTGTGGGGAGAGTGTTGAGTTGAGTTAAATGTTAAAACAACCCTTAACGGCTCAAGCTTTGGGGAACTTAATTTTTTTTAAGAAAATGGGGCCTCTAATTTGCTGAATTAGAATGGGAGCAATGGGGGCTTTTTACATATTACCTGGCGCCAGGTTTGGTTTTATCATATCACCTGGTTTTTCTCTTGACTTCTCATATGACCTGGAATCAGCACCTAGAGTACCGAAAATACCCTTCTTTTACGTTTTTTATGCATTTTGTATCCGAAATGCTTCATTCTTCCCAAAATTAACGATTTACAGGATCATCAAGTTGGGGAAGAAGATATTCCGGCAAAGATCCATCCATAATCGCAGTTCAAACAATCGTCGGCGCCGTCCAACCCGAAAAAAAAAATTTCATGCCAAAAAACTGTAAAAACAGCGGGAAAGACGAAAAAAAAATCTATGATGAATGGATTTTGATGTAAGAGCAGTGGGAAAGCCCTCCCAACTACAAAAATTAAGATCTACATGTAAAGAAACACATATAAAGATCACCCATTGGTGTTTGACTGCTCCTGGACATGAAATAAAAGGATAAAAATGGACAAAAATGTGAAATACTCGTCGGAGAGCGACAAGTTCCATTTATATATCCTTCTGTGATACTAATGAGGTGGAAGAGGATGAAAAATAAGGAAGAATGAAAAAAAAAGGGCAAAAATGGATAAAAAATGAGCAAGTTATGACATTTTGAAGATTGTCATTTATCGTGTTGTCGACGACACGACTTGATTCAAGTCGTGTATTATGCAACACGACTTGAATCCAAGTCGTGTTATATACAACACGACTTAAATTTTTATAACTGTCAATCTTCAAAATGTCAATCTTCAAAATGTCATAACTTTCTCATTTTTTATCCGTTTTTGCCCATTTTTTTTTTTGTTCTTCCTTATTTCTCCTCCTCTTCCACCTCATTAGTATCATATAAAGATATAAGATGGAAAAAGAAGAAAAAATAATAAGAAAGAAGAAAGTGAAATGATAAAAATGGGTAAAAGCATAAAATACTCGTCAGAGAGCGACAAGTTCCATTTATATATCTTTCTGTGATATTAATGAGGTGGAAGAGGATGAAAAATAAGGAAGAATAAAAAAAAATGGGCAAAAACGGATAAAAAATGAGCAAGTTATGACATTTTGAAGATTGTCATTTATCGTGTTGTCGACGACACGACTTGATTCAAGTCGTGTACTATGCAACACGACTTGAATCCAAGTCGTGTCGTCGACAATCTTCAAAATGTCAATCTTCAAAATGTCATAACTTTCTCATTTTTTATCCGTTTTTGCCCATTTTTTTTCGTTATTCCTTATTTTTCCTCCTCTTCCACCTCATTAGTATCACAGAAAGATATATAAATGAAACTTGTCGCTCTCCGACGAGTATTTTACGCTTTTACCCATTTTTATCATTTCACTTTTTCTTTCTTATTATTTTTTCTTCTTTTTCCATCTTATATCTTTATATGATACTAATGAGGTGGAAGAGGAGGAGAAATAAGGAAGAACAAAAAAAAATGGGCAAAAACGGATAAAAAATGAGAAAGTTATGACATTTTGAAGATTGACATTTTGAAGATTGTCGACGACACGACTTGGATTCAAGTCGTGTTGCATAGTACACGACTTGAATCAAGTCGTGTCGTTGACAACACGATAAATGACAATCTTCAAAATGTCATAACTTGCTCATTTTTTATCCGTTTTTGCCCATTTTTTTTTCATTCTTCCTTATTTTTCATCCTCTTCCACCTCATTAGTATCACAGAAAGATATATAAATGGAACTTGTCGCTCTCCGACGAGTATTTTACGCTTTTATCCATTTTTATCATTTTACTTTCTACTTTCTTATTATTTTTTCTTCTTTTTCCATCTTATATCTTTATATGATACTAATGAAGTGGAATAAGAGGAAAAATAAGGAAGAACAAAAAAACAGGGCAAAAACGGATAAAAAATGAGAAAGTTATGACATTTTGAAGATTGACATTTTGAAGATTGTCGTCGACACGACTTGATTCAAGTCGTGTACTATGCAACACGACTTGAATCCAAGTCGTGTTATATGCAACACGACTTTAATTCAAGTCGTGTTGCATATAACACGACTTGGATTCAAGTCGTGTTGCATAGTACACGACTTGAATCAAGTCGTGTCGTCGACAACACGATAAATGACAATCTTCAAAATGTCATAACTTGCTCATTTTTTATCCGTTTTTGCCCATTTTTTTTTCATTCTTCCTTATTTTTCATCCTCTTCCACCTCATTAGTATCACAGAAAGATATATAAATAGAACTTGTCGCTCTCCGATGAGTATTTCATGTTTTTGCCCATTTTTATCCTTTTATTTCATGTCCAGGAGCAGTCAAACACCAATGGGTGATCTTTATATGTGTTTCTTTACATGTAGATCTTAATTTTTGTAGTTGGGAGGGCTTTCCCACTGCTCTTACATCAAAATCCATTCATCATATATTTTTTTTCGTCTTTTCCGCTGTTTTTACAGTTTTTTGGCATGAAATTTTTTTTTCGGGTTGGACGACGCCGGCGATGGTTTGAACTGTGATTATGGATGGATCTTTGCCGGAATATCTTCTTCCCCAACTTGATGATCCTGTAAATCGTTAATTTTGGGAAGAATGAAATATTTCGGATACAAAATGCATAAAAAACGTAAAAGAAGGGCATTTTCGGTACTCTAGGTGCCGATTCCAGGTCATATGAGAAGTCACGAGAAAAACCAGGTGATATGATAAAACTAAACCTGGCACCAGGTAATATGTAAAAAGCCCGAGCAATGGCAATAAAACTCTTCTTGGTCATTTACATCAAACCCTATAGTGTGGTGGGCTTGATGGCTTCCAGGATTCTTTCAAACAATGCTATTCGACCCACTTTGTTTCCCTTACGCAATTTCCCCATCTTTGTTGGGATTTTCAAAGCGGACAGAACAAGGTCCGGTCAATGGGTATGTGAAGCTGGTTTTGGACAGAGCCATGTCCTTACCGGTTGACTGGTAGTGCTACTGTCTCCTACTCAAACTTACAATTCTGTGTCCAAAGCTCCGGTCGACCGATAATGACCGTCACTTAAATGGTGGGATGTGAAAGTGTGATTTTTTATGGCTTTTGACACCCCTTAAACCGTCTTATACAGTAGGATTCATTAGAGGATGAACCAGAGAGAGAGAGAGAGACGTTTAAAACAAATTTTTCTTTGATTTATGAAAGAGATTCGTTTTCGATTGTGCAAATCGCATACTAGGAAATAAGGCTTTATTGTGTATCTTGAGGATAGGTTTGTAAAAATCCAAATAATTCGGGAAGAGCTGGAGGCAAATATTATTTTTCGGATAGTGATTTCATCACACTTTGAAAAAACGGGTTGTAGTGTATTTACCTGCAACAAACTCTAGAATTATCCATCTCCAAATCCCACATAGAGGCAAGGTTCGTAGGTTCATCCTATTCTTTCACCAGCCCATGGTAAAGGCATCAGTTTGACAACTTCTCAGCAGCATCTACCCCCGCAATAAAAATGACATTACAATTATCTGTAAGATATCTAACATGCCCTGTTGCCAAAAAAACAGATATCTTACATGCATGATGCACCAGTTCAAAGAGGAAGGTATTCTTTATTTCAACCAAGCTGGTCAAGGCCGATTAATTCAACTCGGGACCCCTATTTTATCATCAGGGAGAATTGATCAAAGGATGGGTTTTATTCTACCCCATCCTTACACAAATAGCACGTTTATCTATCAGGAGCATGTTGAACTTTATAAAAAGAAAGAGCATGTTGGACTTCTCAATCCATGCAAAAGTCTAAGCCTTTATCCTTTTTTATGAATGTAAAGTCCGCATGGTCAACACAGTAATACAATAACATTTTTAACAAAGTCGTGACTGTTTTTTGTTCAAAGCTGCTACTGTTCAAAGCTGGCTAGTGACTCCTTTAAGGGTGAAAATGCGAGCACACATTTTTTTTTTGTTATATTGTATAGTTATAGTCCGTCTTACAGGAAATCGCCTTGAAACCTCGGTTGTACCTTTCAATCATCGGTCAAAATTTGAAAGTCAGGTGGCCAGGTTCAAGTTGGAGTTTTAATTCGAATTTGAACACTTGAATTCCAACTGAAAACAGCGGATGCATGGTCTCGATCATATTCCAGTTCCAACCTAAACTTTTGGTCTCATGATCGGTCTTGATCAATACTAACCCTAAAAATTCCCTCAACTTGTAATTTTGCTAATAAAATTTGCACTATATACTCTTAGGAATTCAAATTAATTGGATATTGTAATAAGATCAATTCTGCCATTCGACAAAGTTGGTCAAGATTGCAAAAATAAAGAAGACTTAAAAGTTGATAAAAAAAACTCTCATCTTAGAAGTTAATACTTCCTCCATTCCATATCCTATTTATTTTTTTGAAATCAACAAAAATTAATTCATTTGGAAATCCAAATATTACAGTTTCTACATGACGGAGGGCGATATGGATCTTTTATAGTCGAGCATAAGGTCCCGGTGGCACATAAAAGTTAAAACTCTAATAGCATTACATGTATATATATATATATATATATATATATATATATATATATATATATATATATGGGAAAAGTTTATATGAGATCGCTCTCATATTGCTTATATGAGGCCACTTTGAATCGTAGCCGTTGGATCTTGATCTGACGGCTACAAATATCCATAATGATCTCACCCACTCCTTGATGTGACACACTTACCTACCCACTGATTTGATATCCACCCTCCGATCAGAATCTAACGATAATAAAGATTGGCCTTATGCTCCTTGTATGAGAACGATCTCATGTAAACTCATCTCTCTCTCTCTCTCTCTATATATATATATATATCATTTTGCTCGAATTAAATACTTAAATTCGAAATTGTGATCATCTTTTAGTGGGATTTTTTTAGCATGCACAAAAATTGCAAATTCCGAAGCCGACATTCTACTGTGGAATTTCAAGTTCCATGTTCATGTCTGGTTCCAATTAGTAGTGGGTAGGCATGGGGATCAATCAAACAAAGAAAACTACGTCAGTGGTCTTTATCATTTCTAGTCACAACTTGAAGCACCCAAGACCAATATAAAGAACACAACTACATAAATAAGTCTTCATTGCATCCACTAGCCCCTAGAAAGCCAAGTGTCTCTGCCTTCCCCTATCAATATTCTTTAAAACACTATAATCAAGTCCCTTTCTCTGACTTTTTTGCACTTCTCTTTTGGCCTCTCTCACATTCTCCATCGACTCCCATTCACAGATTCCAACATGTCTCATATTGCTTAACTCATGCCAACTAGATCTTGAAAGAGACACTAGAATGTGACGAGACTCTTTCGATCTATGTTCATGGCTGAGGATTAGTTGCTTTACGTGAGCATCTTATCTTTGTGTTGAAACTTGAAAGTCCTAGTTGAGATGGATCATGTCTTCTAAATTTAATTGCTTAGAAGGTGTTCAAACTACAAGGAAGAACCCTAATTAATCCTATGTCTTTATCTCAGTTCTAAGTCATATGGGTCTATTTTGGTGCTGGTGGGATATATACCTTTTAATATGTTTATGTCCCTGCGTGTTTGTTGAAATCTACTGCCCCCTCTTTGGAATCATGTGAGTTCCTTTGTTGACAAGTAATTAGATGGAGAAGGAAAGTTGGGCGGAGGTTCCCTTGATTCCAACTCCACTAGCTAGGAAGATCAGAAACTCCTTTTCAACGGTTGTTTTCCGAATAGTTTGGAGGTAGATGTGATGCAATATTGTGAATAAGAACAAATTAATTGCCAAACTTATGTTGGGGAAGGAGCCTGTCAGCTTACCATTGTGGGCATTTTGTTAATTCATAAATCTAATTAAGATTGGGCTCTTTAGATCAATGAAGAAGATTGCATGAAACTTGCTTTTCGTTCTCTTTCTTTCTTTCTATTTAATATGCAAAACTTGCTAGTTGCTACAGATTAATACGAGTGAACTCCGAGTATTTATGGCTTGTTTGGGCTGAGCTCCGAGTGCAGAGGATCAGTATTTAGGGTTCTGCTCATTGATGGGCTAAAGTTAGCACTCGAAAGGAATTAAAGTGGACTTCTTTTTTATAATATTAAAATAATTTGTTAGATGGAAAAAGTTTAAATGAGATTCTCATATACATATACCTTATAGGCCAATTCTATTCATAACTGTTGAATCTTGATTTGACGGGTACAATCAGCTACTTACCTCACCTAACCCTTGATGTCACATACTCACCTACCCACTTATTAGAATCCAATGACCTAAAATATTAACCTTAGCGATCTCATGTAAACTGTCCGGTTAGATTGTGAAATTGTGATATAACTCTTACGCTATATTGCCATGCATCATGCCATAGTGGAACGGTAATGAGTGGAAGGAAGATCAATATCAACACTTGATTAGTGAATCAAGTATAAAAACAACAATTGAAATAAAAAAAAATCAACAATTGAACAATTATTAAGGATACGGAGTTTGAGGGTCAGGGAAAGCAGAATACTTAACAATGACATTGTTAAAATTTCATGGGCCAGACCTGTTGTTGTTTTAATTAATCTCTTAATTTTACTCGCAAGTGTACGAATCGTGTTTGGAGTATAGTCGCACAATTCTTACGAGGTCGAACCCACAGGGACTTGTGTTTTTGGAATTCTAATTCGAAGATCAGATTATTACCCTTGTTGAAGAATTAAATTGATTTGATTCACTACAACTACGACTAATCGAAGACTCGATGCAATTAAACAGCTTTAACTAAGAAATTAATCTAAAGGCAATTAAATAATCTATGGAAAAGAAACTAATTGACAAATAAAAATTGAAACTTTAATCAAGAATTTAAAACACTAGGGCATAAGAATCAGCACATGACAATCATAGGAATATTTCTTTTAAAATCAACAATTGTTTTCACGATTATCTCGTAGAGAATTGGAATTCAATCTATTCTCCTACGGAAGATTTCAGCATGAAAGCATATAAATTTGTAAATAGAATTTTTGTATTCTCTTGCATATCAACAGATGAGATTCAAATCATTACATGTATCCATCATTTGATAAATCACAAGTAATATCTAAATAGCATGTTCAACATATAGCCCAATGCAATTAATTTGAGAATAACAATCGTTAAAACGCATTAATTTAGGCAAAACAATTGCATCACATGAATACTATTCCTACAACTAATCATGGCTTCATCTCAGCCCTAGACAGGGATTTAGCTACTCATACTAAGAAATTTAACTGCAAACATAATAGGATTCATTTGAATTAAAGGTAAATACTGACTTACAGGAATTGTGAGATAATGAAAATAAAAAGAATACTGTTCCTCTTCCCTTCTTGGCCGACTGTTCTAACAGCAACAGTTCGAGCAGCTGTCTTCTTCAACAGTAACAACTCAGAATGCAAAATCAAAGATGAAAACAAGAGTGAAACTCAAAATTTGAAACTAACAAAATGAAAAATCTCTGGTCGTCGCTCTCTGTCGGACCGTTCTCTGCTCTCTGTTCTTCTTCTGCCGGTGCATCCCTTTTTATAGACTGCCAAAGAGAGCTCTTTTCCACCTTGAGGATGAGCCCAAATCAGGTAAGATTCCATCTTCAGCATGCCCTCCTTTGGACGATTCCCAAATCCATCCCAAACTGAAGATCCACACTTTCCAAATCGAGTCCGACTAAAAAAAAAATCAGAACTTTCCTCTTTCCGTTCCTGTTCCTCGCCGCCGTCATGCTGTGCCGCCGTGAGCCTCCTCCGTCGAGCTCTACCCATCAGCCTCGCCGTGCAGAACCATAGCCGATCGTCGATTGCCTCGCCGTGCCTCAGTTCGCCGCCGTCAAGCTCCACCGGGACCCATCCATGGCCGCCGTCGAGCACCTCGAGCTTCACCGGCCGAGCTCAGGGCCGCGATCGTCTTCGAGCAGAAGCTCGAGACTCTGCTTTGTTTCAGAAACAGGACACCCGAGCCAGCGGCTCGGGTTATCTTTAGATTTTTTTTTATTATTCCTTTTCATTCTCATTGAACCGGCCCACATATCGAACCGCTGAACCATTCGTTTCTTTCCTTTTTTTTTCTTCCAATTAAAACCCGTCAAAGCAATCTCCATCGCCGGATTGAATCTGAATGCTCTTCATTGATTTCACGCCCGCCTTCTTCATCAGTGAACATCAACGGCTTAGATCTTCTCTGCATGTTATCTCAGCTTTTTGGGTCGCTTTGGCATTTCAGAACCCGTTTAATGGCTTCACTTTTGGCTGTTCTGCAGTACGAGCATGCGAACCTATACAAAATAAAACATGTCCCAAATTAGACGCACCAAATAATTTCATAAAATGGTAGAACATATTGAAATTTGAGCCATTTAGAGAGCATTATTTAATTAATTCCTAATTACTAAACAAATGACTAAAATTCACTTTATTCCTCATTTTAATTAGAAAACATGACTAACAAATAGGTAAAAAGACATATAAAAATGTGTATTTTTCATGCTTAACAAATACCCCCAAACCTAGATTTTGCTAGTCCTCAAGCAAAACATAAAAGAAAAATAATAAAACTACTAAAAAATAAATGCCACTGTCGTAGGGAATCACGATTGCATTTAGCATATGCAACAAGCCTTTTAAACCCCCAGGTGTCCTTGGCTGGACGAGTGAAGTCTCGTGAGGGTTTACAGCCATGCTACCCACAAACATGTATTTATAAAATTAACCTTACTCTTTATCTAAATGAGAAAGAAGTCAACTAAACATTTAAAAACACAGAACCTATTATCCCTTCAAATACACACTGCAATACTTAAGAAAACTAACCACACGTACTTGCATTTATAATCAACTGGAATATAGAAGCGCTCAAGTAAGTGGTTTTATTCTACACCTTCATCTTGGAAATTTCTGCTCAATATGATATAGCATGATCTTTAAATAATAGAAAGTGTAGAACATTGTAGCAATACACTCTAAATCTCTGTTTCACACAGATCCAGTGTTATCCATTAACCAAAGAACATCAGAATCTACATAGTCATCGTAATCTTTTAGGTTCATGATAGCACAGATGCTTGCGCGCCTCCTTCGGGTCCAACATTCTAGATTTGAGAAGATAATACACCATAGACTTTTTTTTTTCATTAGGACTGTGTAAGGCCTGACTTCAAGATGCTTAGGTTTAGCAATGACTCAGGCCAATGACTCCCAGCCAGTTGGCTTAGGGCATTAGGTTTTAAGATGGACCGCTTCGGACCTGAGCATCAGCCTAAGTTAATCCTATAATAGTCAAGCAGCCCCTTTTCTTTATTTTCGTTTTTTTTTTTTTTCATTTTCAGCATATATATTTTCAAGCATCTTATTCTGTCCAGGCTGTATTATACTCTCAACCTATTTCCGGTTCCAAGCCCTTGCCATAGCCAAGTAAATGGTCTATCATGATCTTTTAAGCTCAACAGACAACCACATATCAACCAATGACTCTGACTAAAGACATCCCACTGAAGATTAGTATTCAACAAATCTCTAGAAGGTATTACTTTATGTAACTGGTGTGTGTGATTGAGTTTTATTAGCTCAAGCACTTGATCCAAGAGGACTGTAACAGAATGCTATTTCTCAGTTAAGTGTCTCTATCCTCCAGTATACTTACTCACACTTCCAATGTAAATTAATCTCTTAAAAATTGGAGTATGCATCACGAAGGGATAAACTACTAAAACCTATAAAAATACTAACAAACAGCCTAAAATCTAAATTTTTTTTTAAGTGCAAAATTCAAAACAAGCAAGAAAATAACTAAGATATCCTAAACAAATATCTTCCTATACCCCTAAACCTGCATGAAACATTGTCCTCAATGTAAAAAGATATGAAATAAGTACTGAGGAAAATAAATAGACGAGGGAAGGAAAGATAGTACCTGCACTCCACTGAAACGCTATAGTATCTATCAAAACGAAAAGAACAAGTGAAGCACAAGAATAACATAAGGAAAAATAAGCACAAAAATAAAAATTCTAAAAAACGTGGGTTGCCTCCCAGTAGCGCTAAGTTTTACGTCTTCAGCCAGACACAGCTATTAATCTTTGCAAGGCAACTGGGACACTACAAGTAATTGTTCATCAGGAAAAGATTCAGTTATGGGCAATGATTCATCAGTAAAATCAACTATCAACCTAGATAAGTAGTCGGCTACAACATTTTCGGAACCTTTCTTATCCCGAATTTCAATATCAAATTCTTGTAGCAATAATATCCATCGGAGAAGACGAGGTTTAGCATCTTTTTTAGATAAAAGATACTTCAATGCAGCATGATCCGAATAGATATAGACCTTCGATCCTAATAAATAAGACCGAAACTTATCTAGAGCAAAGACGACTGCCAGCAACTCTTTTTCAGTTGTAGAATAATTAAGTTGAGCATCATTCAATGTTTTACTGGCATAGTAAATCACATGGAGAAGTTTATTGATTCGTTGCCCCAACACAGCACCAATAGCATAATCAGAGGCATCGCACATTATCTCAAAAGGTAGGTTCCAATCAGGTGGCCGAATAATTGGTGCAGATGTTAACTCTGATTTGAGTTTCTGAAAGGCATTATTGCAAGCATCATCAAAGACAAATGGTGTATCTTTTGCAAGAAGATTACACAAAGGTCTTGAAATTTTACTAAAGTCTTTAATGAATCTTCTGTAAAATCCAGCATGGCCTAAACATGATCTGATTTCTTTCACAGTTCGTGGTGGTGGAAGATGTGAAATCAAATCAACTTTAGCTTTATCAACTTCAATGCCTTTATTAGATATAATATGCCCAAGAACAATTCCTTGTTGAACCATAAAATGACATTTCTTCCAGTTAAGTACCAGATTCTTCTCTTTACACCTTACTAACACTAAAGATAGATGGTGCAGACATTCATCAAAATTAGACCCAAAGACAGAAAAATCGTCCATGAATACCTCAAAAAATCGCTCTACCATATCAGAGAAAATGCTCAACATACACCTTTAAAAGGTAGCAGGTGCATTGCAGAGCCTAAAGGGCATGCGACGGTAGGCAAAGGTACCAAAAGGACACGTGAAAGTGGTCTTTTCTTGGTCTTCAGGGGCTATGGGAATTTGGTTATAACCAGAATAACCATCAAGGAAGCAATAATATTCATGTCCCGCTAACCTTTCCAGCATTTGGTCAATAAAAGGAAGGGGAAAATGATCTTTTCTTGTCAAAGCATTCAACTTCCTATAATCAATACAGACACGCCAGCCCGTTTGAACTCGAGTTGGCACTAACTCATCAGCATCGTTTTTCACAACAGTTATGCCAGACTTTTTCGGCACAACTTGAACAGGACTTACCCATTTACTATCAGAGATCGGGTAGATAACTCCTACATCTAAAAGCTTAAGGATTTCAGCTCGAACAACTTCTTGCATTACAGGGTTAAGACGCCTTTGGGATTCACGAGAAGGCTTGGCATCATCCTCCAAATGAATTCTATGCATAACAATAGAGGGACTGATGCCTTTAATATCTGCAATGGTCCACCCTATGGCTTCTTTGTGCTTTACAAGAACATCAAGTAATTTACGCTCTTGAGCCACATCTAGGTCAGATGCAATAATGACAGGTAAGGACTTAGCAGGACCTAAATAAGCATATTTGAGAGTATCAGGCAATGGTTTCAGATCTAATTTAGGTGGCTCAACACTAGATGGAACTACTGGTGATGATGATAAGGCAAGAGGCTCCACTTTTGGTTGCCACCATTCAGTACTCATCAGAGGTACAGACTCAAGCAATGAGTTTACTTGTTCAATTGACTGATCGATATCAAATTCACAACCAAAATGTGTTAAGCATGCCTCTAAGGGATCTTGAGAATGTGTTTGAAGAAATGTTTCATGGACAAGTGTTTCAATCAGGTTTATTTCATTCACATCATCCATGTCAGGTGGTTGTTTACTGATGTCAAAAATGTTCAATTCCACCTTCATATTCCCAAAAGAAATTTGCATCACTCCATTTCTGCAGTTAATGATAGCATTAGATGTAGCTAGAAATGGACGACCCAAAATGACAGGTATTTGCCCACTTATGTTCGGAACAGGTTGAGTATCAAGGACAACAAAGTCCACAGGGAAATAGAATGTATCAACCTTAATCAGAACATCCTCAACAACACCTCGAGGAATTTTAACCGAACGGTCAGCTAATTGAAGTGTCATTGTCGTGGGTTTTAGCTCTCCCAGACCTAATTGCACATACACAGAGTAGGGCAATAAATTCACACTTGCCCCCAGATCTAACAAGGCTCGCTCAATCTGATGTTTCCCTATCATGCATGAAATTGTGGGACAACCAGGGTCCTTATATTTGATAGGAAATTTACATTGAATGACAGAGCTGACTTGTTCTGCTAGAAATACCTTTTTAGGAACATTATTTTTCTTTTTGACTGAGACTAGATCTTTCAAAAATTTTGCATATGAAGGCACTTGTTGGATTGCATCAAGAAAAGGAATGTTTATTTGTACTTGTTTGAACACTTCTAGAATATCTCCATATTGTGCACCTTTTTTAGGATTGACTAGTCTTTGCGGATAAGGTGCCCTAGGTACAAAATTCCTAGGTGGAGAATCACTGTCAACAATTGGAGAAGAATTAATGTCTTTAGTCTCTATTTCAGTCTTAGTGTTCTCACTTTCTTTTTCAGACATTTCAATTTTATTATCAATTTGCTTTCCAGACCTAAGGGTAATAACTGATTGAACATGTTCCTCATTCTGTGAAGAATTGGAGCTACTACCAATGGAAAATTGGCCCTTCTGGTTAGGCACAGGTTGACTGGGGAATCTCCCTCTGTCTCTTTCTGCTAATTGAGTAGCCAATTGACCAACTTGAGTCTCTAACTTGGCAATTGCTTGAGTATTCATGTGTGTAGAGTTCTTCATCTCAAGCATAGCTTGGTTAGTTGACTAGATAACTTGGCTTGTGGATTGGATGAAAGATTTGAGAGTGTCCTCTAACGAGGATTGTTTTTGAGTAAGGGATGGAGATTGATTGACAGGTTGTTGATATTGAGTAGGAGGTTGAGACAAAGCTGGATAAGGTGGGTTGCTCTGCCTAAACTGATTATGCATAGGTTGCATAGGCTGCCCACCTACATTCATAGGTGGTTGACTTTGTCTCCAGGAGAAATTTGGATGATTTCTCCAACCTGAATTGTAGGTTTCAGAGAAAGGATTGCCTGTCGGCTTCCCATAATTGTTTAGAACATTGACTTGTTCTGCATAACATTCTGGATAAGTATTCATGGAAGGGCATTTCAGAGATGTATGCATCGGGCTAGCACACACAGAGCATGCTTCATTCATGTTGAGGGCATTGATGCTTCGGTTCAAACTCAGGGCATCTATTTTCTTGGTTAACGCATCAAGTTTGACCTTAACATCTACGTCCTCTTTAATCTCGTAGAGACCTCCATAATTGTTTAGAACATTGACTTGTTCTGCATAACATTCTGGATAAGTATTCATGGAAGGGCAGTTCAGAGATGTATGCATCGGGCTAGCACACACAGAGCATGCTTCATTCATGTTGAGGGCATTGATGCTTCGGTTCAAACTCAGGGCATCTATTTTCTTAGTTAACGCATCAAGTTTAACCTTAACATCTACGTCCTCTTTAATCTCGTAGAGACCTCCCTTCTTAGGAGCTTGATGTTGTCTCTCCCTATGACCTGCAAAATCCCACTGTTGGGACCTTTCAGCTAATCGCTCTAAGAAGTTATAAGCTGCTTCACCTCCCAAGTCTAAGAACGCACCACCATTCATTGATTCAATCATGTTGCGGTGTGTTTGAGTTAAGCCATTGTAAAAGTGTTGTATTAACCTCCATGTTTCAAACCCATGATGTGGACATTTTAGTAAAAGGTCTTTAAATCTTTCCCAACTCTCATAAAATTTTTCATTTTCATCTTCCATGAAGTCAGTGATTTCTCTCTTTAATTCGTTGGTTTTAGCCATTGGGAAGAATTTGGACAAGAATTTGCTCACCAACGTATCCCATGTTGTGACAGAGTCAGCGGGAAGAGAATTTAACCACGCCTTGGCCTTGTCCTTCAAAGAGAAGGGGAAAAGGCGCAGACGAACAGACTCATCAGAGAAGTCTGTGAACCTAAAAGTTGCACAAATTTCTAGAAAATCCTTTACATGCATGTAAGGATCCTCTCTGTTAAGACCATAATAATTGGGCAAAAGTTGAATTATCTGAGGTTTTAGTTCAAAATGTTTTGCAGAGGTTGCAGGCAACACTATGCAAGATGGAGGGTTGATTGTGATCGGAGAAAATAACTCCCTCAGAGATTTCTCAGGTTGATCTTCCATTTTGAATGAAAGATCAATTTTAGTTTAACTATTCTCTAAAGGATTGGAATTATTGCTAACCAGACGCAGTGTGTGATCACGTGTCCACGTGGTCATCCACCGTCAATCAATTCTCACGTGTTTAAAATTTTTTAATTTTTAATTTTTAATATTTTTTTGACCTAAAATTAACTGCAAAGGTAAAATTAGTCTTAGAATTTGATTTCCTACAAGTCCCCGGCAACGGCGCCAAAAACTTGTTGTTGTTTTATTCAATCTCTTAATTTTACTCGCAAGTGTACGAATCGTGTTTGGAGTATAGTCGCACAATTCTTACGAGGTCGAACCCACAGGGACTTGTGTTTTTGGAATTCTAATTCGAAGATCAGATTATTACCCTTGTTGAAGAATTAAATTGATTTGATTCACTACAACTACGACTAATCGAAGACTCGATGCAATTAAACAGCTTTAACTAAGAAATTAATCTAAAGGCAATTAAATAATCTATGGAAAAGAAACTAATTGACAAATAAAAATTGAAACTTTAATCAAGAATTTAAAACACTAGGGCATAAGAATCAGCACATGACAATCATAGGAATATTTCTTTTAAAATCAACAATTGTTTTCACGATTATCTCGTAGAGAATTGGAATTCAATCTATTCTCCTACGGAAGATTTCAGCATGAAAGCATATAAATTTGTAAATAGAATTTTTGTATTCTCTTGCATATCAACATATGAGATTCAAATCATTACATGTATCCATCATTTGATAAATCACAAGTAATATCTAAATAGCATGTTCAACATATAGCCCAATGCAATTAATTTGAGAATAACAATCGTTAAAACGCATTAATTTAGGCAAAACAATTGCATCACATGAATACTATTCCTACAACTAATCATGGCTTCATCTCAGCCCTAGACAGGGATTTAGCTACTCATACTAAGAAATTTAACTGTAAACATAATAGGATTCATTTGAATTAAAGGTAAATACTGACTTACAGGAATTGTGAGATAATGAAAATAAAAAGAATATTGTTCCTCTTCCCTTCTTGGCCGACTGTTCTAACAGTAACAGTTCGAGCAACTGTCTTCTTCAACAGTAACAACTCAGAATGCAAAATCAAAGATGAAAACAAGAGTGAAACTCAAAATTTGAAACTAACAAAATGAAAAATCTCTGGTCGTCGCTCTCTGTCGGACCGTTCTCTGCTCTCTGTTCTTCTTCTGCCGGTGCATCCCTTTTTATAGACTGCCAAAGAGAGCTCTTTTCCACCTTGAGGATGAGCCCAAATCAGGTAAGATTCCATCTTCAGCATGCCCTCCTTTGGACGATTCCCAAATCCATCCCAAACTGAAGATCCACACTTTCCAAATCGAGTCCGACTCAAAAAAAAATCAGAACTTTCCTCTTTCCGTTCCTGTTCCTCGCCGCCGTCATGCTGTGCCGCCGTGAGCCTCCTCCGCCGAGCTCTACCCATCAGCCTCGCCATCCAGAACCATAGCCGATCGTCGATTGCCCCGCCGTGCCTCAGTTCGCCGGCGTCAAGCTCCACCGGGACCCATCCATGGCCGCCATCGAGCACCTCGAGCTTCGCCGGCCGAGCTCAGGGCCGCGATCGTCTTCGAGCAGAAGCTCGAGACTCTGCTTTGTTTCAGAAACAGGACACCCGAGCCAGCGGCTCGGGTTATCTTTAGATTTTTTTTTAAATTATTCCTTTTCATTCTCATTGAACCGGCCCACATATCGAACCGCTGAACCATTTGTTTCTTTCCTTTTTTTTTCTTTTCTTCCAATTAAAACCCGTCAAAGCAATCTCTATCGCCGGATTGAATCTGAATGCTCTTCATTGATTTCACGCCCGTCTTCTTCATCAGTGAACATCAACGGCTTAGATCTTCTCTGCACGTTATCTCAGCTTTTTGGGTCGCTTTGGCATTTCAGAACCCGTCTAATGGCTTCACTTTTGGCTGTTCTGCAGTACGAGCATGCGAACCTATACAAAATAAAACATGTCCCAAATTAGACACACCAAATAATTTCATAAAATGGTAGAACATATTGAAATTTGAGCCATTTAGAGAGCATTATTTAATTAATTCCTAATTACTAAACAAATGACTAAAATTCACTTTATTCCTCATTTTAATTAGAAAACATGACTAACAAATAGGTAAAAAGACATATAAAAATGTGTATTTTTCATGCTTAACAAGACCTAGTCCTCAGATTTGACACTCAAATAATGGTGTCTGCCTTCAACAATTTGTTCTTGGAAGAAAAGTTGACTACCTACCTGGACCTAAAAGCTAAACCTCCTAGGTTAGAAGACCTTTTTCTGGCACCACTGTGGGATAAAAGACTTATCTTTTGAGTATCCTATGAGATAAATAGAACATATAGAGGATGAGCGTTATACTTGTCTCATGAAATGATAGATGAGGCTGTTATTTATCCCATCCAGCGAGGGCTTAGAAAACTTGATTTGGAAACATTTCTCAAATGCGTTTCATAGAGGGCTGCACCAAAAAACTAGACTCTACCCAACTCAGATTGAATCGACCCGACATTGACCCAGGTCGGGTCGGATCGAGTCCTATCTCGGGTAGTCGGGTCGGTTTTAAGATTTAAAAATTCGGTTCTATCTTAGGTCGAGTCGAGTTTGGTTTTAAAATACCAAAGAACTAATCTTTTTTATTATTATAATAATTATATAAATTATTTTATTAAAGATTTTTATAATTTATATTAATTATTTTATTAAAATATTAGGTTCTCGAGTATTGCGGGTTTTATCTCGGATAGAGTCGGGTTTAGGATTCTCGGGTCCTATCTCGAGTAGGGTCGGATTTAGGATTTTCAGGTCCTATCTTGGGTAGGGTCGGTATAACAAAACCCGACCCTACCCTACCCGACCCAAGATGCAGCCCTAATCTCATATACTTAGTTTGCGAATTTAGAGGAAATGTTAGTGTAGTAAATATTTCTGAACCGAATAGGATACTTTTCTGAAACTCATAGCATACATTGGCAAAACTTATTGGAAACATCTATGAAAAATACGGAAAAAGTTTCTTAAACTTATAGAAAATTTTGATATTAGCTAGATATTTTACATCAACATTGAATAATTTCTAACGATTGTCAAACCAAGAACTCCCCACTCCACTCTTTAGCTTAAAGTGCCAAAGTACGACATTTTTTTACTATTAATTACCATATTTTCTTGCATGCTTTCATTATCAGAGTTCTCTTGCATGCTATTTTCCTCACAAGTTTCCTATTTAAAGCATTTCTTGATGGATTATTGGGATAGTCTTCCCACGTTTTTTTTTTCTTTTTTTCTTTGTGTTTTTTTGGTCTATCCGTTCTGCTTTCCCGGTAATGTGAACCGGGATACGTCGTGGAAGGAAATTCATGGCCCGAGTGGTAGGGAAAGGAAATTGAGCCTTTTTTGGTAAACTACTACTGGGCCTTTGGGTTGTTTGAAAACAACCCCATCTGGGATAATTGATGTCCAACAAGGTAAAATGAATTCCGATTGAACCAATTTTAGGTGCACAGTAGGAAAGGGTACTGAAAAAGCCAATAGATTAGGGGGCTGTTTGGATAGTGAAAGAGGGTTGAATTCACTGTCAATTCAGCCCTCTTTCACCTGAAAGAGGGTGAAATAGGTTTGTGGGGTGAATTTTAGGTGAATTAGAAAATTCACCTGAAAGAACAAATTCAGGTGAAAGAGCACTTTTAGGTAAAAATACAATTTTACCCTCATCATGATTCATGAACAGTGCTCCCTCCGTCCGAAATTTGTACCAACATTTAGTTTTCCAAATTAAACTAAAATCAATTCATTTGGGAAAATCATATGGTATTACTAATGTCAGACGGAGTGTAGAAAAGAGGTCATGCAGGGGTTAAATGGTCATGTTTTAAAATTTTACTTACTTCATCACATTCACTATCCAAAGTTCCAAACACATGACCAATTACATTCATTTTAAGAATTTCAGTATCCAAACGAATTTCACATTCATCATGAAAATCAATGAATTTTTTCACCTGAATTTGATTTCACATTCATTACTCTTTCACTATCCAAACAGCCCCTAGAACAGACTATTGCTGATTCCAGATATTGACCTCCTAAATTTCAAAAATGCTTAGTGCTCCTCGGTCCCCGATTTCTACCCTTATAGGAGCTGTCGATCATAAGGATTTATGGCGCACAAACTAGTGCATTCCTTGTGCTAGCATGTGTGCTATTGATCCTGATGACTGAAGCCTCTTGTGAAGTGGATCATCCGCATGGAGGATCCTTAAAAACTGGTAAATCACATACAACAATGCACACATTCTTGCATTGATGATCCGGGTGTCCCATGCATGGACTCAATGGGACTGTGTGACTCTGTCATCAATGGGAGTGCCAAGGAAGCTGTATAGCTGCCTGAATGAGGATGGTGCCCACGCTGCATTAGTGTGAGCCGTTAGATTCAGATCTAGTGACTCTGCCTATTTTTAGGGTGGGATACTTTTCAGCACCCCAAAATTTCTTATTAACACCCACTTTTGTAAGTAGGGTTGGAAAGAAGTTATTTTTTCTAGCATGCTGAAAAATAACACCCCAATGTTACATTATGATGGTAGATTTCATAATCATAATCATAATCATGTAGCATACTTTTCCAACTATTTGGGGTCGGTGACATGGATCTTGCTCCTCCATTTAAGCCTGTTTTTGGGCTACCTCGTTTGTAAGAAATGATAAATGTCGACCAACGAAAATCTTACTACTTAAGAGTGACATTCCACTAACAGAAATATCAGTTAATGTCAACCGTTTCATTGAATTCAATTTACCAGGAGGGATCCATTGCTATATATTTGACGGTATGGTCCAACCGTCAGGATCCTCAATATCCAACAGTGGAGCTCTACCAAAAAAATCGTGAATGAGAATAGTGTGGTCTTACTCAACAACTATAAAAAAACATTGGGTTCTAGTGAGCATGTGGTGTTACTGAGAAAAAAATTGGGGTGCTAAAAATTCTCATCCCTCTCTTTATCTGTGGGAGTTTTTTGAACCCCATGTACGCGTCTTGGGATGGGCCTATATATGGTGCATCTATTCAGTGGCCCCTCTAATGCGTAGTCTTATCATTCGGGAGTCCTCTTTCCTAAACAAATTGATTAAGAACATGTCACAAAATCTAGAGAGGTTGAATGTAGTTGCCTCTACTGATACTAGTTAAGAAATCAAACAAAATGAGAAGATTTCCTCCAAGCCTATTAACAAAGTGATGATGGTTTTTTTCTTTCGGGCAAAATCTTACAACCATGTCTTACTACAATATATAGAAACCGCAAAAACCTTTCCTGTACAAAAAAATAATAATAATATAAAGTTCAAGGAAAATATATCACAGCCAAAATACTTTAACATTGTAGCTAGGATATGATAGATGAGTCTTCTTCTTGGCAAGCATTGAAGACCACATCTTATGTGAAACACCTCGAAATCCATCAATGTTGACAATCTCTAAGGAGTCGGAATCATGCCAATTAACAATCATGCTCCAAAGCCAAACAAAGGTGAATTGTGTATAATAGAGCCTAGGTGGCGGGCCATATGCCAATATGTAGACAATCCATGGACACATTATGGGGGAGAAAAGCCACTCATTTCCAGCAGCAAACACAAGCCATAGCAAGGCGTTGAAGCGCATTTAAGATATAGATATGGATTCGTCCCATATTTATTATCATGGTTAGAAGAGTCAGCCCTCCCATGTGGGGTGTGTGCACATGAGGAGATGTTAGGCCCCCGTGGGCCAGGGTGGGTTCACACCCAATTTTTTATGGACCGTTATAGTAGAGTCTTAATTTAATTAGATTTGATTAAATCAGGAGAGAGAATCATGGGAAGTTACAAATTCCAATTAGGGGTTACGTCCTAATGAGGAAGTGGAGAAAGAAATCAATTAAGGGGAGATTTACTCCCAAATTGAGTAACCGAAATTGGTTAAAAATTGGGAAAAGAGGGGACATTCCAATTAGGATGCCCTCCTTACCTTGTTTTTTGGCTGATCGGTTTTGGATTTTCTCCTATCTCATCCCATCGTCTTTGGCTCTAGTTATCTCTCTAGTTTGGGGCTTTTGGTGATTGCTTGCCGATTCAATTAAAAACAAAACGTTGGGAGAAACTCGAAGGAGATATTGCTATCTCGTGGAGGATAGTAAATCTTTGATCCGCATACAAACGGTTCAAGAGGTGATTTCGGACATAATCTTCTCGTTCTTCGTGGATTATTCATTAGCACAAAGACTGCGGGTTAATATTATGCATTTTTGAATTTAATTTATGTATGCATGAAATAAATTCTCGTTCGATTATATTATTCATATTCTTGTACTCATTTATTGTTGTTGTTTGTGAGTGCATGAGAATTCCAAATCAAATCAGAATTTGGAGGATTTAACACCATACGGACGATAAAAATCGCTTCCGCTGTGGCTTGATAACCCTTCAGCGCACACCCAACACAATAGAAGTAGTCAATTTGACAACCACGAGACCTCTACCCAACTGGCCAACAAGCAGGTGGGGCATGCCCTTGTAGAAAATCAACCACCACATAAACGCCATATTTGGACAACGATCTATCATGCCCGAAACATGAGAGGGAATCAGTGATGGAAGAATGAGAAGGCAAAGGGATGCTGGCGGAGGTGTAATGGATTGGAAGAGACGAATAATGGATCATGAGGTTGGATGACGAAGGGGAAACAAAAGGAAGAAAAAGAAGAAAAAATGGAGCTTTCATGGTGGTGGGGAAGGGGATGAGGGGAAAAGGGGAGGGTAAGGGATCTAGGAAGGAAGGACGCCGACAAGTGATGGACTCCGTCACGATGATCTTCGTAAGAAAACCCCCAGCCAGACAGGGTGAGCGGCTGCCGGCTGGCTAGAAAAACTCACTTCTCGCTCAAAACCGTAGTCGCTCCTACTCCGGAGCCTCGACCATGCAGATTTGTAACAAGAAAAAGAAAAGATGATAACTACTTCAGTTCCAATGCAATGAGGTAGAAGCCCATTTCATGAAGAAGCAGATTACATGGGATGAGAGAGGCCCAGTTACCGGGCATAGAAGAAATATTTCTCTTTCTTGGAGCCCATTGGGCTTAGTATTTTTTCTTTGACTAATGTAGGTGACCTATCACAATAGGCAAGAATTGGTCTGGCCAACGAGTCCAGAGCTCTCTTTTATTGTAGCTTTTCCTTCCTAATTAGTTGTCTTTTTATTTTTCCAAATCCTAACTAGTTGTTGATATATTTTTTTGATCTATTAGTTTTTTATAATGGATTTGCCCTTCACTTTCTTTCCAATCTGGTCAATTGACGGATTTTTTTTATGTAAATCAGCATGTCAAAATATAATGTATCGTAACGTGGCCCAACATTTTTTTTGAAGAATATATGCTTTCCACAGACTGCGAACCTCTCTGCCATATTGTGGACTAGGAACAGGTGGTCATGGAGATCTATTAGAAATGCAAGACTCTAAGAACAGTAGCTTCCTTTACATTTTCCTTTGATCTTGACTTTTGATCTAGCTCTAGCCGGAAACGGGCTCTGAGAATAGTCAAGTCAAGACATTGAATGGTCTGATTTTTGTTTATAAAATATATCTCCGGGAAATTCAGTCGACATTTCAGAGAAGTGATCGATTGTTTCCCAAGAAAAAGCTCATTTTTTAAATCCCTTTCAACCAATTTTGGTCTAATGGACCAAGACCAAGACTTCTCTTTCGTCTGTTGGTCACCTTTGTAATGCTGTTTAGTCGTGATAAATTGAAGTTACTGTAATTGTATCGCAATTTATATCAGTACATGTTCCTCTGACCATAAAAAGGGCATTATGTTCCCATTTTCTTAGTAAGTTGGCAAGTTTAGATGCTGAAAGGGAAGGCCTTTCAGCCCTGCCAAAGGCCTGTTTAAGGCCTTGAAAAGGTGAAAATGCGTTGAGATGCTGAAATGGCTAAATGGGGTCGGTGAAACGAATATGAGAAATTTTTGTCACTTTTAGCCTGATCGATTCTAAAATGGTAAAAGCCCACAAGGTATCCTTTACCGGTGAAAATATGTTATGCTCCTTCAGTCCTTCTAGCCAAACAAAATTTCAATTTCACGTTTATCTAGGTGAAAATTTTAAGTCTGTGAAATTTCACAAACTCATTTCAGCTTGCGAACAAGTAATCATGGACGCTATTGGGAATAATACATGCCCAGACACAATGCGTGCTGTCAGAGTAAACATTTAATAGTGCATATTTAAGAGGGGACAGGTCAAAGAAAGATAGAAAGACTCACTTTTTTTTGGCAATTGATAAAGAACACACTTGCCTCTTTATTACAGCCTGCTTGTTCAAAATGACATTGTCCAAATGCGCCGTGATCACGCATGAGGTAGGAGCTGGTGATCTAGCAAAACTTCTGCAAAATTGTTAGATGATTTTCTTTTCCCATGGAGAAATGATAATTGTACAACGACTATGTACTCCAACTCCCTACACTGGGTTTTCGTTGGATACAAGAAAGTGGACCCCACCCCACCTATTGTCACGTGAACCGACTTTCCCTCTGTCCAATCAAAACTCAGTGCAGAGTTTGGAGTACACATTTGGTGTAGGGATATCTTGTAATGTTTAAAGAAATAGAATGTATTATTGAATACATTTAAATGAGCCCTAGTCACACGTGTCTATGAAGCCAAGATGATCTAGGCTGTCGAATTTCGATATGGCGGCAAGCTTTAATACAAGGGGCATGCAGATTTGAATCACTGCCTGCGGTCAGATCTGAATCTGACGGTCCAAATCGTCTTGGCTCATATATACTCTTTCCTTTATAATTGGGATTTTATTTTCTTCTTTGTGCTTGATGGAACTGTTAACTCGGTATTAAGAAGATTGGAAGCATTATGTTTTCTCTATCTATTATATAGAAAAAACATCAACAAGCCAAAGGCTCTTCTTGCCCCATTCACCGCGTGGGTCTCATTCGACATTCATACTTGGACCATTTTACAGGTGTGAACCACAGACCGTACGTACGCCCTTCCTTTGACTCCTGTTTTTTTTTTTTTTTTTGTTTTTTTTGCCGGGAAACTGACTCCCTACATCTTCCTATATATCCTTTCCCTTTCCAAGCTTGAAAAACTCAAGTTAATTTGGTAAACAATTGGAACTCGCACATCTGTATCTCAACCTCAATTTGCATCTCTCCCATTCTCTCTCTCAAGATGGACAGAAAGCCATCGGAGGTTGAACGGCTCCCAGGATTCAGGTTCCACCCCACAGAAGAGGAGCTCATTGACATCTTCCTTAGAGGAGCTCTCATGGGGAGAAAACCTTGTCACAATATAATCAGCACAATCAATCTTTATCATTTTGATCCCTGGGAGTTGCCTGGTATTATCATGATTCATTCTTTCACCATGAATAGCTATATTTTCATTTCTTTTTTCCTGTAAGTACTATAAACTCCCTGCGTCCCATATTAGCTATCCACATTTGAAATGTGACACCTACGGCTGCCAATTTTATATTAACTTTTCAGTACTCCTTCCACTAATCCTTTTTACATTGACTAATTACCATGGGAAGTATAACACGAAATAGGACGTTACGTATATGGGTCATAATTTTTTTTATAATTCAGACAATTAGTATGGGATATAGGGAGTAATTCTAACAAAAAGGAAAATTGCCAGCTCCAAAAGAATTTGAGAGGATACTTGTTGGATTGAAGTAAAATTGTTGTATTCTTACTCAGGGCTGGCTAACATTGGTGAGAAAGAGTGGTACTTCTTTGTACCTAGGGAAAGGAAGTATGCAAGCGGAGGAAGGTCGAACCGGACCACAAAGAACGGGTTTTGGAAGGCGACCGGAACAGACCGGCCAGTCAGAAGCTGCAAGCAGCCGCGACGGGCGATTGGATTGAAGAAGATACTTGTGTTCTACAAGGGGAGATCCCAGAGAGCAAGCAAGACCGACTGGATCATGAACGAGTACCGGTTTCCTGGGGATTCCTCTTTGCCTGAGGTCAGTATTTAATTGTGCGTGTCTACCCTAACCAGGATCTATAATCAGAGGTACATAAGTGTCCTAGCATGTACATAAAGGCGTAACATGGTACATAGCAATAATAGCATGGTCCTATCCTACCATGGTCTCCAAGGAGCTATCTACTATATTAATTAGACCTAGTTATTTAGCATTCGGAATCTTAAACTTATTCTGCATATATGCAGGAAGACATGGTGTTATGTAAGGTTTACCGCAAGGCTACACCTATGAGGGTGTTGGAGCAAAGAGCAGTCGAAGAAGAAAAGCCAGTATTGACCCAAGAGCAAGGAGTGATGCCAAGTCCATCACCTTGCCAAAAGGATGCCTTGATGGAGAGAAGTACAGAAAGTGAGGATGAAAGTGGAGTTTCATTGGAGAAAGGTGAAGGTTGGTTGAAGAGAGATGTGATGGAGCTTCAAATACCCATGCATGCAAGCTTTGATAACTGGATACAAGATCCATGTTTGCTACTCAGCCCATGGTTCAAGAGTTGGACTAATTTTGCAGATATGATGTACTACTAGCTAGGTATATGTAGTTCCTTTTAGAAAATCAAATGTATCTATTAAGGTTCGATAAAGAAAGTAGATAATACGAAGCAGTGTAGCATAAAATCAGATATGTAAATCGTTGTAAAACGATGACAATCATGCATTAATCTTGTTTCTTCAGTACATCCCAAAATTGGCAAGAAATTCAAATAGATGTAGCAGCTACAATTGATAAACATCTCATTCATTATCTCTTATCGCGGCTTAGGGGCTGTTTGGTTGCCACTTTTGCTAAAAGCAGAAGTAAAATCCTGGGAAATTATTATGGCCCCCAGGTGTTTGACGAAATGCTTCTTCGACCAATTCCGCCCAAGCTCACAGATAAGCATTCATCTTCTAGTTTTGTGGCGTTTGAGAACTAGTTGCAGGTTCTCCTTTCTTGTATGAAGAGCAAGGCAGGGACGAGGGGTGAATTGCTGCAGCGAATAGCTCGCGACACCATGCACAAACTTGTTAGGTCACTGGAGAATGCTATTGAGCTAGGAGGTCCATCCATCAAGCAGCATCCAAAGCTATTCTCCTTGATATAAGATGAACTATTTCGTAATTTGATGCAGTTTGGACTCTCAATGAGCCCTCTTATTTTGTCAATGGGTTGCAGTATAGTTCTCAACCTTTACCATCATTTCCGCACGGAAGTGAAAAGGCAACTTGAGGCTTTCTTTGCTTGTGTGATATTGAGGCTGACTCAAAGCAGTAATGTAACACCCGAAAAATTGGTACGTTAACTAAAGGTTTCTGTTTTAGGAAACTGTTCTAAAATAGGAAAGTTCGTTGCCTGATTTGATTTCTGGTTGTGCAATGTGCTTTGATGTGTTATTTGATGTTTATGATGTGGTATGATTCGTTAATCGCATGACTATTAGTAGTAGAAAACCAGGACATGAGGGTTGGTCCTGGCACTGGGCACAACCTGGCACTGGATGCCATGGGAATCAGTGAAAAGGAACCAGCATAGCTTTCCCTTGAAAATCTCCTAATTAGGAGATTTTCCAAGAAGTGGAATATTCCCTTATTTTTGACTTCTTTGTCCACATCACTACAAATTCTTTTTCTCCTTCAAAATTACTAATTCATGGCAACCAAACATGTTATTCTGATTTTTAACTTCTCAGTCTACATCACTTCAGATTCTCCTAGAATCTCTTCATGTAATGGTAACCAAACGGACCCTTAATATAACACTTAAGGTATGGGACAATGGATACTCCCTCTCTTCAGAAATAGAAGGAGGATTTGGCAAATCTGGATCACATTTTTCAAATTCTCCCCGAATTTCTGAAGAGAGGGATTATAATTTCCTTCCATTACTAATCAACTCAAACTCTCAGCTTCTCATATTGATAATCCTGAAAAAGGGTCTTGTGTCATGGGCATCTTAGCATGCTCCCTGGAGTCACTTTTAGTTGGGACCATCGCATAAATTGTTATTTATATTGAGATGTAAAAGCCTTATTTGTAGGCTTTCTAAGAATCATCTCCATAAATTTCTCAGTGGTGGTGGTGGTGCAACCGTCGCATAAATTGTCATTTATATTGAGATGTAAAAGCCTTATTTGTAGGCTTTCTAAGAATCATCTCCATAAGTTTCCCGGAGGTCGTGGTGCTTCGTGGTGAAGACAACGATCCGAGGGGGCCTTATGGCCGGAGGGAATATATAGGTGCGAGCCTCCGAGTCCCGAGCACAGAGAACGGTATCATCTAATTTTGGTACCATATTTTGCTAATTGTCTAGATTAAAAGAGAATTGCTGCATGAAATACAGTCTCTAGCAACCAAGTTTCCTATCACCTTCAAACACATCTTCTGGCAGGCTAATGCTGTTGCGGAATTTTTTTTTGTCAGACCCCCCCTCCCCCCAAGATGATATTTACCGTGCTCTTAAAGTAGGGATATTGAAGTAGTTGTCTTTTGTTTTATTTTTTTTTGGTTTTTTTACTTTCTTAATCAGTAAGTATTAAAAAGCCAGAGCTAGTCTTGGGGCGGGCCCAACCCACTGGTGGTTTTAGTTGAAGAAAAGCGCATCTTAGAATAACAAGAAATCAAGACGTAATATTACCGAGGGGTTGTTAGGATAGCACTTTTGGTTGGGAAATAAAAGGGGGAATCCATTTGGAGCATGAAGGAGCCAGGGTTATAGGACCTTTCTCCCCTCCTAAATGAGTGAAAACAACTATCAAGCTATCCTATCGGTTCATGGTGTGTTGCTGGTTTCAAAAAAGGGCTCTTTTGTATGACAACCGTCAAAGACAGTCGCACCACCCCATCATGAGCCTAGCAAGCCGCAAACAGTGCAAATGAAAAGGAAATTTGACTTTGAAAAACAAATAGGCAAAAAAGACTCCCTTGTGAGATTTCTGATTTTTATTGGAGGCCTCAAATCTGAGAGCTCCATGAGATGCTCAACTTTTCGCATTTATGTTTTTTTAAGAGATTTCATGTAGTACAATCATTGGTGTTTGTCTCATCATTTTTGCGTTGTTTTGTTTCATCTGATGATACAATTGAATACCAGATGTTCTTATGCTTATTGATTATGTTGAGCGTATATGACTAAAGCAAATGTTATGGGGAATGAAAGCATGCACCTACAGAAATATTTTATATACTCAGCATAGTTTACTTGAGGTTCATGGAAATGTTGTTGACAAGATAGCAATTACCGGTGAAGATCTATCATAACGTGATATTAGGATATCATTTATGCTTTTAATTGGAAATTGTGGGCTAAGCCCCAATATAATCAACGAACAAAGGAGGAAGAGTACATATTCATTTAAATGGAGAAATTACAACAATGATATTCTAAAATTAGAGAATTTATGTATTATAAAGAGTTGTAGTTCAAATGATGTCATTGGGATAACCAATCATCTTGTTATTATTTGTTGACATGTAGATAATAATTTAATTTAACTTCACCATTTTGTCTCACAATGTAGGTCCCAAGCCTGGACCGAGGAGGAGGGGTGGCTTCAGGTTATAGTTGGATCTTATACCACACATTCTAGCTAGAGCTAAGGCGTCCCTCGGAAGTTACATAATGTGTCAAAACCCTAGTACAATGATAAGTGAGCAAGGGTTGGCTAGGGTATTCACTGGAAGCAAAGTGTTGCGACAATGGTCAGTTACAATGAGAAGTGAGTAAGGGTTTCTTCGTTGGTCTGGATAGACGTGGGTAAAGAAGTTAGTCCAGGAGTATAGAATTAGAGTGACATCTTAGAATACTGGGACCTTGAAGGGTAAGAGTATGAAGTTAGTAGAAATACTTAAGAGGATGAGGGTTAACATAGCTTACTTGCAAGAGACTAAGTTTGTAAGAGAAGGCTAGAGAGCTAGGTGAGGGCTTTAAACTAATTTATATATGTAAATACTCAAATAGGAATGGGGTAGGTATAGTGGCTGACAAGGACATGCACAAATATCTTGTAGGTATCGAGAGATATATAGAATTATTTTGGTGAAATTTGTGTTAGGGGAATTCATAGTTACTGTTGTTAGTGCATTTAGAGAGTATATATACCTAGTAATGTAAGGGAACCTAATAGAGAAAAAATTATCATAGGGGGAGATTTAAATGGGCAAGTAGAGGAGAAGAACGTAAGATTTGAGAGGACACATGAAGGGTTTGATTTTAGGGAGAGAATTGAGATGGGAGACGCTATTTTTTAGTTTCGATAGAGAATGATTGTAACACCCTAAAAATCGGTATATTTAGTAAAACTGCTATTTTAGGAATTTGGTCTAAAATAAGAAAGTTTTGCTTGATGCCTTATAATCTGGTATGTAGAATTATTATTTTGAAGCTTATGAAAGTGTTGAATCGATAAATCAGATTAGCCAGGACACTAGAGCGCGAGGATTAGCCCTGGCGCTAAGGCTGGCCTGGCACCAGGGGCTGAGTACACCTGACGCTAGGAGTGGGGTCCAGGTGCCAGGGTATGAGTACAAAGAGTCTAGATACGTTTTAGTATCATAATTGGATCACTGTAATGCAAGATGTTATATTTAGTAAGTTTTGCACGCGTGATAGAAGCCGGAGAAACACTAGATGTCAGATGTCGTGGGCGCCATGTCACCTGGGCGCCAGAGCAGGGCTGGGTCACGTGTGGTTACACTTGCGGTAGAGACCAAACGGTTTTGATGTGTGGTACAAGATTTGTGCAAGACGGAGTGGAACACGGGGACATCAGAGCCGTTCATCTGAGAGCCACGCACCAGATGCAAGAGTGTCTGAGAGCCAGAGCCACGTGGTACAGTGCCTAGGGCATTGTGCATGTGGGTAATGGGTCATGATTGATTAGTTGGACGAGGGAGCAAATCGTGGGAAGGATTTGAATTGATTTGGATTCCTTTTTGGTAAACCGATGGAAATTGTGTTAAAAAAAGGAAATTACCTAAGTTAGTTATAGTAAAATTAGGGAGAATCAATCATAATTAAAGGAGATTACTTTTAAGATCTTTTCCTAGCTAATCAGAGAAGAGGCCATTTGAATTGGGCGTCCATTTGGAAGGAGTGAAATTAGAAACTACCATAAGTGGTTATGTTAACCGAATTAGGAGATTTTGATCCTTAAATATTGTGAAAACCCTAACTGATTTGGGAGAGATTTGTGGAGCACGTCTTGGGCAATTGAAAGGCCTTCTTTTTGGGACGGTTGAGATCTTGAGTGGGAAAGAGATCAAGGGTTGAGATGGAGGCATGCTTGGAGCTACCTAATTAAGCTTCACATTAGGAGGGCCGGCCACTTCTTTGGTGCGTCTCCTCTTGTGTATGCTTGAGTGACTTCTTTCTTCTTCATCTTCTCTCTATATTCTCACAAACCAATACCTTAAATCCTCATATTCCTTGCTCTATTGTTAATTGAATCAAGGAGGCAAAAGAGGCCTTGCGAGGAGGAGTCTTGGTATGCGTGAGGAATCCATTGAATCATACGCTAAAGAGGTAGGATGATATTTTTTCCCTACGTTCTCGTCCATTGAATCTTAAATAAGTATGATTGCATATTGTGACTGATTCATAGATTGATATTGCTGTTATTATTAAATTTGGGAATCGTTTCTTGGAAGAAACATTGAGGTATATGTTGCGTGCATGAACAATTGCATTCCTATGATTACTATGCATTCAATCTTCACGTGCTAGCATTTAGAAGACATCCCCATCGTGTTTGATCATTGAAAATATGTCATTTCATGCTGTTGCATATCATGTTGCTTTCTGTCCAAAGAAAGTTGGCATCTTTATTGGTCAATTACATCAAGTCTTATGATAAGTATGTTCTTCATCGGGTAATTAACCCTAATTGCGAGCCATATGCAAAATACTACTTCAAATCATGTGAGTTCTTATATCAATGCTTTATGATGTTTCAAAATAGTCTCTTGAGGTGATGTAAGTACGTTGCTGTTTGTATCAGTGTCTGTGAATACTTGTCTCCTTTGGGCATTATGGAGATAACTTGTGTATAAACTAATCGGTTTGGAATAGTACACCTTAAGATGAAGGAAACTATATGAATTCAGAACTAATTGGGTTCTGTAAAATATTTAGGAGGTGAGTAATTAATGTTAGTAAGTTCGTATTAATCATTGTAGTAAGTATTTATCATTAGTTAATTAAAACAGATTAAGTTAATTGCTCTCAGCCAAAACTGTTTCTGCGTCGACGAGCGGTAATCCAAAATTGATAACTAATTGTCAAAAAATCATAAAAATATGCTGTTTCTTGGATTAAAAACTAGACACCCGGCGCTACTTGCAGTAAACATTTCAAAACATGATAAGCACTGTGCAAATTGTAGTGATCGTAGGAAGCAGACTGTTGTGCATATAATAGTACACAATATTTAGGGTTTAAAACACTAATACCTACTAAGACTGTAAGATATGGTCAGTTATGGTATTATTAACCTTATAACATACTGTAAGACTAGGATGGTAATGATTAAAGTAATAGTAATTCAAGAAAAAAGGTTGCTAGAGTCAGGTTCTCCTTAGTGGTGCTGAGTATCACAAGTATTGAGCTTTTGTAAATAATTTCGAGTCCATGGAGTTTTCGGTTAGGGTTCGAACTCTTGAACCCTACCATCTTGTTTGCATTATAACATGTGAATCTAGTATCAGTTGATTTTGAGGATTGTCTTATCTAGGGCTACGCACGGTGAAGGTATTCAGTGTATCGATTGTCCGTTGACCCCTCTGTTGTGAGTCATCCGGTAATTGAAATAGTGAATTTTCTTGATTGCTCCTATGTGAGTCAGATACTGATTGAGATATTGAAATATCATTGGTACTTCTCTGTGAGTATGATATTGAAAGATGATCGATTGAATATTTAAATGATGCAACCTCTGTTGTTGACAACTTTATTCAATTCCATATAAACTGCTTCTCCACTAAGAGTTCTTGTAAAGATCTCTCTGAGGTGGAATCATAGTATGCTCACGAGCCATTGCTAGATCCATAGTGATCTTTGATTTTTATTGAACTTTTATAGTTCAGCCGATGAAGGCACACGTATGTTTTAAACTATATGATATTACGGAAGGTCTGTAGTCTCCGCCCATTGTGCCTATAAGCACCGATGGGGCTAGCATCCCTAGACGCATGGCCGGGTTCTAAAGAGAGAACCTCTAGGATGTTATGGTATGTATCCACATAAGTGGACCGAACTGTGAGTAGAAATTGAAATCTCCTTACACTATGGATGTGTGGAGTCAGATTTACTGATATTTTCCTCCTTACACTTTGGAGTTGATGTCGGTTGTTCATCCTTCTGTGATGATGCAATTGACGGTAGAGATCGAGTATTCGGTCACGCGCTCAAGGTTTCTGGCCTCAGTGATTTGGTATTTTGGTTGCTTCTGCACTCTGATCGAGGTTAGGAATTTTGGGGCGTGACAACGATTTGGCTATAGCAAATACTTATTTTGATCGAGGTCAGGAATTTTGGGATGTGCATTTAGTAACTTTCAATAGTGGACCAAATGATCATTTAAATATTAAACCCTTGCAACTGCACAAGGCAATTGTACTACAATGAATATTTAGGGTTATCAAACCTCAGAGACGGATGATAATCTACCAAATTCAAGAGAAAAGAAAAGTTGTAATTTTGATTTAATCTATGAAAGCAGTAAACATTAGCTAATTAAACGAGTTTTACTAATATAGAGAAGTGTCAAGGCTTCAAATCCACCACAAAATAAACCAGCTTATCGTCTCTCTCACTTTTCTATAAATTCCTAGTTGGCTAGCATATTCCTCTCTGACATATATACTTGTCAATTCAAAATAATGTGCTCTCCTCTCGGACGTAACACATAAGCAATTGAAACATGGAAGACGATACAACCAATCTATTAGGGCTTCATCTATACCTTGGAATTTAGCTTGCCATCGAACAAGGAGAGCACTACTGATTTGTCGAAGTCATTTTCACTATTCACCAAAATACTGTTCACGGGTTACTATTCATCACCTTCCCCAATTCGCCAATTACTGTAGCAGTTTCCAATTCGCTATAGCAAATTTGCAATTCGTCCAAAATCCGGTCTTTTCTCCTCCCTTTTCTTCCTTCTTCTCCCCTCCGGCCAATTCCTCTCTTCTTCCCGCGGAAACAGCACCAAAAGGCCCCGGTTTTACCAGCGAAAGTTCTCTCTTTTTTCCTCATGAATAGTTTTGTTTTTATAGGTGGTTCAAACCATAAATCCAACCCTTAATCGATTCATATTCCAACTCGAGTCATATCCAATCTGTGACTTCCCAGATTGAGCACAATTCCAAATAAGAACTTTCCAATTCCGGCACAGATTTGCTCTCTATTTTACCGATTGAGCACGCCTCTGTTCCGGCCAAATCAAACATGTCGCCGACGTCCGTCTCCTTCATTTCCTGATCGCCCACTCGCCGTCAAGCTCTCCGCCGCCATGCTCGAACCCAAGCCTCCAGAGCATTCATTTCGCCGTCGTGATCCTTACCAGCGCTCGAGCGCGCTGCTCTTCTGAAAGGCCCAAGCTTTGGCTCGGGTCGTTTCTCTTTTTTTTTCTTTTTCTTTGACTGAACCAGAACCAACCCGACCAAATTTGGTTCGGGTTGGGTTTCATCTACTTTTTTTTCTTCTCATGGCGAAAACCCGTCGTAACGATCTCATTTGTCAACTCTCATCCGAACGGCTTGTATAGTTGTACTTTAATTCAGTGTCCGTCTAATGTGCTTTACTTTGGCCGATCTGATTGAAGCGTGATGAATCCATGATCTACAACTGCAACTCTTTTAAACCTACACAAACAATCAAATTAATTTAGACGCACAATTTTTTATTAAAATAAAGTAAAGTTTTAATTATTGAATTAACTCCAAAAACTCATAATTATTCATAATTATCATGAAATAGTACTAATAAATTAGGAATTAGAGGAATATAAATGTATGTATTTATGTGTATATCAAATACCCCCGAACCTACATTTTGCTAGTCCTCGGGCAAAAATTGAAATAAAAGAAAATAACTAAAGTAAACTAAAATAGAAAAGTAAATGCCACTTTCGTAGGGAGCACGATTGCATTTACCGTATGCAACAAGCCCTTTAAACCCCTAGGTGTCCGTGGCTGGACGAGTGAAGTCTCGTGAGGCTTTGTGATCAAACCCCAAAATAGGTTGACAAATTGTAATATATTCTTGGTAAGTCCAAGGTCGAACCACAGGGACTGGATGCAGAATTATTTTACTTCAAACTAATTTAAAAACTATTGTTGTAGAATTGTCGCAATTGAATTAACTATAAATTTAAACGATGAGTAAAAATTTAATTAAAACTAACTAAAAACGGCAATGATAATCGATAAGAAATATCAAAGCTTCAAGGATCAATTATTTAATTAATACTTCTATGTCTATTTAATTACGCAATTAGATTCAAATAATGATTTGACCTAATCGAAAGATATGACATTCAAATCCTCATAACAATTCACATAAAGACTTGATTGAATATTCATCATTAACAAGCTCAGTCAAATAATCACAGGGAATCATAAGTATTCCCCGTACCTTTTGTTAACGACAAATCAAACAATTATATAGATTATGACTTTATCAAAAAATCGCATTTAACCAAATAAACAATAAAAGCACTTCTTTATAGACGTAGAAGTATCAACTAAATAACATCACCCTAGCCTTGATTAAATATTTAGCTATTCATATTCATTAGAAAAATTAGATTCGGAAGAAATTGCATAGGAAAAACACTGTAGCAGTTTTACTATTCACGGTTACTGTTCACAGTTTACTGTAGCAGCAAAAACATTATTCACAGCGAGGTACTGTTCACAAAACACTTTTCATCATCTTCCCCAAACTGCTCGATTACTGTAGCAAATGCACAGGTACTGTAGCAGTACTATTCACCACAAAAAATCAAGCCTTTCTTCCTCGAATCTCTTCCTCTTCTCTCCACCGATTGATCCTCTTCCTTTTCCGGTCTTGACAGTCGCCGGAACATGACTCAAATCAGTCCCAGCAAGTTCTGTTTTGTTTCAAAAACAACCCCCTCTCTATCTCCAAATCGACCCCATTCTCAGCCCAAAAGTCCCCCCTTTCGTGCTCCGTTCTTCTCCTTATATAAGCGTCCCAAGATAAAAGACTTCCAACAATTTCCTAGTTGTAGATGATCCCAAATCTCCACAAAATTCGATTCCTTTCCTATTCAAACATGATTTTGCATACTCCACAAGCCAAATCTCATTGAGCTTTCCTTATTCCGGCTGCCTCTTCCTCGATCTCCCAGTCGAAACATGCCCTCGCCGTCCTTGCCCATGATTTCCTCTTTTCTTTGCTCCCGCTCGAACAGAACTCGACCAGAACAACCGAGCTTTGGCTCGGGTTGTTCTTTCTATTTTTTTTTCTTTTTTTCAAACCGAACCAGACCCAATTGAACCGAGTGAATTCAATTCGGGTAAAACCCGTTGTAGGAATCTCATCCATCCGATCTCATCTAGACGATTTCTTTACTTTATGACCAAACCCGCCTTCTCCTTAGATGAGAATCAACGCCTCAGATCATCCATGCTCTTGGTTTTCTTTTTGATTGATTTAAGCTTTAAAAACCCGCCTAACGTGCTCTTCTTCTGCCGATTTGCAATCCGCATTTTTAACCTGCAATAATAAAACCAAACCAAAATTAGACGCATAATAAAAATATAATTCCTTCAATTCATTACTGCATCTAAAATAGTTCATTGGAGCAATTTAATTATTAAACCCCTAATTACTACCCTAATCACTAATAACTCAATTTATTCATATTTTATCATTAAAACTACACTAGAATATTGGTAAATAGGGCATATAAATGTGTATATTTTATGTGTATCACTTTGCAGCCATGCTACCCACAAACATGTACTTATGAATTTAACCTTATTAATCTAAGTGCGAAAGAAACCAAAATATACAATGCAAAACAAACAAACCTATTATCCATTTAAATGCAAACCACAATGCTTAAGAAAATCAACCACATGCACTTGCATTTATAATCAACTGGAATATAGAAGCCCTCAAGTAAGTGGTTTTATTCCACACTTTCATCTTGGAAATTTCTGGTCAATATGATATATCATGATAATTTTAGTAGTAGAAGTGTAGAACATTATAGCAATATATTATAAATCTATGTGTACACATATCGAGTGTTACCCATTAATCAAAGAACATTAGAATCTACATCGTCATCTCAATCTTTTGGTTCATGATAGCACAAATGCCTGCACACCTCCTTCGGGCATAACATTCTAGATTTGAGAGGATAATACACCACATACTTTTTTTTTCAATGGGACTGTGCAATGCCTAACTTCAAAATGCTTAGGTTTAGCAACGACTCAGGCAATGACTCCCAACCAGTTGGCTTAGGGCATTAAGTTTCAAGTATAGACTGCTTCGGGCCTGAGCATCAGCCTAAGTTAATCCTAGAAAGTCAAGTAGCCCCTATTTTTTTCTATTTTTTTATTTTTTTCATTTTTCATTGTTCATTCATTTTTCAATTTTTCCAGCAATATTTATTCGTTCGGGTTGTATTATACTCTAAACCTATTTTCAGTCCAAGCCTCTGCCATATTGCCAAGTAAGTGGTCTATCATGATCTTTTAAGCTCAATGACAACAATGCATCAAATAATGACCTCACCAAAGATATCCCACTGTAGATTAGTACTCAACAAATTTCTAGAAGGGATTACTTTATGTAACTAGTGTGTGTGAGTGAGTCTTATTAACTCAAGCATCTAATCTAAGAGGACTGTAACAGAAAAATATTATCAGTTAAGTGTATCTATCATCCAGTATACTTACTCACACTTCCAATGTCAATTAATCAATTAAGAATTGTAACATGCAGGATCACGTGATAAACTATCAAAACCTAACAAAAATACTAACAAACAACTTAAAAACTAATCAAATTTTAATTTTTTCTTTTTTGATTTTTTTTCTACAATGAAGCACATCCTCTCCACCAAACCTAGCATGGACATTGTCCTCAATGTGCACAAAATATAAAATGACAATGATAATATAACAAGGAAAAGAAGAAAAGGAATGAATACACTTGAATACGTAGGTTGCCTCCCACCAAACGCTCAGTTTAACGTCTTTAGCCAGACGAAACTCTATGTTTGTATCAAATTATCCCGGGTCTTTTAATCTAAAGTTTAGTCCATCTGTGGTCCTACTACGTACATTAGGGTTAATGAAAGAAATCGCAAGTAGATCATCAGAACAAATACATGGAGGTGCACCATCCACCAGAGTGTCAGTCATATGAACTGCATAAAAATCATCTGACGATGGATGTTGTTTTTGATCATTAAAAACATTTAATTTGACCTTTAAATTGCCAAAAGATAATTTTAGAACCCCATTTTGACAATTTATAATGGCATTGGATGTCGCCAAGAATCGTCGTCCCAAAATTACAGGAATCTGACTACAGCATTCTGCACAGGTTGTGTATCTAAGACAATGAAGTCCACAGGAAAGAAAAATTTATCAATCTGAACCAGAACATCCTCAATAACACCACATGGAACTTTAACGAATTGGTATGCAAGTTGTAGTGTTATGGCAGTCGGTTTCAACTCTCCCAACCCAAGTTGTTCATAAGCAGAATAAGGCAGTAAATTGACACTCGCCCCTAAATCCTCCACAGTATGGTTCCCTATAACACATGAAATTGTGGGACTTCATGGGTCCTTATACTCAGGTGGAAGATTATGTGTCAATAGGGAACTCACTTGGTCAGTAAGGAAGACTTTTTGAGTTATATTAGTTTTGGCTTTCCATTTCTGTGTACAAAGGTCTTTAAAAAACTTGGCATATGCAGACACTTGTTTGATAGCATCTAACAATGGAAGATTGATTTTAACCTGCTTGAACACCATGGAGGGTTTGTCAAGGCATTGTGGGAAGGGCGCCCTAGGAATATAGGAACCTTTGTCACTGGCTTTGGTTGGGTCATCCTGCTGGGTTTTAAAACTAACGGGCACAACTTTGGTTGGAGTGGGTTCTTTTTCTATCTCAGGGGAGGTTTTCTCACTCAAGGTACCTATAGACAAATCCCTAACCCAATTGTCGATTTGCTGACCGTTCCTCAGGGTAGTTAAGGCTTGCACTTGCTTAGGGGGGTATTGGGAGGCCTCAACTGCAAACTGGCCTCTAAGGTTTTGCTGAGGCTGGCTCGGCAAGGTACCTGCTTCTCTCCGATTCATGGCCTGGGCCAGCTGTCCTAATCGAGTCTCTATCTTGGCGATAGACTGAGTGTGGGAATGGACAAGCTGGGTCTGGGTCTGTAGCTCTGCTTTCATCTCCTTCTGTTTGGTTTTTAACTCGGTTATGGCCGAGGATGGTAGATTGGGTGGCTAACATTTGGCTCATCTGGTTTTCTAAGGAAGGTCGCCTATTGGATTGGCCAAATGTAGCTGAGGCTAGTTGGTAGAGCTGTGGTTGGCTTGGGAACTCCTATCTTGGGACCCGATTAAAAATGGGCTCTGGGTTAGGTTGTCTCCAGGAAAAATTAAGGTGATCCCGCCACTCTGGATTGTACGTGTTGGAGTAAGGATTGTTGTTTGTGGGAAAGGTCTGTCTAGCATTGACATGCTCTTGTACTAAGTCTGGATACTGTGAGGCTGAAGGGCAGTCAACGATGGTATACATAGGACTGGCATTGATGGTGCAGGTATCTTGAGAGGATTGGGTGTAAGGTGAAGACTGAAAGAAAAATCGGTCAAACTTCTCTGTCAAAAATGCCACATGGTGTTCTAGGCTCGTTATGGCTTTAACATCATACATGCCTCCCCTTGAGGCATTCCTGCCAGGTATGTGGCCTTCAGATCTGTAGAGGGTTGCACTATGTAAGGAGTTTTCGCTTAGGTCCTTTAATAGAACCCAAGCATCGTTGGGGGTCTTTTTCATGAATGTGTCTCCACAAGAGGCATCAATTAGGGTTTTGTGCTGATCACACACACCCTCATGGAATCTCTACATAAGTTGCCACTTGGGAACATCATGGTGTGGGCAAGACCAGAGTAGGGCTTTCATTCTTTCCCAGCTCTCATGGAATTGTTTATTGGGGAGCTGGGTGAATGTGATGATTTCATTTCTAATCTTGTTGGTTCACCCTACAGGAAAATATTTTTTTAAGAATTTGGCTTGCAGTTCCTCCCAAGTAGTATTGGAGTTATGTTATAGGGAGTAAAGCCATTCCTTGGCCCTATCTTTCAGGGTTAAAGGGAATAACATAAGGCGCACCTGGTCATCAGACAATGTAAGCTTAAAAGTGGTATTGACTTCCAGGAAATTTTGCAGATGCCTGTAAGGGTTCTCATTCAGTTGGCCATGGTAAGTAGGAAGTATTTGGATGATGTTGGGCTTAATTTCAAAATTAGCCACACTGTCAGGTAAGAGGATGCAGGAGGGGGAGGTGTAGGTTGTGGGCCAGTAGTAGTCCTCTAAAGTGCCGGCATGAGGTACTACCGGATTTTTGTCAAGGCCATTCCCACCCCCAAGGTTCATGTTATCAGCCATAGAATGGGACTCAAGGATTGGGTTCCTATGAGTTCTACGGATTCTGGACAAGCGCTCAGGATTAGGATCAAAGGTCAGGTCAGGGTTTAGGGAACGACGACCATACATGCACAATTACAATCAAGCAAAACCTGTAGCAGTCCTAAAGTCCACAACTAGCAAGCAGCAATCCTAGATATCCACAACTAGCAACCTAATATCCACAACTAGCACGAGTAGGCAAGCATAGAAAAGAAAGAAAAAAAACACCCGACACTCAATTAACCTAAAAAGGAAGGATAAGAGAGTGCAAACAAAGGGAAGGGGTGGCCCGTCCAACGTTGGCGAGAATTCCACGCCCTCTCTTAATCCTGCACAACAAGCAAAGTACAATTAAACTACTGAAATATAATCTAAATTAAAGATTACTACTCTAAAACTAAGCTACGCTAAGAATTTTGTAATCTAAATTAAAGATTACTCAAAAAACTTGATCGTTTAAATATTAAACCCTTGTAAGTGCACAAGGCAATTGTACTACAGTGAGTATTTAGGGTTATCGAACCTCAGTGACGGATGATAATCTACCAAATTCAAGAGAAAGAAAAGTTATAGTTTTGATTTAATCTACGAAAGTAGTAAACTTTAGCTAATTAAATGAGTTTTACTAATATAGAGAAGTGCCAAGGCTTCGAATCCACCACAAAATAAACTAGCTTATCGTCTCTCTCTTTTGTATAAATTCCTAGTTGGCTAGCATATTCCTCTCGGACATATACTTGTCAATTCAAAATATCGTGCTCTTCTCTCAGACGTAACTCATAAGCAATTAAAACATGGAACTGTTATCTATCTCTCTAGAGCATAAATCAATGAAACTTTATTAATATATGACACCTCAGTCTACTTACATTCTTGGTCGGACACACAAGTATTCCTAAGATGGAAACTCATAAGAATTCACTCTAGCCTCTCTCGAGCACATAGAATAAATCTCAATGAATTAACTTTAAAAGTATAATAAAGATTCATACACTAACTAAGGTAAAAGTCAATATGAGAGAAAGAAAATAATACAACCAATCTATTCGGGCTTCATCTACGCCTTGGTTGGGAATTTAGCCTGCCGTCGAACAAGGAGAACACTGCTGATTTGTCGGAGTCATTTTCACTATTCACCGAAACACTGTTCACGGGTTACTGTTCATCGTCTTCCCCAAGTCGCCGGTTACTGTAGCACTTCCAATTCACTTTAGCAAATCTGCAATTCGTCCAAAATCTGGTCTTTTCTCCTCCCTTTTCTTCCTCCTTCTCCCCTCTGGCCAACTCCTCTCTTCTTCCGGCATAAACAACACCAAAAGGCCCTGGTTTTGCTGGCGAAAGTTCTCTATTTTTTCCTCATGAACAATTCTGTTTTTATTGAAAGTGCTCTTAAGTCCTAGAGGGGGGGGGGGTGAATAGGACAACCACTTAAAAACTCTCATTCTATTTTACTAAGAGATAATGTTAATTTAAATAATCATTCAATGCAACATTCTCTTAGTAGCAAGTAATTGGAAGCGCATAAGTGAGAGAGACTTAAGAGGAGTGGAATGTGTGTGTGTAACAATATACAAGACGAGCAAACACAAGCAATCACACAAAGATTTATAGTGGTTCGCCGCCAAGCAACTTGCTTCAACGGGTATGTCCACTCTCAGAGCACCTAATCCAAGGAACCTCCGACATCCACTAAGTGAGAGTTTTTAGCTCACCCACAACATCATACATTCTCCGGTTTTGTTTGGATCACTGGGAACCATACAAGAGTGAATCGACACTCACTATGGGTCACACCGACCCAACTCTCTCTTAAAAGTGTGGTTTGACCCTATGGTCTACACCACAATCTAACATATGTAAAGAAGAGATTTAAAAGTACCTACTCTAGGAAGTAGGAGTGACTAGAGTATATACCCTTGAAGGGAGGATGTGAGATATCCTACCAGTTTTGCTCAAACTAGTTTTGAACTAATAGCCTTCCATTGTCCATCCTTGGATTCAACTAATGATGCTCCTAAATTGTAGAGGCTTTTTAGACAAAAGATTGGTTTCTCTAAGAATTTTTCTATGGGATTAAGTGAAACCATGACCAAAGATACTTTGAACTACTCTCAAGGGTCAATGGTATAAACCCATCGAATCACTAATGAGGGACCGGAGAGTAGATCAAAGTAACTAAGACTTTTGAGAGGATTTGGAAGTATTTGGTTCAAGGTCAAGTGGGGGCTTTGGTTTTTAAATGGTGATTCTATATGCTCCAAGAAACCATGATCCAAGATGACTTGAATCTCTTCCTAAGATCTTATAGGAAGATCTTGAACCCCTTTCAAAGAAAGGAGAGGAAGAATAATAAAGAACATCAAGGCTTTAGAGGACTTGAATCTCTTCCTAAGATCTCATAACAAGAACTTAAACCCCTTTCAAAGAAAGGAGAGGAAGAATAATCAAGAACACTCAAGGCTTTAGAAGATTTGCAAAGAATAAGGCCAAGAGGTTTTTGGGGAAATGGCTTGCCCATCTTTTCTTCTCCAAGAGATGGGTATTTATAGAGGGAGAGCGATGTGTGTATCAACCTGTTGTGAACGTCAGGCCCAGAACGTCAGCACGCATATGTCACAAGGACGGACATCACGCTTGTTAATTGATTGGGCTTTATTAGGATATTAGATTTGCTTTGAGTATCTGTTTAATTGAATAATGGATGTAATTCAGGCCCATTAGTGGCGCGATCCCCTAGGGCGTCGCGCCACCTTTTCTCTTTATAAGGAGGTCATCCTCCTCAGTTTAGGTTATGCAATAAAGAAATACTTTTCCTCTACTTTTCTCTGTCTTCTTCCCCTTCTCCGGCCATGATACCTGGCCCTATTCGTGTCCCATGCCGGGACACAACATTGGTATCAGAGCAGTTCCGATCCGCCGGAACGAGGGACGAGGTGCTTGACTTTTATGCCGACATCCAACGACGGATTGAACAACTCCGATCCTCCCAAAGGGCCGTTGCCGTTCAACCCACGCCGCCATGAGTTTCGCGATGGAACTCAGATCGCCACCACCACCACCCCCGTCAAAATCAGAGACCACCTCAGTTTCCTCATATCGCCACAATTGTTTCTGCCAGCGAATGGGTCGACTCTCCATATGTCCATCCGTCGACCCGGCCCTGCTGGGGCAGCAATCCATCCCTTCCATGGTGCTTCTGACCGCCGCCAAGAGCACCCCCTTCGGCCCCAGCCACCGCCGCCGACGCCACAGTTCAGCCGATGGTTCTGCTATCGGCTGCTCTGGCCAAGATGGATGTGGACGACGTAGGAGGTGAGGAGGAGAAGGACGAACTTACTGCCGATGTCGATGGAGTGGTTCCCATACCCACCGCCCTGCCCCCTTCCTCCAATGGTGTTTCCGTTGTTCCCTCCGTCTCCTTAGCCCCAGCCGCCGCCATAGTCTCGGAGGATCCGACCGCCCACGCCGACTGCCTTTTGGGTTCTTCCTTCGCCGACACTATGGATCGACTCGATCCATTGAGCCGAGGCGGCCCAACAGTCTACGTCTTCACCAGGCAGCGCCAGACGCAAAGGGGTATCGCTGCCCCGGTCGACCTCACCATCATCCCCAACTCCGTCGCTGCCCCGGGCGATACCTCCGACAAGCCACCCCGGCAACTTCGGCAACGCCCAAAGACAGGATTTTTTCGACGGCTACGCGCATCACGACGCCCAAAGCTGCACCGCCTCCTCCGCCCCCTTGGCCAGCATCGCCGCCCAAGCGAGCACGGCTGGACATGGCAGTCCAGCGAGTTCCAGCGACGGATGTCCAGCCTGGCGCCAGGGTCTGAGAACACCTGACGCCAGGAGTGGGGCCAAGCGCCAGGGCATGTGTTCAAGTGGATGAGACCCATTTGAATTTCATAATTAATCAGTTAATTTTAGTTTTATACGTGGTCCTTGGTCTACACGAGATAGTATAACGAGTAGTACAACCGTGGGACACCAGAGTCATGTGTGCGCAGGACTCTAGCTTTAGACGCACAGACCTGGGTGCAGGGCCATGTGGCACAGGCCCAGGGAGTCATGTGAACGTGGGTAACTAGCTACAAGGAGATCTTTAGAGGACTGGAGTGAATCTTGGAGCAAAATCTACGATTTGACCTAATAGCGGTAAATATGGTAAGTATCGCGGAGGATCGGGAAGTATCAGTTCGGTTGAGATAATTAGGGAAGATAAATTTTAATTAAAAAGAGATAAATATTTCACTTTTTAATCAACCAATAGGAAGGGGACGTCTAGTTGGTTGGCTTAGATATGGTAGTTTCCTAGTTTGAAACAAGATATGTAAAGTATGATTAAGATTGTAAGTTCGGCTAATACTATTTCTGTGTCCACAGTCTGTAGTAAATAAATCATAACTAATTCAGGAAAAACCGGAAAAATATAAAATTAGTGCGGTTAGAAACTAGACTCATATGGCTAACTCCAATAAAAAGTTCAGAGTCTAAGGCTAACTGTACTGACCGTGAGAAGAGCCGGAAATGGACTGTTATGCGTATGACAGTGTGTTGTAATTAGGATTAAGATAGTGAACGAATCTTATTAGAGATTTGAAATCCTAATTAAATGAGGAAAACCCAATGGATTAACATGGCTGAACGTCCCTTACTAATGAGGGAGACATTTTAATTGGTTAGTTGGGATTTGGGATTAGGAAGGATCTAATTAGGAGATATCCTAGTTGGAGGAGGTTTTGGCTATAAAAGCCAAGGAGGAGGACGCCCATATGCTTCACGCCAAAAGCTTTGGACGCCCTGTGCTAAACCCTAGCTCTTCTCCCTTTCCTTGACACCAATTCCAGCAACCTTCTACCTCTCCCCTCAACCTCTTTTCTCGTGCGATCGAAGGAGTGGAGGCATCGTTGCGAAGGAGAAAGAACGAGCTACGCGTGGAGGTGTATTTCGCATACATCTAAGTGGTAGGATGGTTTTTCCTAACCAATTCGGTTTGCACTTCTTTGGTTCTTTCATATTGTGATTAATTTATGATCCTATTCATATTATCTCAGAGATAAGAGTGCCTAATGTTTGTTTCATGAGAGATTTCTCATTGTTTGATAAATAAGAGTGCTCATAATGTCATACCTTGTTTAATGCTTCATGTTGATGCATATATGCCTACTTTTGATGGGAATATCTATAGGTCATGTCTCGTGAACGTAGATGGTCATGAAAGTTATCTTCTTTATTCTGTTATGTCCTAAGTTAATAGTCCAATATGATTAAGGGATGTATTAATAATGTTAAAAGCTTAATTAGATCAAGGTTAATGCCTTGAATCTAGTTTAAGGTATTAGTATCAATTAGAATCATTATAATCATTAAGTTCCAGAACATACCAGAGTCTAGAATTACTCTAGGAGGGAAGTAATTAAGGGTATTAATGTTATATTATCATGGTTAATGGGTATTAGTACGTGATTACCTATTATAAGTAAGTAATGTGCTCTCGGCCAGAACTGTTTCTGCGCCGACAGTGCTCAGTATAAAAATCATAATTAAATGTATACAAATCAGAAAAATATGCCGTCAGTGGGGTTATAAACTAGACTCATAGGGCTATTGCCTGTTAAACTTTCAGAGTCAGAGTCCTTCTGTGTTGACAGTGGGGTCAGTCGTAAGTGGGCTGTATAGTATAAGACAATTTACTGGAATTAGGGTTTTAAAGCACTAGTAAGTATTATTACTCATAATATGATATAATCTGATTAAAATAATATTAATACAGTAAGATAAAACTACTTATGAGTCACTGTAATAAGTGAAGAAGTTTAAAAGATGAAGACTTTGGGATGAGTCAGCGTGCACAAGAGTCAATTTGGTCTTGTTTCTATGGTTCATCGTGGTGTCGGTTTGAGTATCTAATTGGAGATCAAACTTTCTTAGAAAGGTATCTTGAGATTAAAAGTAATACAATTTCATACTTAGAGATATCCCTATCAAAGGTAAGACATGATGCATGACGTGTAATCTAAGAGTGAAATTCATTATTCCTCAGATTGTGAGTCTTCATTATTCTCTTCATTATGCGAGATATGTGAATCTTTTGTTACTCCCTGAGAGAGAGCTATATATGTTGTTGAGAAACCTTGATTATTTGTTTCATACTCCATGAGGGAGTCATTGCGGTAAGAGTTACCCTATTCTCATAAAGGTGAGACTTGTGCTTTTGTTGAATCATTGTCCAGTTTGACATTGACCTATTTCTCCACTTATTAAAAGGTGGAATCATAGTATGCTCACGAGCCATTGCTAGGTCATGAGTGACCTCCGATATTTATGGAACATGGTTTCCCTATTGCCCGAAAGGAGGCAAATACGTAAGTCTTAGACTGATTGACATTACGAAAAGTCTTCAGTTTCCGCTCATTGTGCCCGTAAGCACAGATGGGGCCAGCATGCCTAGACGCGTGGCCGGGTTCCAAAAAGAGAACCTCTAGGATGTTCTGGTATATTTTACCTTTCGAGATCGGTAAATTCAGCGAGCAGAAATTGTAACTCCTTGAACCATAGATGCCTGGAGCCTTGAGTGTCTTGACCATTCTCTCCTTACACCGATATTTGTTTGGAGTCATATTGAGATTATTCTTTCCGATACTTTTCCATTGGAACTGTTATCATTTGACCTTACTATTCAGGAAACATAAACCTATGAGTGATCTTTCAGAGAGTGTTTATTCCTATTTATCTGAGTGATCTATTCTTCATAACCTATTTTATCTTCCTGGTGGGTTTTTTACATCCTACTGGGTATTTCTATGAAATACTCATGCATCCTCTGATGCAGGCCTCAAAGATCAGTAAGTCAGAATTTTGCAGTTCAGAAAGGCGTAGCAGAGGCGTGGAAAATGTCTTGAAGAATTACTTTATTTACTCTATTGCATTTTGTTAGAACTTCTTTAGTGTTGGCCAGTGTGTGCCTGAATTCAATGTTTGCTTTATTTGATAGTTTTTATTTAATCTGCTGTAATAATCTCAGTAGGATCCATTTGCTACATTGACAATGTTATTTAAAATTTGATGAAGAAGTTCTTAGTTCTCAATTTCTAAGTTTCGTTATGAGTTCCTGGTGATGTCGATTACACGTTCTTTTGTAACGATGTAATTGACCTGAGTGATCGAGTATTCGGTTGTGTCCCAAGGTTCCTATCTCGGCTTTTATTTGGTTTACTTAAAGGCTTCCGCACTCCGATCGAGGTCAGGAATTTTGGGGCGTGACAAGTAATGTGTTTGAAGATCTTGCAAATTTATTATCAAAGAGCATATCTCCAGTGAATTGCCCTTTTTCTGCCATACATGTTCTGGCGTTGGATGGTTTAATTGCAGTTATTCAAGGAATGGCTGAAAGGATCGGCCATGGTGCCCCTGTTCAGGAAAGAGTCCCAGTAGTGCTTGAAGAATCTTCTCCATTTTGGACAGTGCAATGCGAAAACTACTCTGACCCTAGCCATTGGGTCAGCTTTGGTGCAGTGGTGGGAAGTGATTCATTCGGTGTTCTCTTCAAGGCTAAGGGCCTTGAAAGTGGAGCGACTGTTGCCATAAAGAGGGTGTTGCAGGATAGAAGACACAGGAATGGAGGGCCCCAAGTGCTGCAATTAAGGGATCACCCGAGTGTAGTGCGACTCTTTTAATATCAGCTGATACCGGGGTGGTCGGCAGAGCTTCTCTTGGGACTGGTTAGTGCTTTGGACACTCTATGTGCGCAAGCTTATGGAGCACAACGGTATCCCAAAGTGGGGCTTCAGTTGCACAGGGCAATTGTCCCTCTGGTATTGGTATGTCTCCCATTCTATCTTAATTGGATTTCGATGGGGCGACTTTTCTTTCTTATAGGTCAAGATCCAGAAATTTTAATGACAGCAGGGAAGTTTGTTGTCTGGCTGATTCATGCCCTATTTGGTTATGCTGTTCTGGTGCCTCTGATGACATTCCTCCGATCTCCAAGTTTAATCATGCCCATGCTCTTAAGTACCCTTGTTACTCTCTGTATCCATATTCCACTGTGTTGGACTTTGGTGTACAGATCTGGACTGGGAAATATAGGAACACCTATGTCCATCAGTTTTTCATTTTGGTTAAGTGTGTTGCTCAAAGGTTCCTATGTGTGGTGCTCACCATCTTGTAACAGACCACGAGTGCCATCTTCCAAAGTGGTGGTTTATGGGATGGGTGACTTCTTCAAGCAGGCCTATTTTTTTGGACTGGGTCTACATTGGCGGTTGCAGGCTGTAATAGGAATCTTGCCATGTACACCTTTCAATCCTGTTTTTTTCTTCATCTCTGGCTCTCTTTGGTGGTTGGTAAAAATGGGTATGGCAGAAGAGTTGGAAGCATCTTTGCTAGTTTTGAGGGGATTTGAATCTGACTTTCCCCAAGAACCATCAGCAAATTTGAAGAAAGCTGCCAAATGCACTACGAAGCTATGTGCTGTAATACTTGACACTAGGGGTCCAGAGTTGCTGGTTGTCAATAAAAGTGGTCGGTGTATTTCTAATGGGGTGAAGGCTTTTGTTACCCTTATGCTTGATCAACATCTAGATGCCTCTCCTACATTGTTATCGCGAAAATGTGATGGACCTGTGAGGTCAGTTAAGCTGGGAATCCCAATTTTTATTGGTCAATACTTGTTTACTGGAAGTGAAACTACTTCTGTTTGGTGGGAGGTTTCTGCGCTTATAAGTGATAGTGTGGGTTGTGTGATAAAAGTTTCTGCTACACTGGCAGAACACTTATTCATATTGCACATATATCACATTCATTTGGCCACTTTCACTGATGCTGATATAGATTTTTGGATGCCAGCTAATGGACCTTACAGAATCGTACTTCGAGCTGTATCTGCCATGTTTCCTGGTGGCATCCAGATGGTCACACCTGCACTAACCTCTCGTGCTTTTATGGAACATGATTTTGCCAAAGTGGAAATGTTTTTTATCGCTTCTCAATCTGTTTTGTGGGTATCAAGTATTCGTCTGCTTGCGGTTTCTCTGCCTTTGCTTCGGTACCACGATAGGATACAGGCAAGTCAAAAAGTGACACAGTGGCAAGGTATTACTCCGGCAGTTATCATCGCTTTAGTTGTCTGGCTTAGCAGCGACACCATTTTTGAGGCTCTTAAAGGGTGGCGGGGAAAGACTCCGTCTGATGGCTTCTTTTTTGGAACTTATGTACTTTTGACTAGGTTGGCTGACATCCCTATCGTCGCTCTGCATTTCTTTCATGTTCAGTCCGCCAAGAGATTTCTTGATCTTGTTCTTGTCCAGCCACCAATTCCGTTATCATGGGCATTGGCATCAGACTTCGTTAGGGCTGGCCATCAATTGGCTGATGACATATACAACTATGGTTCTGTAGCCTCCATCCTCACATGGCCTTCATGTTACTATTGCGACAGTTTCTCGAGGATGCTACGTGGAGGACGAGTTTCTGGAAGACTTTCGTGAAGGGTCGCCTTGAGGACAAGGCGAAAGCGGAGCGTGGTGGATTGTTGTGAACGTCAGGCCCAGAACGTCAGCACGCATATGTCACAAGGATGGACATCACGCTTGTTAGTTGATTGGGCTTTATTAGGATATTAGATTTGCTTTGAGTATCTGTTTAATTGAATAATGGATGTAATTCAGGCCCATTAGTGGCCCAATTAGTGGCGCGTTCCCCTAGGGCATCACGCCACCTTTTCTCCTTATAAGGAGGTCATCCTCCTCAGTTTAGGTTATGCAATAAAGAAATACTTTTCCTCTACTTTTCTCTGTCTTCTTCCCCTTCTCCGGCCATGATACCTGGCCCTGTTCGTGTCCCATGCCGGGACACAACACAACCCATCCTTGGGAGGATTTGAGGAATCCTCCCACCCAATCCACCTACCCATGGAAGGATACATGTCATATCCTCCCATCCATGGGTGGATACACCTGATATCCATCCACACACCTCATATGAGTGGTTCTCTTATGCGGGTTTGGGCATATTAACCCATTTGTGGGTGGTTTATTTAAACCATGAACCCATTTTACAAATGGGCTTTTTTTAGGTGTCTTTTCCTAAGGATCTTGGGTGGGCTTTCGAAGAAGCTTTGGATCACTTTGGTTAGTGGATTTTTTTTTTTGGATATTTTTAACCCAACAAATTTGATCCAAAAGCTATGGGCCTATAGGACAACTATGGATGATCTAATGGTTGTGAGTTGATCCTCTAGAAAATATGCACTCCTCTTGTATGTCTTCATGTTGGGACTTCAATAGGTTGCTTTTAAGTAGTGTCTTGGCCATGGGCTTTGTGGTGTGCTCCCACATTGTCTTGGGCTTTTAGAATCTTCATTTTCCTTGAGATTCATTGAGCTTCACCTTGGAGTGCCTTCATCACCTTGGTGGCTTCATCTTGTGGTGGCTTCCTCTTCAAGATCCACTTTGTGTTGGCTTCATCTTGAGATTGTCTCCTCTCAATCTCTTCATATAGCCTAATTTATACATGTACCCCAATTCGTACATATAACCCATTTTTCCTCTCACATACCCCATATATTTTTGTACATTAAATTGACATACATTAAGAGACAAAATCACACTCTCAAATTTTGCCCTAACATTTATAGGCGATTGAAACCATAAATCCAACCCTTAGTCGATTCTTATTCTAACTCGAGTCGTATCCAATCCGTGACTTCCCAGATTGAGCACAATTCCAAATTAGAACTTTCCAATTCCAACATGGATTTACTCTTATTTTCCCGATTGAGCATGCCTCTATTCCGGCCAAATCAAACACGTCATTAGCGTCCGTCTCTTTCATTTCCCTATCGCCCACTCGCCGTCAAGCTCTCTGCCGTCGTGCTTAAACCCAAACCTCCAGAGCAGTCATTCCGCCGTCGTGATCCTTCCCGGCGCTCGAGCAGAGCTCGAGCTCTTTGCTCTTCTGAAAGGCCCGAGCTTTGGCTCGGGTCGTTTCTCTTTTTTTTTTTCTTTTTCTTCGACCGAACCGGAACCAACCCGACCAAACCAATTCAGTTATGGTCGGGTTTCTTCTTTTTTTCTTCTCTTGGCGAAAACCCTCATAACGATCTCATCCGTCAACTTTCATCCGAACGGGTTGTACAATTATACTTTAATTCAGCGTCTGTCTAATGTGCTTTACTTTGGCTGATCTGATTGAAGCACGGTGAATTCATGATCTACAACTCCAACTCTTTTAAACCTACACAAACAATCAAATTAACTTAGACGCACAAGTTCTTATTAAAATAAAGTAAAGTCCTAATTATTGAATTAAATCCAAAAACTCATAATTATTCCTAATTATCATGAAATAGTACTGGCAAATTAGGAATTAGAGGCATATAAATGTATGTATTTAAGTGTATATCACCAAACAAAAACTAAATAGACTTCTTCTTAATGAGAAGCAATGATAAAACCACTTGTAAGGATTGTAAGCTTATACCTGGAGAACCTCTAATATTACAACATAGATTAGTTGTTTTGGATGTCCACGTGAATGGGTGGAAGAAGGGAATGGAGGTTAAAGAGGAGCCTAGGTTAAAGTGGTAAAATATGATATGATCAACACTTATGCTGAGAGGTTGAGGGTTAAAAGAAATTGGAACTTAGATGATAAACCAGCAACTATGTGGGCTGACATAGGGTTAAAAAGTTGGGAAAAAGATATTTGGTGAAGTGAGGAGGAGAAGGGAATTCAGGAAGGAAACATGGTGGTGGAGTGAGGAAGTTAAAAGAGTTATAAAGGAAAAGAAGTGTTCTTTCAAGGAGTGACAAAATATAAAAGTCAAGAAATTGGAAAAAAAATATACTAAGGTTGGAAGAGATGCTAAAAAAGTAGTAAGTGAAGTTAGATATAAGATGTTCGATGACTTATATAATAGGTTAGTAACAAAGGAGGGGGAGAGGGATAGATACAAGATCGTCAAGTTAAGAGATAAGAGATGTAGAGACTTAGAACAAGTTAGGTGTATTAATAATAAAAATCAAAGGGTTTTGAAAAAAGATGAGAAAATTAAGGAGATATGGCAAGGGTATTTTAAGCTTCTATTAAATGAAGATTATGGTAGTGGTTTGGATATTATGTCTAGTTGTAATTAAGATGTAATTTATTTTAGGAGGTAGAAGTTGCCTAATTAGGCAAGATAAGGAAAGATAAAACTCTAGGACTTGATGGAATTTTAATTAAAGTATGAAATGCTCTTGGGGGTGCCGGCCTAACTTGATTGACTAGTTTGTTTAACATTATTTGGAAGTCAAAGAGGATGCCCGAGGAGTGGATGAGAAGTCCCTTATATCCTTCTATAAAAATAAAGAAAACATCCAATATTGTACAAACTAGAGGGGTATAAAATTTATGGGTCGTATTATGAAATTGTGAGATAGAGTAGTAGAAGGTTGTTTGCAAAAAGTAACTAAGAAAACAGAGAACTAGTTTGGTTTCACGCTGGAGAGGTGAATAATTGAAGTTATATTTTTACTACGATAGTTAGGGGAGAGGTATAGGGATAGGCGAAAAGACCTCTATATAACATTTATAGACTTGAAAAAGCTTATGATAGATGCCTAGAGAGCTTTAAAGTCACATAGGTATTTCATGTATATCAATTCTATGTTCTTCTTTGAACTAATAGGTAAGGGAATTATCTTTAATCAGTACAATGGCCTTACCGATTGCTTTAAATGCTTACATATTATTTAAGAAATCGTTATATGTATTGTGATATGATGACTTAATATGACTTATGCATGATGAATGATTTGACATGTTATGTAATGCTCCTACATATATTAATTTATTATTAGCTATGTATACTAAGTAGCGCCTTCATGTCATTAAAATTATATTGCATTAGCACCATGCTTAGAATTTATATCTTAAGTTCATTTATGATCATGCCTAGCTTTAAAGTCCATGACTTAAGATTAATATTGCATGATTCTTAGTGCCATGCTTATGGATATGATGCTTTAATTAATCATGCTCAATATTGATTTCTATTCAGGAATTAAATGAAATCCAAGTATGTTTAGGATTATTTTATTTACTTCCCTAGAAGCATGCTTAGGTTTATCTATCCACTTTTCAAATATTTTGTGATGGGTTATTTATTTCTTTTCTAGTACCATGTTTAAGAATGCATATTTACCATTCTAGTATCATGTTTAGGGTATTAATTTCTTTACCTAACTAGTATCATGCTTAGGACGTTATAAAATTATGTGACATGTTGTTGATATTTGAATGATATCTCAATGATTGTACCATGTTTATTAAAGGGTAATTTACATGTGTATAATTATATAAATATGTTCGTAATTTAAAACTCCTTGTTCCTTGCATATTCTTGGATATATTAAGTTGATGTTATCCATGATTGTTCTATTGCCATGTTGAGTGTTATCATAGTCACCCTATTTTATTTCGTGTTGTAATAATCTTGTGTTTGGTCCATGTTGAATCGTACTCTTCTCGCTCTCATTTATATATGTATGTAGTAATATGAGTATTATATCGTACGTCTTTAAGTTATTTAGAAGTTACTACATGCCTTCCAAACCCTTTTGCATTACTATTATGTATTATGTATTTTTGGAAGGAAAATTGTATATTTACTTTTGAAAAATATACAAGTAAACGGCTACTTGTTTCTATGCATTTCGCACATGGTTTTTTAATTATATCTACACATCATTCTCTACTATACATAAATAATTGTGGTGCATGGATTATCAACTTAGATTATGGATTTATGTGCAGTTTGAATGACTAATTATATGTATTTTTGAACTATGATTATGTTTGAAAATGGCCAACTAGTCACATTCTGAATTATTTATCGTTGATTGATGACGATTGATTATTCTTGACCGAGTTTATGAATGCTTTGAGAAAGATATGTTTCCTACTAAATTACATTGATAAACACATTTTTGAAAAAATGGGGTGACACATTCTCCCTTTCTTTTGCTTCTACGATTTTCCTAACAGATGCTATAAAAAGAGAAAAGTTAATATGTGCCAAGTTGCATGTTGGAAACATATTCTTAGCACATCATGATCAGGCTCCTGCGTACATCAGGGGCAGAGGGTGATTCAAAACCCGCCTGCTCCCTTCATCGAGCCTGTTGTATGATCAAAATTGTGCAGCCTGAGAGCGTCCAATGCACGCCAATATTGAACGTGTGTGGTGCTCAAATAAACATGACTCACAGAACAAAAATACTATGGAATGGCTTAGACTGGACGAAGAGAAGAACTCAGAAGATTTGAATGAAATATTCACGTACCTCTTCAAAAAACGCAAAAATCTACAGTTATTTATCGAAGTGACTCACATAACAAAAATACTATGGAATGGCTTAAACTGGACGAAGAGAACTTAGAAGATTTGAGTGAAATATTCATGAACCTCTGTAGAAAACGCAAAACTCTACCATTATTCATCGAAGTACCAGAACTACTCATACGCAAGTGAGAAGGGCACACATGCCCATAAAATGTCCCAAATATCCCCGGTAAAAAGCTGTCATTTGACGGTTCTTCCTGGAGATGACAGTTCTCCTCTTGAATAATTGTCAACCCTTGAAAAACTATAAAATGAAGATGACATATGATATATAGTATTCCCCTTGGAGAACTGTCACCTGTAAATTGACAGTTCTTATGAGAGGAGAACTGTCATCTCATCCAAAGAGAACTGTTTTCTTAGTATGGGTATACAGGATATTTCACGGCACATGATTACTAATTTTGTACTCGATGGAGTAGTAGATTTTTGTGTTTTTGAAGAAATTCCGGGGTATGTCAGACAAATTCGCATTTGAAAACCGCAAATGACAAAACCTCTACATTTCAGATTGCACTTATTGGTACTCAAACATGGGGGGGGGGAGGTGGGTATGTGTACTTGTGCGCGCGCGTGTGTGTGTGAGAGAGAGAGAGAGAGTATTTTTCTTTTCGAAATGAGTATAATCAGGTGACATTGCCAGCCGTTCCTCTGGGAAAATTCTGTCTTTTTGATAGTTGAGAAGCAAATCATCCTTAAACCTGTGAAGGCAATCATTTTCTAATCAAAATTTTCTATCAACATAAATTCTCCTCATCGTTTTACTTGTCCAACGGTATAGGGTCCACCACCATCAACTTGAATACATCCAATGTCCTTTGCCTCTGTGACGTAAATCCATCACCGGTTAGATAAAACCAATGTCCTATCCGTGCAAGTCCCATTGCAAAGTCAATGTAATCCTTTTGGAAAGGAGAGCCAAGAACCAAGTACTTGTTCATCTTTTTCCATGATTCACTCACTAGATGCCTTACATATTCCAAAGCCGCTTCTTTTGTGGTTCCTTGTTCCCACATGTAATAATGAAGGGAGTTGGGTGGATCCCCTCCTTCACTCTCCTCCTGTTTTGAACATGAATCATTCTGATTAAAATATTGACCAACAAGAATCAAATTCCTACAATACTTTGTGCTTGAAGAGAGTGCATACATACAATTGATTCGGCAATATCATCGCAAAGCCGAAAGATCAGCGCTGATTGCTGGATGAGGTCAGAGTAGGTGGACATGATGTTTACAGTATGTTCACTTATCTCATGACACACTTGAAAGTAGGCTATTGAGAATACAAATGGTATTCCAATAGTGATCGTTGCATTCTCCAGGTATTCCTCTAATGTTGGAGTGTATCCTTCGCTAGACCATTTTGCCTCCTTTAAGTTCGACTTGCATAGATCTAGCCACTGAAACAGATGAGAAAAATCAAGTAAATTCTTATATGAATCTTTAAAATCATGACAAGTTCACAAGGGACAAATTAGAGGAGTTACATATTTCTTTAGAAATGGTAAGATGTTGCGTCCCTTGAGTCGAAGTGTGTCATAAGCAAGTTGATTTCCAATGTTGAGGAGGGCTAAGTAGCATAGCCTCATACATTCAGGAAGTTGTTCAACAGCATGAACATCCCACCTTTGAATCATTTAGAAATAAGAAAAAGAAAAAAAATTATCAGACACCTAATTAAATTACTTTTACCTAATCATTTTATAGATAAAGTGTGTTATGGGAATCCTACCGCTCTACTGCATCTGTGAACAGCTCTAGTTCCTCGATGATTCCATAGTGTTCGTACATATCATCCAGGCTTACCACAAACTGAGCGGCCTGCGTCATGGATTCTCTAGCCAAGCTATATTTCTGTTGGAAGATTCCACCCATAGCCAAAATGAACGACTCAGGCAACCGCTCCCGAGTAAAGTTCAAGCTCTCCGCAACACCAAGATTATTCCACCACCTACAGTAATTTAATCAGTATGCAATGCATGATGATGGATGCTCATGAACGATTAAACGCATGCAGCTGCATGGTAAATTGATACACATAATTATTATGTGAACTAGTTTTGGTTGGACAAAAGAAAAGCGAGCCTCTTTCTCAATCCAACCAAAACCTACCATTTCAAAATTGGGGAGTTTTGCTAGACATATTCGTTGGACCATTATCATCTTCCAATGCATGCTGCAAGGACTTAGAAGTGATATAGTTGGAAGTTACCTTGACAAAGATTTGATATTATCTTGAGCAGTGGCTTGGACCCTATTGTAATCCAACTTGGCCAATTCAAGTAAGAGGGAATCCTTCTCCTCATACTTTGTATATGCATCTATGAACCATCTTGCCTCCAGTCTTGGGGGCATCCAGTGAAAGGGAATTTCTAGTGCATGCTCCACAAGTTGGTATAGCCTGGTTTTGGAGTTAATCCTCATAAACTCATTTAGATGCCTGATGGCGAAGGCTCTAGCTTCGTCCATGATACTTTCCCCCTCCACTGCTAGAAATGAGGCTTCATACAAACTTAAAATCCCCTTTGTATCTTCACTCAAGTTTTCCCTAAATCTACCATTCTCGTCCATGAAATTTCTAAAGATATCTGTACATCACAAGTGCAACAAGCATTATATCATAAGCTCACTATACATAGTAAGAAATAAGGGCACCATGACCGTGGTACATAGGGATCCTAACTAGCATTGTGCACAGAGATCTGACATGGTACATAGAGAGCATGATATCTTGCATGGCCACCAAATAGCTATGTACAATGTTAGGTCTCTTTGCACCATGCTAATACACCTATGTACCAATGTCACGGACCCCGTTCATGGATTCCAATCGGGTGCATGCACAAGCTTACCCTGTGAGACAATGTGACCATTTTGTCTGAGGAGCCTAAAATACAGAGCCGTGTAGTGGAGGTCCCCCTCCCTTCTTAAGTCAAAGACACCACCCTCAAGGACCCGTTTGATCTCAACTTCAAAGAGATAGTCTATTCCAAGGCGCTCAAGGGTGTCAATCAGCTCAAGCAAGACCATTGTATCAGCTCCTTCCAACTTTAGTAAACTTATAGTGTAATCCTTCAGCATCCCAACCCTTTGATCAATAGAAGCTATGTCCTGCTTCACATTTTGGCACTTTTATGAGTACTAATATATGACATACTATGAGGAAAAGTGGAAAACAATATAGGGACCTCAGAGGGGAACCTTATAAGCAGTAGTCTTTATTGATTGTATGAAACCATCATCACATATGGTAGGTGGCTGATAATTAGCTGATTTTCTCGCAATTGTGAGCTCAGGGTTGCATGCTTTCTGCAGGCATTTTATGTGCTTGATTGCCCTCCGTTTCAAAATACCAAAGCGAGTGGAAGGAGCTTCATGGGCATATGAGATGTTGAGAGCTAAGATGGTGGAAGCCATTTTGATGTGTTTCAGCACACGCCGGGCTAGTCTTATAAGCTGAACTATATAATAAGAAGGTACTGTCCTAAACTATGGTACTCTAACAAATGCAGCAATTTATAAGGATTGGTTTCTTGTTGCTTCTATTTGTTTTTGGTTATCAAGTCAGTATATGGTAATTGGTGTGAAATTATTAGGTACGATTTGGCAAACGACTTTATTGTGCTCACCACCAACCGGTGGATGATGCTCATCAATCATTATTGACAAGAAAAAAGATACTTTCTCCATTTTTGTTACTGCATGTACTCAACCATTGGCATTTGTCAAGCTGAACTGCTAGACCCCATTCTGACTTGATTTACTTTCCTCTACTTGTTCACGGAGGTTCATTTTTTTAAATCTTGGTGATCAATGGACAGGCCACCAACCTGCCACATGCAGCATGCGTGACAGTTCATAGTGAACAACTAAACACATACTCCATCGGTCCTGAAATACTAGCCACATCCCAAAAAGTGGTAATGTTAATATGTGGCTGGTATTTCAGGACCGATGAAGTGTTTCTTACTTCGTCTTACCAACACGTAAATGCACATTCGCATGTATATTCTAGAGATGTAACATTTTGCAAGTCTATGCTAAAAACAGACTATTAGGTGAGGTTGCATGGACAAATCCACAGCGTGTGAGGATCCTTGAGGCTTCAAAAAAGCAAAAAAACTGTTACACTCCACTAGTTGTCGTTTGATGCGTGTTCCTACCACACAAGGTCATGGCAGATCCAAATATAGGTGGAAGATGTAGGCATTGGGCTAGATGACTGGTAGCATTCATCACATTTTGTATGTCATGAAAGCCTTAGTAAATTTATATAAGAGTGTTGGTGAGAGAGCCTTTTAATATGGATACTATGCTCTATTAAATAATATAAAAATCCTAAAAGTGTTGCTAAGGAATATAATTAGTGTTACCGATGACATGTATTACCACAATGTTAAAAGATGGTAAGAGCCCAAGAGAGAACCAACAGGGGGTTGGTGTGATGACCAGGTCTTCCTGAAGCGGAGGTCCTGAGTTTGAACCCCAACTCTGTTGGCCACCACCTGACGTTATATCCTAATTTACCTAATGTGTATTATAACACTCTTTTCCATAAATCGGATCATGGCATCACAGCGGGCCAACCTAGCGGAAAAGCCCGTCCATTAGAGTAGCGCCAAAAAATATTAAACTAAAGTAGCCTACTTTATTAAAATAAAAAAAAAATTGTCATTCAAACATCATTTATGCTTAAATATAACAATACCAAGTCTCAAAATACCACTAAAAATAAGTTTTCTTTATTCAAATAAACTGAGTCCTGCGGTTCTCCCATGCCAAAATAATTTCCACCCTTAATGAGTACTAATCTTGCCATCCTAGTCATGCACGCCAACATCTTAAGAGTACTCCATATATATATATATATATATGTATATATATATATATAGATAAGTTTATATGAGATCGTTCTCATATAAGGAGCATGAGGCCAATCTTTATTGCCGTTAGATTCCGATCGGAGGGTGGATATCAAATCAATGGGTAGGTGAGTGGGTCACATCAAAGAGTGGGTGAGATGACTATGGATATTTGTAGCCGTCAGATCAAGATCCAATGGCTACGATTCAAAGTGGCCTCATATAAGCAATATGAGAGCGATCTCATTTAAAATTTTCCCATATATATATATATATATATATATATACATACATATATATATATATATATATATATATATATATATAGAGGGGTGATATAGTGAGCCGCATCCTTTTGTGAGCCAGATGAACCCCTTCAATCATGGCCGCTCGCGGGTGATCGTGCGATTTAAATTGAAGCGCGCGGGTAACCAATCAGGTTTTGTTTAATTCTATTTCTTTTTATTCCAAAATTACCCTTCAATCCGCCATTTCTCAGCATGTGCTTCCTCGCTGTGGCTTCTCTTGCCTCCTCGCCTTCCCCTCGCCAGTCATAGCTCCCATTGCCGCGACTCCAGAATCGCCTCCACTGCTGCTCTGCCGTTCCCTTCGCTCAAAGTAGAAGATTTCTGGCCGCGACTCTGCCGCCTCCTTCCTCTGGACCGGATCTCACCTCCCTCTCTACAGTTACCTCCAGAATTGCCTCCTTCCTCCCGCTGCTCACTCGCTCGAAGAAGCCGACTGCCCCTTCACCCACCCTGGCGAGAATCACCTCATCCTTCCTTATGTCTCCTTGGACGATCCCGGCGACGGTCACCTCCTCCTTCCTCCTGTCTCCTTGGACGCTACCGGCGACGCAAAATACAAATCCATTGCCTCCATCGAGCACACAAGCAATGCGCATGCAGCGATGAGGGTCGCGGTGGCGTCCGCGGCCGCAGCCACAACTGGGCCGACTGCCCCTTCGCCCATCCCGACTAGATCTCATGTTTGGTTCATGCAGGTAATGGCTGCAAATTATTGTGTAAAATAGTTGTAACTAATATGGTGGGCTAGTTATTTAGTTAAACACACTTTCATTGTATTTTGCGTTGGTCCTTTCATACTGTAAAAGGGATTTTTTTGTGCACTTCTATTGTTTGATGAAATGCTTGCAAGAGGTAATTGAATGCAGGAAAGAGCCTCACAATAACTGCTTATGTCCATAATTAGCCTTGCCCACCTTTATGATCTTATTTCTAATGCCAAAAATGGTCACTTTGAAGTATGGGGATTTCATCAGAAAAGTGCACACGACTTTTATCCCTCGATGAGATTATGCTGAGGATTTCATCAGAGAAGGCAGAGTTACTCATTGTTCCTAAAATTTTATTAAATTGTTGTTGAGGTTGACGACTCTTTAGCTCAAATGGTAGAGCACTTGGGACCTTTGTTTGGTCTCAAGAAGACGGTGGTTCGAATCCACCAAGTGTCAAAACTTCAATGTACAAAAAAAGATTATTCCAGCAAGGTGTATGTATGATATGGTTGTGTCCTTCCATAATATTGATTAATACCATTCACCTTCTATTACCACCTAATTTGACCTTGAATAAAGCAGGACACCCAATTTCAAATATTCCTCTTCGCATGTAGGAATCTTTCCTTCTTGCAAAATTTTAAGTTCAAAGTTCAAGTGCCTATGTTCTAAACGCAGGCATTGCATTAGTGTTTGGCACTATATTTGTGTCTCACCATTTTCTATTTATCCAACTCAAGTTGTTTCTTGATATGTGTTCAGCTCTTGACCCAGACAAATGGATTGAATTTCAGCTGCAAAATAAAGCAGAAGCCAGCCACAATACTCGGAACCGAATTTTAATAAACTTCATTACTCTTTTCTTTTTGCTGACATGAATTAAATACTCTGATTTTTCTTACATAATCAAATTACTATGCTTCAAAGCGATAGTCACCTATTATTTTGCATTTGAGATACAATACGTGGATAAATGTGTTTCAATGGCATCTGATGCTTCTGTTGTGCATAATGGTAGATGCATAGGCCACTGCTCCTTATGGTATTCACTCAGCAAACTCAGAATGACATTAACTAGGCTAAGCCACTGTTCATAATGGTATTCACTCAGCAACCTTAAACTGACATTAACTAGGCTAAGTTCCTTTTCCTTATTTCTTTAAACCCCAAGGCTTACTTTCATTTCTACTCAGATCTGCAGACTCGAAAAAAAATATCCTATTTAAACTAAGGTAAATTGGTACAACAAAATGTTTTAGCAAATGACACTCTTTTGGAAACAAAAAAATCATGTGTAAACAAATTCAACTCTTCATAATTTGTGAATAGGTTCCATGTAGGAGTCTCGACAGTTTGTGACTAGTCTCTAATTTGACAATTCAAAAGATGCAAATAGTCTCCAATTTGACAAGAGAGTAGTAGTTGCCCATCCCATTCTTTCTTTTTTCTTTAGAAGACTCTTGGTGGACTCGAACCACCTTCCTCTTGGGAAAAAAAAGTCCCAAGTGCTCTACCGTTTGAGCTAAAGAGTCGTCAACCTTAACAACTTCATAAAAATAGCAAATTACAAAACATCAAGAGTATTAACTAGGTTATGGTTTAAGCTAGAATCATATGCATGAGTCAATAGAGTCTCTAGTTCCTTGAATCTCAATTACATTCTATTTGAATGAAATAATATGCTCAGCTGATCACAAACTCGTCTATAAGAGCAAGCTCATCCACAAATTAGATGTGCAAAGTTATAATAGAAAAACTACCCGTATCCAAAGAAAAAAATTGTTTTACATCCTCTACAACTTGTCTTATCAAGTAGATATTTCTCTCCCGTTCCACTAGATTTTGGAAATAGCTTTCGGGAAGCTAATCCATGGAAAAGAGCAGTCATAGTCAATGAGATAGGAATATATTGTTAAGCATGAAAAATACACATTTTTATATGCCTTTTTACCTATTTGTTAGTTGTGTTTTCTAATTAAAATGAGGAATAAAGTGAATTTTGGTAATTTTCTAAGTAATTAGGAATTAAACAAATAAGGCTCTCTAAATTGCTCAATTTAACACTGTTCCGTAATTTTATAATTATTTGGTATATCTAATTTGGGACATGTTTTATTTATGTAGGTTCGCGTGCTCGTATTGCAGAATGGCCAAGATTAACGCCAACAGACGGGTTTTGAAATGCCAAAGCGACCCAAGATCTGAGATCACGCGCGGAGAAGATCTAAGCCGTTGATGTTCACTAATAAGGAAGACGAGCGCCGCATTAAGATAAGAGCCATTCAGATTTGATCTATCGGATAGGGATGATACAACGGGTTTTAAGAGAAGAAAAGAAAAAAAAAGAAAAGAAAGAAATCCGGACCGGTTCAATGGTCCGGTTTAATGAAAAAAAAAATAAAAAAACAAAACCCGAGCTCGGGCGTTCTGTTCAGTCGGGACAGAGGAGCTCGAGCTCTGTTCGAGCGGCGAGCTGCTGTGGGGAGGCTGGGTCCCGGTGAATCGGCGGCTGGATTCCGGTGGAGCTTGAGACGGCGGAGGTCAGGACGGCGGCTCTGGGTTCCTGGGGATTTCACGGTGGCGACCAGAGGAGAATCGATGGCGGCTGAATTCCTGAAACAGAGGAGGTGCTCGAGCGGCCGACGGCGGCGACGAAGCTCGCTGGTGACGATGAAGGCGATGGAGGCTCGAGCTGAGGATGAGTCGATGACGGGCGGCGGCAAAGAGAAGAGCTTGACTGCGAGGAGGAGCAACAGAAGGAAAGCTCTAAATTTGGTAAGTCGCGTGCGGGGGAGCCGAATGGGAAAGATGAGCTTCAGACTTGGATCAGAACGGTAAGCTCCCATTTTCAGTTAAATCAACAATTTCAAAGAGGGGCGGATTTTGGCTCAAATGGGGAAGCTCCAGATTTTGGGAATTTTTGATCTGTTCAAAATGTTAAAGATGGAATTTTTGTTTACAAATTAGAGGGGAATCACCTCAACTCAAAGGGAAAATTGCTGGATTTAGAAGAACTAATTGATTTGGAAGGATTGGTCTCTGATTTGAGAGAAAAAGGAACTGTCGGCAGTCTATATAACCAGAGAGCATATGTTCGAAGAACAGACGACCGGCAGTCTGAGCGAGGAAGACGACCAGACATTTTTACAGTTCAAAGTTTCGTTTTTTTTACAGTTCTTTCTGTACTTTTTTTTCATATCAGTGTTTCGTTGAGTTGAGGATGTAATGAATTTATTATGAACAGTAAATTGCTCGAGGCTTCTGGTTGAGGTTTTCATTTCACAGTTCATAAGTTTTTAGTTTTTTTTTTTCAATTTTTAATTTCAGTTTTAGATTTTTATTACCCAATTGTGTAATTCGATTTCAATTGTAATTCCGGAGATTCAAGTGCAAGGAGTGACACTTTGTGGCTGATTCAAAGGAAGATCAAAGTTGACATTTTTATTTATTTCTTCAAGTCAAGTAAGTTAATTTTCTTATTCCAATGAGTTTAATTATGAATTTTGCATGTGTTATAGTTAATATGTGTGGTTAAATTAGTTGCTAGGGCTAGGATGAGGCTGTAGTAATTGTAGGGATTCCCATATTCATGAAAGTTGATATTTTTATTATAGAATTGTGTGTTAATTGATTATGCGTTCCTTGTGTTAATTGCGTAGTTAGTTTCGGATATAGCATTAATCATGTTTTTGCTATGATTTGGAATTACTATCGTCAATGCATGCTTATTTTAATTGATTAAATAACAAATCGGATACTAGTTGTGATTTACTCGTAAGTGGATACATCTAGTGATTTGAGCTGTTAATTTAAATAGCATGAAGGACGTGATTTTTGTATGAGTAATTGTGCATGAAAGTAAAATCTTCCGTAACAACGTGAATAGGATTCTAGATTGTTACGAGTATTTGGAGAATGATAAATGATTGAAGGGTTAGGGTTCTCTACAATTTATTGCATGCCGATTCCGAAGCCTTAGTATTTTATTAAGTTGATAAAGTTCAGATTTTTATTCCGTTAATTGATTTTTAATTAGTCGTTAATTAGTTAATCAATTTCTACAAGTTTCATAGTTTAGTCAAGGGTTTAGTTAGGGTTCGATTAGATTTCCGCTACACAAGTCCCTGTGGGTTCGACCTCGTAAAAATTGTGCGATTATACTGCAAATCCGATTCGTACACTTGCGAGTAAAATTAGGAGACTAATTAAAACAACAACAAGTTCACAGACTTCTCTGATGAGTCTGTTCGTCTGCGCCTTTTCCCCTTCTCTTTGAAGGACAAGGCCAAGGCGTGGTTAAATTCTCTTCCCGCTGACTCTGTCACAACATGGGATATGTTGGTGAGTAAATTCTTGTCCAAATTCTTCCCAATGGCCAAAACCAACGAATTAAAGAGAGAAATCACTGACTTTATGGAAGATGAAAATGAAAAATTTTATGAGAGTTGGGAAAGATTTAAAGACCTTTTACTAAAATGTCCACATCATGGGTTTGAAACATGGAGGTTAATACAACACTTTTACAATGGCTTAACTCAAACACACCGCAACATGATTGAATCAATGAATGGCGGTGCGTTCTTAGACTTAGGAGGTGAAGCAGCTTATAATTTCTTAGAGCGATTAGCTGAAAGGTCCCAACAGTGGGATTTTGCAGGTCATAGGGAGAGACAACATCAAGCTCCTAAAAAGGCAGGTCTCTATGAGATTAAAGAGGACGTAGATGTTAAGGTCAAACTCGATGCGCTAACCAAGAAAATAGATGCTCTGAGTTTGAACCGAAGCATCAATGCTCTCAACATGAATGAAGCATGCTCTGTGTGTGCTAGCCCGATGCATACATCTCTGCATTGCCCTTCCATGAATACTTATCCAGAGAGTTATGCAGAACAAGTCAATGTTCTCAACAATTATGGGAAGCCGACAGGCAATCCTTTCTCTGAAACTTACAATTCAAGTTGGAGAAATCATCCAAATTTCTCCTGGAGACAAAGTCAACCACCTATGAATGTAGGTGGGTAGCCTATGCAACCCATGCATAATCAGTTTAGGCAGAATAACCCACCTTATCCAGCCTTGTCTCAACCTCCTACCCAATATCAACAACCTATCACTCAATCTCAGGGTCTTACACACAAACAGTCCTCGTTAGAGGACACTGTCAAATCTTTCATCCAATCTACAAGCCAAATCATTCAGTCAACTAACCAAGCTATGCTTGAGATGAAGAACTCTACACACATGAATACTCAAGCAATTGCTAAGTTAGAGACTCAAGTTGGTCAATTGGCTACTCAATTAGCAGAAAGAGAGAGAGGGAGATTCCCTAGTCAACCTGTGCCTAACCAGAAGGGCCAATTTTCCATTGGTAGTAGCTCTAATTCTTCACAGAATGAGGAACATGTTCAATCAGTCATTACCCTTAGGTCTGGCAAGCAAATTGATAATAAAATTGAAACTCCTGAAAAAGAAGAAAGTGAGAACACTAACACTGAAATAGAGACTAAAGAAATTAATTCTTCTCCAACTGTTGACAGTGATTCTCCACCTACGAATTTTGTACCTAGGGCACCTTATCCGCAAAGACTAGTCAATCCTAAAAAAGGTGCACAATATGGAGATATTCTAGAGGTGTTTAAACAAGTGCAAATAAACATTCCTTTTCTAGATGCAATCCAACAAGTGCCTTCATATGCAAAATTTTTGAAAGATCTAGTTTCTGTCAAAAAGAAAAATAATGTTCCAAAAAAGGCGTTTCTAGCAGAACAAGTCAGCTCTGTCATTCAATGTAAATTTCCTATCAAATATAAGGACCCTGGTTGTCCCACAATTTCATGCATGATAGGGAAACATCAAATTGAGCGAGCCTTGTTAGATCTGGGGGCAAGTGTGAATTTATTGCCCTACTCTGTGTATGTGCAATTAGGTCTGGGAGAGCTAAAACCCACGACAATGACACTTCAATTAGCTGACCGTTCGGTTAAAATTCCTCGAGGTGTTGTTGAGGATGTTTTGATAAAGGTTGATACATTTTATTTCCCTGTGGACTTTGTTGTCCTGGATACTCAGCCTGTTCCAAACATAAGTGGGCAAATACCTGTCATTTTCGGTCATCCATTTCTAGCTACATCTAATGCTATTATTAATTGCAGAAATGGAGTGATGCAAATTTCTTTTGGGAATATGAAGGTGGAATTGAACATTTTTGACATCAGTAAACAACCACCTGACATGGATGATGTGAATGAAATAAACCTGATTGAAACACTTGTCCATGAAACATTTCTTCAAACACATTCCCAAGATCCTTTAGAGGCCTGCTTAACACATTTTGGTTGTGAATTTGATATCAATCAGTCAATTGAACAAGTAAACTCATTGCTTGAGTCTGTACCTCTGATGAGTACTGAACGGTGGCAACCAAAAGTGGAGCCTCTTACCTTATCATCATCACCAGTAGTTCCATCTAGTGTTGAGCCACCTAAATTAGACCTGAAACCATTGCCGGATACTCTGAAATATGCTTATTTAGGTCCTGCTGAGTCCTTACCTGTCATTATTGCATCTGACCTAGATGTGGCTCAAGAGCGTAAACTACTTGATGTTCTTGTAAAGCACAAAGAAGCCATAGGGTGGACCATTGCAGATATTAAAGGCATCAGTCCTTCTATTGTTATGCATAGAATTCATTTGGAGGATGATGCCAAGCCTTCTCGTGAATCCCAAAGGCTTCTTAACCCTGTAATGCAAGAAGTTGTTCGAGCTGAAATCCTTAAGCTTTTAGATGTAGGTGTTATCTACCCAATTTCTGATAGTAAATGGGTCAGTCCTGTTCAAGTTGTACCGAAAAAGTCTGGCATAACTGTTGTGAAAAATGATGCTGATGAGTTAGTGCCAACTCGAGTTCAAACGGGTTGGCGTGTCTGTATTGATTATAGGAAGTTGAATGCTTTGACAAGAAAAGATCATTTTCCCCTTCCTTTCATTGACTAAATGCTGGAAAGGTTAGCGGGACATGAATATTATTGCTTCCTTGATGGTTATTCTGGTTATAACCAAATTCCCATAGCCCCTGAAGACCAAGAAAAGACCACTTTCACGTGTCCTTTTGGTACCTTTGCCTACCGTCGCATGCCATTTGGGCTATGCAATGCACCTGCTACCTTTCAAAGGTGTATGTTGAGCATTTTCTCTGATATGGTAGAGCGATTTTTAGAGGTTTTCATGGACGACTTTTCTGTCTTTGGGTCTACTTTTGATGAATGTCTGCACCATCTATCTTTAGTGTTAGTGAGGTGTAAAGAGAAGAATCTGGTACTTAACTGGGAGAAATGTCATTTTATGGTTCAAAAAGGAATTGTTCTTGGGCATATTATATCTAATAAAGGCATTGAAGTTGATAAAGCTAAAGTTGATCTGATTTCACATCTTCCACCACCACGAACTGTGAAAGAAATCAGATCATTTTTAGGCCATGCTGGATTTTACAGAAGATTCATTAAAGACTTTAGTAAAATTTCAAGGCCTTTGTGTAATCTTCTTGCAAAAGATATACCATTTGTCTTTGATGATGCTTGCAATAATGCCTTTCAGAAACTCAAATCAGAGTTAACATCTGCACCTATTATTCGGCCACCTGATTGGAGCCTACCTTTTGAGGTAATGTGCGATGCCTCTGATTATGCTATTGGTGCTGTGTTGGGGCAGCGAATTAATAAACTTCCCCATGTGATTTACTATGCCAGTAAAACATTGAATGATGCTCAACTTAATTATTCTACAACTGAAAAAGAGTTGCTGGCAGTAGTCTTTGCTCTAGATAAGTTTCGGTCTTACTTATTGGGATCGAAGGTCTATATCTATTCGGATCATGCTGCATTGAAGTATCTTTTATCTAAAAAAGATGCTAAACCTCGTCTTCTCCGATGGATATTATTGCTACAGGAATTTGATATTGAAATTCGGGATAAGAAAGGTTCCGAAAATGTTGTAGCCGACCACTTATCTAGGTTGATAGTTGATTTTACTGATGAATCATTGCCCATAACTGAATCTTTTCCTGATGAGCAATTACTTGCAGTGTCCCAGTTGCCTTGGTTTGCGGACATAGTTAATTATCTGGTAACTGAACAAATTCCATCTCATTGGTCTTCCCAAGATAGGTCCAAGTTTTTGTCCAGAGTTAAGTACTTCTTTTGGGATGATCCATACTTGTTCAAGTATTGTCCCGATCAGATTATTAGGAGATGTATTCCTGAACATGATCAACAAAGCATCATTTCTTTTTGTCATGATCAAGCATGTGGGGGCCATTTTAGTTCTAAAAAGACTGCTGCAAAGATTTTGCAGTGTGGATTTTATTGGCCTACTATTTTCAAAGACTGTCATGCTTATTGTTCAGCATGTGAAAGATGTCAGAAGTTAGGAGCACTTTCACGCCGTAACATGATGCCTTTAACCCCAATCCTTATTATAGACCTTTTTGATGTATGGGGTATTGACTTCATGGGACCTTTTCCTAACTCTTTTGGCAATCTTTATATCCTTGTGGGGGTAGACTATGTCTCTAAATGGGTAGAGGCTGTAGCATGTAAAACCAATGACCACAAAGTGGTGGTCCAATTCTTAAAAGACAATATTTTTGCACGTTTTGGTTCTCCTCGTGCTATCATAAGTGATGGGGGAAAACATTTCTGTAATAGGGTTTTTGAACAGTTAATGAAGAAATATGGCATAACCCATAAAATTGCTACCCCATACCATCCTCAGACAAGCGGTCAAGTTGAGATTTCTAATAGGGAGATTAAGTATATTTTAGAAAAGACAGTCAATCCGAATAGCAAAGATTGGTCACTGAGACTCACCGATGCTTTGTGGGCTTACCGTACTGGATTTAAAACTCCCATTGGAATGTCTCCCTACCGTATTGTTTATGGGAAAGCTTGTCATCTTCCTGTTGAAATTGAGCATAAAGCTTATTGGGCAATTAATCACCTGAATTTTGATCTCAATAGAGCGGGTATTCAAAGGAAACTGCAGTTGAATGAGTTGGATGAGCTTCGTAATGATGCTTATGAATGTGCAAAATCATACAAGGATCGTATGAAAAAGGTTCATGATCAAAATATTCTGCGAAAATCTTTTACATCGGGGCAGAAAGTTCTTTTATACAATTCTCGTTTACATCTGTTTCCGGGTAAATTGAAGTCTCGATGGACAGGACCTTTTCTAGTTCGTGTTGTTTATCCTCATGGAGCAGTTGAAATAGAAAACCCCAAGAATGGTGATATATTTAAAGTTAATGGTCATCGTCTTAAACCATTCTTGGAATTGCAGCAACCTCAGATTGATGAATTGAGTCTGGCAGACCCGACTTATCATGACTAATGATTAATAGCTGTGTCTGGCTGAAGACGTAAAACTTAGCGCTACTGGGAGGCAACCCAAGTTTTTAGAATTTTTATTTTTGTGCTTATTTTTCTTATGTTATTCTTGTGCTTCACTTGTTCTTTTCATGTTGATAGATACTATAGCGTTTCAGTGGAGTGCAGGTACTATCTTTCCCTCCCTCGTCTATTTATTTTCCTCAGTATTTATTTTATATCTTTTACATTGAGGACAATGTTTCATGCAGGTTTGGGGGTATAGGAAGATATTTGTTTAGGATATCTTAGTGATTTTCTTGCTTGTTTTGAATTTTCAAGTTAAAAAAAAAATATTAAATTAAAAAAAAAAATTTGTAGTTTTTAGGCTGTTTGTTAGTATTTTTATAGGTTTTGGTAGTTTATCCCTTCGTGATGCATACTTCAATTTTTAAGAGATTAATTTACATTGGAAGTGTGAGTAAGTATACTGGAGGATAGAGACACTTAACTGAGAAATAGCATTCTGTTACAATCCTCTTGGATCAAGTGCTTGAGCTAATAAAACTCACTCACACACACCAGTTACATAAAGTAATACCTTATAGAGATTTGTTGAATACTAATCTTCAGTGGGATGTCTTTAGTCAGAGTCATTGGATGATGTGTGGTTATCTGTTGAGCTTAAACGATCATGATAGACCATTTACTTGGCTATGGCAAGGGCTTGGAACCGGAAATAGGTTGAGAGTATAATACAGCCTGGACAGAATAAAGATGTGCTTGAAAATACATATGCTGAAAAAAAAATGAAAAAAAAAATGGAAACGAAAATAAAGAAAAGGGGCTGCTTGACTATTATAGGATTAACTTAGGCTGATGCTCAGGTCCGAAGCGGTCCATCTTAAAACCTAATGCCCTAAGCCAACTGGCTGGGAGTCATTGGCCTGAGTCATTGCTAAACCTAAGCATCTTGAAGTCAGGCCTTACACAGTCCTAATGAAAAAAAAAAAGTCTATGGTGTATTATCCTCTCAAATCTAGAATGTTGGACCCGAAGGAGGCGCGCAAGCATCTGTGCTATCATGAACCTAAAGATTACGATGGCCATGTAGATTCTGATGTTCTTTGGTTAATGGGTAACACTGGATCTGTGTGAAACAGAGATTTAGAGTGTATTGCTACAATGTTCTACACTTTTTATTATTTAAAGTATCATGCTATATCATATTGAGCAGAAATTTCCAAGATGAAGGTGTAGAATAAAACCACTTACTTGAGCGCTTCTATATTCCAGTTGATTATAAATGCAAGTACGTGTGGTTAGTTTTCTTAAGTATTGCAGTGTGTATTTGAAGGGATAATAGGTTTTGTGTTTTGAAGTGTTTAGTTGACTTATTTCTCATTTAGATAAAGAATAAGGTTAATTTTATAAATACATGTTTGTGGGTAGCATGGCTGCAAACCCTCACGAGACTTCACTCGTCCAGCCAGGGACACCTGGGGGTTTAAAAGGCTTGTTGCATATGCTAAATGCAATCGTGATTCCCTACGACAGTGGCGTTTACTTTTGAGTAGTTTTATTATTTTTCTTTTGTGTTTTGCTTGAGGACTAGCAAAATCTAGGTTTGGGGGTATTTGTTAAGCATGAAAAATACACATTTTTATATGCCTTTTTACCTATTTGTTAGTTGTGTTTTCTAATTAAAATGAGGAATAAAGTGAATTTTGGTAATTTTCTAAGTAATTAGGAATTAAACAAATAAGGCTCTCTAAATTGCTCAATTTAACACTGTTCCGTAATTTTATAATTATTTGGTATATCTAATTTGGGACATGTTTTATTTATGTAGGTTCGCGTGCTCGTATTGCAGAATGGCCAAGATTAACGCCAACAGACGGGTTTTGAAATGCCAAAGCGACCCAAGATCTGAGATCACGCGCGGAGAAGATCTAAGCCGTTGATGTTCACTAATAAGGAAGACGAGCGCCGCATTAAGATAAGAGCCATTCAGATTTGATCTATCGGATAGGGATGATACAACGGGTTTTAAGAGAAGAAAAGAAAAAAAAAGAAAAGAAAGAAATCCGGACCGGTTCAATGGTCCGGTTTAATGAAAAAAAAAATAAAAAAACAAATCCCGAGCTCGGGCGTTCTGTTCAGTCGGGACAGAGGAGCTCGAGCTCTGTTCGAGCGGCGAGCTGCTGTGGGGAGGCTGGGTCCCGGTGAATCGGCGGCTGGATTCCGGTGGAGCTTGAGACGGCGGAGGTCAGGACGGCGGCTCTGGGTTCCTGGGGATTTCACGGTGGCGACCAGAGGAGAATCGATGGCGGCTGAATTCCTGAAACAGAGGAGGTGCTCGAGCGGCCGACGGCGGCGACGAAGCTCGCTGGTGACGATGAAGGCGATGGAGGCTCGAGCTGAGGATGAGTCGATGACGGGCGGCGGCAAAGAGAAGAGCTTGACTGCGAGGAGGAGCAACAGAAGGAAAGCTCTAAATTTGGTAAGTCGCGTGCGGGGGAGCCGAATGGGAAAGATGAGCTTCAGACTTGGATCAGAACGGTAAGCTCCCATTTTCAGTTAAATCAACAATTTCAAAGAGGGGCGGATTTTGGCTCAAATGGGGAAGCTCCAGATTTTGGGAATTTTTGATCTGTTCAAAATGTTAAAGATGGAATTTTTGTTTACAAATTAGAGGGGAATCACCTCAACTCAAAGGGAAAATTGCTGGATTTAGAAGAACTAATTGATTTGGAAGGATTGGTCTCTGATTTGAGAGAAAAAGGAACTGTCGGCAGTCTATATAACCAGAGAGCATATGTTCGAAGAACAGACGACCGGCAGTCTGAGCGAGGAAGACGACCAGACATTTTTACAGTTCAAAGTTTCGTTTTTTTTACAGTTCTTTCTGTACTTTTTTTTCATATCAGTGTTTCGTTGAGTTGAGGATGTAATGAATTTATTATGAACAGTAAATTGCTCGAGGCTTCTGGTTGAGGTTTTCATTTCACAGTTCATAAGTTTTTAGTTTTTTTTTTTCAATTTTTAATTTCAGTTTTAGATTTTTATTACCCAATTGTGTAATTCGATTTCAATTGTAATTCCGGAGATTCAAGTGCAAGGAGTGACACTTTGTGGCTGATTCAAAGGAAGATCAAAGTTGACATTTTTATTTATTTCTTCAAGTCAAGTAAGTTAATTTTCTTATTCCAATGAGTTTAATTATGAATTTTGCATGTGTTATAGTTAATATGTGTGATTAAATTAGTTGCTAGGGCTAGGATGAGGCTGTAGTAATTGTAGGGATTCCCATATTCATGAAAGTTGATATTTTCATTATAGAATTGTGTGTTAATTGATTATGCGTTCCTTGTGTTAATTGCGTAGTTAGTTTCGGATATAGCATTAATCATGTTTTTGCTATGATTTGGAATTACTATCGTCAATGCATGCTTATTTTAATTGATTAAATAACAAATCGGATACTAGTTGTGATTTACTCGTAAGTGGATACATCTAGTGATTTGAGCTGTTAATTTAAATAGCATGAAGGACATGATTTTTGTATGAGTAATTGTGCATTAAAGTAAAATCTTCCGTAACAACGTGAATAGGATTCTAGATTGTTACGAGTATTTGGAGAATGATAAATGATTGAAGGGTTAGGGTTCTCTACAATTTATTGCATGCCGATTCCGAAGCCTTAGTATTTTATTAAGTTGATAAAGTTCAGATTTTTATTCCGTTAATTGATTTTTAATTAGTCGTTAATTAGTTAATCAATTTCTACAAGTTTCATAGTTTAGTCAAGGGTTTAGTTAGGGTTCGATTAGATTTCCGCTACACAAGTCCCTGTGGGTTCGACCTCGTAAAAATTGTGCGATTATACTGCAAATCCGATTCGTACACTTGCGAGTAAAATTAGGAGACTAATTAAAACAACAACATATATTTCTGCATATGAGACATGATAATCAAATATGACACGAACACTTGTCTCTAATAAGATTAAGTGCAATAAGAAAATTTCAATAGGCTAAAGAGTCGTCTTGAGACCAAACAAAAGTCCCAAGTGCTCTACCATTTGAGCTAAAGAGTCGTCAACCTCAACAACAATTTAATAAAATTTTAGGAACAATGAGTAACTCTGCCTTCTCTGATGAAAACCTCAGCATAAACTCATCGAGGGATAAAAGTCGTGTGCACTTTTATGATGAAATCCCCATACTTCAAAGTGACCATTTTTGGCATTAGAAATAAGATCAGAAAGGTGGGCAAGACTAATCATGGACATAAGCAGTTATTGTGAGGCTCTTTCCTGCATTCAATTACCTCTTGCAAGCATTTCATCAAACCATAGAAGTGCACAAAAAAATCCCTTTTACAGTATGAAAGGACCAACGCAAAATACAATGAAAGTGTGAGGCTCTTTCCTGCATTCAATTACCTCTTGCAAGCATTTCATCAAACAATAGAAGTGCACAAAAAAATCCCTTTTACAGTATGAAAAGACCAACGCAAAATACAATGAAAGTGTGTTTAACTAAATAACTAGCCCACCATATTAGTTACAGCTATTTTACACAACAATTTGCAGCCATTACCCGCATGAACCAAACATGAGATCTAGTCGGGATGGGCGAAGGGGCAGTCGGTCCAGTTGTGGCTGTGGCCACGGACGCCGCCGCGACCCTCGCCGCTGCATCGCCGAGACCCTCGCCGCTGCATGTGCGGAGCTTGTGTGCTCGATGGAGGCAATGGATTTGTATTCTGCGTTGCCGGTAGCGCCCAAGGAGACAGGAGGAAGGAGGAGGTGACTGTCGCCGGGATCGTCCAAGGAGACATAAGGAAGGAGGAGGTGATTCTCGCCGGGGTGGGCGAAGGGACAGTCGGCTTCTTCGAGCGAGTGAGCAGCGGGAGGAAGGAGGCGATTATGAAGGTAGCTGTAGAGAGGGAGGTGAGATCCGGTCCAGAGGAAGGAGGCGGCAGAGTCGCGGCCAGAAATCTTCTACTTTGAGCGAAGGGAAGGACAGAGCAGCAGTGGAGGCGATTCCGGAGTCGCGGCAATGGGAGCTATGACTGGCGAGGGGAAGGCGAGGAGGCAAGAGAAGCCACAGCGAGGAAGCACATGCTGAGAAATGGCGGATTGAAGGGTAATTTTGGAATAAAAAGAAATAGAATTAAACAGAACCTGATTGGTTACCCGCGCGCTTCAATTTAAATCGCACGATTACCTGCGAGCGGCAACGATTGAAGGGCTCATCTGGCTCACAAAAGGATGCGGCTCACTATATCACCCATATATATATATATATATATATATATATATATATATATATATATATGGGAAAAGTTTAAATGAGATCGCTCTCATATTGCTTATATGAGGCCACTTTGAATCGTAGCCATTGGATCTTGATCTGACGGCTATAAATATTCATAATTATCTCACCCACTCCTTGATGTGACACACTCACCTACCCATTGATTTGATATCCACCCTCCGATCGGAATCTAATGGCAATAAAGATTGGCCTCATGCTCCTTATATGAGAACGATTTCATGTAAACTTATCTATATATATATATATATATATATATATATATATATATATATATATAGGGAAAAATTTAAATGAGATCGCTCTCATATAGCTTATATGAGGCCACTTTAAATCGTAGCCCTTGGATCTTGATCTAACTGCTACAAATAGCCATAATGATCTCACCCACTCCTTGATGTGACACACTCACCTATCCACTGATTTGATATCCACCCTCCGATCAGAATCTAATGGCAATAAAGATTGCCCTCATGCTCCTTGTATGAGAACGATCTCATGTAAACTCATCTTATATATATATATATATATATATATATATATATATATGTGGGTGACATAATCAATCCCAAGAAACAACAATAGAAAAGAGTGAATATAATGCCTCGTAAGATGCTACCATCTTATATAATGAACATTCATGTGTAAAGAGTAAAACAGAACAATATACCACATAATCAAGTCATAGTCATTTTAAAAAATATATAAGTATTACAAGGTGTCAATCCAAATAAATCATCTTGTGTCTTCTTCGAGCCCATAAGGCATCGTCAAATGGATGAAAAAGAAGCAAATAATATAATCGCGGGAGGGTTTTGGGGACTTTCACGACTATGTTGGCACTACCCTCATCCTCATACTTTCAATAAGGGCACGTACCTTTTTCCAAAGCCATACATGCATACTTAAAGTTTGTACAATACTTACATCGTAATGACAGGGAAATTTGCACAAAGGACACCAAAGTAACTTCTATTTTATTAAAGAGAAAGACGATTGTAAACCTTTGTTTGTCTTCGTGCGCACATGGCACATGTAGGAATAATGGTGCATAAGTCCCTCTTTACAAATGACAGATGAAAACTCAAGCGTGTCCAAGTCAAGTCCCAAATTCTACCTGTCTCCCTTGTGTAGATGCCTTCTACAAAAATCCCTACTAATTACAAGTTTTGTCATCGTTCTGAAAAAATAGAAATGAATATTACAAAATGCCTTTGTGCTTGTGCTTTAGCATCTCTGCCTTCCGCTCTCGCTACTCACCCTCCCTCCTAGAATTCTTCATCTACTCCGAAAAGGAAAATATTTTAAATTTTCTATTTTTTTCTAGGTAACCAATAACACCCAAAGACGATGATGGTGACATTCATTCCGTCATCCACAATGTGTGACCTCTAGCTCACTAAGATTAGCTTCGAATGATGTCCTCGAGAGCGGCCATGCCATATGCAACGGCCAAAGCGCTTGAACCTTCTTCAACCAGAAATGTAGTGCAGGGCGAAAAAACTATGTGAGCATGGAAATGGAGCTCATCTACTCCAATGCAATGCCTAAGCATAATTAATTTTCGTAAATGGAGCTTGTCTGCCCATTTTGGAATAGAATTAAGGAAATATGGAAAACTCATAATCAACAAACACACACACACCCACCCACCCACAAACCATGCATGAACCAAATTAAATACTCCCACCATTCGGAAATACTATGTAGATTTAAAAAAATTATTATTTTTTATTAAACCATGGGTCTCACAAGAATATCATATGACTTCGCCTCTCTCTGCCGGGTCCCCTCTTCCCCCTCTTCTCTAAAATGCCCAAAGCCACTCACAGAAGACACACAATCATAGAAGATAGAGACCTCAATGAGGTCGCAATAGATGCCCATTTACGAAGGAGGAGGTAGAGGTCCCATGTGGTAGTGAGGGACGAGGCAGATGCAGAGAGGTTGAAAGACAATAAGAAGGCATAAGAGATGGAGATGCGGGGGAGATGGGGCCGGAGGACGAGCCAGAGGACAAGGGTGACTGCTTCGAAGACAAGGAAGACGGCAATGAGGAGGATGAGGAATCGGCGGGGGGTATATAGTTACTGACGGAGCAGGAGGCGGAGAGGAGCAGGGCTTCCATATGTAAGAAAGCCATAAGAATATTTTGGAAGCATTCTTTTTGGAGTGTGAGGGAGAAGAACCGGGAAAGGAGAGAGAAGAAGACACTAGAGGAGGGACATAGTGAACATCACGTGATTCTCGTCAAATTGGAAGGGTATTTTCGAACATAATTTTTTTCCAAAATCTACAAACTAAATCCGAACAGAGGGAGTATTCAATAACTACCTGAGGTTTCATCGAATAGGTTGAAGATGTAGAAATTCTAAAAAAACAAGGTACAGTTCCAATCCATTAGTAATTAAGAGAAAGGGGAGAAAAGTAAACAAAATGGCAAAGACATAACTACCAGTCCTGTAAATTTTGACAAATCACTAACAATAAAGAAGCAGCATATTTATCTATTCACAAGCACCACCTTATGCATCTATCGAAAAAAAAGCACCACCTTATGCACATTATGATGACAAGACTGGTCCATGTAAAAAAAAATCAATCATAAATCTGCATTTCCAACCAATAATCTCCTCACCCAATTCATTAGGAATTCTAGTTTGATGTTAGATCTAGTCCATCATGTCCTTCAGCTTCATTGACTCCATCACCTGCTACTCCCAACAGAGGTAGCATGTGAATTACCCTTTTTGCATATTCTCCCCAGTGATTGAGATTTCATTTCCAACACAGAAGCAACACCGTAATTGCAGCAATGGTGTTCTTCAACATTCCCACCCTTGTTCACCATTTGTAGAAAAACTCATTTTGATTGACAGTGACAACGTGCCAAGGATTCGATTTTTTTCTGCCCTTGGTCATTATTGGGTCTTTTCTCTCCTCGTGTAAGGCCCATGGTTATTGGGTTTCCTTCTCATGTGGAGAGGCCACTACTTGTCCCATTTTGGGGTTAAGTGTAATTTGTTAAAGCAAAGATTAGCTTGTTTGTAAAAAACTAAATCTCTTAAAAGTGGGTTTTTTTGAGAAAGAGAAGTGGAGAAAAAAAAAGACTAAAATTTTAAAGGGGCTTTGGAGTTCAAGAAATGGGGATGTCTTGGAGGAAGAAGGAGAAAGAAATGAAGGACTTTTCAAGTGCAAGTCATTTCTCTTGTGATTGTGAAGATAAATCATTGTTGGTTTGTAGTAATTCCTTCCATCTTTATTCTTTATATATTCCACCTAATGGAAAAAAATTTCCATAGCTTGTAAGAGGGTAGTCATTGCCTTGGTTGTAAACCACGTTAAATTTGTCTCCCAAGTATTTGATAAAAATATTTTTTTATTAATTTTGCTTTGTATGTGTGGTAACTTGTGCATCATACATGAAGGAGGTGTAGAAGACTCACTTATATCATTGTGGGTTTGGAGAAGTGTATATTTGATTATGTTTCTTAGCTATCTCAAAAGAGGGAAAATGTGTAATTTTTCCAACAAGTGGCGTCGGAGCTAAGGTTGGAAGTGGTCTTTGGGTTTGCTAAGATGGAGAATCACATACAAAGATGATTAGCTTGAATGGAGGTAATTGGATGATATGGAAAGCCAAAATGGAAGATATTTTGTATTCCGAGAACCTCTTTTAATCGGTTTTGAGAGTGACGCTAGATAAAGCAAAAGAAGATGATTGGAAGAAAGAGAATAGAAAAGCCATAGCATGAATTAGTCAATAGTTAGATGATGGTGTGTTCCATTATGTGTGTAATGAGGTTGATGCAAAAGCTCTTTGGAATAAATTATATGACTTGTATGAAAGGAAGACCATAGGAAACAAAGTTTTTTTTATCTAAAAACTTGTGAACTTGAAGTTTAAGGAAAGTGGTTCAGTGGTGGAGCATTTGAAAGATGTGCAAAGCATTGTGAACCAATTGGCAACTATGAAGATGAGCTTTGATGATGAGTTGTAAGCCTTGTTGTTGCTTAGTTTCTTACCGAAGTGTTGGGAGACTCTTGTGGCATATCTTAGCAACTCAGCACCAAATGAAGTGTTATCTATGAGCCAAAACACAAGTAGCTTGTTGAATAAAGAGGTTAGGAGAAAGTGATTGTTTCAAATGTAGTACCTCGCAAGTATACAAGGCTACATGAATAGGCAAGTATAGAGGATTGTCGTACCTCAGGGACGGATGGATTATTCTACCAAATTAATAGAAAAAATTGTTATTTTTAATCAAATATAAGAAAAACAAGTAATTGATTCTAATTTTTAAAGCGAGCATAATAATGTAGAGAAATTCTAAGGCATCAAATCCACCAATAATTAAACCAATTCTATCATTTCTCTCTCTCTCTCTCTCTCTTGTAAAATTCTTAGTTGATGCAATTAACGTATTCCTCTCGGACATACACTAACAAAATAAACTAATTATGCAAACTCCTCTCGGATGTAGGCACTTAAGACAGTTAAAGCAATTAAATTAGAAGCTATCTCTCTCGAGCATAGAGTCAATAAAATTAGGAATTTATTCAAAAACACCTCGGTTTGCACACGTTCCTCATGGACATGAGCATTCCTCGGATTAATTCCACAAAATCTACTATAGTCTCTCTCGAGCGCATAGAATAAAATTCAATTAAACTAACATTAATTACGGAATAATAGTTAATACATCAACTAAATAAAATAGAGAAAGAAAAGATAAAACCAATTTAATTAGGGCTTCATCTACGCCTCGAACAGTGTTTAGTCGACCATCAATGTCATCTTCATATACACGACACTGTAGCAGTTACTGTAGTAGTCATTGTTCATCGTCTTCTCCACCGGGCCGAAACTACTATAGTAGCAACACCGAAAAGTAGTCCTTTTCTCCTGTCTAATCAAAACAGCACTCTCTGAAATTAGTTCTATAATGAGTTTCGAACAAAAGTAGTGTTATCCCCCTTTTCTTCTTCTCTATTCTTTTATATAGACAACCAAAGCTCCCAGCTTTCCAGATCCAAATCGTGTCCCTTCCATATCCAGTCCGATGAGATTACCCTAAATCTTCTTGTTTCTTACTATAGCCCGTCGATGATTTCGGCTATCTCCTTCTTCCACTTTGAGTGACCGAGCATGATTTCTCTATTTAGAAACTCTCCATTCCAATGACGCCTATGTTAAGCAATTTCCCAAGATGGTTCGTGTCATGTCAAATCTGAGCCAACCTTGCAAATCGGGGATCAAACCTCTGCTGCAACTTTCAAATTCAGAGCACCGCAATTCTTTGCTTCTGAACTTTCCCAAATCGACTGTTTCCAAATCGAGACGCGGTTGAGTTCTACTCCTCTCAGTCGAGCTCCGTCGCGATCACACCGAAACCTTCGCTGTCGGCCTTCTTCTTCACAACGCACTCCGTTGCCTCACCATGACCCCGCCTCGACAAGCGTATGCCGTTTGTTCTTCATGGACCAAACCAGTTCAGTTCGGTTCGATTAGGTTCTCTCTTTTTTTTTTCTTTTTTTCTTTTGATTGGGTTAATACCCGTTGTCGCATCTTCATTTGCCAGATCTAATCTGAACGACTCTTCACTTAAGCCAATGCCTGTCTTCTTCTTGGATGCAAATCAGCGGCTTAGATCTTCTCTGCACGTGATCTCAATGTTTTAAATAAATTGAGCTCTTTAAAACCCGTCAACGCCTCCTTAACCGTCAGATCTTTGATATCTTTGCATAAAAATCTATTTGATGCGCAATAACTCATCACAACTCGAGCTCATAAAACCTACATAAATCAAATTAAATTCAATTTAAACGCACATTAAATATTTTTCCATTCAACACATTGAGTGCATGTAAACGAATCAATTAAGCACATTTTTTATTAAATAAAGTAAAGTCCTAATTATTAAACTAACTCTAGCAACTCACAATTATTCCTAATTATCATGAAATGGCACTAACAAATTAGGAATTAGAGGCATATAAATGTGTGTATTGATGTGTATATCAGAAAGTCCTTGGGGTTTTCATCTCAACCATTAGTTTTCGAACAAAGAAGATGAATGTCAAGGAGTACAGGCCCAAAGAGTGGTAACGATGGCAAGAGGTTAAAATCTCGAAAGGGGATGAAATATTTTCATTGTGGTGGACCTGGGCATTTCAAGGAGTATATGAAGTTCTTAAATTAACAAAATGAAGGTTTACTAAATGAGCAAGGAAAGTAAGCTCAAGAAGTTAATGCTGTGGAGAAAGGTAAGGAGCTTGTTATGGTCTATATTTGTGATGAAAGTTAATTGAGGTCAACAAATGCAATTAGTTGGGTTGTGGATTATGGGGCATCTTTCCATGCAACTTCTCGTAGAGAGTTCTTCACTACATATATGTCGACCGACTTGGGGGTGGTGAGGATGGAAAACTATTGGGTTTGGGAAATTCTTGGAAAAAAAGATGTGCACTTTATGACTATTGTGGGTCACAAGTTGATTCTTAAGGATGTAAGGCATATTCCAAACTTGAGGTTAAATCTCATATCAATGAGAAAACTTGATAATAAAGGCTATGAATCACACTTTGGTAAAGGTGTGTGGAAGCTCATAAGGGGGTGTCTTGTTGTGTTAAGGGGACGAAGTGTTGCACTCTATACAAAACCGATGGTCAACTATCTAAGGGTGAGGTGAATGCCACTTTCAAGGATTCATCCACTAACTTGTGGCATTGGCGGCTTGGCCACATAGGGAGAAAACTTTGGAACTCCTGATGAAGAAGAATGCACTCCCAAATTTGAAAGGTAGTTCTTTGAGGTCTTTAGAAAATATCAAATAATTGAAGACTTTGGCAAAGATGAAGCATCAAAGCAAGTTATGCATGAAGTCTATGATGAGTTCCATATTCCATAAGCTTCACAAGGTATTCAAGAGGAAGAACATAGTGAAATGATGATCATGTAGAGAATAGGGTGGAGCATAATGATGTAGATTTCAATGCTGATGAGTTTCTTGAGAATGGAAAGGACTTAGATGATGGATATTATTACTCTATTCAAGGTGATGTGGAAGATGGGAGTTTTCTCATCAAGAGAAGGCAAGCTCATTGAGGAGATCGGATAGAGTAAGACAATCATCTCAAGGTATCCTTCATCTACATATGTCACACTCACCGAGTATGGTGAACCAAAAAGTTTTGTGAAAGCTCAAGCACATGAAAATAGGATTTATTGAAGAAAACAATGCAAGAATAGATGAACTCCTTATATGATAACCATACTTATTAGTTGGTGGAGCTTCCCAAAGGCAAGAGAACTTTGAGAAATAAGTGGGTATATCGGTTGAAGGCTGATGAGAGTAGTTCACATCCATGGCACAAGGCAAGATTGGTTGTGAAGGGCTTTGGGCAAAAGAGATGTATTGATTTTGATGAGATATTCCTACCCATGGTGAAGATGTCATCTATTCAAATTGGGTTGGGTCTAGCCATTAGTATGGACCTTGAGGTTGTGAAACTTGATGTTAAACTCGCATTCCTTCAATGTGATTCGGAGGAAATGATTTACATGGAGCAACCAGAGGGATTTAAAGTTAAAGGCAAAGAGCAAATGATATAAGAAATTAAAAGCTAAAGAAGAATTTGTATGGGTTGAAGAAAGATCGAAGGCAATGCTATAAGAAGTTTGATTCTTTCATGATGAGTCATGGGTACAAGAGGATAACTTCGGATCATTGTGTAATCTTTAAGAGGTTTGGTGATGATGATTTTATTATATTGTTGTTTTATATTGATGATATGTTCATTGTTGGACATGATACTAACAAGATTATTAAGTTGAAGCATGAGTTAAGCAAGTCATTTGCCATGAAGGACTTAGGGCCCATAAAACAGATGTTGGGAATGATAATCAAGTGTGATAGGAAGGTTAAGAAACTATGGCTATCACAAGAGAAGTACATTGAAAAAGTACTTGAGAAATTTAACATGAAAAATACAAAGCCTGTTAGCACCCCACTTGGAAATAATTTCAAATTGCACATAAAGCAAAGTCCTTTAAATGAAAGGAAGAAGGAAGAACTGGTTAAGATCTCTTATGCATCAGTAATATGAAGTTTGATGTATATAATGATGTATACAAGGTCGGATATTGCATATGCCATTATGAGTTGTTAGTAAACATCTTTCAAACCCGGGGAAGGAGCATTTGAATGCAGTGAAGTGTCTTCTTTGGTATCTAAGAGGTTCCTCTAAGGTATGTTTAAGCTTTATAGATGATAAATTTTTGCTTGATGGATTTACAGATTCGGATATGGTCAAAGATGGTGATTCGATGAATAGTATTTTGGGGTATTTGATCACTTTTGTAGGGGTGTGTTATAGTAATTGGGGCATGCTAGTTTTTATAGAAGGTTTATAAAAGATTTTAGTGTTATATCTAGACCATTATGTAACCTTCTTTCAAAGGAAAACTCCTTTCAGTGGACTGAGGCATGTGAACAAGCTTTTGTGAAGCTTAAAAACATGTTAGTTTCTACTCCCATAATGCAACCACCCAATTGGAGTATTCCCTTTGAGATCATGTGTGACGCAAGTGATTATGCCGTTGGAGCCGTTCTTGGCCAAAGAAGAGATAAAAAACCTTGTGTTATTCATTATGCAAGTAAAACCCTAAATAGCGCTCAAATGAATTACTCTACTACAGAAAAGGAGTTACTTGCTGTAGTTTTTACTCTTGACAAATTTAGATCTTATTTGATTGGCTCCCAGATTATTATTTTTACTGACCATGCTACTTTGAAATATTTGTTGACCAAAAAGGATGCAAAGCCCAGACTACTCAAGTGGATCCTCCTACTCCAAGAATTTGATCTCACCATCAAAGACAAGAAAGGAATAGAGAATGTGGTGGCTGATCACCTCTACAGATTAGATTTTGCTAATCCCCGAGAGACACTCCCAATCAAGGACTCATTCCCAGATGAACTATTGTTTATTATCTTTCATCTTCCATGGTATGCCGATATTGCCAATTATTTAGCCACAGGTAAAATTCCTTATCATTGGTGTCAACAAGATAGAAACAGGTTTTTCACGGAGGTAAAACACTTCTTTTGGGATGATCCTTAAATATTGTCCTGATCAAATAGTTCGAAGATGTGTACCTAATTCTGAGCATATTAATGTGATATCTTTTTGCCACTCTGAGGCTTGTGGTGGCCATTTTTCTGCTAAAAAGACCACTGCTAAGATTTTACAATGCGGTTTTTATTGGCCGACAATTTTCAAAGATACTCATGATTTTTGTAAAGCATGTGAACCTTGCCAAAAATTAGGAGCCATATCCCGTCGGAACATGATGCCACTTAACCCTATTCTTGTTATTGAAGTTTTTGATTGTTGGGGTTTAGATTTTATGGGACCTTTTCCTCATTCTTTTGGCTATCTCTATATATTAGTTGCTGTGGATTATGTGTCTAAATAGATTGAAGCGGTTCCATGTAAAACAAATGATCACAAAGTTGTGGTCCATTTTTTAAAAGAAAATACTTTGTCCCAGTTTGGAACACCTCGAGCAATAATAAGTGATCAGGGTAAGCACTTTTGCAATAGGCCTTTTGAGGCCTTGATGAAAAAATATGGAATCACACACAAAGTCACTACGCCCTATCACCCACAGACAAGTGGCCAAGTAGAAATTTCAAATCGGGAAATTAAAAATATTTTGCAAAAAACGGTGAATCCAAATGGCAAAGATTGGTCCTTACGACTAATCGACGCCCTTTGGGCCTACCGTACTGCTTTTAAGTCCCTCATTGGAATGTCTCATTATCGACTTATTTTTAGAAAGGCTTGCCACTTGCCTGTAGAGCTGGAGCACAGGGCCTAATGGGCAATTAAAATATTAAATTTTAATCTTTAGAAAGCTGGCTTGAATTTAAAATTGCAACTTAATAAATTGGATGAGATTAGACATGATGCATATGAAAGTGCTAGGATTTACAAAGAACGAATGAAAGATTTTCATGATAAAAATATTCTTTGTAAGACTTTTGAACCATCTCATAAAGTTCTTTTGTATAATTCTAGACTTCATCTTTTTCCTGGAAAATTGAGATCTCGTTGGACATGTCCATTCATAGTAAAAACTGTATTTCCATATGGAACTGTTGAAGTTGAAAATCCTAAGAATGGTAATATATTTAAGGTTAATAGACAACATTTGAAACCGTTCTTAGAACAATTTGTGCCAGAGGTTGAATCCACAACTGTGGATGATCCTGTTTATGATGATTGATTTTGCTCTATATTTGTTTCTCTAAAAAAATATATATAAAAAAACATTGGTTAAAACATTGAGGACAATGTCTCATCCTAGTTGGTTGTGAGTTTTGATAATTCCTGTTAATAGTTTTGATTAAGATAACTTTCATCCTTTCTTTGTGCTCTTCTTGCTTCTTGCTCTACATTATGACGGCACATGGTAATTTTTTCTCAAACTTTAACTTAACTTTTTGTGATGAGTCCTTGTTATTAACTTTCATGAAGAGGATCTTAGAAACTGATGTTTAAAATAGAAAAAATCATCACTTGCACTTGACTAATTTCTAGAGTTGACGTCAATTTTGGTGGTTGTTGCTCTACTACTCACTCGGAGTGTTAGGAGACACCAAGTTCAATGAACTTTGACCTCCTTGTTCACTGGTTGGCTGAGAAAGAAGAAAAAATATTTGGGGAAATCTCGTTATGGAAAGCAACTAGTGAATTAGACCGGGTACGTCGAAAAGGGGTGCCTATTTAAAAAAAAAATTGAATGATGATGAGAAGATGTTATTGTAGAGGGATGATTGGAGATGAAGTCGACGCTGTTTATCAAAAAAAATAAAAAAAACCATAAAGTTCCTTTGTGGAAGATAAGGTGAAGCCGTCCTCGTAGCAAAGCGAGCAAGATGGAATACCATAGATAAAGCCCACGAGGTATTAAAGTGAACATCCAAACCGCTCTCCCTCCCGGACAGGTTGCTTAGTTTTGAATTGTTCTTTGGTTATTCGAGCATCTCTTGGTGAGTGGATGAGCAGTACCACTGTAGGCGACTGATTTCTAGTCATTTGGTCCACACTATCACACTACACTAAATGACACATAGGTTCAAAAGTTCCTCTAAAAAGATATCTAATCATTTGGACTCTATCATGAATACACTTACTAATGGATTTTTGAAAACCAGTGCTTGAGGGTTTTGGAGCCTTGATGTTGGGATGTCGGGATGAAGTGGTTCTAGTCTTACTTTCCATTTATTATCTTGTACTCCACTCCCACTACTTTAATTCCTTCATTCACAATGTCCTCGTCTGGCTGAAGACGTAAAACTTAGCGCTACTTGGGAGGCAACCCATGAGTTCATGAATTTTGTGGGTAGATTAACTACAAACCCTCACGAGACACCACTCGTCTACTAGGTCACACTAAGGGTTTAACGGTTTGCTACATGTGCTAAATGTAGTCGCGAGGCCTGCAAAAGTGGCATTCTTTTCTTGTGTTGTTTTTGTTGTTTTCTTCTTGCTAATAACGCAAGAATTGCTAGAGACTAGCAATATGCTAGCTGGGGGGTATTTGATGTGCTCAAAATTATGTTAATTTAAGATGCCTTGAACTCCATGTTTGTGATGTTATTTTACAGTTAGTTAAAGGCTAGGTAGAATTTTAGGCAAAATGGGTATTTGTTAAGTGAAGGCATTATCATCTGACATTCAATGTTATTTGGGCTTTAAATGTGCAGAAATAAATTAGCCACAACTATTTTTATATCTATGAATCTAATGTTATGAATTTGATATCAACTTATGTAAGCCCATTGTGTGTTGTAGGTAATTCTTTGATGGGCCGACCTGTGAATCTTGAAGCTTTAAAGCCCGTACTTGAAAGATTGTGAAGATCTGCTGGTGGCAATCATTGACAATCAACTATTAGGTAATCAAGGCAATCAGTGGCAATCAACTATGAGCTAATCAAGGCAATCAGTGGTAATCAACTATGAGCTAATCAAGGCAATCATTGACAATCAACTATGAGATAATTTTGGCAATCAAGAAATGACCATAAAGAGCTGTGATTGGAAGAAGAAAAGGCAACATTCTTTGATTGGAAACGAAATCAATTAGTGATACTCAAAATCAATCAAGACTCAATCATGAAGTAATGATAGGAAATCTAATTGGAGCCTTTCCATTTTTAAACTTTTTCAACCACTATATAAGTAATACCCAAGCTCTTCTTCAAGGCATGAAATTCTCTACCTCTTCCAAGGACGACCACTTTTTTCTCTCCTCCACTTTTCTTCATTGTTTTTTTTTAGTTTCATTTTATTTTATTGTAATGGTTGGCTAAGCCCCTAGCTAAGGCTGGAGGGAGGGATTTATGATATTTTAATGAGGTTCTTTTCATGTTAAATATTGGTCAATAATTATGTGTTGGATATTTGAAGTGATGTTTAAATAGTGATTATTGTTTATCTCTTATTTCTTTATTTTCTTAATACATAGGATACTTGATTTCTTTCTTGATCCTTTGTGATTTTGATACATAGAATTCTTGAAGACTTTAATATTTTAATCCTTCATTTAACCAAAGTGATAGTTTTGTTATTTATTCTTAATGTTCATATTATCCAATTAGGGAGAATCTTCATTCGCCCCTAATTGAGAAAAGTTGATACATGAAGTACCTCATTAGATATTACAATAACCTACCCTTAATGCCTTAGTGTTTTATTTTATTGAATTCTCTACTTTAGTTCACTTATGATTTCGTTCGTTTGCTACTTTGAACTAATTTCTTAATCATAGTAGTCAATCTCTGAGGATCGACTTTGTAATATTACAATTACAAGTAAAAAAAATTAAATAGATAACTAAAGACTACTACTCAAATAATGAGTAATTAGTCTTGGTTCATCACATATCAACCACCCAAATAGACAGAGATGATGTTTAGGCTAGGCCGAAGTACCGGCAACGCTGCATGACGAAAGAGACTCCCTGTAGGGACAGTAGGGTCATGCCTGGGTGGGGATAACGTTGGGTTTGAGACGGAGCTGGGTCTAAGGCTTGGCGGAAGCTTGGCACGGGGCTAAGGTGGCATCGATATGGAGGAGGAATGGGACGGAGACGGAGGAGGAGGAGTAGCCACCCGGGATGAACAAGTTTCTCCTGTTCCCCTTCCACGTGTCAAAAATTTGTTCTTGGTAATGGATTGTAGTTTGGTCTAGACAACATTTTTCGTCTCTATCAAGGGTGGGTAACCATTTTCACCTAAGATTTCTATAGAATCTACAGGATTTCCCAAGTAGTCTGCTTGGTTAGCAGATTCATGAAATACTCGCTCTTTGCAGAAGTGCAACTTTCTGCTCTGGATCTGTAGAAAGTTGTCTTTCTGCAGAATCTTCTCACGCTGAACCACTTTTATACGAAGTTTGAGGGTACAAACATATGGAAAAAATGATGTCAGACACCCCTGTGAACTCAAGATATGTTTTCTGTGTGTCCCAAAATGCATTTGCTTCTTCCATGTGTAACCAAACACACAGATTCATTGGATAAAAAAAATACACAGACTCACCCCAAAAATGAGAAGCCAAATAGTTTTGCTTCTGTTATTCTAGAAAGTAGTTACCAAATGCATTCTAAAAGAAAACCGATCTATAATACACAGAATTTGATGTAACTTGTTGGTAATGTAGTACGTGAATCCTAATAGATTATAGCCATAATCAGCAATTTTGTTTGAGAAATTTACCCCCATAAATCAATCTTTATTACATCTAATTTGCACATTAAAAGTAACAAGGGCATTATTGGCCAAGGGGTGACAAAGTCTCGTCCTCTATCAAATATTATGTATGTTGCCAAGCAAATTAGTTTACTTAATCGCAGATTAAACTTTATCATTCTCATACAATTTTAGAGGTCATTAGCTAGAAATTCCACCCAAAAAAGTCAAACTATAGCCAGTGCTTCTTATAGTACTTACATTTCTTCTGTTTTTGCTAATTCTTGTATCATGAGTTTTCCCATTTTGGCTTAATATAATCAATCACTGTCTCCTAAAAGTTTAGCTCATAGTGATCTTTTGCCGAAACTTTACACCCTACCTTTTGTTAGTAGCGCCAAGGGGTAGGATTCAGATTTGTAGAATTGCTTTTAGAGGATGATGGCTGATCTTCACAATGGACGGCAGTTGGAGATGGATTATGGCAGATCTTCACAACGGACGCCGGTTGGAGATGGATTCAAGAACTCGCCATTGAAAGCAGATGAATACAAAAATTTTCAGGCTCTGAGGCACGTACAAGTACAGTTTTCTTTAAGGAATTATTTGTCCCCCTTAGATAAACCAAGTTGCTGATGGGCTACACGACAAACTTCCTCCCAGGATACAACAGAGCCTTTGAGAAATTGCAACCAGCAATGTTGAATAATTCTCCCTGAACTCTCCTTGAAACTGTATAAGAATGTGGCTGAAATTTGTGTTTGAAAGCACAAGAGAAAATAAGCACACAAGAGAGGAAAATCGTAGTGTGTGTTTTCTTCCGTCTGTATGCTCATACTTTTGCCCAGGCCTGGGTCTCTATTGATAGAATCCTAAGGGGTGCGAAATGAAGAGGCATGTTCCTTTATGAAGAGGTGTCTCATCACAACTGAAAAGATGCAACTATTCCCAATGGTTGCAACCCATCACAAAATTTAAGAAAAGATACCTTTCACAAAGTGGTGTAAAATAAATGAAGGTCACGAAAAACTAAGGGATGCAACCTTTTACAACCCTTCATTAAAATTTTTTTTTTGTTTTAAAAAAATTATCTACAATCCCCCACTTTTTTTTAACAAGAAATGACAAATTTCAGCTGACATCCTTATTCACATTATTTTGCCTACAAGAAGGTGTCTTAAGAATAAACTTTCAATTAGTACGAGGACTACAAAGTTAAGTAAAAGTCATTAGTGTGCTATGCATTAAACCAAGTACTCTAGATACAAAACCGGTAGTCCCGTACACAAAACAACACCCAGCCTCTTTGAGAAGTTCGACATACTCGCTCAACACTATTATGGCCATGTGCTTGCTTGATTTAGGATAACAATCCCGGAAGTAAACCCTTACCTTCCGTGAGAAGCGGCACCACTTCTATGTTTCCATAGTTGAAGTTCCTCTGTCTCCGTTACTAGACATGTTTACTTGAACTCATTAAGAGTTAAACTCAACCTCTAATATGTAATGGTCAGCACTAGCGACTTCACATGGGGCCCAAGGTTCTAGTGCTAATCAGCCAATGCAATGACTTGTTCTTACCCATTAAACCATAAGACTAGTGGTAAACTAGTGTTAGGTTGGGTTACCATCATTGTAGACTGTTTGAGGGTTTCAGCCCCATCTCCAAAGATGTCATTCTTACTAATTCCCTGGAAAGCCCTTTAGTAAGAGGATCTGCCAAGTTCTTACTTGACTTCACATAGATTATAGTTATGATACCTTCTCATATCAATTATCTAGCATACTCATGTCTTAGACTTATATGTCTTGACTTGCCATTATAAATACTACTATAAGCTCTAGCCAAAGTAGTCTCATTATCACAATTTATTAAATCCACTCAGCTTCTTTCCTTGTTGCAGCTAGGGCGATAAACTCGGATTCCATGGTTGAGTGTGAGATACATGTTTGTTTCTTGGAACCCCAAGAAATAGCACCTCCTCCTAGGGTAAAAACCCATCCCGAGGTTGACATATTATCTCAAACTCGTGTCACCCAATTTGCATCAGAGTACCCTTTTAGTACTACCGGATATTCATTATAATATAATTTATAGTCTATGGTATGTTTTAAATAACCAAAGACTCTGCTAATTGCCTTCCAATGTTCAACACTCGGATTACTAGTGTACCTGCTCAATTTACAAACTCCAAATGCAATATCCGGTCTTGTATAATGCATAGCATACATTAAACTACCAATTGCACTTGCATATTCAATTTGTGCTACTGCTCTTCCAGTATTTTCACATAAGGTAACACTATAATCAAAAGGGGTTTTGAAATTATTAAATCCAAGGTGATTGAATTTAGATAAAATTTTCTCAATGTAATGTGACTGATTTAAAGCATAACCCCCACTATGCTTTGACACTTTTATCCCTAAGATAGTATCAACTTCACCCAAGTCCTTCATTTTAAAATTAGAAGTTAGATACCTCTTAGTCTTAGTCACACCAATTATGTTGGTACCCAAAATCAACATATCATCAACATACAAGCACACAATCACAAAATAATCATTAGTGAACTTAGTATAAATGAATTTATCAGAATTATTATGTCTAATGATGGTATTAAATTTTTCATGCCAATGTTTGAGTGCTTGTTTAAGTCCATATAGAGCCTTTACCAATTTGCACACTTTGCTTTCATTACCTGGAAGGACAAATCCTTTTGGTTGTTCCATGTACACTTCTTCGTCAAGACCACAATTCAGAAATGCAGTTTTAACATCCATTTGATGAATGTGCAATTTAAATATGGATGCTAATGCAAACAATATTCTAATAGAAGTAATTCTAGCAACAGGAGCATAAGTGTCAAAATAATCAATTCCTTCTTTTTGTCTATAACCTGTTGCTACTAATCTAGCTTTAAATGTGCACAATGAACCATCGGGATTGTATTTTCTTCTAAATACCCATTTGCAGCCAATAGGTTTTGAACCCGGATGTAAGTCTACTAAGACCCAAGTGTTATTGGACATTATAGAGTCTATCTCATCATTAATGGCTTCTTTCCAAAAAGCAGAATCTCTAGAGGCCATAGCTTCACTATAAGTCTTAGGATCCTCCTCCAAATTAAGAATCATGGGCACTAGGTTAACAACATGCTCTCTATCTCCTTCTATTAGAAAAATAATGTGCTCTGGGGATATGAAGTTTGGATCGAGTGATTTTTCTTTTCTAGGTCTTAGACTCCTTCAAAGCCACTTGGAAGGTTAGAAACCTTCTCAATTTCAGTAGACTTATCTACTTCCAATCTTTGAGGGTCTTGACATTTAGAATCTAAAATAAAAGTCGTTTCTAGAAATTCTACATCTCTAGATTCAACAATCACATTAGATTCTAAATCTAATAATCTGTAGGACTTACTATGCTCAGCATATCCTACGAAAAGACCCAATAATAAGCCATACACCCCCATACTTTAAGATATGATAAATTAGGTTTTATTCCCCTCCATAATTCATATGAACTTTTATGAGTCTTGCATGAAAGAATCCGATTATGCACATGACAAGTAGTCATCGAGGCTTCTCCCCAAAGATTAAATGGTAACTTTGCACGCATCAACATGGAATTCACCATTTTTACAAGTGTATGGATTTTCCTTTCGGCTAAACCGTTTTGTTGTGGTGTATATGGTGCAGTCAACTGATGAATGATGCCAAATTCTTCACAAAAGTTTGAAAATTTATTTGACAAATATTCTCCACCTCGATCACTACGAAGAACTTTAATTTTCTTTCCTATTTGATTTTCAACCTCTGATTTGAAAATTTTGAACATAGAAAAAGCCTCATCTTTTGTTTTCAAAAGATAAACATAAGTATATCTTGAGAAATCATCGATAAAAATGATGAAAAACTTCCAGCCACCATGGGTTAAAACACCGTTCAATTCACAAATACCAGAATGAATCAAATCCAAAATTTCAGAACTTCTATCATGTTTTGGAAAAGGTTTCTTTGTCATTTTGGATTGAATGCAAGTCTCACACTTATGACTATGATTATGATCATAAGAAATTAGCCCTAATTTTCTCATGTCATTCATAGATTGGAAATTTAAATGTCCTAATCTACCATGCCATAGATCAAAAGAGTCCACAAGGTAAGCAACATCAACTTTATTTTCATTCAAACTGAATTTAAACATCTCATTACAAGAATATCCCTTTTCTGAGAAAAGTTCCATTCTTTGACAAAATAACTTTGTCAGATTCAAACATAATTTTAAATCCTTTCTCGCAGAGTATGTTGGCTGAAACCAAGTTCTTCCTCATGTCGGGAACGTGAAGAACATTACTGAGAGTGAGTTTCTTTCCCGATGTGAAGTTGATTTCCACAACTCCTTTACTAGTGACTTTGGCTCGGTTTTGGTTTCCCATTTGACTCCTGGCCAACGGTATCCTTGATGTATTCCTTAAAAAGGAACTTGTCTTTACAGACATGGACCATAGCCCCCGAGTGAAGCCACCATCCTGAGTTGCAGTCTACCATGTTAATTTCTATAATCATAGCCACAAACTCAGCTCCTTCTGTAACACCCAAAAATTCTGTAAGTTTACCAAAACTGCTATTTTAGGAAACTGTTCTAAAATAGAAAAGTTTTGCTGCCTGTTTTGAAATCTTTTAATCTGGGGTGTTGAATTAGTTTTGTGATGCTTTTAAAAGAGTGGAATTGATAAATCAGATTAGGTTGTGCACCAGGGCGTGAGGACTAGCCCTGGCGCTGGGCTCAACTTGGCACCGAGGCTGGCCTGACGCCAGGGGCTAAGTGCACCTGACGCCAGGAGTGGGGACCAGGCGCCAGGGTATGAGACCAGTGTGTAGGGACTCATTTGAGTATTTTGAGTTATTAAATTGAATTAGTGATGTGGTACAAGAGTTGTGCAGTATTTTTCAGCACACTTCATTTCCGGGACATCGAAGCTGTCTGTCTGTGTGCCACACACCAAGCGCAGGAACACCTGAGGGCCAGAGCCACATGGACACAGCGCCCTGGGCACTGTGCACGTGGTTGGCATGTGAATATTTGGTTAGGAGAGAGAGAATCAAGGAGAAGAGGGAATTTCAAATTCTTTCCAAATTCGGTTTTAAAAGGAATAAATTTCTAGCTCAAAACCCGATTTGTGTATTGATTGATTTGTTATCATTTCTAATTGGAAATTGAAGATATTTAAGGGATTGTTTTTTGGAACGTGGAGGATCATGGCTCTTTCCATGCAAAGTGGGGGCGCCATGTGGAGATATGAGAGAGTGAAACCGGTTGTCAATTTGGGAGGTTACAACCTTACTTTAAGTAACCAACTAATTGGATTTAATTCCCTAATTAAAGGGATTTGTAACCGATTGAGATAATGGATTGACCACATTCAAGAGGGAGATCGTTCCTTGATTTGGGGCAGATCGTGGCCTTAAATTAAGTAGCAATCAATGGTGGAAGGTTGATCCAATCTTGGAAGATAATTTGAATTTCAAACCTTAATTGATAGCTAATTGGAAATTAATTTAAATGGATATTTAATTATCTTAATTGGGACAATCTTAGGAGGTGATTTGGATGCCCCTTAAGAAGGTTGACTTGACCCTTCCATGCTTATGGATGGCGACAAGTTGGTGATTGAATCAAATCCTTGTGATTGACATCTAATTGGTAAGTTACATAAGTGATTTGGTAATAATTTGATTTGAGATAAATTCTTACCTTAATGCAATCAAAACTGAATATTTGATTGAGGGAATCTTGTCCTAGCTGGAATGGATGGTCTGAAGTAATCCTTGGCCCTTGGATGAAGTAGAGATGAATGGTGGAGATGGATTACATGGTCTATATAAGCATGGCTTAGGGAGGGTCGGCCATTCCTTTGGAACAGGTTGCCCCTTCTCTTCCCTTTGGTGCTTCTTCTCTCTCTCCCATCACGTTCCCCCTTCTTCCCCAACCAGCAGAGGCCCTCCTTTGAGTGTGAGTGGTGGTTCGGTTCGTGTGGAGTCCGCGGAAGAGTGGGATTTGGTGCAAACCGATTGACGTGCAAATCGTATCGGTTCGTCAAAAATCAGGCAGGATGCACTGTTTTTACCACAACTTGATTCTCTGAATTCTCATTATTATGATCCTTGTTTCATGCTGATATAATAGTATGATGTCGATGATTGGATGTTAATATGGTTTCTTGCAAAGAATTGTCTTGAATATGCATGTATGTTTAATGCATGATAAAAAATGCTTCTTTTGTGTATCACGTGTTTGTTCTTCACGTACGAAGCCCTAAAATGCATTCCCATGTGGTTATACTATTCAATCCTTGTCATAACTTACTGTTGTATGTCATATCTCGTTCTGCCCAGTAAAAGATGGCAGCTTTATGGGTCAATCGAGTCGTTTCATGCTGTTTTAGTGTTCTCGATCCAATTTTGGAATCGGTTGAGATCCTTATGCAATCCTTGATCTAATTCCCGTGAAATTAAATTCTATTGCCTCTGATGCTTTAGCTTACCTTCTGGGATTCATGTCAGATTGTATTTGGTGTTGACCAGTGTCTGTGATTAATTATCTTACTTGAATTCTTTCGGGTCTTATATACTCTAATAATCTTAAAAGATATGTACAAAGGGTAAGAAAATTATGTGAAATCAGAGTTGAAGAGGTTCTGTAAAATACTTAGAGAGTGGATTCTTTATGTCAGTAAGTAGTATTAAGTAATTAATTATGAGTTAATCAGCAGATAATTAAAGTGGATTAAGATAACTGCTCTCGGCCAGGACTGTTCCTGCACCAACCAGAAGTGATTGGGAAATTCATAGCTAAATATATACAACTTAGAAAATTATGAAATTAGATGGATTAGAAACTAGACAGATAAGGCTAATTGAAATAAAAATTTTAGAATTTAATACGTACTGGATAAACAGTGGTAGTGGTTAGAAGTCAGCTGTTTTGCATGGGGCAGAACACTGTGTTCATGTTAAAACCCTAAATCGGCTGGATACTATACACTATAAGTATACGTATACATAGTATTACGACCCAATTACTATATTATAAGACTCTGAGGGTACAGGGTACAGTAATATCAGATTATATGAGTATGAACAGTGAGTCATGGGTTCTGTCCGAAATTAATTGTCTCTTTGAGTCTAAGTCCGTGATTGATCTATCGTTCAAGGAATTCTCTCGTACAAATCCAAAAGACCTTGTACATCACATTTGACCTATTCTTGATATTGGTGACCTTAAATTCTTGTGCATGAGAATTGTCATATCTAGAGGCTAAGTACGATGAGGTGATTCAGTATCTCGATTCGTGATGAGTCATCCGATGTTGATCATTCTAAGAGTTTTGAATACTCCGATATGAGTCCTTTCTGATGACCTTGACAAAGTTATGGTCTTACTCCTCTGAGAGTCTTTAATTGATGATTATGAACTAGGTCTTTGTTTGAGAGAACCCTAATTGATTCTAGATGATTTCAGTTCCATGTAAACTGGTTTTCCACTAGGAGTTCTGATGAACACTCTTAATTGGATTCATAGTATGCTCACGAGCCATTGCTAGATCCTTTGTGATGTCAGATGATATATGAACATCTGTAGTTCAGCCGATGACGGCAACGCGTGCGCTTTAGACTGTATGATATTACGGAAGGTCTGCAATCTCAGCCCATTGTGCCCGTAAGCACCGATGGGGCTAGCATCCCTAGACGCATGGCCGGGTTCCTCTGTAGAACCTCTAGAATGATCTGGTATTGATGTCCATTGGGGAAGTGGACTGAACAGAGAGCAGAAATTGTTGTCTCCGACACTCTGGATGTTTGGAGTCAGTATTCTTATTGATCTTCCTGACGCTCTGTACATTTGGGAACTGAGTTATGTGTATTCATTCTTGACCGCTGATGATCTTTGATATTGATTTTGAGCAGGTAAGTGAACCTTGTATTTATTCTACCTGATATTCTTAAATGTGTCTTTAATGCTCATTTCTACAGTATTCTATTTTATTACTTGTTGTGGATTTTTCTTGGCTCCTACTGGGTATTTCTTTCAGAATCCTTGTCAGACTTTCTGTGCCTACATTCTCGAGCATAATGTCCCTTTTTTTCCGAACACAAAGTAAGAAATATTCTTTCTCTTGCAAGAAATATTCTTTCTCTTTGAACTTTTGTTAGGGTCATTCTTGAAATAAGGAGTGCTCTTTGCCCTTTTATGAGATTTCCGGTTCTCTACATGTAGAGCGTTATTTTGAGAATCATCATTTTTCTCCCTCAACCGGGATTCTTCCTCAAGACGCAAACTCCTTTGAATTTGCTCTAATGTAAAATTCTCCTGTTTGTTGATGAGTTTCTTTTGATAAACTTTCATGAATGTGGAAGTTTCGCAATAATAGCTCCAACTTGAAAAACTTTAGGGAGTTTTACATCAAGAGCACTCAATCGACCAGAAGCTTGAGTTCATGACATTGGTCAAGAATCGGCTTAGAATCAACCATCTTATACTCTAAATATTTTGAAATTAAATATTTGTTCGTACCTTGCTCTTCCACCTTATATTTGAATTCCAGTGCACTCCATATTTCCTTGGTTGTGGCCTTTTTCGTATAGGTATCAAAAAGACGATAAAAAAGAGTGTTGAGAATGTGACCTCGGCACAAGAGTTCATCTTCTTCTCGCTTCTTTCTCTCTTCTTTTGTCTTGTCGGTATCATCATCTTTGGGCTCTGGAAATGGCTTCAATTTTAGATCAAGAATGTAGGAAATCTTTAAGGCACTGAGAAGAAACATCATCTTGTCATCCCAACGAGTGTAGTTGGAACCATCGAATCTGCCAAGTTTGACAAGATCCGAGTTCATGATTTTGACGGATGTCATATTTGATTCTGAATCCATGATGAGACACTTAATTCCTTAAAATTGTTAGTAGCGCCAAGGGGTAGGATTCAGATCTACATAATTGCTTTTAGAGGATGATGGCAGATCTTCACAATGGACGGCGGTTGGATCGAGATGGATTATGGCAGATCTTCACAACGGACAGCGGTTGGAGATGGATTCAAGAACTCGCCATTGAAAGTGGATGAACAAAAAAACTTTCAGGCTCTGAGGCATGTACAAGTACAGTTTTCTTTAACGAATTATTTGTCCCCCTTGGATAAAACCAAGTTGCTAACGGGCTATACGACAAACTTCCTCCTAGGATACAACAGAGCCTTTGAGAAACTGTAACCAGCAATGTTGAAGAATTCTCCCTGAACTCTCCTTGAAACTGTATAAGAATGTGGTTGAAATTTGTGTTTGAAAGCACAAGAGAAAATAAGAACACAAGAGAAGAAAATCGTAGTGTGTGTTTTCTTCTGTCAGTATGCTCATACTTTTGCCCAGGCCTGGGTCTCTATTTATGGACTCCTAAGTGGTGCGAAATGAAGAGGCATGTCCCTTTATGAAGAAGTGTCTCGTCACAACTGAAAAGATGCAACTATATATTCCCAATGGTTGCAACCCACACAAAATTTAAGAAAAGACATCTTTCACAAAGGGGTGCAAAATAAATGAAGGTCACGAAAAATTAAGGGATGCAACCCTTTACAACCCTTCATTAAAATTTATTTATTGTTTAAAAAAAATTATCAACACCTTTCATTTGCCATAGGAGGTTCAACTTTTTTCCTAAAATGTTTGTAACCTTGAATTTGTAAAAGAGAACTATTGCCCGTCCAACTTTAGAAGTTCCTACATTCGAGCGCATACTAATGTCATGTTGGCTTTATGGGCTGCCATTTAATGCATCCTTATTCATCTACTCTTCGGGCTCAGAATTCATTATATTGCTGATTTATGTGAACGATATTGTTAACTTCCATTTTTCTAACAGTATCTTTTACTCCCTTCTTCTGGATTTATTATTAACCTAGTTTGCCATTGTTCATCTAACTAGTTGGTGGTGGTAATCGGGCTCCATCGCATATGCGACTAAAGATGGTAAAATGGAGATGGGTGGATGCCCTAAAAGGTTACTAGTAGTTAGATAATGCCTGACAATCTAGAAAAGATGATCGGTCAACGGCTATGAACCTGCAATTGGTATCATAGGAAATGAAAGAATATGGTGGAGAGAGAGAGAGAGAGAGAAAGAGAGAGAATTTTTTTTTCGAAACATGATTATAATAAACAAGGTGAAATTGCAGGCATTCCTCAGTGAAAATTCTGGCCATTGAGAAGCCAATCATCCTGAAACCTGGGAAGGCAAATTATATTCTCTTCAATTTTCTATCAACACAAATTCTTCTCATTAATTTAACTGTCCAACGGTATAGGGTCAACCACAAGCACCTTCAATACGTCCAATGTCCTTTGCCGCTGTGATGTAAATCCATCACCTGTTAGATACATCCAATGTGCTATCCGTGCACTGCCCATTGCCATATCAATGTAATCCTTTTGGAAAGGGGATCCAAGAACCAAGTGCTTGTTCATCTTTTTCCATGATTCACTCACTAGATGCCTTACATGTTCCAAAGCCACTTCTTTTGTGGCTTCTCTTTCCCACATGTAATAATCAAGGGAGTTGGGTGGATCCACTCCTTCACTTTCGTACTGTTTTGAACATGAATCATTCTGATTAAACTACTAAACAGCAAAAATTAAATTTCAACAAAAATATGTGCTTGAAGAGAAGAGGTACATACAATTGATTCTGCAATATCATCACAAAAACGAAAGATCATAGCTGATTGCTGAATGAGGTCAGGGTAGGTGGTCATGAGGTCTAGAGTAAGGTCGCTTATCTCCTGACGTGTTAGAAAGTAGACATTTGACATTGCAATTGGTACTCCGATGGTGATTTTTCCATTCTCCAGGTATTCCTCCAATGTTGGCGTATAACGTTCAATAGACCATTTTGCCTCCCTCAAGTTTGACTTGCATAGATCTAGCCACTGAAATAGATGAGAAAATTCTATAACTGATCTTCTATACACCTCCAAAATGATGACAAGTTACAAGGTAGAAATGGAGGTACATATTTCTTTAGAAGAGGTAAGATGTTGCGTCCCTCGAGTCGAAGTGTGTCATAAGCAAATTGATTGCCAATGTTGAGAAGGGCTAAGTAGCATAGCCTCATACATTCAGGTAGTTGTTCAGCCGCATGAACATCCCACCTTGGATCATTTAGAGACGACAAAAGGAAAGGAAATTATCAGAAATCTAAGTAAATCACATTTTACTAGCCATGTCATGAGAACCCTACCGTTCTACTGCATCTGTGAACAGCTCTAGTTCCTCGATGCTTCCATAGTGTTCATACATATCATCCAGGCTAACCACAAACTGAGCAATCTTGGTCAGGGATTCTCTAGCTGAGCTATGTTTCCTTTGAAGGTTGTACCCATAGCCAAAATGAACGACTCGGGTAATCGCTCCCGAGTAAAGTTCAAGCTCTCCGCCACACCAAGATTTTTCCACCATCTACAATGATTGAAACAGAAAATGTGACGAAAATGAGGTCTAGGATGCCCATATGCGATTAAATTCTTAATAATGCACGGAAACATGATACTTGTCCATCGATTTTGTCCAATTAAATATGACGCGATGGGTGTTGGTTGGACAATTAAAAAGTGGGCATCCTACTCAATACAACAAAAGCCTACCACATCACAGTTTGATTATTTAGTTTGATAGATTCATTGGACCATTATGATATTCCAATGCCTGCTACAAGGAGCCAAGAAGTGAGGTATAGTAGGAAATTACCTTGACAAAGATTTGAGGTTGTCTTGAGCAGTGGCTTGGACCATATTGTAATCCCTCTTGGCCAATTCAAGTAAGAGGGTATCCTTCTCCACATAGCTTGTATATTCATCTATGAACCATCTTGCCTCCAATCTTGGGGGCATCCAGTGAAAGGGAATTTCAAGTGCATGCTCCACAAGTTGGTATAGCCTGGTTTTGGAGTTAATCCTCATAAACTCATTTAGATGCCTAGTGGTGAAGGCTCTAGCTTCGTCCATGACACTTTCCCCCTCGAGTGCCAGAAATGAGGCTTCATAAAGACTCAAAATCCCCTCTATGTCCTCACTCAAGTCTTCTCTAAAGTTACCATTCTCGTCCATGAAGCTGCTAAAGACATCTGTACGACACAAGTGTAAAAGCATTACATCATAAGAATATAAACTATTAAAAACGGGTCTCCATAACCATGGTAAATAGGAGTCCAAGCATGGTGCGTGTATCACCAAGTAGCTATGTACCATGTTAGGCCTCCATGTTCCATGCTCCTATGTACCACAGACTCCATTAATGGAGCCCGGTCAGGAGAATATTATCCAACATGTGGAACTTAGGGGCCGTTTTGGGGCGTGAAAAAGTCAAAATATCCTGAGTGAATTTTGGACGTCTACAGTGGCATTTATATTTTTTCCATATCGAGCGTGAAATACGACATGAGGTGTTTAAGCTGATATGGAAAAAACATGAATGCTACAGTATAGTAAAACATCCACTATACTTTTAATCACCGCCCAAACGGCCCCTTAGAGAGACTAAAGTACAAACCTACCCTGTGAAATCATGTGGCCATTTTGTCTGAGGAGCCTAAAATATAGAGCTGTGGAGTGGAGGTCCTTCTCTCTTTTTGGGTCAAACACAACACCCTCAAGGGCCCGTTTGATCTCAACTTCAAAGAGATAGCCTATTCCAAGGCGTTCAACGGTGCCAATCAGCTCCAGTCGCACTATTGTATCAGCTCCTTCCTCCTCTAGTAAACTTCTAGTGTAATCCTTCAGCATTTCAACCCTTTGATCAACAGAAGTTATGTCCTGCTTCAGTTTTGGCAATTTTATGAGTACTATATAAACCAAATAATGTGAGGAAATCAATACAATGACTTCAGAGGGGAACCTTATCAGCAGTACTCTTGATTGATTGTATGTAACCATCGTCGCAAATGGTAGGCAGATAATTGGCTGATTTCCTCGTAAGTGAGAGCTCGGGGTCGCTTGTTTTCTGCAAGCATTGTATGTCCTTGATGGCCCTCCGTTCCAACATTGCAAAGCGAGTGGAAGGAACTACAAAGGCATCTGAGGTGTTGAGAGCTAAGATGGTGGAAACCATATATTTGATGTGTTTCCTAAATTATCAGCTATATAAGAAGGCACGGTTCCTAAATTATCACATTTAGCAGGAAAGAAAGCGATGTTAACTTACGCTACAGGGTCAATGTTTTTCTTGTTTGCTTGCAAAAGCATCTTATGTACATACCAAATGCCAGCAATCAATGTTAGAAAAAAAGTGACAGCAATCGAGAAGAACTGTTTATTTGTTTTGGATTTTTCGGAGTGGATGTTTCTCATTCTTTACGATCCAAACGGCCCCTAAACCGCAAGTTTAAAATAAACATATCGTACTTATCAGTTTTCGACAGTTAATTAGATACTTTCTCGAACCCATCTGTCTTGTACATAACTCCTGTAGAGTTTAGACTCCAAAACCAACTTCCATCAAGTATGTGTGGTCTTCATTTTGACTTGACAGGCTACCATCCTACCACATGCACCACGATTCACTATTTAAGCACACACTCCATTTCTTTCGTCCTTCCACAACCATGAGAAATTACTAGGTACGCCAACAAACTCATGCTCACCACAAAAGGATGATTAGGCATGGCCTCCCTTGTTTAACTTTGAAGGGGCACAAAATTGGATTTCGTGTCAATCGTGAATTGGTTATCTCCACAAGCATGGCTTTCTTACGATCACGCAAATTCACACACATTTACTACTACAGAGATTTAAGATATTACAAGTGGGAACTAAGACATATTATACTGAAAAATATCGAAACTCCAACTGCATGGCATGATTCGGCCATGGAGTTCACACTCGTGAGAGTTGTGGTCGAATGGGACAAGCTCAGCGTGATTGGCCGCTTTCAATCAACAGAAGCTGGCTTATGTCCCTTCGACTGCTTTATACAAGAGAGATTGGACCTTTCAAATGCTCCATTATGTACTGATGTGAATTTTAATTTATTTACTCATAAGCCACAAATTTGAGTAGTAGTGGCTACGAGGTCGAGGTCGAGGTCGATCCCACAGGGACTTGGATTTTTAATTCAACCTAATTCTATATTTTATTACTTAACTAATTCGACAAATCGGATCTTTAGGCAATTAATTAAAACTACGCTTAAATTAACAAAAATTTAAGTAATTAAAATAATATCAAAGCATTGAATCCACCACTAACTAAACTACTTTTACTTCTACTCATTCTAATTACCCTTAATTAATTTACCTCTCGTGGTCCTCTCAAACATATGCGTTAAAATTAGCACACACTCTCTCAGACTAATGCACTATAACAATTAAAACAATAACATAGATCTCCTAAAATTTAAAACTTTACTCGAATAATACTTTGGAGTGCACTCATTCCTCTCGAACATGGGCATTCCTTAGTTTAATTTCATACAAAATCACTCTATCTCTTTCAAGGGTGTAGAATAAAAATAATAAAATGCACATTAAACATATAGAATAAAACTTAACATCAATCAAAAGTAACTAAGACAAGTAAAACTAAAAGTAATCTGGTAAGGGCTACATCTCATCCCTGGTGTAAAAATTTAGCTAGACATAGAAGAAAGAAAATAAAAGGCATGTTTTATTTTTTGAGGAGTCGTCGGAGTGTAAAAATTAAACATGAGATAGTCTCCCGACTCGTCTCTCTGCAGTTTTTTTTCTATAGCATGTCTCCGATCTAGAATTGCTCGTCACAAGCCGCCACACTTTTGTTTTTTGTCTTCTCTAGCCGTCCTCCCTTGTTTTCTACTGTAGCAGACTGCCCCGTCCTCAGTTCTTTATAGTTGTCTCTAGTCCAACCCTAAAATCCACTCATTTCCAAGTTCGTGTTGATCCAAATCTGCTACTATCCAAATCCAAACACAATCGAGCATTCCAATTCAAGCACGACGACTAATATTTGTGTTTCCAGTTCGAGCCCAACTTCCAATTCAAACCATTCCAATCTCATATTCGAGTCCAGCCTTTAATCGAACCCAAAATCAAACGAGAACAAGCCTTCAAACCATTCCAATCGAGCCTGGAAAGGGCCGGACCAACTTTCTTCTTCTAGCCACATTCCATTCTGAGCAAGCGTCGTGATATATACTTAAATTATACATTTCATCAGCTCTAAAACTTATGTTTATACAAGTGTTAGAAGATATTTAGTGTTTACTAATGTTGTTTTTTGTTTTTGTAGGAAACAAAGAATAAGCTGCATATATGGTGAAACATGACCCAATGGTTGAATCTTTATTACTTCGGTTGCATATATCTGATTGGACTGATTCAAGCTTCATGTTAAATTTCAAGAAGTCATCTTTCCAACGCCACTAATCATGCACAATTCGGAGTTCGGAGCGAAAAGTTATGATCTTTGAAAGATTTTACGCAAAGCAGTAAGCGATCGATCGCCGGAACTAGAATGAGCTGAAAACGATGGATGCAATCGATCAGTCTCGTCTCGATCGATCGTAAGTACTATGATTTTTGTTTCAAGGTTGTGATCGATCGGCAGATTTAGCAATCGATCGGCATATGAAGAGATGAAGTGATCGATCGTGGGATGCAGTGGAAATACGATGTAAGTGAGCAATCGATCGGCAAACGTAACGATCGATCGCCATATACGGAAACCTAAAACAGAGTCCTTTTCAAATCGGATTTGGAAAGGGGTTTCGTGGTTTTCTTTTACCTTACTATATAAGCTTAGAGAGGGCTTAGAAACAAGCATCTTTGGAGAGGAAAATTAGGAGTTAGGGAAAAAGTCTTTTGACGGCCAAAGAAGAAGAATTGATTCATGCCAATGAATACATCAAAACAGGCTTTGATTTTCTCTTTCTCTATGTCTAGCTAAACTTTTTATCAAGGCTAGATAAAGCCCTAAGCTTGTATTGCTACTCTTGATTGTTTCATTTAATGAAAGTTGATATGATTTCTTTTATATATGCTTAATGCGATTTCATGATTTCTCATCTAGTGTTTGACCATAGACTTGTATGACTATGAATGAAATTTGATCTTAATAATTCCTGTGTCTAACCAAGAACAGGCCTATGTTAATTTTATACCCTACCAAGGATAGAGTTTGATGTACTAATTTACTTTGAATGAATTCTTTGTGTCCGACGAAGGAACATTGAGTGCGCTCAATTGTAAATCATGTGTCCGACCAAGAACACGAGTTTTCTATCATATCAATTTGTACGAAATAACATTTGAGAGTAGTAATTTGTACGAAATAACACGAGTTTTCTATCATATCAATTTGTACGAGTTTTCTATCATCAATTTGATTTCTTGTTAAAGTTCATTTCTTTATTTCATTAAAATCCAAATCTTTTATTAGAATTAATTTAGAATTAGGTTAATCAACCAAGTCCTTTAGGTTCGACCTCGTAGCCACTAGACTATAATCAGTCTCGTGCGATTGCGAGTAAAATAGTTAAAAATCAAGACAATCACGTTGCTTTACCAAAGTCTGTGATTCCAAATCCGTTCCCAAAGCAGCACCTTCCAATTCGAGCGTCACTTAGCCAATCACAAGCTTTCCACTTCAAGAACTGAAATAGCGAGCCTCTGCATGGCTCCCAATTCTGAGCCAGGCATGAGCATGCTGAGCCAAGGCTGCTATTCATCTTCTTCATTCAACATTTTGTTCAGCCCGAGCAGCCAAGCGTTATGTTTTATTTAGCCCGAGCACAAGCTACTCGGGCTTCTTTTCTTCTTTTTTTCTTTTGACTTGAGTGCCCGTCATAGAAGCCTCATCCCCTAGATCCGATATGGGCAACTCTTTATATTAGTAACCAAACTTGTAGTCTCCTTTAACATAGATCAACGGCTCATATTCAATATTTTTTAATTTCAGCTTGTATTGTCTTGAACAAAACGTTTAAAACCCACTATAGCTCTCTTCACCATTGGATCTTCCATGTATTGATATGTTCCCATAAAAATCCATTTGTTGTGTAATAATTCCATGTTCTGCAACTCGCACTTTTGGATACTACACAAATAAAATTAAATCAAATTTAGACGCGTAATAAAGTGTAAATCTATTAAATCCAATTAATGTATCTAAATTTATCAAGTAAGCACATTTATCAAATAATTAATATAAACTCCTAATTATTCAATGGGAAAAATTTAAATGAGATCGCTCTCATATAGCTTATATGAGCCAATTCAATTTGTAGCCGTTGGATCTTGATCTGACGGCTGCAAACCGCTATAGGAAACTCACCTAACCACTAATTTGACACACTCACCTACCCACTAATTTGATACCTACTATTGGATCGGAATCTAACAACCCAAAAAATTGACCTCATACTCCTTATATGAGAACGATCTCATGTAAACCATCCTCTTATTCAATTAACACAAAACATTCTTAATTATTTTTATTTAACAGAAATTGACATTTTTTATATATCAAATACCCCCAAACCTATATTTTGTTAGCCCCAAGCAAAATATAAAACAAAACAACTAGCTAAACTAGAAAAGTAAATGTCACTGTCGTAGAGAACATAATTGTATTTATGATATGCAACAAGCTTTTAAACCCCTAGGCATCCCTAGTTAGACTAGTTTTGTCTCAATATAGATATATAATTATTTTTTGAAAAATAAGGTGGAAAACAAATAGACATACAATCTAAATTTTTGTCTTCCACCCCTTAGTCAAGTTACAATTAAGCTCAATAATTCTACAGTATCTTTGTCTTGAAGTATCATGATAGAAGTAATGTTTAAGCTTCTTCAACCATAAGTCCACAGTATAAGGGTATAAAAGCATAATACACATTTTTTTAGCCAAGACTGTGCAATGCCTAGCACGTTGAGTTTGTCCCAACCAATTGACTTAGGGCACTAGATTTTAAGATACCCTTACTAACTAACCCCTCGAATTCGATAGACTAAAAAGCCTGACAGCCTTGAGAGAATTTGTTCTAACCTCCAACTTTTGATGCGAACCTTTCAACTTACCAAAGCACAAAGGTCCGGTTACTCATTGGAGATAGTAACAAACCTCATTGTTTTGCATTTTTTTATTTTTTTTTATTTTTTCAGGTCTATTATACCTTCAACAATAAAAAAGGATTTTATTTTACTATCTCTTACAAAAGAGGTAGCCTATAACATGCCTAAATTGAGAAGTGAGATCCATTTTGCCAACCCAAATAGTTGAGAAAATGCGCTACTTGATTATAATCATGATTATGTATTATACCTTCAACCTATTTTCAATCCACCTCGTCATAAAGCTAAGCAGATGGTCTATCATGATCATTGAAGCTCTAAGAATAGCACATTTTTAAAAATAGACTTGTCTAAAGACATCCCACTAGAAATGATGGTTAACAAATTTCTAGATGTAACTGATGTATATGAGTGATTTTTTTGGAAAGTAGAGGCACATGAGTTCGAGAGGATTGTATAAGAATCAAAATTTCATCTATAAGTGTCTCATCCTCAAATTAATTCATTCATACTTTTTATGTAGCCTCTTTAAAAGTTCAAATATAAATAAAAGGGATATACTATTAAAAATCTTAAACAAAAGCAATCTAAAAAATATTTTTTATGTTTTTTTATTTTTTTAACATAAATAATTAATAAAAATAAAAATAAAATGTCAATCTACACCCCAAAACCTAAATTAAACATTGTCCTCAATGTTAAGAAGAAGATATACTACAACGACTAGTAAAAGGAAAGGAGTGTTGAAAAAATATCACCTTGATGTAGAGGCACCTCTTAATAGATGAATGACAATGAAAACACACACATACACTAAGAAGGAGAGGTTAACATAAAATATCCAAAATAAGAATATACCCCAAAACCTAGAGTGAAATACCTCAACACAAGTAGAAACACAACATCAAAATTATAATAAGTAAAGAAACAAACTAAATAAATAAATTAGTTGCCTCCCAAGAGCACTAAGTTTATTGTCTTTATCTAGACATAAATAAAAATCACTTAGGAGAGCCAGGTTCATCCAAATGCACAGCTATCTTTGACCATTAACTATGAAAACAATTTCATCCGTAGGGTTTTGAATTTCAACTGCTCCATGGAAAAACACCTTGTTCACAATGAAATGTCCAGACCATCTAGAACGAAGCTTTCCTAGAAAGAGATGCAACCTAGAATTGTAGAGCAAAACTATCTGAACGGGCTCAAATGACTTTATCAAAATTGACTTATCATAAAAACTTTAGTCATTGCTTTGTAAATCTTTGCATTCTCATAAACCTCATTGTGCAGCTGTTCTAACTCATTCAGTTGTAACTTGCAATCTGATCCAGCCTTGTTCATATCAAAGTTAAAAAATTTTATGGCTCAGTAAGCACAATGTTCCAATTCCACAGGCAAATAACAAGTTTTTCCAATGGGAATCTGATTGTAGCCTGAATAGTCATCTAAAAAACAATAGTGATTATGACCAACAAGTCTCTCAAGTAATTGAGGAAGCTTTCCCAATTGGGTTACTAGAAGAGGCCTCTAAGGCCAAAATGGTTGATATGGGGGAGGAGGTTCCCTTTATATTAAAATTTTCTAATGACCCTTCTTCATGGTTAATGCAGGGACCCTTCTATCCAAAGCTTCCCCACCCACCATTCCATCCTTTTATTCCACGATGTGCTCCATATATAGGCAACAAGGATAGGAGTGTGTGGGGCAATCATTTAATTGATCCAGGTTGAATTCTTGAGGATCCGAACCCCGCACAAGATCATGGCTCCGTCTGGCTGAAGATGTTAAACTTAGCGCTTGGTGGAAGGCAACCCACGTATTCAGGTGTATTCTCTCCTTTATTTGATTTTCTTTGTTATATGCTCATTGTCATGTTATATTTTATTCACATTGAGGACAATGTTCATAATAGGTTTGGGGGAGGGAATATTACTTGTATAAAAAAAATAGAAAATTAAAACAAAAAATCATAAAATTTTGATTAGTTTTTAGGTTGTTTGTTAGTATTTTTTTCAGGTTTTGATAGTTTATCCCGTAATAATGCATGTTACAATTCTTAGGAGATTAATTTGCATTGGAAGTGTGAGTAAGTATACTGGAGGATAGATACACTTAACTGAGCATACCTTTCTGTTACAGTCCTCTTGGAATGAGTGCTTGAACTAAGAAAATTCACTCACACACACTAGTACATAAAGTAATACCATCTAGAGATTTGTTGAATGCTAATCTACAGTGGGATGTCTTTAGTCATAGTCATTGGATGATGTGTAGTTATCTGTTGAGCTTAAAAGATCATGATAGACCATTTTCTTGGCTATGGCAAGGGATTGGAACCGGAAATAGGTTGAGAGTATAATATAGCCTGGACAAAATAAAGATGTGTTGAAAATATGAATGATGAAAATGAAAATGCAAAAAAAAAAATGAAAACAAAATGAAAAAAAGGGGTTGCTTGACTTTATTGGATTAACTTAGGCTGATGCTCGGGCCCGAAGCGGTCTCTTAAAACCTAATGCCCTAAGCTAATTGGCTGGGAGTCATTGGCCTGAGTCATTGCTAAACCTAAGCATCTTGAAGTCAGGCCTTACACAGTCCTAGCGAAAAAAGAAAAAAAAGTATGTGGTGTATTATCCTCTCAAATCTAGAATGTTGGATCCGAAGGAGGCGCGCAGATCTGTGCTATCATGAACCTAAAGATTACGATGACTATGTAGATTCTGATGTTCTTTGGTTAATGGGTAACACTGGATCTGTATAAAACAGAAATTTAGAATGTATTGCTACAATGTTCTACACTTTCTACTATTTATGTTATCATATTATATACTATTTGAGCAGAAATTTCCAAGATGAAAGTGTGGAATAAAACCACTTACTTGAGGGCTTCTATATTCCTGTTGATTATGAACCAAGTACATGTGGTTGATTTTCTTAAGCATTGTAATATGTATTTGTCGGGATAATAGGTTTGTGTGTTTTGCAATGTTTTAATTTTTATTTTTGCACTTAGGTTAATTAGATTAATAAATACATGTTTGTGGGTAGCATGGCTGCAAACCCTCACGAGACAACACTCGTCCTACTAGGGCCACCTAGAGGTTTAACGGCTTGTTGCATACGCTCAATGCAATCGTGTTCCCTACGAAAGTGGTGTTTACTTTTATGCATTAGTTCCTTAGTTTTGTTTGATTTGATTTGATTTTGTTTTATTTTGCTAGGGACTAGCAAAATCTAGGTTTGGGGGTGTGATCTATACATGAAATATGCATTTTATTATCTCCTAAACTTATGATTATGCTAGTGTTTGATTAGAATTATTGCTACTTTAATATAGTTTTTGGTTTTTGTAGGAAACAAGAGTAAAACGCAGAAATGGGATAAAACGCAACTCTAATGATTGAATATTAATAACTTTGATTGCATATCTCTGATGGGACTGATTTAAGCTTCATGTTAAAGTACACGAAGTCAGCTTTCCAACGCCACTGACTGTTTGCAATTCGGAGTTCTGAGCAAAAAGTTATGATCTTTTGAAATATCGCACGCAAAAGAGACACGATTAAAGAGAAGAGCCATTAAGATGAGATTGGATGGATGAGATCGATACAACGGGTTTTTGTTTAATAAAGAAAAAAAATTGAAAAGGAATATGAACCGGTTCCGTTCCGGTCCGGTTCAATTAAAAAGAAAAAGAAAATAGAAACCCGACCCGAGCCGAAGCTCGGGCCGTCCAGAAACAGAGCTCGAGCCCGAGCACCGGCGTGGGCTGTGCTTCACCGGCGAGACAGCGGCGACGGAGAAGCCGGCGAGGCTGAGGGCGGCGAGGACAGACGCTGGCGCCGGTGACGGCGAGGGAGAAGAAGCTGAAGCGGCGGAGACCGGGATTGCGGCGGCGATTGAATCAACCGGCGGAACAGAGGAGCAGAACAGGAGCGACGGCCATGGCGGTTCTCGATTCCGGCGGTGTGACAAAAGATGTCGAGACGGTGGCGGAATGAGCGGCAGTCGTGGCGGAGCTCAGAGGAGAGTCGTGCCGGAAAAGGAATATGAAACAGAAGAAAAAAACCAGAGGAGAATCGTGCCGAAAATTGAAAAGAAACCGTGAAGCCGAGCTCAATCGGGACTCTGTTAAAAACAGAGCCGTGCTTCGATTTCGTGACGGATTTAAGTTTATCCAAATCCAAAATTGACGAGAATAGGACACTCTTTCGAAGCCTATAAATAGAGGAGGAACTGGACTGGTTTTTGGAGAACGACAGAGAGCTTGAAAGTTCGATTTCGCCGGAAAAGCCAGGCACTTTCGGCTAGATTCCGGCGTATTTCTCGACGGAGGAAGAAAGGAGTGGCCGGAGGAGGGAAGAAAGCTACGATTTTTGGGCTGTTCTTGAACTGCTACAGTAACGGCCGCGCGAGGAAGACGATGAACAGTGTATGAACAGTACCCGTGAACAGTGAATAGTGATTTTTTGGTGAATAGTGCACAATGACACCAACGAATCAATAGCGTTCTCCTCATCCGATGGCCGGCTAAATTCGCGTCCAAGGCGTAGATGAAGCCCTAGATTTGTGTTATTACTCTTGATTGTTTTATTTAATACAGTTGATATGATTTTGCTTAATGCTATTTCATGAGTTTCTTTTGAGTGCTTGACCATAGACTTGATTGATATGCATGAAATTAGATCTTTTTAATTCTTATGCTTAGCTAAAAGTAGGCTGGTGTTAATTCTATGCCCGACCAAGGATAGGATCATTAGCCCAAATGATAATTCTATGCCCGACCAAGGATAGAATTATCTACATTAATTTTTAGTGGATGAACTCTCGTGTCCGACCAAGAACGTGAGTGAATTCACTGTAATTTGTGTGTCTGACCATGAACACAAATTACCGTATCATGTCAATTTGAGCGTAATAATAATTGAGAGTAGTAATTGCATGTCTAGTGGTGGATTCTCTGCTTTGGCACTTCTCCATATTAATTAAAATCCATTTTAAAGTAGTTAAATTTTATTGCTTTATCTAGATTAATTAAAACAAAATTTGCTTTCACTTGAATTTGGTAAAATATTAGTCCATCCCTGAGGTTCGACAACCCTTTAATACTCACTGTAGTACAATTGCCTTGTGCACTTGCAAGGGTTTAATTTTAAACGATCAGAGAGCTGCCCCGAGTTTGTTAGAATACCAATATTGTATGATTCTCCATTAGGGATGGCCTCTCTATGAGTGGAAAGTTTTATCAAAGAAAAAAGACTTTTACATACTAGAAAAAGACTCCTACTCCCATAGCTTTATTTTGTTTTGTTTGGTTGAATAAAGGTTATATTAAAGCTACGAACCACGCAAAACAAAACATTGAATAAAGGTTATATGAAAGTCACGAACCATGCAAAACAAAACAGCCCTCCCTATCGCTATTAACAATATCTAAAATGGAGGGCTGACATCAATCCACCCGAACTCCCCTCCGCAACGAAAGTATGGTGCGATAGCATCAACAACCATGTTCCCTTCCCTAAATGCATGGGAAAAGGTAACGAAGGAGAGGAGCTTCGCATATAACTTAAATGTTTGATAATAGTAGCCACAATCGCAAGAATATTACAGACCATAAATTTTAGTTAAGAACTCCAATGACAGTAAGCGATCCCCCTCCATCAAGCGGTCAACACCTAGCATACAAGCTAGCAGCAGCCTCAGGAACCAGGGAGGAGGTGGTACCAATTGATTTGCCAACACCAGCCACCACCACAACCAAATTCGGCCCGAATAACCAGACCAGTAGCAGCGCGTCCAAGGTGGCCCAAACACCACCGGACATGGTAGCAGCTCGTCAAAGTTCAACTTCAGCAGACCACCAGACATGGTGACAAGTTCGTGATTCAGCTTCAATTCGGTCGAGGGTCCGATCGGTTTGGTTCGGGAATATTCGGACGAATTCGGCATAGTAAATTTTGAAGCACATAGAGAAACTGGTTTTTTTTTTGGTAAAAGAGAAGTTAGTGTTCATCCAAAAAAAGATATGATTACATGGGGCCACTAGTAACTAGAAGTGATTGTTGCCAAAGAAAAAAAAACTAGAAGCGCTTGGAAAAATCACTTTTAAAGGAACTCAACCGAGGAAGCCCACTTAGAGCTGTTAGTTTAGCAAGCCTGCTTGGTGGAACTAGGCCCATGCTCAATTGCCCAATTCTTAAGATCGGTTTGGGAGATCATTTTTCTCACATAATTTAATACTATTTCTCACTAAAACCTGTTTGGAAAGCACATTCATGGAGTAAATTACATTCACATGGTAAAGTATCATATATGGTCATTTAAGAGCTATTTCTCATTTATGATAATGTCCTCATGGATATTTAAATATTAAATGAGAATGAGAATGGTGAAAATAGACCGTGAATAACCTTAAATGTGTTTTTAAATGAGCTTCCCAAGCAACCCTTTACATCCTAAATGATCTAAAGGAAAATTGAAAAATAGGGCCTCCCAAACAAACTATCATTTTCATTTCATTTGGGGAAAGGAAAATGAACAAATTTACCTTTCCTACACTCATCAAATGGCCTCCCAAAGAGACCCTTAGTGCTTTGGACATAAAAGAAAATCTAATCTAACTTAACTACTTTAAAAAATACAGGCTATATTTTGCTTTTTTTACTTGAATTTCTAGTTAATGACCTTCCAAATTTGTTTAAGACTATGATTAAGTGTAAATTATATTAGATTAATTAATTTATTAGGGGACAGACATGGAATTTCATAGAGGACATGACATTTTGCCACCCGTCTCCATATAAAGTGGCGTTTATGGCTATAAATAAGCTTTCAGTATTAATGTATTCACCATCTCAATGTTCAAATTCCATTTATCACATATCTATTGTTTTATAATGGACTAACATGTGATGTTATCATAGGCAAAACTACTCGGTTCTCGCCCGATCGATCAGATCGATCAGCCCGTATTGGCGATCAATCGCCGTGTGCGCAAAAGTGAGTTTTGACCTATTTTGACTCGGATTTGGAAGGAGTCTTTTGGGTTTCTTCCCAACTATATAAATAGGCCTTAAAAAGAACGTGTAGAATATTAGAAAACCTATTTTGGAGGCTAAAGGAAAGGAGAGAAGAAGAAGATGATGATGAAGAACTTGATGGTGATTTCTTCCCCAATGCAAGGCTAAATTATTTTCCAAGGCGTAGATGAAGCCCAATAGACTGGTTGTACAGTCTTTTTTCTCTTATATTATGTTTTAATCTAGTTGGTGTATGACTCTTTATTATGCAATATAAATTAGTTCATTGAGTTTGTTCTTTGTACTCGAGAGAGATAAGAGTGAATTAATTAGATTTCACTCTGAAAGAGCACTTGCGTGTCCGAGAGGAACGTGAGTGATCTGAAGTGTCACATATTAATACAGATTCATTGGTTTATACTCAAGAGAGATAGATCACAATTTTATATTTTAATTAATTTATGTGTTACGTCTGAGAGGAGAGCACTATAATTTGAATTGACAAGTGTATGTCCGAGAGGAATATTCTAGCCAATTAGTAATTTATTTAAAAGAGAGAGAGAGAGAGAGAGAGAGACGATACACTAGTTTATTGTGGTGGATTCGAAGCCTTGGTATTTCCCATATTGAATAAATCTCAGCTTAGTTTAGGAAAGTTCATTGCTTTCTCTAGATTAATTAAACAAAATGCAACTTTTTTTTTGAATTTGGTAGAGTATTCATTCGTCCCTGAGGTTCGACAACCCTTTAATACTCGTTGTAGTAGACAATTGCCTTGTGTACTTGCAAGGGTTTAATTTTAAACGATCAAGTTTTTAGCACCGTTGCCGGGGACAGAAGCCAATAGTTTACCAAATTCTTAGATAGTTAGAGTAGTTTCATTTTAGAGTAGCTTAGTATTAATTTAGATTTATTTTTAGTAGCTTAATTGGTGTCTTTTCTGTTGCAAGATTAAGAGAGGACGTGGATTCTTGCCAACGTTAGAAGGGCCATCCCTTCCCATTGTTTGCACTCTTTTAACCTTCTCATTAGAATAATCTGGGTGCTTGGTGTTTTCAAATTTTTTTATGAGACTGCATGACGTGCTAGTTGTCGCTATTAGGATTGCTAGTTGTCGCTATCTAGGGTTGATGCTTGCTAGTTGTCGCTATTAGGATTATTACAAGTTTTGTTGCTTTTTATTGTGCATGCATGGTTGTTGTTCCCTGAACCCCGACCTTGCCTTTAATCCTGACCCTGAGCGCCTCTATAGAATCTGTAGAACTCCTAGCAATCCGATCCCTGAAATCCATCTCATGGCGGACAACCTGAACCTTGGGGGTGGGAATGACCTAAACTAGAATCCGGTAGTACCCCATATCCGTACCCTATAGGACTACTACCGTCCCACCACCTATACTTTCCCCTCCTGCATCCGCTTGCCTAACACCGTGGCTAATTTTGAAATTAAGCCCAACATCATTCAGATGCTCCCCACATACCATGGCCAACTCAATGAGAACCCCTATAGGCATCTGCAAAACTTCTTGGAAGTTAACACAATCTTCAAACTTATACTGTCTGTTGACCAGGTGCACCTTAGGTTGTTCCCTTTTACATTGAAAGACAGGACCAAGGAATGGCTATACTCCCTTGAACATACCTTCATTTCCACTTGGGAGGAACTGCAGGCCGAATTCCTCAAGAAATACTTCCCTGTAGGGCGGACCAATAAGATCCACAATGAACTCATCAACTTTACCCAGTTACCTAGTAAACAATTCCATGAAAGCTGGGAAAGAATGAAAGCCCTACTCCGGTCCTGTCCACATCATGATGTGCCCAAGTGGCAATTAGTACAGAGATTTCATGAGGGTGTGTGTGAATAGCACAAGATCATAATTGATGCCTCCTGTGGAGGCACATTCATGAAAAAAACCCCTTATGATGTTTGGGATCTACTAGAGGACCTGAGCGAAAACTCTTTATACAATGCCAGCCTCTATAGATCTGAATGCCATATGCCTAGCAGGAGTGCCTGAAGGTCAGAGCCACCACCAGTCTAGAACACCAAGTAGCATCCCTGACAGAGAGGTTTGACAGATTTTTCTCGCAGCCTTCACCTTATACCCCAGCCTCTCAAGATGCCTGCAGCATCTGTGCCAGCCTCATGCACACTATCGTTGACTGCCCTTCAGCCTTCCAGTATCCAGAATTAGTCCAGGAGCATGTCAACGCTGCACAGACTTTTCCTAGAGCCAACAATCCTTACTCCAACATTTACAATCCAGGGCCGACTTTTAATCAGGCCCAAAGACAGGAGTTCCAAAGCCAACCCCAGCCCTACCAACCTGTCTCAGCTTCCTTTGGCCAATCCAATAGGCGACCTTCCTTTAAAACTGAACAGAGGGATATAAGAGCAGAGTTACGAGCACAGGGCCAGCTTGTCCATTCCTATACTGAGTCTATCGCCAAGATAGAGACTCAATTAGGACAGCTGGCTCAGGCCAAGAACAGTAGAGAAGCAGGAACCTTGCCGAGTCAACCTCAGCAAAACCCTAGGCCAGTTTGCAATTAAGCCCTCCCAATACCCTCTTGAGCAAGTTCAAACCACAACTACCCTGAGGAGTGGTAGGCAAATCGATAATAAGGTTAAGGACTTGTCCCAAGGTGCCTCGAATGAGAAAATTGCCCATGAGATAGAAAGAGAACCCACTCCAATCAAATATGTGCCTGATAGTTCTAAAACCTAGCAGGATGACCTAACTGAGGCACAAAAAGAAAGATCTTATATTCCCAAGGCACCATACCCACAATGCCTGGACAAACCCTCCGAGTTTAGTAAATCCCACCAAAAGATGGAGGAGATGTTCGAGGTGTTCAAGCAGGTTAAGGTCAATCTCCCTTTGTTAGATGTCATAAAACAAGTGCCTGCCTATGCAAAATTCCTGAAAGATCTTTGTACCCAAAAGTGCAAAGCTAAATCCACTGTGACTAAAAAGGTCTTCCTTACTAAGTAAGTGAGTTCTCTATTGACACATAATCTTCCACCGAGGTATAAGGACCCAGGATGTCCAACAATTTCATGTGTGATGGAGAACCATACTGTAGAAAAGGCATTGTTAGATTTGGGAGCGAGTGTCAATTTGTTGCCTTGCTCTGTGTATGAGCAACTTGGGTTGGGTGAGTTGCAACCGACTACCATAACACTACAACTTGCAGACTTCCACGTGGTGTTATTGAAGATGTTCTGGTATAGGTTGATAAATTTTTCTTTCCTATGGACTTTATTGTCGTAGATACACAACCTGTGTAGAATACTGGCAGTCAGTTTCCTATGATTTTGGGACATCCATTTTTTGTGACGTCTATTGCGATTATAAATTGTCGGAATGGGGTGCTGAAATTGTCTTTTGGAAATTTAAATTTCAAACTGAATTTTTTTTATGCTAAAAAACAACATGCACCATCAGATGATTTTTATGCAGTTCATATGATTGACACTCATGTGGATGGTGCACCTCCATGTATTTGTTCTGATGATTCACTTGCGATTCCTTTCATTAACCCTAATGTGCGCAGTAGGACCACAGATGGATTGAATGTTGGATTAAAAGATCCAGGATAAGTTGGACAGATGGAGTTTCGTCTGGTTGAAGACGTTAAACTTAGCGCTTGGTGGGAGGCAACCCACGTATTCAGGTGTATTCTCTCCTTTTCTTCTTTTCTTTGTTATGTCATCATTGTCATTTTCTATTTTGTGTACATTGAAGACAATGTTCATAATAGGTTTGAGGGAGGGAATATTGCTTGCATAAATAAATAAATAAAAAATAAAATAAATAAAAAATAAAAAACCATAATTTTTTTATTAGTTTTAGGTTGTTTGTTAGTACTTTTTATAAGTTTTGATAGTTTATCCCGTGATAATGCATGCTTCAATTGTTAAGTGATTAATTTGCATTGGAAGTGTGAGTAAGTATACTGGAGGATATAAACACTTAACTGAGAATATCTTTCTGTTACAGTCTTCTTGGAACATGTGCTTGAGCTAATCAAACTCATTCACACACACTAGTACATAAAATAATATCCTCTAGAGATATGTTGAATATTAATCTTCAGTGAGATGTCTTTAGTTAGAGTCATTAGTTTATATGTGGTTATCTGTTGAGCTTAAAAGATCATGATAGACCATTTACTTGGCAATGGCAAGGGCTTGGAACCAGAAATAGGTTGAGAGCATAATACAACCTGGACAAGTTAAGATGCGATGGAAAATATGAATGCTAAAATGAAAAATGAAAAAAAGGAGAAAACAAAAAGAAAGCCGGGGTTGCTTGACTATTATAGGATTAACTTAGGCTAATGCTCGGGCTCAAAGTGGTCTATACTTGAAACCTAATGCCCTAAGCCAACTAGCTAGGAGTCATTAGCCTGAGTCATTGTTAAACCTAAGCATCTTGAAGTCAGGCCTTACACAATCCTACTGAAAAAAGAAAAAAAAAGTCTATGGTGTATTATCCTCTCAAATCTAGAATGTTGGACTCGAATGAGATGAGCAGGCATTTGTGCTATCATGAACCTAAAGATTACGACGACTATGTGGATTCTGATGTTCTTTGATTAATGGGTCACATTGGATCTGTGTGAAACAGAGATTTAGAATGTACGACTATAAATGTTCTACACTTTTTTACTATTTATATTATCATGCTATATCATATTTGACCAGAAATTTTCAAGATGAAAGTGTGGAATAAAACCACTTACTTCAGGGCTTCTATATTCCCGTTGATTATGAACCAAGTACGTGTGGTTGGTTTTCTCAAGCATTGTGGTTTGCATTTGTCGGGATAATAGGTTGATTATTTTGCAATGTTTTATTTTGTTTTGTTTTATTTGTACTTAGGTTAATAAATACATGTTTGTGGGTAGCATGGCTACAAACCCTCATGAAACACAACTCGTCCTGCTAGGGACACCTAGAGGTTTAACGGCTTGTTGCATACGCTCAATGCAATTGTGTTCCCTACGAAAGTGGCGTTTACTTTTCTACTTTAGTCTCTTGTTTCTTTTAGTCCTTAAGTGTGTTTTGTTTTGTTTTGCTAGGGACTAGCAAAATGTAGGTTTGGCACATATGATCTACACATGAAATATGCATTTTATTAGCTCCTAAACTTATATTTATGTTAGTGTTTGATTAGATTTAGTAATACTTTAATGTAGTTTTTGGTTTTTGTAGAAAAACAAGAGTAAGATGCAAAAATAAGGTGAAAAGTGACTCTAATGGTTGAATCTTTATAACTTCGTTTGCATATCTCTGATTGGACTGATTCAAGTCTCATGTTAAAGTATAAGAAGTCAGCTTTCCAAGGCTACTGACTGCGTGCAATTCAGAGTTCAGAGCAAAAAGTGATGACCATTGAAAAATTGGGCTAAAAAGTGAAACCGAGAGAACTATCGATCGACAACAGGTGATCGATCGCATTTGTAGGAAAATATGAGATGCACGAAACTGAGAGAACGATCGATCAGCAGCCAATGCAATCGATCGGTGGATGCATTAAATAATGAAGGGATGTAGCGATCGATCGGCCCGTATTGGTGATCGATCGCCGTATGCACAAAAGTGAGTTTTGACCTATTTTGACTTGGATTTGGAAGGGGTTTTTTGTGTTTTCTTCCCAACTATATAAATAGGCCTTATGAGGAATGTGTAGAGTATTGGAGAACCTATTTTGGAGGCTAGAGCAAAAGAGAGAAGAAGAAGAAGATGATGAAGATCTTGATGGTGATTTCTTCCCCAATGCAAGGCTAAACTATTTTCCAAGGCGTAGATGAAGCCCAATAGACTTATTGTATAGTCTTTTTTTCTTATATAATATTTTAATCTAGTTGGTATATGACTCTTTATTATACAATCAAAGTTAGTTTATTGAGTTTGTTCTTTGTACTCGAAAGAGACAAGAGTGAATTAATTAGATTTCAATCTGAAAGAGCACTTGCATGTCAGAGGAACGTGAGTGATCTGAAGTGTCACATATTAATAAATATTCATTGGTTTATACTCGAGAGAGATAGATCATAATTCTATATTTTAATTGATTTATGTGTTACGTTCGAGAGGAGAGTACTATTATTTGAATTGACAAGTATATGTCCAAGAGGAATATGCTAGCCAATTAGTAATTTATTTAAAAAAATGAGAGAGACGATACACTAGTTTATTGTGGTGGATTCGAAACCTTGGTCTTTCCCATATTGAATAAATCCCAGCTTAGTTTAGTAATGTTCATTGTTTTCTCTTAATTAATTAAACAAACTACAACTTTTCTTTTGAATTTGGTAGAGTATTCATCCGTCCCTGAGGTTCGACAACCCTTTAATACTCGTTGTAGTACATAATTGCCTTGTGCACTTGCAAGGGTTTAATTTTAAACGATCAACATACACGTGCCTATCAATTCTAAAATAAAATGTCTCTAAAAAGAAAAAACTCCTACTCTAGCTAACTCTTGTGTGATCACCCGTGTCCCCAATACTTCTAACTTACTCCTCTACTCTTGTGGACAAAAGGTAGAGCTAGGTATAGACTACTAAGTAGGAAGTCTATAACCAATAATAATGCATTAACATACAATCATATAAGAGTCACCTACAACAAGTTTTAACACATTCATAATATTTTTCCATTTTCTGTATTCTCTCTAAACATATTAATATTTAAGTTAGTCTACTTCTTTGCCTTGATATACTCTCAAGGTCTAATATATATGATCACTCTCTTGTGGGATTCCTATAACACCCTAACACAATTTCGTATAGATGGAGTAAAATCTTGTCGGCGGAAGAGAATAAATACTTCATTCAAAATTCATAAACATTGGAGTCGAACCACGAGCCCATCAAACATTCAAAAGCTCAATTTATCACATCGTTGGGGCATTACCTTTTGGAATCAATTTTCAAACATAACATTAATTGAAACCATAATTCTATATTTTTATTTAAATCATCGATTAAAAAGGGTCTTGGGTTGATGCATACATGAATCATAATAAAATAATATCTTGTTACAATAAATGTTCTTGGCACACACACGTGCCTAAGTTTAATCAAAGTAAATTTCATCTAAAAAGAAATAGCTCCTACTGCACCTACTATATTTAGCGATCACTCGCATCCCAATACTCCTAAGCTTACTCCTCTAAACCTGTTGACAAAAGGTAAAGCTAAGTATAGACTAAGAAGGAAAGTCTATAACTAATAACATTTAATATCATACAAATCACACAAGAATAAGCTACAACAAGCATTAAAATATTCATAATATTTTTGCATTTTTTGCATTCCCACTAAAATATTTTAATACTAGAGTTATTCTGTCACTTAACATTTATCTATTTTCAAGGTCTAATACTTAGGATTACTCTCTTGTGGAATTTCCCCTTAACACTTACTTTCTTCTTTTTAGCTCTCATTGGACATACCAACAAATGAGTCAAGAAAAGAATGCATCGCTCCCCAATGTTTAGGTGTTCGGGCACCATGAACTTTGCCACTTGTGGATTCTTCGGCCCCCAGGATGGCCAATTATAGTTTAGGTCTATTCTTATTTTGCTCTTGTGTGGATACTTTCTAATTCTTTCTCTCCCGGTCCATGCTTTGAACTATAATACCTTCTTGTTTCTTTTCTCATCTCACTATTTCTTTATATAATATAGATTTATGACATATTATCCATACCTAAACACATTGGTTTATTGTCCTAACTCTTATAGTTCCAAGACAATTCCCTAATCACAGTGTCACATCAATCACTACGTAGCCTTATAACAACTCCTTATTATGAAATTCATCAACTTGTTCTGCTATCTTGCCCATTCAGCTCACTGCCTCCTGCACAATAGTCTTTTTCCGACGACTCCTGTGCTCTTTACAGTAAGACTTAATTTCTAAAATTTTTATTGATACGGGAGTCTAGTTTCTAACACCACTGATTTTATATTTTTCCGATTTTATTTGAATTAGGTATGAATTATTTACTACCGACTGTCAGCACATAAACAGTTCTGGCCGAGATTAGGACTCTTAATTAAATTTGATTATCTTACTTAATAACACATTATAATTAATAATACATCAATAACAGACCATATGCTCTCCTCCTAGACTAATTTCAAAACCTACAAATATCTGGAATTACTAAAGTTCACTCCTTTCTTGTGTTCGTCTATATATAACATAGTTTGTAATCATTAATACACCCCAAACAAGACAATTACTGTAAGACACACCATAAAGGCACAAACTCAACGTGGATCATCATCAACCAAACAACAACAAAACCTTTAGTCTCTGAAAAAATTAATAAAGCATTAGACTTTAGATGCGAATTCCCATCTAGAAGTGACACATGAATGCACATATGATTTGTGATGCACTACGCATAGAATTAAATACACAACTCATTTATCTCACAAGAATCTAAACAATAACTAAGGTGTTGAATCAAAACACTTGTCAAAAACATATATAATCAAAAGAGAGAAGAGGGAAAAAACCATCCTACTTAATCCTCCAAAGATTTTGCCTTTCTACGCGTTACTCGTCTCTTCCGCTTCTTCCAAAGCTCCCGCTCCAAGCTCTCGCAAACTCCCACAAGAACAAGCCTCCAAGGAGATGGGTGAACGTGGAAAGGAGAAGGGAAAAGTCTCTGGACGTTCTAGGGTTAGCACAAGCCAATTCTCTAGTATTTATATAGAGTTGTGGGAGAATCCATTCTCAAACTAATCTTCCAAATCATGGACACTTTCAACCAATGGGAAGGCTTCACAATCCTCCTAGAGACATGCAAAACAAGTCCAATTGGGATTTGGTATCTTTTCAAAGTAAATCCACTCCAAAGATAAGCTAGAAATCGTAAAACCGCAACCGGTGATCGATCGGCTATACGGCGATCGATCGTCGTATGCGTTGTTTTACACTACCACGTTACAGCCGATCGATCGCCATTACTGCCGATCGATCACTTTACGCGAAACAAAACATTCGCAAATCACAGTAACTACGATCGATCATTTTGATACGGCGTCGATCGGTTCAGCTTGCCGATCGATCGGTTCTTATAGCAATCGATCGCAGCCACTTTCGATCAAAATTCAATTTCTCATATCTTTTTACCCCGAACTCCAAATCGCGTATACTAGGTAGCGTTAGAAAGCTCTTCTCACCAAGTTTAATTTCCACAAGGCAAAACACGACCAAATCAAATATTAAGAGGGTCAAAGTTGGGTTTTAAAATACTTACTAATTTTCTGGGTGTTACAATAATCATACAACTCACTAAATTATGATAGGTAATTCAATCATTCAAATAATCTTCAAAGAATCATGTTTTACATCATTCAAAATACATCATAGTGAACCCAACGTGAATCTCATGATTATCACATAAGGAAATACAGATCTATATGGTCACTAGTTATCTTACCTAGATTCCAACAATCTGAATCAGAGATACTCTTCTCCTTCTCATAGCCTCAAATACTAGTCTTCTTGCCTCCTTCTAATCCTGGGATGTGCAAAGAATGGATCAATTATAATTAAAAATCCTTTTTATACCCCATACTTAAGTCTAATCTCATTAGAAAACCATATGGACTAAAATGTGTCGAACCATCAACACGTGACCATGAAGACAATTTGATGTCAATGCCTTTTTATTGGTGGTTTACAAAAATGAAATTTTAGTTGCTTTCCAACTTACAATTTTTCTGGGTCATGTGGAATTCTCCTTCGCACTTACTTTCTTCTTTTCGATCCCATTAGTTGCGTCCAACAGACGAGTCCCCAAAGGAATTTCTGGTTCCTCATGATTTGGATATGCAGGCACCATGAACTTCACCGCAAGTCTGCATGCATTCATAATCTCTTGTAGATTCTTGGGCCTTCAAGATGGTCAATCATGGTCTGGACCTATTTCTTCTTTTCATCTTGTGACAACACGGATACGCCCAATTATTTCTCTTTAAGTCTATGCTTTGAACCATAATACTTTCTCATCTCTTTTTCTCATCTCACTATTTCTTTCTATAGTGTAAATTTATGACATATTACTCAAGCCTAAGCACAATAGTTCATTGTCCTAACTCTTAAGATTCCAAAACAATTCCCTAATTACAATATCATAAATATCACCAGGTAATATAACCCTTGAATAATTCCTTATTCCAAAATTCATCATTCTGTTATGTTATCTTGCCCATCGACAACTCGCCACCGACACATGTTGTGTCTATAGATTTTGTCGATGGTTCATAGAATAGAAATTCTACTTTCTTTTCTGCAATACTCAAAATTCATAGAGTATTATTGCCCTATACTATAGCAAAGCAAATGCAAACAACTCATATTTCTATTATTGTTTTGGGCCATCGACACAATTTGGTGTCGGTGATAATGTGTCAGTGACCCAGACAGAGTTAAAACTGTTGTTTCCTATTTCATTCAAATTCTATTCTTTTCATGTAAGGATCATCACTTTAGCATAACAGTAACTATGAAACTCATTCAATTCATTACTGCATAGTTCCACATTCAAATCATCATGCTTTCTTATCATAAATACATTTACATCGCATCATACTACCAAACATGTGAAATTCTATTTTCGATCATACAATCCTTTCGTCATATTCTTCTGTCTAATTGCATGGCCTCATGAGCTAAGGCATTACATCAGCCTTTTTGGAGACATAATTTATAAACATAGCATGCTAGATAACTATACAACTCATTTAATAAAAAAAAACATTCAAGCATGCATATAATCTTGAAAGGAACGTGTTTTTTCATCATATATACAGATCACAACCAACCAAATGAGTATCTCATGATTTGATCATAAGGAAAACATAGATCCATATGGTCACTAACTTTCCTACCTAGATTCTGACAATCCAAAGCTGGGATCCTCTTTTCTTCCTATCCTCAAACTTTAGTCTCCTTTGCATCCTTCATATCCTAGGACGTGCAAAGAATAGTTCAATTAGGGTTAAAATCATTTTTATAAGTCTAATCACGTCAGAAAACCATTCGGACCAAACTGCCCCAAACCATAGACACATGGCCATCAACAAAATTCAATGTTGATGCCTATTTGTCGGTGGATTGCATAAATAAAATTTTAGTTGCTTTTAAACTTACAATTTTTCTGGGTCTTACATCCTTCCCTCCTTGAAGGGAATCTTGCCCTCAAGATTCAAATAGTTCGGGATATGACCTTTGCATATTCTCTTCTACTTCCCAAATTTCTGATTCCACATTTTGATTCCTCTAGCGGATTTTGTTTATATACAAAAGTGTTCAAGAAAAAGTCTAAGGTTGGAATACGACTAGCTCCAACAAATAAAAAGTCTAAGCAGAGAAAAAGAAAGAAGAAAAAGTTCATGATGAATGAGTCAAGCTCAAAAGAAGAGTCCAAGGACAAAGCGTGAACGGCCCAAATGTGGAAAAAGTTTGGCCGTTTGGGGCGTGATTAAAAGCAAAACATCCAGATGCTAATGGTAACTTCCAGATGGGATGTTTTGCTACACTGTAGCATCTGGATATTTTATATATCCAGCTGATACACCTCAGGAGGTGTTTCAGCTGGATGTAAAAATCCACATGGATGCTACAGTATATATCCAATATCCAGTCTGGATATTTTGCTATAATCACGCCCCAAACGGCCCAAACATATAGAAGGAATCCAATGCTAGAAGAGTGACTAGCTCCCAATGTGAAAAAAAATCCAAACAAAGAAAGAAGAAGTCTAGAGATTAAAACACCACGTCCAAACACAAAGCATCTACAACCAAACTTCCAAAATGCCATGAGAGGCCTCACCTCGAAAGAAGCAATCTTACAAGAAAAATGAAAATGGGTTATGTGAGACCTCAAAAGTTTCACTCCCCAACCAGTCAATTTATAGTAGACTGCCACCAAAATGACAAAACTAAAAATAAATTGGCTAAGTGAGACCCCGGTGAGTCCCACATCAAAACTAGCCACTTCATAATGAAATTGCCAATGTGAGGACTGATGACCTCACATCAAAATATGCCACTTTAAAGCAAAATTTCTCAAATTGGGCAAGGAAGGCACACAAGCATTGCATAAAATCAAATACGCATAAAACCAAAATAGCTAAGCAAGGTCTGGTCTATAGGCTTCACATCAAAACTAGCAACATAAAAAAATCATAGGCCTCAACTAATGGTAACTTCATATGATACGTGGCTCCTTCCCACATAAAAGTAGAAGTCTTTGACGGCCCGCATGAGGGAAAGCTAAGTCACCACATCTCATTCCCAAAACTTCATCAAGTCACCCCCATAAACTAAACTCAAAATGGCGATGTGGGATGTGTAACTCTCACATAAAACTACTCAGTCAAATTTCAAAATGGTTACGTGAGACGTATAACTCTCACATAAAACTGCAATGTGGGACGTGTAACTCTCACAAAAAACATGTCATAAAACTGAAAATGGCTACGTGAGACGTGCAAGTCTCACATAAAATCAGTCATACCAAATTCAAAATGGCTACATGAGACATGTAAGCCTCGCATAAAATCAATCACCCCTAAGTTTCAAAATAATTGTGTGAGACGTGTAGACCTTCATAAAATCAGCCATGCAAAGAATCTGAAACTCATAATTAATGTTCTTCATAAAGACACGTGGAAAGAAACTAAAAGTTCTCTGAAAAAGCAAAAATATTTTAAATAAAAAAAAACCTATGTATGAATGAATGTGAGAAAGATAAGTAGGCCCACCTCCATTCCGTCCAAACCACCTCCAAAGCTCCACTTCAAAACCTCCCTAAACCAACTCAAACTCCCCTACTACCTCAAACTGGCCCACTCCTCCCACTCACCCACTTCCCTCATCAATCCATCCTCCATCCTTCTCACCCAACCTCTATAAATACTCCTCACTTCGACGTAGAGGGGGTTGGCATTCGAAGTCTAAAAGCAAGCTTCAAGCACTCTAAAAATAGAAGCCTTTAGAAACCCCCAAAACTCCATAGCCCACCAAAAATTGCATAAAACCAAAATCGGACCATCTTCCCCAAGATCCTTGTCAAAAGTCAAAGACACCAAGTTCAAGACAGCCAAAATCCTGCACAAAGCAAGAGGAAGAATAGAAATCCAGAATCAAGGAAGATGGCCTCTCTTCTGTGAGAGAATTTTTGTTCTTGTATTTTTTTATATATTATTCCAAAATTTGTAGCCACTTCTCTTTGCACTTTTTTTTCTGTGAGAGAATTTTTGTTCTTGTATTTTTTTATATATTATTCCAAAATTTGTAGCCACTTCTCTTTGCACTTTTTTTAAAAAAAAAAACCGATAGCACAGCCCTCAATTAACCCAAAACCCACAGCCACGTATTACACCCTCCAATCACTCCTTTAATTACCAAAACACCGCCAACCCCCGCACGTCTGCTACTTTTATATGAAAAATTATTAGGTACATGGTGGGTAGGGGGAACAATGTGCTCATCACTAATACGTGATGAACACGACTCCCCTGCTTGTCATGATGGCCACAAGGGACCCATAAGCTCTGTGACCAGAAACACGTTTAAAACGCGTATAAAACGCGTTTTACGCGTTTCAGCCACTCAGCCGTAAAACTCCCCGTTTAAAACGGGAAAACGTGTTTTTTCCGAAATAAACGCGTTTTATCCCGATAAACGCGTTTAAACACGTAAAACACATTTTTTATTTAAAGTGCAACTCCTTTTTTAAATGTGCAACTTTGCAATATATTATTATTTAACATTTATATCTATTATATTAATTTTTTATTTTTATTATTTTTCCGTTTTTGTCACGTTATTTTCCCGTATATTCTGTTTTCTGCCGTTTTGTTCCGTACGCTTACCACGCCGTTTTATTGCCGTACCCGTACTTTGTCACTTAGCCCATAAGCAGGGGAATCGTGCTCATCAAGCACCGCGTACCTAATAACTTCTCCTTTTATCTACCTCCTTAGCCAGAAGTTGCAGGCCAGCAAGCGGCGAGCGAGAATCTGATGGGCGGCGCTCGGCCAGGAACCCGACGGAGGTGGACATGGTGAAGTGCCAAACGAACGTCCCGGTGATACTGTGGTTCTCTGGCATGGACTGCCGGGACTCGACTAGAAAGAGGCAAGGGGTGCAACTGTAAGTAAACTTAATTAACATACAACATCATAATTAGTAATAGAATATACTTGAATCCATAGCAAAAACGATGAGGAGAGGTTTCTCTCCCTTGCCCTAAACTTTCTGACGATCTCCTTCTTAAGATGGAATTACTATCGTCTGGTTATTCAAGCGTGGGTGGAGAGAGGATCAACTCCTCTATTTATACTTAAGTAACCACGTCCATCAAGTGGTTATCACTTTCATACCCTTAACCAATTAGAATTAGGATAACTAGTCTTGTAATTTCATTAGTTATCATGTGGGACCACTTAAGAGTAATTAGGGAATTACTTACATTCTCCCATTTGGTCCGAATGATAATTATCATAATAATAACAAGACAACATAAGGTGCACAAGATTATCCATTCAGATTGGTCACATAAGACTATAATTAAACAAACTACTAATACGAGTCATGGCGGTTCTATGTCTTTAGACGACACGGTCCCATCCATGTACCACAATATTAAATAATATGTTCAATATAGTATTTAAAAGAGGAAATCATAAGAGCCCATTTAATGTCTCTACAAATTGAGACTAGTCCTGTCATAAATATTTATTCATTCACATCGATGCATATTATGGACAGGAAAAAACAGAAACACGTTTATTGATATCAAAGTGTAATAGAGCAGAAACATCATCATAAGTAAAGCACGATTCATACCATTATGGATTAGTCTCAAGACCCATTCTATTGACATGTTCGATAAAGGTCTTTGGAGGTAATCCTTTCGTTAATGGATCGGCAATCATAAGGTTAGTACTAATTTGTTCTATAAACACTCTTTGTTTCTGAACTTCTTCTTTAACAACAAGAAGCTTTAATTCCATGTGCTTTGCTCCTTTAGAGTACTTGTCGTTTTTTTAGAAGATAACTGCTGCGGAGTTATGACAATAAATTTTCAGTGGCCGATCAATAGTGTCAACAATACTAAGCCCTGAAATAAAATTCTGCAACCATAAAGCTTGAAGTGTGGCTTCATAGCATGCCACAAATTCAGCCTCCATAGTGGATGAAGCAATGATAGATTCTTTTCCACTTTTCCATGATATGGCTCCTCCAGCAAGCATAAATAAGTAGCCAAATGTGGACTTTCGATCATCAACACATCCAGCAAAATCAGAATCTGAGTAGCCAATAACCTCAAGATTCTCAGACTTCCTATATATGAGCATGTGATCTTTTGTTCCTTGCAAGTACCTCATTACTTTCTTTGCAGCTTTCCAGTGATCCAATCTAGGATCCTTTTGATATCTTCCTAGCATACCAGTAGCAAAACTGATATCTGGCCTTGTACAGGTTTGTGCATACATTAAACTTCTAACTGCAGACAAATATGGAATTCCCTCCATCTCTTTCCGTTCCCATTCATTCTTTGGACATTGCATAAGGCTTAATTTATCCCCTTTATGAATGGGAACTGGGCTTGATGAGCACTTTTCCATTCCAAATCTCTCTAAAATCTTTTCTATATAGGCTTTTTGAGACAAACCCAACATTCCACGTGAACGATCCCGGAATACTTCTATTCCAATCACGTATTTTGCCTCACCCATATCTTTCATTTCGAAATTTTTAGAGAGAAAGTCTTTGGTTTTATACATTAATCCAAGGTTATTGCTTGCAATTAATATATCATCGACATACAAAATCAAGAATATGAATTTACTCCCACTGACCTTTAGATAAATACATCGATCAAATATGTTTTCTTTAAATCCAAAGGAAGTAATGGTATCATTAAACTTAAGGTACCATTGTCGGGAAGCTTGCTTAAGTCCATAAATTGATTTCTTAAGTTTGCAAGCTAAATGCTCTTTTCCTTCAATAGAGAATCCTTCAGGTTGGTCCATATAAACTTCCTCATCTAAACTTCCATTTAAGAAAGCTATTTTCACATCCATTTGGTGGAGCTCTAAATCATAATGAGCAACCAACGCTAAAATAATTCTGAGTGAGTCCTTTTTGGATACAGGAGAGAAGGTCTCTTTATAATCAAAGCCTTCTTTTTGAGTAAATTCTTTGGCCACAAGTCTAGCTTTATATCGTTCTATAGTACCCTTTGAGTCACGTTTGGTCTTAAAGATCCATTTACAACCTACTTTCTTGTATCCTTTGGGTAATTCAATGAGTTCCCAGACTTCATTTTGGACCATTGAATTTAACTCATCATTCATGGCTTCAATCCATTTTTCAGAATTAATACATTCTATGGCTTGTGAAAATGAAACCGGATCATTAGATGTCCCAATATCATAATCAGATTCTTGTAGATAAACCATATAATCATTAGAAATAGCTGGCTTTCTGATCCTTTCAGATCTTCTTAAGCCTATTTGTGGTTCTTCTACTACTTGCTCATTGATGACAGTATCATTATGGAGTGTTGAAGGAACAGTAAGTTGTGGCTCATTAATTTGTTGTTCTTGATTGACAGGACATGTACCCTAACTTCTTTAATTGCCACATTTTGTGTTGTAGCACTCCCACTGATTTCACCATTTTCCAAGAATCTGGCATTACCGGTCTCAACAATTCTTGTACTATTGTTAGGACAGTAAAACCTATACCCTTTGGATTTTTCAGGGTAACCAATAAAGTAACCACTGATTGTTCTTAAGTCCAATTTCTTTTCATGTGGATTATAAATTCTCACTTCTGCTGGACAACCCCAAACATGCAGGTGTTTTAAACTGGGTTTCCTTCCAGTCCATAACTCAAATGGAGTCTTTGGAACTGCCTTACTAGGAACCCTATTTAACAAATAAACAGCAATTTTAAGTGCATACATCCACATAGATAAGGGTAAAGTGGAATTACTCATCATACTCCTAACCATATCCATAAGAGTACGATTCCGCCTTTCAGCCACACCATTCTGCTGAGGCGTTCCAGGCATAGTGTATTGAGCACATATACCTTTGCTTTCAAGAAGTTTAGCAAATGGGCCTGGGTGTTGCCCTAATTCATCATATCGCCCATAGTATTCACCACCTCTATCATACCTTATGATTTTCACCTTTCTGTCTAATTGTCTTTCAACCTCAGTAATGTACACCTCAACGGCGTTCATTGCTTGAGATTTATCATTTAATAAATAGACATAACTATAACGTGAAGAATCATCTATAAAGGTGATAAAATACTTTTCTCCACCAAAAGATGGAGCATCAAAGGGCCCACAAATATCTGTATGGATAATTTCAAGAGGTTCCTTACTTCTTGTGGCACCTTTCTTTGTGTGTTTGGTTTGTTTGCCTTTAATACAATTTACACACACATTGAGATCAGTAAAATCAAGATTACGAAGAATCCCATCTTTTACTAATCTCTCAATTCTTTCTCGGGAAATGTGTCCCAACCTTCTATGCCACAAGTTTGAGGAATTTTCATTAATAAGGCTACATTTAGCACCAACAGAAGTATGTAGTGAAAGTAGTGAAGCAGCAAAGTAATCATCAAGATTAAGTCTATATAAGTCATCACATAAAATACCAGAACCAACACAAGAAGCATTCTTAAATAGGCTAAAATGCTTATTCCCAAACTTAAATGTGTATCCATCAACATCAAGTTTCGACAAAGAAACTAGATTTCTAGAAACTGTAGGAACATAAAGAGTTTCAAATAAATCTAAATGATGTCCACTATCGAGGAACAGCCGATAAGTGCCTACGGCTTCAATGGGAACTTTATCCCGATTTCCCATGAACAGGAATTTCTCCTTTAGGTTTGTGGCTCGGGTTGTAAGAAATCCCTGCAAAGTGTTGGAAACATGAGTGGTAGCTCCAGAATCTACCCACCAAGTATTAGAAGGAACTTCAGTAAGGTTAGATTCAAAAACATAAGTTGAATCAATACCTTTCTTTTGGAACCAGTCTTTCCTTTTCTGGCAATTTTTCTGAAGGTGGCCAAACTTTCTACAGAAGTAGCACTTTATGCCCCTTTCCTTCTGAGGATGATCGTCGTATGACTTGGTCAGCACATATCTTAAACAGGTCAGGGTCATCCCAGTAATAATGTTTGACTCGTGAGAAAAATAAGTCTTTATCATGTTTAGACCAAAAGGTTGGGATTTGACCCACAGCAAGATAATTCACAATATGTGCAAACCAAGGTGGAGATGTAGTGGAGACAGCAAAGAGCTGCTCATCAGGGAATGAATCTCTTAGAGGGTCATGGCTGTGCAAATCAGGAATAGGAATTCTGGATAGATGATCAGCCACGACATTCTCAGAACCCTTTTTATCTTTAATCTCAAAGTCAAATTCCTGGAGGAGTAAGATCCAACGAATCAGCCTCGGCTTGGCATCCTTCTTAGAAAGAAGGTACCGCAAGGCTGCATGATAAAAAAAAATAATGATCTTACTCCCCAAGAGATATGACCTGAACTTATCCAATGCAAACACAACAGCAAGCAACTCTTTTTCTGTGGTAGTATAATTCAATTGTGCATCAGTGAGTGTCTTGCTCGCATAATAGATAACATGAGGAATTTTGTTGATGTGTTGGCCTAACACTGCCCCTACAGCAAAATTAGATGCGTCACACATTATTTCGAAGGGCAGTGTATAGTCAGGGGGTTTAATGATAGGGGAGCTAGAGAGGAGGGTTTTGAGCTTTGTAAAAGCTTCTTTGCACGACTCATCAAATTCGAAAGGCACGTCATGACCTAAAAGGTGACATAGTGGACGTGATACCTTACTAAAATCTTTGATAAATCGACGATAAAACCCTGCATGGCCAAGGAAGGACCGTATTTGCTTAACTGATGTAGGTGGTGGTAAATTAGCAATCAGGTCAACCTTGGCCTTATCAACCTCGATACCCTTTTTTGATATAACATGTCCAAGCACAATCCCCTGTTGAACCATGAAATGACTCTTTTCCCAACTTAACACTAAGTTTGTTTCCTCACAACGTTTTAAAACCAAAGCAAGGTTGTGCAAGCATTCATCAAAACAAGTGCCGAACACTGAAAAATCGTCCATGAAAACTTCCAAAAATTTATCAATCATGTCAGAAAAGATGGACATCATGCATCGCTGAAACGTAGCAGGGGCATTACAGAGACCAAAAGGCATTCTTCGATACGCAAATGTACCGAAGGGGCATGTAAAAGTCGTCTTTTCCTGATCCCCTGGAAAAACTGGCACTTGATTATATCCTGAGTACCCATCTAAAAAGCAATAAAACTCTTGGCCCGCTAATTTCTCTAGGATTTGGTCAATGAATGAGAGAGGGAAATGGTCCTTACGGGTATTGGAGTTCAGCTTCCTATAATCAATGCATACCCGCCATCCCGTGGTCTCTCTCACAGGTACAAGTTTACCCTCTGAGTTTGGTTTTACTGTGATGCCCGATTTTTTTGGTACAACTTGGATAGGACTCACCCACTCGCTGTCAGAGATAGGGTATATGATACCTGCATCTAGAAGTTTCACTATCTCTTTCATCACCACCTCTCTCATGTGAGGGTTCAACCGTCTCTGCCCCTCCCTAGATGGTTTAGATTGGTCCTCCAGGTTTATGCGATGCATGCACACAGAGGGGTCTATACCCCGGAGGTCAGCCACTGTCCACCCTATAGCTCGCCGGTGTGTGGTAAGGATCTCCAACAACTGGGCTTCCTGGTCAATAGATAGGCTAGATGAGATTATTACAGGAAGGGTGTTGTTGGGTCCTAGGAACACGTATTTTAGAGAGCTAGGAAGGGGTTTCAGCTCAACTGTAGGTGGGGATTCTATGGAAGGTTTAAGTGGTGAGGCGGTGGACACGGGAAGAGGGTCAGGGTGGGGTCGCCATGGGGTATGTCCAGGATATAGGGCAGCCACTAAATGGTGATGGACCTCCTCGAGGTCAGGTGTGCCCTCATATGCTTCTAGCCAGTCATAGAAAAGGGTATGCTCTAAGGCATCCTTAAGCACAACAAAGGGGAGGTACTCCTGAACTAGGTCATCTACCATCAGACACGCAGCGTCGCTAGAGGGTTGTTGGGAAGCACTAAAAATGTTTAATTTAACTTTCATATTTCCAAACGAGACGTTCATGAGCCCTGACCTACAGTTAATGGTGGCATCGACTGTAGCTAGGAAGGGGCGACCAAGGATAACAGGAATCTGGGATTTGGAGTAGGCAACTTGTTCCATATCTAAGACTACAAAGTCAACAGGGAAGTAGAACCGGTCAACTCCTACAAGAACGTCTTCTATAACACCTCTGGGTCGGCGAATGGATCTATCTGCTAACTGAAGGGTGACTGAGGTAGGCTGTAACTCTTCTAAACCAAGTTGTTCGTATACGGAGTACGGGAGGAGGTTGACACTGGCCCCTAAATCCAAGAGAGCTTGACTAAGGGTATGGTCACCTATGACAATAGAGATAACAGGGACACCTAGGTCCTTAAATTTTGGTGGCATTTCACTGGTCAGCAAAGAGCTCACTTGGTTAGTCAAAAAGACCTTTTGGGTGATGTTGGATTTGGCTTTCCTCTTTTGGGTGCATAGGTCTTTCAGGAACTTGGCATAGGCAGGTACTTGTTTGATGGCATCTAATAAGGGAAGGTTTATCTTGACCTGCTTGAACACCTCTAACATTTCCTCTATTCTTTGATGGGACTTACTAAACGGGGAGGGTTTGTTGAGGCATTGGGGAAAGGGAGCCCTAGGGATATAGGATTTTTCATTGGTTGGTTCCGTAGGGGTATCCTGCTGTGGTGGGGGACTCAATGGAACAGGTGGGGTAGGAGTGGTTTCTTCAGGTGTATCTGGGGAAGATGTTTCACTCGCAATACCCATGGATGGTTTCCTAACCTGATTATCAACTTGCTTACCACTCCTTAAGGTAGTGATAGCCTGTACCTGCTCATTTGGGTAATGGGAACCTTCGACGGCAAACTGTCCTCTAGGGTTCTGCTGTGGTTGACTTGGCAAGGTACCTGCTTCCCTACGGTTCATGGATTGGGCCAGCTGTCCCAATTGGGTTTCTATTTTGGCAATGGATTGTGTATGAGAATGAACAAGCTGGGCTTGGGTTCGTAGCTCACCTTTCAGCTCCTTGTGTTTGGATTCTATCTCAGTTTTTATATCAACTTTTATTTCAGTTTTCATCTCAGTTAAGGCGGCTAGCATTTGGCTCATTTGGTCTTCTAGGGATAGTTTCCTATTGGCTTGGCCAACTGGGGGAACTGTGGCTGGCTGGTAAGGCTGAGCATGGTTTTGGAATTCCTGTCTTGGGGCCTGATTGAAAGTGGGCCCCTGATTGGGTTATTTCCAGGCGAAATTGGGATGATTTCGCCACCCCGGGTTATAGGTATTTGAGTAGGGGTTATTGGCTCTAGGGTATCCTTGTGCAAAGTTGGCATGCTCCTGTACAAGATCTGGATATTGGGAGGTAGAGGGGCAGTCAACTATAGTGTGCATAGGGATGGCACAAATGGTGCAGGCATCATGAGAGGTTGGCGTAAATGGTGGAGTCTGTGTGAAAAACCTGTCAAACCTCTCTGTAAGGGATGCCACTTGGTGTTCTAGGCTCGTGGTGGCTTTGACATCATATATGCCTCCCCTTGAGGCATTCCTACCAGGCATATGGCCTTCAGATCTATAGAGGGTAGCACTGTGTAAAGAGTTCTCGCTCAGGTCCTCTAGTAGATCCCAAGCATCATCCGGGGTTTTCTTCATGAATGTGCCTCCACAAGAGGCATCTATTAGGGTCTTATGCTGATCGCACACACCCTCATGAAATCTCTGTACTAATTGCCACTTGGGCACATTATGGTGGGGACAGGACCGGAGTAAGGCTTTCATCCTCTCCCAGCTTTCATGGAATTGTTCATTAGGTGTCTGGGTAAAGGTGATGATTTCATGGCGGATCTTATTGGTCTGCCCCACAGGAAAGTATTTCTTGAGGAATTCAGCCTGAAGTTCCTCCCAAGTGGAAATAGAGTTATGCTCAAGAGAATATAGCCACTCCTTGGCTCTATCTTTTAAGGTGAAGGGGAACAACCTAAGGCGCACCTGGTCATCAGATAGTGTAAGTTTAAAAGTTGTGTTAACCTCTAGGAAATTTTGTAGGTGCCTATAGGGGTTCTCATTTAATTGGCCATGGTAGGTGGGCAGCATCTGGATGATGTTGGGCTTAATTTCAAAATTAGCCACATTTTCTGGCAAGATTATGCAGGAGGGAGAGGTGTAGGTGGTAGGCCTGTAATAATCTTGTAAGGTACGGGCATGAGGCACTACTGGATTCTAGTTAAGGTCATTCCCACCCCCAAGGTTCATGTTGTCTGCCATAGGATGGGTTTCAAAGATTGGGTTGCTGTGAGTTCTAAAGGCTCTAGACAATCGCTCATGATAAGGGTAAAAGGCCAGGTCGGGGTTCAGGGAACGACGACCATGCATGCACAATATAAAGCAATAAAACCTGTAGCAATCCTAATAGCGACAACTAGCACGTCATGCAATCCCACAATAAAAATAGAAAACACCAAGCACCCAAATTTATCTAAAAGAGAAAGGATAAGAGAATGCAAACTCTGGGAAGGGATGGCCCTTCCAACGTTGGCGAGGATTCCACGTCTTCTCTTTATCCTGCAACAGAAGAAGAATACAATTATGCTACTGAAAAGAAATCCAATTTAAACTAAACTACTCTAAAACTAACTATGCTAAGAATTCAGTAAACTATTGTGCCGTCCCCGGCAACGGCGCCAAAAACTTGATCGTTTAAAATTAAACCCTTGCAAGTGCACAAGGCAATTGTACTACAGTGAGTATTAAAGGGTTGTCGAACCTCAGGGACGGACTAATATTTTACCAAATTCAATTGAAAGAAAGTTGCAGTTTAATTTTAATCTAGAGAAAAACAATAAAATTTAACTACTTTAAAATGGATTTTAATTAATATGGAGAAGTGCCAAAGCAGAGAATCCACCACTAAATATGCAATTACTACTCTCAATTATTATTATGCTCAAATTGACATGATATGATAATTTGTGTTCATGGTCAGACACACAAATCACAATGAATTCACTCACGTTCTTGGTCGGACACGAGAGTTCATCCACTAAAAATTAATGTAGATAATTCTATCCTTGGTCGGTGCATAGAATTATCATTTGGGCTAATGATCCTATCCTTGGTCGGGCATAGAATTAACACCAGCCTACTTTTAGCTAAGCATATGAATTAAAAAGATCTAATTTCATGCATATCAATCAAGTCTATGGTCAAGCACTCAAAAGAAACTCATGAAATAGCATTAAGCAAAATCATATCAACTGTATTAAATAAAACAATCAAGAGTAATAACACAAATCTAAGGCTTCATCTACGCCTTGGACGCGAATTTAGCCGGCCATCGGACAAGGAGAACGCTGTTGATTCGTTGTGTCATTGTGCACTATTCACCAAAAAATCAATATTCACTGTTCACAGGGTACTGTTCATGCACTGTTCATCGTCTTCCTCGCGCAGCCGTGCACTGTAGCAAATTCAAAACAGCCCAAAAAATCGTAGCTTTCTTCCCTCCTCCGGCCCTGTCTTCCTCTCCTCCGGCGGCTCCTTCTCCCTCTCTCTCTCTCTCTCTTCCGGCCGAAAACTCCGCCGGAAAGCTCTGTTTTCCGGCGGCTTCTCCTCTCTTCCAAACTCTGAAATTTCTCTGTGTAAAGCTCTTTTTTCCTCCCTCAAACCAGTCCAGTTCCTCCTCTATTTATAGGCTTCGAAAGAGTGTCCTATTCTCGTCAATTTCGGATTTGGATAAACTCAAATCCGTCACGAAATCGAAGCACGGCTCTGTTTTTAACAGAGTCTCGATTGAGCTCGGCTTCACTGTTTCTTTTCAATTTCCGGCACGATTCTCCTCTGAGCTCCGCCACGACTGCCGCCCATTCCGCCACCAGTCTCGCCGTCTTTTGTCACACCGCCGGAATCGAGAACCGCCATGGCCGTCGCTCCTGTTCTGCTCCTCTGTTCCTCCAGTTGATTCAATCGCCACCAGCAATCCCGGTCTCCGCCGCTTCAGCTTCTTCTCCCTCGCCGTCACCGGCGCCAGCGTCTGTCCTCGCCGCCCTCAAGCCTCGCCGGTTTCTCCGTCGCCGCTGTCTCGCCGGTGAAGCACAGCCCACGCCGGTGCTCGGGCTCGAGCTCTGTTTCTGGACGGCCCGAGCTTCGGCTCGGGTCGGGTTTCTATTTTCTTTTTCTTTTTAATTGAACCGGACCGGAACGGAACCGGTTCATATTCCTTTTCTATTTTTTTTCTTTATTAAACAAAAACCCGTTGTATCGATCTCATCCATCCAATCTCATCTTGACGGTTCTTCTCTTTAATCGTGCCTCTTTCGCGTGCTATATTTCAAATGATCATAACTTTTTGCTCAGAACTCCGAATTGCGAACAGTCAGTAGCGTTGGAAAGCTGACTTCGTGTACTTTAACTTGAAGCTTAAATCAGTTCCATCAGAGATATGCAATCAAAGTTATTAATATTCAATCATTAGAGTCGTGTTTTATCCCATTTCTGCGTTTTACTCTTGTTTCCTACAAAAAACCAAAAAACTATATTAAAGTAGTAGAAATTCTAATCAAACACTAACATAATCATCAGTTTAGGAGATAATAAAATGCATAATTCATGTATAGATCACATACCACGAGAACCATCATACTTCATCGTGGTTAGCTTAGCCATAAGAGTGCCTGCAAGTGACTTATCTGCAGACTTAAAACGTTCTTCAACTTTAGTGAGAAATTCTTTGGCACTTTCAGTTGGAGGGAGTGTGGTCTTAATATTGTTTGCAATTGTCATTCGCATAAACATAAAGGCTCAACCTATTTGACCTTTCCCATGCATTAAATAATGCCTTATCTTCAGTGCTGCTAGTTGCAGTAATTGCAGCAGGTTTTTCAATTCTAAGAGCGACATCAAGGTCCAAAACACCAAGGTTGAATTGGACTTGCTCTTTCCAGTCTGAAAAATTAAGGCCATGGAGCATGGGAATGGAGGAAGCATGGGAATGCAAGGAAATAGGAATTGATGCTGCAATTAAATAATCATGCTCAATACATTAGGCTATGAATTAGACATAATCAAGCACATGGATAATACATACATAAGAACAACATAACTTTGATCTACCTTTGGGAATAATCTAATGTTATGTTATTCAATGATTATGGTGTTCCCTACCACCTGTAAGAATTATTAGTCAGGTGCACACATTAAGTCGGTTCGCTACCTTTGGGTATGCGTCACCTAACTTGTACACGACCTAATAATCCTGTTCAATTCAATGATCACTAGAAGATTGGTGCACCTTTGGGCCAGCCATAATATCTAGGAATCAATAAATTGCCATTTATAAAAGTTATTCTCATCACTAACACTAGGGAATGTGTTAGGACACAATAATTGACTCATTTCTATTGACATTCCAGTTAGGCCACTTTGGTGACAAACAAACAGTAACTTAATATAGAAAATAAAGTCATGAGAAAAATATTTGCTTACGCATGTATATAATACAAGAACATTCATTCATCATCATCATTAAAATACATAAGATAATTCATAAATAATACATAAAAATACATAGCGGAAGCATTATAATGACCCGACATAAACCGCTTAAAGCCCCTTTCAATTTCATTTTTTTTTTGATAGACCGGACGGGTTCACTTCAGAAGACCGGTCCGGGTTCACTTCATAAGGTGACTCGGTTCGGTTTAGTGGGTTATCCTCTTCATGAGGATGCCCTAATTACTTTAGGGCAGCGAGCGGCGGCATGGCGTGGCCAGCCGCCGCCGCCGCCTTCCTTCGGCGGCCAAAGGCCGCTTCGACCTTCAATCCCTTCTTCCTTCAGCTGCCTGCGCCGGCGAACGGCGATCGTAACCCGCAGGAGAAGCAGCCATGGTGGCGGCGGCGACTGGATTCTGGCGCAGCCGCGACCAAGGGCCGCCTGGGCATGGTGAAGCCGATGCGGCGATCATGATGCCGGAAAACAGAGACGCCGACCTTGGACGACACTGCGGCGGCCGAAAAGGTAAGCACTTTATGGACATCGACACTTCTTTCGTTCAATTTCCGGCGCTTTCTTTCCTTTCACAGTCATGGCTGCCGCCGCCTCCACGGCGGCGAAAAGACCTTTTTTTTTTATGCGATCCGATCATCGCTGGCGGTCATCGTCGCTTGCTATGGCGGCCGAAAGGCCGCCCTTTCATCGTCTTTCACGGCGATGCCGGCGGCGGCCAAAAGCCGTCACCTTTGTTTTTTTTTTTTTGAGATCCGGCACAACCGTGGTGGTGGCGGCGATCGGCGTGCGACGGCATCGTAAGAGTCGTTCACTGGATACGCCGCCACCACGAGCACCTCTATGGCGACCGAAAGGGCCGCCTTTTCCATAACGGCGAGGCCGGCGGCGGCCAAAAGCCGTTCTTTTATTCTGTCATGACGGCGGTCGCCGGCATGCCTCGCAGTCCATTCGCGTCCGGGACGGCCATGGCGGTAAGCAAAAAGACAGATTCAAAATTGTGTCGCCATGGCCGTCGGCCTACATCCGGCTTTCGACCATGTTGGCTCGATACCAATTGTAAGTAAACTTAATTAACATACAACATCATAATTAGTAATAGAATATACCTGAATCCATAGCAAAAACGATGAGGAGAGGTTTCTCTCCCTTGCCCTAAACTTTCTGACGATCTCCTTCTTAAGATGGAATTACTATCGTCTGGTTATTCAAGCGTGGGCGGAGAGAGGACCAACTCCTCTATTTATACTTAAGTAACCACGTCCATCAAGTGGTTATCACTTTCATACCCTTAACCAATTAGAATTAGGATAACTAGTCTTGTAATTTCATTAGTTATCATGTGGGACCACTTAAGGGTAATTAGGGAATTACTTACAGCAACAACTAAGCTCTTAGAAAAAAGTTAGTATATGCCTATGCATGTGGCATGTGCAAAGGCCCTTCTAGCAGTTGGATCAAGACACGAGCACATGTTAATCGAGGGCAAAAAAATGAATGCGCATTGTAGCTAATCAGGCAACTCAACAAGCTGCATGGTAAGGCCCACTAACGTCGCCTAATTTGATTGGTCTAGACCGCCCCACTCTCCCGCCTGTCAAGCTGCTTGTTTGGCAGCCAATTTTAAACTCTAATCGATGCAACGCCTGCCGCCAATCCAGTGGCTCATGACAATCGGGCGCCCCGCTGCATGCCCACTTGCACTAGCCAGGGCTCATATAAAACGGGACTCTCCTTCTTTGGCAACACAATAGTTAACCCTTTTTTTGATAAAATCATAATAAACTTATATCAAAATATTTTTTCCATATAGATATCTACCAAGCTTCTCACAATAAAACAATGAAAGAGTCTCCTGCTCATTTCAAACATGTTAAAAATAATAATAGAGGAATAAAAATAAAAAATAATATTTTTATATTAGTTTTCGTATAATATTGATATACACAGTCATGTGTGACTTGTAGTGAATAGAGCCAATACAAATAAAATCAATGCAAATGATGATATTTTTATATTAATTTTCATTCACTGCAAGTCAAGTGGCTGTGAATGTCCGTTGTGAAAAACTGACGTAAGAATAGCTCTGACCAAACAACTCACCCCTTTGCCATTCCAGTCCACGTGCACCCAATAAAAGCCGCCTTACGTTTCGTGATTGAGGGCTCTGCACTGGATCTTTACGCAAGAAATCAACATGTCACCCGTATTTACATAAATACCAACCCCATCACTCCTTCAAAAACCGATGGCACAGCCCTCAATTACCCCAAAACCCACGGCCATGTATTACACCCTCCAATCACTACTTTAATTACCAAAACACCGCCAACCTCCGTACGTCCGCTACTCTTATCTACCTCCTCAGCCAGAAGCTGCAGACCAGCAGGCGGCGAGCGCGACTCTGATGGGCGGCGCTCGGCCAGGAACCCGGCGGAGGTGGACATGGTGAAATGCCAAACGAACGTCCCGGTGATACCGTGGTTCTCCGGCATGGACTGGCGGGCACTTCTTCTCATCCTCGCCCCGCTCTCCCTCCTCCTCTTCCTCTCCCTCTCCTCCTCCCCGGCCTCTGCCACCTTCTCCACCATCAAATCCTTCCTCCCGGCCTCCTTCCAGCCGCCTGTCCCCTCGCCGTCTTTCTCTCTGGAGAAGCAGCGGCGGCGGAAGGAGGAACTCGACCGCGCCAGGATCGCCGTCTGCCTCGTCGGCGGGGCCCGCAGGTTCGAGCTCACTGGGCCGTCGATCGTAGACAACGTCCTGCGGGCGTACAAGCGCGCCGATCTCTTCCTGCACGCGCCGCTCGACGGCGGCGCCTACAAATTCTCGCTGCTCGGCGCGGCGGCCAAGCAGGCAGCGGCCGTGCGGATCTTCGCGCCGCAGCCGGTAGATGAGACGCCCGAGCGGCAGCGGGTGCTGACGTCAGCAAACTCCCCCAACGGGATTCAGGTAACGGTAAATTCGTTTCGGTCTCTCTGTTAGCGGATCATCCGACGGCGTTTCGGGATTCGTTCTAGCAGTTGCCTCGGATCATAGTTTCGGGAAATTCGGTGGGATTTTTGGAAACTTCTAAAATATCTGTTCTTTTTCGGCAGCTTTTAATGGTAAGACACGGGAACAGTGATGGTGAGCCGCTGGTTGAATTATTGTGGCAGATCGTCTTGCCTTACGTAGACATATACGCTTTGCGCATGTCCATTTTGTGTGTTGGGTGGGTGCCTGGGGGGCTGCAGGATTTCGATCGCGGCACAATGTGTTTCGGTGCATATTCAAAAACTGTGGCCAAATGCATATGCCACCTCGGTGTGCAATGCGGCCTTGCCCATCGACGATGAACGCTAATATGGGTGAGAAATGGTTATTGGGATTGCAAATCGCGAGTCTACGCGATTAATTAACTAATTACTCATTTTCCAAGGAATGCAATGTGGAAGCGTTAATGACATAATGTAGTTGCGTTATAGCAATGATTAGCATAATAAAGAACGTCTTGTAAAGGAGGCGTTTGTTTGCATTGAGCAAATAAAGATCACTGCATTTATGTGTTCTTGAAAGTACTGCTTAATTTTATAGTTGAAATCACATTATGCCATGCCTTCCATGATGGGCTTTTTTTTAATGGTTGTCAAATGTTGGTAAAGGGTGTGAATCATCTGAATCTGCTTTCTTGAGACATCAGAAATATCAAAAGAACGCGGTTCAGCAACTTGGTCCTCGTTTGCCTTTTGTCTAGAGGAAAAGTGGTTTGTTTATAGTTTAGTGTTTTGGAAAGACGGATCTTTCTGGGTCTTTTGTAGTTGTCCTGAGGCAGTATGATTCTTTGTCTGCTTAGCTGTATCATCTGAATTCCTAGCTATTAGCTTATTGACTTATATGTTTGTTTATAATATTGCTCTTGTAGGGCTTATTGCAGTATTTTAAACTGGTTGAAGGCTGCTTGGATCTCATCAATGCCCACCAGACCCAGCACAATTTCACTTATGACTGGATTATCCGAACCCGGGTCGATGGCTACTGGTCTGCGCCGCTTGACCCGGACCACTTCGTCCGGTCCAAGTATGTGGTTCCTTCCGGTTCAAGCTATAAGGGCCTCAATGACCGGTTCGGAGTGGGCGATCCGGCCGCCTCTATGGTGGCTCTCTCCCGCCTCGGCCTTATCCCTCGCCTCGATGCTGCAGGACTTCGCGGCCTCAACTCGGAGGGGGCTTTCAGGGCTCAGCTCGATGTGTCGAATGTTTCGTACCGGCAGGACCGCCTGCCGTTCTGCATTGTTAGTGATCGGCGGTACGCGTTCCCTCCGAACACGTATGGGGTGCCTGTAGCATCAATGGGTAGTCCAGGGCCGCTCAGTGGTGCCAAGTGCCGCCCCTGCAAGCCAGTGTGTGTGGGACGTTGCGTGGGCAATGTGATGGGTGTGCTACGAAAGTGGTGGAGCTGGACGGACTGGGAGAAGGGGAGTCTCGAGCTCTGCGATGCGTCTGAGCCATGGGGAGTTGGGTGGGAGAAGGAATTTGACCGGGTTGCCGGAAGGAAGCGTGCGGCAGTCCGGAGGCGGATTGAGAAGTTGGGGATGGAAGAGTGTGTGAATAATTTTGAGCGGCTTAAGAACCGAACCAGTATATGGGACTCGCCGTCCCCGGTTGAGATTTGCCGGGCTGGGTTGGGGTCAAAGGGAAAACATTGACACTTCTCTTATTTTTCATCCTTATTATTTGCTAGGAACAAAGTGAAAGATAACGCAAAAGGGTTGGTAGTGTATAGCTGAATAGGTGTATTAAAAAATGTTCTTTTTTCACAGAGCCGTTAGCTCACAATAAAAAAGAAAATTAGTGAGATGACCAGAAATTCGATTGGTTTTGTTTCTACTTGAAACTTGTCAATCAAAAATCAAGATAATTGAATACGTGCATACAAATACCAAAGTTGAGTTCCATGTTCTTGTTCCAAATTGGTGCTATTGTTCTTTTTTTTTTTCTTCCATGAGGATAGGTTACTCATGATTTGCTGGGATGGTAGGTTTCTTACCAGAAAACAGGTTGTACCCCAAATATGCAAATATTGATTTAGCAATCAAGTTGGGTTGAGATGTTAGGCAAAATTATATATTTTCCCTCTTTTGAGTTAGCTAAGAAACACAATTAAATATACACTTCTCTACACCTACAGTGATGTAAGTTAGTTTTCTACACGTCCTTGATGGAGGATGCATAAGGTACCATACACGCATAGCAAGTTTAATAAAGAAATATTTCATTGAACACTTGAGATAGTTCACCACCAAGGCAACGACTACTGTCCATGAGGTTTAAAGACCAAATTCACTACTATCAATTTTGGTTACATTTTACTTAGTAGAGATTATAACAACATTCAAGGGTGAAGACCTTCTAAGCTATGGAGAAATCTCACTTAAATTAAATATACAAAGAATATAGATGGAATGAATTACCACAAACTACCAATTATTTATATCTTATCTATCACAAGAAAAATGTATTGTACTTGAAAAGCCCTTCATTTCCTTCTCCTTTTCCTTCTACCTGTAAGAAATTCCTCTTTCTTGAACTTCAAAACCCCTTCAAAGTTATAAGCGACGTGTAGAAGACTCACTTACATCATTATGGGTGTGGAAAAGTGTGTATTTGATTGTGTTTCTTGACTAACTCAAAAGAGATAAGAAAATGTGTAATTTTACTAACAAGTGGTATCGGAGCTATGTTTAGAAGTTATTTTTGGATTTGCTAAGATTGAGAATCATAACTATGGAATGCAATATCACGATATATTGCCGATATTGGTATCGGGCCCCGCCCGATAAAACGATATTGACTAGTATCGGCTTTTCAAAATTTTCCAAATATCACCGATATATTAGTTTTGGACCGATATATCGCCATTTAGAAAAAACGTTTTAAAAAAAATTGGCTAATTTTTTTATAAAAAAAGGAAAAAAATAATTTTCCAGTTTGTTTCCCATCCTAATATGCATTTTTATGCATATTTTGAAATTTATGCTTTGTTTAAATTAGTATAACTCATTTTAGAAGTTAGATTGTGAAAAAATATGGTAAAAACTAGTTTTCGATCACCGATATTATTTTACACAATATATTCGATATTTTATCTCTTTGGTCGACCGATATTTTACCGATATCTGATACGGAATTCCTAGATCACAACACAAGGATGATAAGCTTGAATGAGAGCAATTGGATGACATAGAAAGCCAAGACGGATGAGCTTTTGTATTCTAATGATCTCTTTGAACTAATTTTGATTGACTGGAGAAGACAAAAGAAGATGATTGGAAGAAAGAGAATAGAAAAGTCGTAGAATGCATTAAGCAATGGTTGGATGATGTTGTGTTCCACCATATGTCTAGTAAGGTTGATGCAAAAGCTCTTGGGGATAAACTACATGAGTTGTATGAAAGAAAGACCGTGGGAAGCAAAATCTTCTTGATCTAGAAGCTTATGAACTTGAAGTTTAAGAAAAGTGGTTCAGTGGCGGAGCATTTAAATGAGGTGCAAAGCATTATGAAGTAATTGATGAAAATGAGTTTAATTAATGAGTTGCAAGTCTTGTTGTTGCTTAGTTCTTTACCGGAGAGTTGAGAGACACTTGTAGCAACTCGGCACCAAATAGAGTGCTATGAGCCAAGTCACAAGTAGCTTGTTGAATGAAGATGTTATGAGAAAGTTTTTGAGGTCTCCATCTTAAGCATTAGTTTTCGAACAAAAAATATGAAAGTCAAATAGTAGAGGCCCAAAGAATAGTAAAGATGGTAAGAGGTAAAAATCTAGAAAGGGGATGAAATATTTTCATTGTGGTGGACTTGAGCATTTCAAGGAGTGTAAGAAGTTCTTAAATTAACAAAAGGAACGTTTACAAAATTAACAAGGCAAGCAAGCTCAAGAAGTTAATACTATGGAGAAAGATAAAGATCTTGTTATAGTCTATATTTGTTATGAAAGTTATTTTAGTTCAAGAAATGCATCTAGTTGTTGGGTTGTGGATTCTGAGGCATCTTTCCATGCAACTTCTTATGGAGAATTCTTCACTACATCTGAGTCAGGCAACTTGGGGTGGTGAGGATGGAAACCATTGGATTTCAAAAAAAATTGAAAAAGGATATGTGCACTTTGTGACTAGTGTGGGTTAGAAATTGATTCTTAAGGATGTAAGGCACATTCTTGACTTGAGGTTAAGGGCCTGCTTGGTAGCAACTTTCTGGAGTTAGAAAGCTAGATTTTAGGGAAGAAGCAAAAGGTAAGAAGTAGAGTGTTTGGTTGGGAAGAATCAACTTTTAGAGAAGAATTTAGGGCCTGATGGTATATTTTATAAATAAACATGGAAGACAGGGGCATATAATAAAAAAATATATTTTCAATCATAAAAACGCATTTTTTCCTATTATGTGCCCCTGTCGTATTTACAAAATTACAAAATATGTCACTAAGAAAAGTCGAAGAATCACTTCTTTTGGAAAATCTCTTTTTGATGAGATTTTCGTGGAGAAGTTAGATTTTCTTAAAAGTTGGGTGTGTAGCTGCTACCAAACAGGCCTTAAATCTCATATCAATGGGAAAACTTGATGATGAAGGTTATAAATCACACTTTGGCAAAGGTGTGTGAAAGCTCACAAGGGGGTCTCTTGTTATAGCAAGGGGAAAAAGTGTTGCACTCTCTACAAAACCGAGGGTCAACTATCCAAAGGGGATGTGAATGTCACTCTTAAGGACTCATCTATTAAGTTGTGGCATCGACAGTTTGGCTACATGATCGAGAAAACTTTGAGCTCTTGATGATGAAGAACGCACTCTTAAATTTGAAAGATACTTCTTTGACTCTTTGTGATAATTGTTTAGTTAAAAAATAAAAAATAACATAGAGCTTCATTTTCTACAAGTAGTACCCAAAAAATAAATATATTTGATCTTGTTTATTTAAATGTTTGTGGACCAATGGAGGAGAAAAACTCTTGTTGGCACTTTGTACTTTGTTACTTTTATTGATAATACATCTAAGAAAATATTGGGGTATGGCATAAAGAGTAAGGATGAAGCGTTGACACATTTCAAAAGTTTCATGTTATGGTTGAAATGCAAACTAGAAAACTTCTTAAATGTCTTCGCACCAACAATGGGGGAGAGTATAATTCAAGGAAGTTTAATAATTATTATAGCAAGCATTGAATAAGGAATGAGAAAATGGTGCCTTATACTTCTCAACATAATGTTGTAGTGGAGAGGATGAACTGGACAATAGTGGAGAAAATTCGGAGTATGTTATCTCTAGCTAAGCTTCCAAAGAGCTATTGGGATGAAACTATGAGCACCGCTTGTTATTTGATTAATTGGTCTCCTTTACATGTGTTGGACTGTGAGGTAACGGAGAAAGTGTGGAGTGGTAGAGTTCCTTCCAACTCACACTTGAAGATATTTGGTTGTAAGGTATTTGTGCACGTCCGAAAGGAGCAAAGAACAAAGTTAAATGGCAAGGCTATTGAGTGTATCTTCTTGGGGTATGGTGATGATAAGTTTTGTTATAGGTTGTAGGACCTAATGAACATGAAACTCATTTGCATTAGAGATGTGGTATTTAAATAAGATCAAATAATTGAAGACTTTGGCAAAGATGAAGCAACAAAGCAAGTTGTGCATGAAGTCCATGATGAGTTCAAGGGCTTTGGGGAAAATGTGTTGATTTTGATGAAATATTTTTACCTATTGTGAAGATGTCATCCATTGGAGTTGCGCTAGCATGGACCTTGAGGTTGAGTAACTTGATGTTAAAACTGCATTCACTCATGGTGATTTAGAGAAAGAGATTTATATGGAATAGTTCGAGGGATTTAAAGCCAACGTCAATGAGGAAATGGTATGCAAGCTAAAGAAGAGTTTGTATAGGGCAATGATAGTGATTCTTTCATGATGGGTCATGGGTACAAGAAGACAACTTCGGATCATTGTGTGTTCATTAAGAGGTTTAGTGATAGTGATTTTATTATATTATTATTTTTTAAGTTGATGATAAGTTGATTATTAAACATGATATTAACAAGATTGCTACGTTAAAGCATGAGTTATAAGTCATTTTCTATGAAGGCCTTGGGGCCCACAAAATAAATATCGGGGATGACAATCAAGCATGATAGCAAGGCTAAGAAGCTATGATTAATAAGAGAAGTACATTAAGAAGGTACTTGAGAAATTTAACATGTAGAATGCAAAGCCCGTTAGGCCACTCTAGTCATTTTTAATATATACAGTTATTTTCAAATGAACTAAAAATTTATTCATCTGGAAAAAAATGGTATCGATTAAAAGTGACTAGAGGGAGTACTATTTTTTGTTTTGCAGTATTGGAAGCTATGGGTTATGTCCATTTTCTATTTTTTCTTGTAAGAGTCATGTGTTTTTTTGTGGCTTATATAACTTCAGTATGTGCTCTATATGTAGTTGCTGAATCAATGGGGTATGATGCTATAGAATAAAATGATGACTTGTGGAATCAATGGCTTCATATCCTGCTTTTTGTGTTCCCGAAACTTTGTTTATTCATGCATGACTTCATTGTGCTTTAGATCTTCTACAGAAGCAAGGCACGTATAGGGGTGTTCTTGCATTTTGGTTAGTTGGGATTATTCATACTAGAAAAAATATTTGTTTCTCTTCAAACGGATGAGCAATTAGCCGGACTACCAATTGACGTGGTGGTAGCATCTCCTTGTTGAGGGAAAAATCTTGTGTTCAAGCCATGTTGAACATGTGGCACCTTGGAGGGTAGGTTTAGGAAGGGAGTTTTCACGATGTACCAAAAAAACAAGGTTGTGCCTCTAATTGATTACCCACCGTTTTTTAAAAGGGAGGGCCCCACCGATCCAGTTGTGCACAATATCGGTGTGAAATTCAAGGTTGGGGTTGTATGATGCATTCACATTACAAGTCTAACGAATGTTAGCCACGATGTCCCGTGCTCTCATATCACATAAAACATTATTCGATTGTGTTATAGAGGCTAATTAGGCTAGAGAAATTTTTCAGTGTGTTTCACACACCAGTCTGATCATGCATTTTACCATCTACCAACAACATGTTAGTCAGCAAGAGCTGAATGAGTTTTAATAGTGATTTTTGGGTGCATTTGGTTGCACCAAAATTCACTTTCAGCATCACTTTCCCTAGAACTAGGGTTATTTCCGGACTAGCGTGTTTCGTACACTAATTCTTGGAGACGCATGGCAAGAAGTGAAGTTCTAGAATTAGGGCTGCACCAAAAAATCCAACCCGACCGAACCCGGATGGAACCGATTTGACATTGACCCAGGTCGGGTCCTATCTCGGGTAGGGTCAGTTCCAAGATTTAAAAACCCGCTTCTATCTTGGGTAGGGTCGTGTTTGGCTTTAAAATACCCAAGAACCGACCATACTCGAGATATACCATTTAAACCCCTAATTTTCTAATATATGCAAACCAAAATAATGCTATGTTTGTTTTTTTTTCATTATTATAATCATATCAATTATTTTATTAAAGATTTTTATAATTATATTAATTATTTTATAAAAATCTCGGTTCCTATCTCGAGTTCTATCTCGAGTAGGGTCGGGTTTAGGAATCTCGGATAGGGTCGGGTTCTGCTATACCCGTGACAACCCAACCCAAGATGCAGCCCTAGCTAGAATAAGCCATTTTGGAAGGAAAAATTGGCTTCTCATATAATCTTCTCTTGATTAGATTTCATGTGGAAAGTCACTGAAGAATCACGTAATGGTAGTTTTTATAATTCAAAGTTGGAAAGGGCAAGAATGCGGGAGAAAAATGTGGTTTCTGGTCCCCACATTTTTTATGTTAGGAATTGACTTGAACCCACATGAAGAAGAAAACACGCAGGAAAAACGGATGTTCGGATGTCCAGCAAGCTTGAGCGAACATTTGGCCTAATGCATGAAGGTTTTAGGGGTGGAGAGTTCTATAAAAGGGCTTGTGGCTTGAGGGTTTTGTAAGCTAAAAGATGGCATGTAATATTTGGCTTATGTGAGTTCTAGAAAGAGGGCTCATGTGTGATCATGGCCACTTGTTCTTGCGTGCTATGCCCTTGTCTTGCTTGTGAGACGTTGGTCTTTTGTGTGGTGTATATGTCATGCCTCAAATTTTCAGCTTATGATCGGAGTGCATATCTTTTAAATTGCCGAAGACTTGAGGCATCACAGATAGATACGCCATCATTCACACCAATACAGTGAGAAGTGTAAAATGACAAAACTCAAATGACTGGCTATTTATAAATGAGAATCCAGAATGAACAATAAAATAGTAGCATGATATGTTTTTAATGGTCCAAAACCATTTTTACAATATTCTCAATACAAACTGTAATTCTAAAGTCTAAGTATCAAACTTCTTCTCTACGATCCACCTTTAATCTAGCTATCCTCTACGCACTATCAACAGTTAAACATGTATTGCAAGTTGTATGAGTATTCATAGAAATACCCAATAGAATAAAAAACCGTAATGGAATATAACAAGATAGTCAAGACACTACAAAAAGTGAAAGTAGTTGTAACATGAACTACAATATGTTACAAGTCAATTGACATAAACAAATCAACATGAACGTCGAGAATTACTGACATCCGGGCAAAACAATCAGACTCCATAAACATCGATAATGCTTGGAGTGAATGAGTTTCTGCTCTAATATCATTACAGTTGTCAAGCGGACAACATACCCATACGCCACTAAGGGTCCTCGATAAGAACTTTGTCATGAGTTCTAGGAATACAAATAGAATAAACTTTTGATATCAATATGTTCATATATAACCATGAGCTTATTTTTTTGGGATAAGTCAATCATATATATTAAGATATGACGATATTAGAATTCCCAACAACCCAATCCTATGACTTCTTAGGCCTAGCATAAGAAAAATATAAAAAATTTAATATTGGGCCATACTCATGACCTTTGGACGTTCCAGTAGTTCTGCCAGGTTCCTAGATAGTGTCGGTGTCATACTATATAGAATGGGGCTATTTGAACCCCATTAAACTCCAATGTCCCCTAGTACCCCCCATTCCCCATCTATTTTTATCATTGAACGCAGCTATTTGGACTGGAAGAATCTCCTTTGTCCCCTGTTACTTCTGCACCACATCAATGAAACAAAGAATTTCTAACTCGTCCCCCAATTTTCCAAATAATGAGCTGAATATATTTTATGAGGAGTGGTCCCGGTCACATTTTTGTATTTTGTCGAGGAACCGTCCTCGATACCCTCTGCCTAGAAAGTCTCCTTCATGGATTTTTACTGGCTTATTACGGGGATTGATCCTCATCGCAATTTTGTAATCTTTCGGGAATTTTTCCTGAAAACCCTCTTCTCGGTTTCGTACTGGCTTCTTACTAACAGGGAGGGAACCCCATTATGCTTATGTAATTTGGCAGGGACCAATCCCCGAAACCCTCTGATGGGGATTGAACTGCCAGATCTCACATAGTTGTCGCTAGATAAGGGCTATACATGGCCAGCACAGCCAAAAAGGTGGTGCCTTTGGCCCTGTCGTGGCTAGCCAAAGAGCAAGAAGGAAATGGAGAAGAGGAGGAGGAGGAGGAGAAGAGATAGGAGGAGTACGAGTAAGAAGAAGAGGATGAGGAGAAAAGGAAGATAAAGAAAGAGAAGAGGTCGCCTGCAAACGAGACCATTGGTGGCTCTGTTTGGAGGAAGAAGAGGGAAATGGAGAGAGAAAATGTTTTGGTCTATTTGGAGGAAGTAAAGTTAGTTCAGTTGAAAAATCAACGGTATCTATTAAAAGTGCCTGCATGGAGTACTAGATAGCATGGTTGTACCTTAAAAGTGATCATCGCCATCAATTTACAAGGGTAGTGTATCACCCCAAGTGTTTTTGAAGGATAAAACAAATGGGAAAAGTGATGAGAAATGGTTGTAATAAAAAAGAGTTGAAATTGGAAAATAAAAGCTTATCGGTTAGTTGTCAACTAACGATGGGTCAGCCGACAATATGTAACTGTCTGTAGATTTCAAATGTCTCTTAAATTCATTTTGGCCTCTATAAGATGTTGATTTTATGTTCTAACCTCATAATTGAAGGTCTAGAGGCGAGAGGACCTCATGGAGAGGTAGATTAGCAAGGGTTTGACAAGGGAGTCAACAAGACTTTTAGAATACATGGCACTCAGGAAGGAGACTGATGGAAATCAGGTAAGATGTTCATCTATGCATAATTAAGTAGTTTTGGAATGCTATTGAATGAAATATGTGAGAAATTAGATTGAAATTGAATTGAGTTTGAATATGAGTGTGAATGTGATGGAAAATGAGATTTTGCGAGGTAAGTGTTTCTCTAGGGATGTTTGGCTCCCCTTCAGTTTTCAAAGAATATGGCCTTAACGACCCTTTCTAACCTGGGTTGGCCAGTAAAACAATGAAAAAAGTGATAGGACATATTGACTTGGTTAAGAAACCCTAAAGCAAATCCTTTGTTCTTTGAAGAGAGCTCCAAACAACCGCTTTAGTTCATATATTCTATTTGGAAGTTGTTGAGATGTGTTTGACTGTTGATAAATTGAAACGAGAACAAATTGAAGCCGAATTAGATTTAGGGTTGCTATTAGCCAGCTGTTGGCCAGCCAATATTACACTGCCGGTAGACCCGTAATATGGGCTAGCCGACAAAGTATAATAGAAATAAAGTTGTGATTTGCTAATTGGTATTCTAAGTGAATAATATGGACCAATGAAAAGGATAACTGTAGTGTAAAATAATATATGTTGTAAGAGGAGCATCAATTGGGAGAATGAGCTTTCGAGTTGGCAAGCCTTGGGCCAGCTCATGACCTTACTAACAATGTCAAAAGAGTTTATTTAGGGATTTCGGCTTAATATAAGGTTTCTTGGTTTTGGGAAGCAAGAATTAGTGGATTTTCTTTGGAGTTGGACTTGGAGGTCTAATTCCAATTTAGTATATGATTTGTCCTTATTGGCAAGAGTCATTGGCTATCTTGTGCTTACTAATGATGCATTGAGTGTTGATATACGTGGGTAACACTAAGTTAAGTCATAGGTTTATGTGTACGATTATACACGGATTGAAGGCTAATGATACATGAGATTCGGATTTAGACAGAAAAATGCTACACCCGCTCACCCATTACGTACTTTTTGTTGGACATAAACCAAAAAACCCATATGAGGGCCCAAGCCCATACTGAACATTAGAAGCATATATGAAGCTTATTAACTAAGAGGCCCAACTAGCATTAAAGATGCAAGCCCAAGAGTAAAGAATCTAGAACCATGGAATATGCTAAAAGAATGGAGTATGTGGTATGTAGAGTATAAATCTCTAGAAGATCTACTTAGAAGAATTGTCTAGATAAGTCCTTTGTAGAAGGATGTTGGACTCCTATAAATAGGGGATGGTAGATAGAGTTCTAACACACAAGTGGGTAAAAAAACCCAAGAGGTAAAGTGAAAGTGTGAGGGAGTGCTCTTGTAAAGATAGCAACCTTATTCCTTGAATTATTCTTGAGATAGTGAAACTTGTGAGAATTTTTCCTTTCATACCATAGTCTCATTTTCTTTCCTTATACTTCCCTCATAGATCGTAGTTGTGGGTGAAGGCTTAGCAAAGAAAACATCCAACAAAGTGGTATCGAGAGCTAGGTATAGTGGCCCTTGAGTTTCTTCCTCCCCTCATCCTACATAAAAGACGGCTTCCAATCTAGTCCAACCTCAAATTCCAAAGTTGGTGAAGGACAACTATGATAGGGTCGCAAGATCTATGGGAAGTTGTTACTGACGAATACGAGGAGCCCACTGCCGAGAAAGAAGCAGCGTATACCGCGGAGCAGAAGAACTCTCTTAAGGAGCAAAGAAAGAAAGATAAGAATGCATTATTTTTACCCTATCAAGGAGTAGATGAATCAACATTTGAGAAGATTGCTGAAGCAAAGACAAGCAAAGAAGCATGGGAGATTCTCAACACTTTTTTCAAGGGTGTTGATCGCGTGAAAAGAGTTTATTTACAAACTCTAAGGGCTGAGTTAGAGGCTGCTCATATGAAGGAAGGTGAGTCCATTTCCGACTACTTCTCAAGATTACTAGTCATAGTTAATCGACTAAAAAGAAATGGAGAAAAAATTGAAGATGTTTGCATAGTAGAGAAAATATTGAGATCCCTCACAACCATATTTGAACACGTGGTTGTGGCAATTGAAAATCTTGAAGAGCAGTAGATCCCTTGCAGTTGGTGCACACTGACATTTGCGTACCCATTGAACCTGCATCTTTTGGAGGTAATAGATACTTCAGATACTCAGATCTGATCGAGGTGGAGAGTGCACCTCAAATGAATTCCGGAGTTACTGCAAGGAGAACGACATCAAGCTACATTTTATAGCAGCATACACACCACAACAGAATGGCATCGCTGAGAGGAAGAACCGGACCATTCTTGACATGGCCAGAACCATGATTAAAGATAAAGGATTGCCGAAGAATTTCTGGGCTGAAGCTGTTACATGTACATCCTATCTTCTCAATCGCTGTCCCACGAAGAATGTGAAGAACATGACACCACAAGAAGCATGGAGTGGCTATAAACCCAGTGTGACACATCTCAGGGTCTTCGGTTGCATAGCATATCCCCAAGTTCCTGAAGCAAAAAGAAAGAAGTTGGATGACTGTGGAGAGAAGTGCATCTTCATTGGATACAGTGAGGAGTCAAAAGCTTACAAGCTTTATAACCCTTTTACACACAAGGTGGTGGTAAGTAGAGATGTGATTTTCAGTGAGGAGGAAGGATGGAGCTGGAGTGAAGTAAGCACAACAAAGGAGAATCATCTCGAGATGGTGGAACAAGGAGAATCAAGACATGAAGCTTTAGAAAGAGTAGTCTCAACACCGTTCCCTAAGGCATCAAATATAGATCAAAGGTCAGATATCTCAACTCTATCTTCTACACCTATTAAGATGAGAAGTCTTAGAAAAATTTATGTGCAAACCAAAGACGTAAATCTTCTTTGCCTATATGCTGATACTGAGCCTCTAACCTTCCAAGAGGTTGCTAAAGAAAATTGCTAGAAGAAAGCCATGGAAGAAGAGATTCATGCCATCGAGAAGAATGGCACATGGGAGCTAACTACATTGCATAAAGGTCAAAGGGCAATTGGTGTCAAGTGGGTATACAAAATCAAGCGGTTGGTTGATGGACAGATTGAAAGGTATATGGCTAGACTTGTAGCCAAATGGTACAAGCAAAAATATGACATAGACTATGAAGAAGTGTTTGCACCGGTTACAAGACTTGACACCGTGAGGATGCTGATGTCTCTTGCTGCCCATCATAATTGGAAGATATACCAGTTAGATGTGAAACTAGCCTTTCTAAATGGGAAGCTTGAAGAAGAGGTGTATGTAGAGCATCCCAAAGGATTTGTGGTGACAGGAGAAGAGCAAAAGGTGTACCGGCTGAAAAAAGCTCTATATGGCTTGAAGCAAGCCCCACGAGCTTGGAACTCTCGCATCGATGGCTATCTGAAAGAGAATGGCTTCACCAAATACCTGTATGAGCATGCCGTCTACATCAAGAAGAATGCTTATGGTGAGATACTCATAGTATGCCTATACATTAATGATTTGCTCTTCACAGGAAATAGCCAACATATGTTTCAAAAGTTCAAGCAAGCAATGTTAAAGAGTTCGAGATGACGGATTCTGGTATTATATCTTTCTTCCTTGGCATTGAGGTATGTCAACAATCTGATGGTAGACATAGGCAAAAGAAATAGGCAAAAGAGGAAGCCTATTTCTTCTGAAAGTGTGAGAGAGTGCTCTTGTAAAGGTAGCAACCTTATTCTTTGAATTGTTCGTGAGATAGTGAAACTTGTGAGAATTTTTCCTTTTATACCAGTCTCATTTTCTTTCCTTATACTTCCCTCATAGATCATAGTTGCCAACATCCAACCCTTTCTTGATGGCTTGCACATAAGACAAAGCCTGCACACACACATATATATATATATATATATATATATATATATATATTCTTTTTCCACATTAGTTTCTTTTATTCCAAAACTGCACATGCAGGAATACACCATTCGTCCTGTTTATGTCGTATCGTACATCAAGTAATTCCACACTTTCAATGGGTTCTACTGACCCGTCTTTCTCACAAAGTGTTTCAACCGTCACGGTCTACTCCATAGACGAATAAAAGAAGAGTATTACTCTAAGCAAGAGAAAAAGTTATAGTACATACTCAAGCTTGATGCTCTAAAATTGTAGAGACTTTTTGGACAAGGTATTAGGTTTATATAAGGATAGTTCCTAAATATTTATAAACCTTAGACCAAAATAGAAATAGCTATCTTTCAAAAGGATTCTTAGAAATACCACTAGCATAATCAACATCTTGAAAGCCACTTGATTAATCAATGTGAGCTTGGAAAAAGATGCATATGCCCTCTTGAGTTAGACAACTAAGGATAAATCTAAAGCACAACTAAACTCAAGAGATTTAGTGGTGTTTTTATTGATGGATCCACTTCTACTCTATAAATGGCCATTCGATCATTGATCCAATGAGACATTGGTCATTTGATGAATCAATATGAGCCAAGAGTACACCTTTTTGAACTAAGACTCAAGATTAATCAAGAACTTAGCAAGAGAAGTGGAAATCCATTGATAGTAATTCACACATAATCTTTCGATAACTATAAATAATTGATTTATGAGTTATTGGCCATTTGATAAATCAAGATGAGCCAAGATTATGTTCTCTTGAACTTAGCTATAGAATAGGAGAAATAAGCTAAGCTCAAGAGACTTAAGTGAATTCCATACCCCCAAGAGGTGAAGGGGGGTGTCTATTTATAGGCAAGATGGGGGGGTCTTAGGCTATGACCTTGGATATCAATCTCGTCATAAGATTGATGATCTATGGTGGGATTGATGTCATCGTTAATCTCGCCGTGAGATCAATGATCTATGGTGAAATTGAGATCCTATCCTTTGGATCATCAATCTCGCCGTGAAATCAATGATCTACGGTAGGACTGAGGTCCAATTTCTTGAAATGCTAATCTCGCCATAAGATCTACAATCTATGATTGGATTAACATTCAATCCCTTGTGGTATTGATCTCGCCATAGGATCAATGATCTATGGTGGGATTCATAAACAATCCCTTGAGATGTTGATCTGCCGTCGGATCAACACTCTGATGGTGGGATTAAGGGATCACGTGCAAGCCCATTAAGGTCACATTTTTTTTTGGATGAATATTAAGGCCATATTTTCATATGGGCCTTTTCTAGATTTTTCCAATTTGGACCTAAGTAGGTTCTAGGATATCATTCAATAGTCTTTCTAGGCGGGCTTCATGATTTATGAGCCAATTTTGAATGATCTACTAACTATAGGTTTGGGGGAGGTTCCTATAGTGAACTAAGAGCTTTTGTTGGGCCTCTTAATAATCTCACTTTGAAGTGAAATTTCCCTTTGACTTCTTTGTATGAGCTTCTTCATATGAGATGATCTTTCTCCCTTGAATGTCTTCATCTTGATGGTTTTTTAGAGTTGATCCTCTTGTTTTTGAAGTGGACTTCTTCTCTTGAGATGGGCTTTGCTTTTTTAGATTGCATTCACTCAATCTCTATACATACCCCAGTTTCTATTTACACCCCAATGCACACATGTACGCCAAGAATTTTTCTGCAAACCCTATACATCATTTTGGTGAACAAATTGACATAAGCATTTGAATGCCCTAACAACAATAACTCAAAAAAACTAGGTCTCCAAACAGCTTCTATGATCACAAGCGCATGAACATCTTATTGTCATCTAACCAACCCTACCCACACTAGCAGAGCACTACAACAAGGCTGGACACACCATCCAGATAACAAGTGGGGATCACCATCACCGGTATGACATTTTTTGCAACGTAGCGCCAAGGACCCTCAACCCAACATCGAGAAGGCAATTGGGGCTGCTTAAACCACCCAGGTCCTCGACCTAGTGCTCCACCGGTAACCTGAGGCACACCCAAGTTGCAACGTGGACCTCGACTCAAAGCCCTTAAGACAGATACTAAAGGCATGTCCACACCTCTAACATCAGACATCCATAGTGCCGGCAGCCACCGTGGGTCAACGAAAAAAAGGATGGGAGCCGCAAAAACCTGCACACACAACAACCGAAACAAAGAACTCCCAAAAGCACAAGAAAAACAAGAAATAAAACAAGCCTAAAAAGAGAAGACCCTTTGAAAAAAGGCAAAAACAGTAGCAAAGAACCCAAAAGTAGAAACCGGCTTCTAACAGACAGATTTTCAAAAATATGATGAGTACACTTGCCATCATCACTTCTTTTTTATTTTGTTTTTTTCTAAGAAATTGAATAATAAATGAGTGAAAATCTAACTCCTTATGTTGTTGAATCCTTTATTAGAAGTGTTGGGGTTTATGCTCTAAGACGTTGCAATTTTTTACTTGCCCAAAAAACACGATTACTTTTTAATTATTGAAAAACCATGATTACATTAATTGCTTATTGGTACAACAGATATGAGACATGATGATTAAAGTTAGGACCAGAAAAAATTAAAATACATATTGCACAATTGAAGTTTGCCATATATTACAGGATGGGAGGAAGACGGGCGTTCTACTTGTACCACTGACAGTTAAGATATAAATGCCTTCACAAGCTCTGTAAAATTGCAAACAAAGCCGGTTCTGGGACAAGTAATTTTGCCATCATTTTTCTTGGCCATTTCCTCAAGTGCCTGCGCCCACATAACATGCTTGATTATATATCAGACATGTAGTTTTTTTGGAACGGCCATCAAATGCTTATACTTGATTGGTAATTGCCTTGTAGTTTCTACTAACCTTGGTGCTGTAGACGTATCCATTTGGTAGTACTAGCGGGGGATTCTCAGTATCCATGGGCTCCTTTGAGATATGGCACACAAGCTTTGAGTGATGCTGCTTTGAAAATGGCAATGGTGAGGCCAACTTACGGAAGTTTTCTTGAGACAAAGGATCATCCTTGGTGCAGCCCTCTTCATAACAGAATCTTAATCATTCAGCAAGCATAGGTCAAGGTTACACAGAATGCTCTTATTTGAGAAAGAAAGAATTTTTAAACAAGATTACCATACATTTATCCACAGAGAGAGAGAGAGGAAACAACATGGCCATAGACACTAATTAGAAACTGAGGATACGGCGTCTTAAGGGCTGATAATCCAGCTTGGAGATAAATGTTGAGTAAAGGCTCAAGAGTCATGCCATATAATCTGCAAAATTCCTGCTTAAATTGCTCAACAAGGTAGTCCCATTGCTTTGCCTCAAATAAAACCTGTATTTTTGTTCAATATTATGAATCCCATGATAAAAACCACCTAAATGATACCTGGTACTAACCATGCCTTCAGAAAGATTTAACTAGCACGATGTACAAAGTTGTCTAGTCATTACCTTGTACGTAGGGCATTCTGTACTGCTCCTGAATGCCAAGGTTGCCATAACACGCTGCAGTTCTTTCAGTTGAGTAGCTCCCCATGGAGCTAAGTACTTCCGAGCATATGTAATGGCCCGCATATTGTTTTCTGATCTTACAAGCTCTATAAACTCTTGTAGTCTCAGTTGGAATTCAAACTTGCTCTGCAGTTAGAATTACAAGTACACATAAGCATAAAAAATCAGAAGGATATAGTTGATCATCCATCAGTGTAGAAAACCAACAACTGCTTTCGATGTTTTACAACTTAGAACAGTTTTTTACCCAAGTAACTCCATTCCTTATGCACCGAAAAAAGAAAAAAAATTTAGAACTTTATGAAATTTTTTTGGGTCCATGTTGCCACATTTGTTGCAAAAACACCCTCGGAGTGCTTGGAAAAAATACACCCACAGAAGAACAAATTAGAAACTCTCAGCTACCCAAAATTTAAACAGATATCAAAACTAGTTTGTAAAGCTATTCTGTTCTCATCTAGTCATCCCTGGAAATATATATTCAATAAGATCCATACGTGAGACTATTGAGGCTTCTCCAGAACATCCTATCTGCCTATAGCAAACTGGTTGTTGCATATAAGAGAAAAAAGTACATTGGTTGATGCCCTCAAAATTCGTTTGCCTTGATTCTCATGTTATTCATGCACGATCTTTTCCATAGGAGGGAAAATTCAATATCCAAGCTTTTCAGCTTCAATCAAATTTTCATGCATGTTGTTATTGATCTATCATTTACAAATATGATGAATGAGGCTCAAGAATTAGGAAAAGGAGTATTCACTCCTAGTAGCGAGAGATGTTTTGGGAAAGAGGATTTTTTAGACTCTGAGTAGTTTTCAGTAATACAAAAGGCTCGTTACAGTTTGGTGTGGAATTGACTCACAAGTCCAATATTACTTTCTCTTTCAAACGCTTTAAGCCTATTTCAGCCTCACTCAAGGCCATGATCTCTATTTGTGTTGCCTAGCCTACTGTAGTTCCCAAACGAGCCTTTACCCCTGCAATTATTCTAATTTCCAATTTCTCATATTCGTTATTAATTTATTTCTAGATTGCTAATTACTTGTTATAATTAGTTTGTTATTTCTCTTGCATATTTCCATTTCAAGCATTGTCCTGCATCATATTTGGTGGCCCATGCAGCATAGGCTAGGTGTTTAGTGTCATCATTAGTTTTGATTAGTTTCATATTTGCTTAACAAAAAAAAGAGTCAATTTTGTTTTTACATACTGTTGCATGCACTTACGTTCTGGTAAAGTAGTTTCTTCTGCTTCATCCCAATCCCATTCTATTATGGATCCTATGGAAACCATTCTTAAACAGATAGCGGACCTAACTACAAGTGTTACTAATCTGACCACTAGGCTTAATGAGGAGAGTGTCTTTACATGTGGGCTCTTTGCCGCTATTGAAACTTCCAAGAGAGTGCCTAATAACACAGAAGGGGAATCTTCTCATGTAGGAAATGATGATGATGCTAATGAGATTTTGACACCTCATAGACGAGCTCAACATGGTAACTATCACCAAGGTCCCCCACTCACAACAGAGACTTAGAATACCAAAGAGCTCACACATACCCATATCCTGTGGAGCCGAGAGACCCTGATGAAAAGGCAATGAGAAGTATTAAGGCTGAGGCACCTTCCTTTGATGGTCAGCTAGACCCCCAAACCTTCATAGATTGAACTGGAGAGATGGACCACTTCTTTGAGTGGTATAACCTGTCAGAGGAGAGGAAAGTCAAGTTTGCTAGAATGAAATTGGTTGGGTGTGCTAAGTTATATTGGGAGGATGTTGAGGAAATCATTGCTAGAAGACACTTACCTCCAATAACTTCCTGGGCGGACATGAAAGACAAACTTGGTGAGTGCTACCTACCCAAGTCTTATCGGGGTTACCTTATTGACCAGTTCAACAACAACAAACAAGGGAACAAAACTGCTCTTGAGTACCATTCTGAATTTCATGAGTTTAAAGTGAGGAGTAAAATGGATGAAGAAGAGCAGGCAACCTTAAGTAGGTTTAGGAAAGGCCTTAATTCTATTCTAAGGCAAGAACTTTTACTTCGTGGCATAAACACTTTGGATCAGGCCTATGAATTTGTTAAGGATTATGTGATAGTCACACGTCCCCCATTTGCCAAGAAGAGTTCCGTACTACCACACCCACACCTCAGCCTGTTGGGACTAAACCACCTGCCATAGCCTTTCCAGAAAAACCAACTCCTTCAGTTTCCTTTAGCAATGATCAAAAAGGAAAAGAAGTGGTTCATGACCCTGACCAACTAAAACGGTGTTATAAATGCAATGGAATTGGTCATATTGCTAAAATGTGCCCAAACAAGACTGTTTACATGGTGGAAAAAAAACAAGATCATGAGGATGATAACCTTATTGAGGAAGTCTATGAACCTAACTTGGCTGACATTTGTGATTCCGATGCCGAAAATGATGATGCTCCAGTCCTAGGTTATATTAGGATCCTGCCCCTTTCAATTGCATCTCATGACCATAATAGTGCAACTTCTTTGGATGAGTTCCATGAGTCAGTTGCATCACATGTCCCATCTCAAACAGTTGAGTCAGTTGCATCTGCCGTGCATGCATTACCACAAGACATTGATAAGTCCATTGCATCTTCTCTTCCTGCATTTTGTCATGAGAATTCCATCCTTTGTATGACAAGTAATGAGCAATTTGGACTTGCAACTGATTCCTGCAATTCTAACAAATATGTTTATATTGATAATCTGACTTTGTGTTTTGCACCATTTGAGACCACTTCCCTTGATCCTCCTGTTTATTTTCTACCTAGTCCTACCCCCTTGCCCATCCCACCAACACATATTGGACAAGTTGATGTTATTTTGGATGAACAGGACTATACCACAAAGATGGGAGATATCCACCGTTTCCTTGTGCATTGGAAGGGTCAACCAGGTTCCGAACTTACTTGAACATTTGAAGACATGGATCAACACTTTCAGCCTGATTTGCTAGAGCATTATCAGAGTCTTGTGAGCCATACTCGACGGAGTCGAGTTTCTCCCACCCAGAGAGACTGATGCGGTCATCATATAGGATATTTATTTATTTCGAATTTTTTATCTTGTTTTAGTTTTATTATTGTCAGAACTTTTTTAGGGAAATTACGTGTCAGAAATAATCCTACTTAAATTAGGAATCCTTATCTCTTAGGCTAAATCTAGGTCAGTTGACTTTGTTTTCAAGTATAACTAGGGTTTCAACTAAAGACTCTTGTAAAGCCTATGAAAAGGCTTAATCTTTCATTAATGAAATCAGTTTTTGCGTTGAAATATATTGAGAGCTCTGAGAGTTTTCTTCATTGGTGGATTCTGGCAACAACTTCTGGTGGAATCCAGGAGAACTCCTCCGCTGGATTCCGGAGGAACCTTGGTGGATTCCAAGGCTGTTACCCCCTTCTTTCTTCCCCTCGTCTCATCCGTCCATCCCATAACTTCCATACTCTGACAGCAAAAGTCTGAACCTAAATACCTTGCATCTTTGTTTCCCGATATCACTGCAGCAGGAAAAAATCTGCTGCTCCTTTGTGATTTTCTGTTTCCACAGCCGCTACAATCACTTGCAACATCACCAGATCGCCTATGCCAAGAATTGCCGCTGCTTATCATCTCCTGTCACAGAGGTTTGACACAAGCCAGGTTGATTCTCTTTTTTTGTGGTATTTATCTGTTTAGTCAAAATTCCATCAATTGGGCCTATTGTAGTTTGATTACTCTCATTCAAACTATTTAAGCCTATTTCAGCCCCACTCAAGGCCATAGTCTCTATTTGTGTTGCCTAGCCTACTGTAGTTCCCAAACTACCACAAGCCTTTACCCCTGCAATCATTCTAATTTCCAATTTCTCAGATTTGTTAAATTAGTTTATTTCAAGATTGTTAATTACTTGTTATAATTAGTTTGTTATTTCTCTTGCATATTTCCATTTCAAACATTGTCCTACGTCAAATACCCCCACTTTTCTCTTTTTTCCTGAAACAAAAAAATAAATTCCCTCTATTTAGTAACCAACCTCCTCCCCTCCTCCTCCTACGCCTCCTCCATTGGCACCGTTGTGGCGAGGCACACCCTATGATAGCGGACAGCACGTGGAGGAGGATGAGCAGAGGGGATGGCGGGATAAAAAGGATAGGGAGCTGAAGGATAGGGAGGCCAGTAGGCCATCTTCTGGAATCACCACCAGAAGGGCTGCCGGAATCACCACCGGACAGCAACCACCGGATTCGTCACCGGGGCTTGTTGGCTTCGGCACCAACGGAGATCTCCATCAACAGAGAGAAACAAGGTATTTTCTTTTCTTCAAATCATCGACTGATTATTCCATTAAACTGAGGCCTTTAAATAGGCTTACAATAAGTCTTTAATAGGAAATAAAACACTGATTTAGGATTCCTTCTAAACATAGAAAATCAAATCAAATCTATCCTAAATCAAATAATATCAAATTAGATCTATCCTAAAATATTATATAAATCAAATCTAGCCTAATAGAATAAGATATTCTTGATTGAATAAGATATTCTTGATTGAGGACACCTTAATATTTTTTTTTATTAAATAAATACGAAAAATATTTTTAATAGGGCCCACTATCGCTCCGCATCATTCTCCACGGGTGAGAGAAACTCGACTCCGACGAGTATAAATCAAGCGGCCAACAAAGTATCATGCAGCACCGTAGGGCTGTGTCCGTCCAAAATTAACCCGAACCAAGCTTGAACCCGTGAACCAAAATAAGCCCAAATCGGATTCGTTCAAAATATAAAAAAAAAGTCGACCCGATCGCTCGAATGGGAAATAATTCCCAAATCAGTCAGGCTTGAGAAGAAGGAAGAGAGCACGACGGCGACCGAGGCAGCGGCGGTGGCGCGATGGTGGCGTGATGGCGGACAGTTGCAGGTGGTCGAGCTGACAGCGCGGCGACCAAAGAGGGAGGTGACCAGATCGATCGGCAGCAGCACAGGATTACGGCGGCGACGATCTGAATACTGTCCGGCAGAACGGATGGCGGCGGCAACAAGTTTCGCGACTAAAGGTGTCGGCTTTGGACAACTGCGGTGGTGGCAGCGGCATGGGCGACGGTGGCCGTGGCAACCTGGGCTCAATCCGGTGGTGGGGCACCGCGACGGACAAGGCAACGGGGGCACAACGAAGGGCGGAGGCCGGATTAACGAAGAGGAAGACGGCAGCAAGCGACCATCTGATCTGCAGGAGTGACAACGTATTGTCCGGCGGCGGCTCGGGTGGAGGTAGTAGACGATGAAGCAGATCGCTATTTACGGACGTCAGGACCCTCCAACCGGTGGCGGCGTGTTGATGGTGGTCACCGGGCGCAACTTGAACAGGAAAGGTGGAAACTTTGGTGCCGGGAGAGAACGTGTGGCCATCAAAAAGAGAAGAAGTGCAACTGGCAAAAATGATGGCGGGCCGTTGAGTGCAGAGCTCGATGCAGGGCTCCTCCGTTTGAAGAAGAGTCACCGTTTGTGGCACGATCTCAGGAGACGCTTCCATGGGTTGGCACTCTTCTGGGTAAGGAAAAATCACCCCTTCTTGCACGATCTCGGGAACTGTTGGAGCCGGAGAGTCGGCTGCAGATGACTGATGAACAGGCACAATGATCTCGTCGTCTTGGACCGGCACAATGATCTCTTTGTCTTGTTCATAGGGCTTGGGGTCATGGACAGATGGCACAGGCACTGTTTCAGACGGCTGATGGACGTGGATCACGGGAAGTGTTGGGCCATCTGATGGAGAAGTGGTGACAGTCGATGGTAGGCGAGAGCATAGGCGTGCGACGCGAGCGTTGATCTTGGCAGACTCGTGGACGAGCACTGCAGATTGGGCATTCACAGCATCAAATTTGGCATTCAAAGCAATCAATTGTTGGAGTATGAAATCCAAGGTGACAGGGGAAGGAACGGGATGCAGGTTGTTTGATGGGCCACCAAGTTGATAGCGGACAGCACGTGGAGGAGGATGAGCGGAGGGGATGGCGGGATAAAAAGGACAGGGAGCTGAAGGATAGGGAGGCCAGTAGGCCATCTTCTGGAATCACCACCAGAAGGGCTGCCGGAATCACCACCGGACAGCAACCACCGGATTCGGCACCGGGGCTTGTTGGCTTCGGCACCAACGGAGATCTCCATCAACAGAGAGAAACAACGTATTTTCTTTTCTTCAAATCATCGACTGATTTTCTTATTGATAATCATGCCTTTAAATAGACTTACAAATAGACTTACAGAGAATCTTAATGAAAGATAACATACTAAATAGGAGAAGTCTTAACTTGGAATCAAATCTCAACTAGAATCCCAAATTCTAAATCCTTCTAAATCCTAAATCAAATAAAATCTTTCCATAATTGAAAGTCCTAATATAAGTAAAATTCTAAAAATGTAAATTTAATAATAAATTTCACGTGGGACCACTATGGCTCTGCATCATTCTCCACGAGTGAAAGAAACTCGACTCCGACGAGTATGGCTCACGCGATCGGCAAATTACTTCTCAACACCGTACGACTAGGAAAACACAAAAAGATGGTCCCATTTGAAAGCAATAAACGCGTTCACGATGTACGATGGCTGGTTCGTCCCAAAATGAACTTGAACCGGACCAAATTCGTGCCAACTGAACCTAAACATGATGCAGCCACATTAAATGTGAACCGTGACCAAATTAACTCGACCAGAGCCAAACCCGGGGGCGGTTTTTTTTTTTAATGAACCCGGGCCGACCTTTCGAAGGGAAAAGAACAGAGTGAAGGAGGTGGTGCCCTAGGGCGACCGTGGCGGCGGCATGGTGGGGATCGACGTGGTCGGCAACATGGTCGGCGGCGGCGGCGGCATGGCGGAGGACCAGTGGCGCGAAGGCAAAGCGGCGGCGGAGCAGTGGCGTGAAGGCAAAGCGGCGGCGGAGCAGTGGCGTGAAGGCAGGCGGCGGCGGAGCAAGATGGAGCAGTGAAGCGAAGACAAAGCAAGGCGGCCGCACGGGATGGTGGTAGCGGCAGTCGTGGCGGGGCGAGGCAGATGGTCGGCCGCGGCAGCGAAAAGGAAAAAGATGATAACTTTGGACACCATCGGTGGAGGTGGAGGCGGTGGATCAGGTGGAGGGCGGCGACGAGAAAGCATAGCACCAATGACGGACTTCAGGACCCTCCAACCGGTGGCGGTGTGGTGATGGTGGTCACCGGGTGCAACTTGAACAGGAAAGGTGGAAACTTTGGTGCCGGGAGAGAACGTGTGGCCATCAAAAAGAGAAGAAGTGCAACTGGTAAAAATGATGGCGGGCCGTTGAGTGCAGAGCTCGATGCAGGGCACGCTTCCATGGGTTGGCACTCTTCTAGGTAAGGAAAAATCACCCCTTCTTGCACGATCTCGGGAACTGTTGGAGCCGGAGAGTCGGCTGCAGATGACTGATGAACAGGCACAATGATCTCGTCGTCTTGGACCGGCACAACGATCTCTTTGTCTTGTTCATAGGGCTTGGGGTCATGGACGGATGGCACAGGCACTGTTTTAGACGGCTGATGGACGTGGATCACGGGAAGTGTTGGGCCATCTGATGGAGAAGTGGTGACAGTCGATGGTAGGCGAGAGCATAGGCGTGCGACGCGAGCGTTGATCTTGGCAGACTCGCGGACGAGCACTGCAGATTGGGCATTCACAGCATCAAATTTGGTATTCAAAGCAATCAATTGTTGGAGTATGAAATCCAAGGTGACAGGGGAAGGAACGGGATGCAGGTTGTTTGATGGGCCACCAAGTTGATAGCGGACAGCACGTGGAGGAGGATGAGCGGAGGGGATGGCGGGATAAAAAGGATAGGGAGCTGAAGGATAGGGAGGCCAGTAGGCCATCTTCTGGAATCACCACCAGAAGGGCTGCCGGAATCACCACCGGACAGCAACCACCGGATTCGGCACCGGGGCTTGTTGGCTTCGGCACCAACGGAGATCTCCATCAACAGAGAGAAACAACGTATTTTCTTTTCTTCAAATCATCGACTGATTTTCTTATTGATAATCATGCCTTTAAATAGACTTACAAATAGCCTTACAGAGAATCTTAATGAAAGATAACATACTAAATAGGAGAAGTCTTAACTTGGAATCAAATCTCAACTAGAATCCCAAATTCTAAATCCTTCTAAATCCTAAATCAAATAAAATCTTTCCATAATTGAAAGTCCTAATATAAGTAAAATTCTAAAAATGTAAATTTAATAATAAATTTCACGTGGGACCACTATGGCTCCGCATCACCCTACTCCACTGCCAGTTCCGCCCCCACTTCTGCTATAAACAGTACCACTCCAAAAAGCTATGGCTTCTCTGGCCAGACCAGATCTGGACATGGGCCCGCAGCCTGGCCTAAAAGGTGAGACCAGAAACCATGGCATTCATAGCATACAAGGGATCGCACATGAATGCAAATGACTACTATCTGATGATGGTGATGGGATGGTAGCCACGAAGATGATGGAAGAGGTAATGATGGTGGAAAGCATGAAATGAATGAGGTGTCCAAATTTAAGAATATACCCTAAGACCCTTCATAGGTAAAGATGTATTCACTCATGCAACCCAAAATTCAATGGCTTTCAAAAATCAAGCACTCCAAACAACACCAAGTATGAGAAGATGTGAGGAAAAGGAGGCAGAGGATGCAACTTGCAACAGACAGTGCCCTTTCCAAGCACTTTTCCTTAGTGAATGTGCCATCTACCGATGATTAAAGGGCAAAAGCCTTCATGTTCCACATATGGATAATTCTGAGTCAATAGGTAAATACCAATATTAACAGTTTCCTAGACAGGGCTATGACTTTTAAGTTAACAAGGAGGCCACAAAGTATTGGCACCTTCCACATCTGATAGGACATGTGTATCGACCAGGGATACTAACTTTAATACCCACTATTTGTTGCAACCACTACACCTACCCATGGTTCGAGATAATGGCATATGTCTACGCATCAATACAAAAGCTACATGTGTACTTAAGTACTTCACAATAATAACTAGTGCACACCTAAGTTCTATGTATGTTCAGTCCTCTCGTGGTCATGAAGATTTTCAATTGCCACATCACTCCAGCTGTGATTAATGTATATGTGCTTAATTGTAGGCCTTCTTCCAATCTACACCATCATGTTTTCAACTTAATAAGTAAAATTATCTTCAAACTCATTTTAACTCCTCATTAGTTACCACGTATTCTACTTGGTCTATATTACCACAAATCTATTCTCATTCTGTCATGATTCTCTCGTGATTCATTGAGTACATAACCAGAAGGTCATAATAAACTTTCCCATTAGCACCCTACATGACAAATGTCACCACAACCTTCCGCTAATCCGAGACTTTACTGAAAACAACTCCTCCCACGTCGCCCTTAATTATATTTGAAGACAAAAGGTACTTAAGTGCCTAGCCCTATTCTTCACTGTAAACACTCAATCTTGCAAGCAGAGTAAAAAGCCACATTACAAACGATGCTCAACTAGATAACTCATCAACTAAGCATTATAAATCATCACTGAAACACCACTTCCAATTTGTTTTCATACACAGCCAGCACAGAAATTTTTTCAATCAACAAATCTTTCTCACAAAGAGATTAAAAATTCAATTGCTCTTTACCATTTCTCTGTGTCTTCAGGCATATTTAATTCTCTAGAAGACATAATCTAAATAGTTGTCTTCAAGATTTGGCCAACTCTTCACGTTGTAAAATATTGTCTTTCTTGTTTGTATAAGACTAACTCTTGTTAATTCCATTATACAGCATCTCCATTTAGGTTATTTTGTTAAATGACCTTTGTTCGTTATGTACAAAAAACTCCAGTCAACCTGAAAGGCAAGCTTCTAATAATAAATATGAAACTACTTTTGCACCAAAGATACCTTAGCTTTCTTCAATCTCGATTTGTTTTCAGCACACCATGCTATAGCAGGAGTAACTTCCTTGTTCTGGAGGGCATCAATAACCTTTTTTGCGTCCAGGAAAACATCAATGTCTACAAGATCCTGTAGTCAAAAGTAAGATAGGGACCAAATGAAATAAAAGATGTAACGTGAGAGTACACTTGTATCCCTAAAGGAGGGAAAATCACCTGTATATTGCTGCTTTCAGCAAGCTTCATAGCTGTGTTATAATATGACATACGCAACATATAGTCCACAAGAATCCGCTTGAGTCTTGTGTTACTCCATTCAGTATGCGGCTCAACTCCAACCACGTCAAGGTGATCAAGCCGAGCCCGACATCTCTGAGCTTGCATGTGTTCGGTCCTGCTACCCTCTTCTAGCTGATTGACCAGTTACAAAGAAAACTAAAAACGCCTATAAGAATTATATGCTATCATCTTAATCAGTAGAATCTTGATTAAAACTACCAGTAATTTGCTAATACTATGCCAAGTTCAGCACAGCTTAAACATTTTCTTCTTTTTCCTTTTCTGGCTCGGTCAGCACAGGCTAAACATTGACAGTTCAGCTGTAAGAAGGAAGGGAAAAACATAACAGTTTTTATGCGCTGACGGATTCAATTGTCCAGAAAATACAAAGGATGTGATTCAACTGCCCATATTAACCAGAGCAGAACTACAAGAAGTAATTTCAAAATGAATGCCCAGAGAAGCTTTATTTTGAAACTATTTTCCACAAAATTACCTAAACTTACCTCCCAAAATCCATCCGCGACAATCAGTGATCACCAAATATGCGAACTCAACAAAATGAATCAATAAAATACACTGGACGATAAAGAAGACCGTCAATTTCTTTCCACAATATACCACCAGACTTCTTATATAGAAAATTTGAAGTAGAACGCCACGAACCATATTTCTCGAAATCATACAACCTCAATACTAAAATTATAATCGTCATATTTAGAAATTTTGAAATTCGAACATCAATTATTCAACATTTTCTCAATTGGCTACAAATTTGAGAAATTGACGCTATACGACGTAACTTGAAACCAATTTCAGTACATAAAAAAAAGGAAAGGAGAAAGTTGATTGATCTTACAACCTTACGCTTGAGGCCCTGGAGGCGGGAGACGAGGGAAGTGAGGTGTTGGACGGCCTCCTCGTCGGACATTCCACCGCGATCGGCCGAGGAGGTGGCTTCAGCGACGCTGGAGATGACGGCGGAGACCTCGCGCTCCACGACCCGATGGTGCGCCCGCATCGTCTTCTTCAGGTGCTCGAATGGCACTCTCAACAGCTGGTGCTCCAGCTTCAGTGACTCCGATAGCGTCGCCGGAGATGGAACCAGAACCGGAGCAATTCCGTCGCCGGCGGCCGCTGAAGGCGGTGGCGCCGCTGCTGCAACGGGTTCGGGCTCCATGAGGAATCAGATCGGCCCAGAATGGTTTTCCCAAGATCTGGAGCATGTGCATTTAAATTTTGGATCCCATTTTTCCTAGCCCAGGAAGCTATCAGTTCAGCCCACTTTTTTACAATTTTTACCCAAAAAATATGCTATGCCCACCGTCCCTGCTTCACCCCTCAGCCCCGCCTCACCACAGGGCCGGGGGTCGACTTGGCCTTGGCTCGTCCGACCTGCCACGGTCACTCCGGTGGCTAAAAAATATTCCTTGACACCATTCTGGGGGCATTTATTTAAGTGTCAAACAGCTGGAGTGCACACATATAGTGTGCCTTGAAATCAATTATTCCCCGGCACCCTACAATAGGCTGAATGTGGTCAGGCCGTTATACCCAATAATTTCTCCTCAAGGGAGGCCAGAAGCATGAGATAGTTTTCTCTTACAAATTTAAAAAGTAAAAAGTGTGAGGAATTGCTACTTTCCTCGGTTGAGCAACATGGTATATCCTTTTGCTTGTGGAGCACCCTCACCTCCCCATCTCCCCTTTGCTAAGTTTTTGCTCGTTACTCCAGCTAGCTGCTTCGATCATCGTCGATCGCCCTACTCCCTGCCCCACATGAATGTCAAACATCATATCCACCTAGCGCTAACACTAGCCACAAGGTTGGCGTTTATCCACATGATGTTCTCTCGGAGTTGATTATGATGCCATGGGTGAGGCCTGATTCCGATCATATGTACTTGAGTTAACAATTGGAAGAAAAGTTAACGAGAGAGACATCCGGGAAGTGGGACATTTCTGGGGTAGAAATGGCGTCATTCAAAATTATATATTAAGTTGGTCACATACAACAACTTTTCAGCCTCTTAAACAATTCCTTAACTTCCATGAGAATAATTAATTAATAGGGCTCATGACTAAGGATGCTTGGACTGATGTCACCTGCCATCGGATTATCAAATCAGTGAGTATGGTCCTTACTTATATGAGCATTGATTTAACACCTGCCATCGGATTAAAATTTCACGACTCAAGATGACTTGGCTCATATAAATTGCATGAGACAAGTCTCATGTAAACCGGACTCTTACTATAAGGTAAAATAGCTATTTATATTAGCTATTTGAAATTTTAGTTTTTTACCCAAAAAATTCCCACTTTCATCTCAAAGTAAATCCTTGTTACTTTATTATAATGGCACATAATCCCTGTCACCTACTAAAATTTATATAACCTCATAACCTCTTGAAAGCACTCCACATGACACCATCACTTAAATCCCATGAAATTTAAATTATTTTGAAGACAATTTTACCCATCTCTTCTAGCCTAAACCTCCTTTTTATGAAGAGGACGGTTTATATGAGATCGTTCTAATATAAGGAGCATGAGGCCAATCTTTTTGGTCATTGAATTCTAATCCTACAGTGGTTATCAAATCAGTGAGTAGGTGAATGTGTCAAATCAGTAGGTAAATGAGTTCCTTGTAGCCATCAAATAAAGATCCAACGGCTACAAATAGAATTGGCCTCATATAAGCTATATGAGAGCGGTCTCATTTAAGCTTTTCCCTTTTATGAAAGCCTTTCATAAAAGTTTGATGTTGTACGTGTGCTTCTTAAGTCCCTTTTTATTAGTTGTTTTAGGTGGTATTCTAAGTCAAATTGTAGCATTAGATATCTACTTTCATCATAACATCTTAAAAAAATTTCAGTTACATTTTGACATCCTAAATTATGTGATAACAATTGAAATTCGACGGAAGTTAAGTGATAGGGTTATGTGGAATGTTGTCAATAGTTGATGGGGGTTGTGTCCATTTTTTATAAATAATGGGGTCATGTGTGGTTTATAGTTTTCATATAGCTTTGTTCAGTAATAACCTTTAAAGGAAGTTGCTATTTTTGTGTGTTTAGATAACAAATCAATTTGGTTTTGTTTGGGTAAATTGGAATAAGTTTGAGAAAAAATTCAAGAAAAAATTGACTAAACTTAATCATCTACAATGATACAATAATAATAAATAGGGGAATTTACCAAATAATATTTTAAAAAATAATTACCAATTAGGAAAGAAGGAAAATATTTTCTTATTCAGTTATCTGACAAGCCACGCAAGCACCGGCGTGGTGCTGGGCCTGCGCATGCTTTTTCTTTACCATGACCCGAAAGGTGTCAATTGAAACATTGCTTTCTTTTTGAAAGGCGTCGCTGCCTTAGCATATTTCCTCCAACGAAAAGCAAGTCTTTCATTTTCTAAAGGGAAAGGTGTTGCTTAAACCAACTCCGTATGTTTCTAAAGGGCAGATGCATCATTTAAAATGACATCTTCATCTTTTTCGCTACACAAATCCAACAATGTAATATGTGAATTTTTTAAAAACCTGATAACATAATATAATCAACATAAACAAAAAAATAACTTATAAAGAATATACAACTTTAAATCTTCTACTTGCTCAGCAAGCTTATAATATAAATAAATTAAAGCGTCTATTACAAGTTTAAAACAAACATATAGTGCAAATGCTCATAAGATAATACAAATATTCACTCAAATCTTCTTCCAATATTCTTATTCCGTCCTCGTCCTCGTGCTCGAGCTGGAATTTGGTCATGCTCGACATCAGGTATACGATCTAAACATGCAACTAAAGATGGTGCCTGGCATATAGCACGAAGTGCACGTTGTCACCTAGTATATACTTTTGAAGAAGGGGGCCTCTCAATTGGATCAAGTGTGGCATCTGGAACTACTAGTAGTGGGGTAAAAGAAGTCGTGTCGGCAGATGATGTCACAACGTTAGGCGAAGCTGATATAAGTTGAGAAGCCTCAAAAGGATTATCACCCTGCGGTTCTGGAATCTCTATCATAATTGGCTAAAGCAATGACAAGCTCATAAAAATATGTGTAGAGTTATCGTGTATCGTCTGACATGCCATTAACAAGCTCTCATAGGATTGCTCCACTAAAGTTCCATTACACTGAATGAGTGCCTGTCTCACACATGGAATGTCGTATAGGATATCGGCAAAATATCGGTCGACCAAAGAGATGAAATATCGGAGATATTGTGTAAAAAAATATCGGTGGTCGAAAACTAGTTTTTACCATATATTTTCACAATCTAACTTCTAAAATGAGTTAAACTAATTTAGACAAAGTATAGATTTCAAAATATGCATAAAAACGCATATTAGGATGGGAAACAAACGAGAAAAATTAGTTTTTTTCTCTTTTTTTCAAAAATATTTTTTTAAAATGGCGATATATCACCGATATTTGGAATTTTTTGAAAAAATGAGATTGTCTTGTCTCGATACCGATATATCGGCGAGCCGGCATTCCATGGTCTCACATAAGTAAGTAATCTACACATGAAATATGTATTTCATAAGCTCTTAAACTTATATTTATGTTAGTATTTTGATTAGAATTAATGATGCTTTGATGTAGTTTTTAGTTTTTGTAGGAAAACAAGAGGACTTGGAATTGTAAGGAGTCTTTTGTGTTTCCTTCCCAACTATATAAATAGGCCTTAAGAGGAACGTAGAGAGCATTAGAGAATAGGAATTAGAGGCTAGAGAAGAGCAAGAGAATGAGTCTTATGGAGGCCAAAGAAGAAGAAGGATTTATGCCAATTGATCTACAAAAATAGGCTTTTCTTTTCTATTTTTTTATGTGTAGGTAAATTCTTGTCAAGGGTAGATGAAGCCCTAGATGTGTATTGCTACTCTTGATAGTTTCATTTAATAAAGTTGATTATGATTCATGCTTAATGTTATTTTATGAGTTTTTTTTAGTGCCTGACCATAGACTTGATTGATTATGAATGAAATTAGATCTTTTTAATCCCTGTGTCTGACCAAGAACAGGTTTGTGATTGATTTTATGCCCGACCAAGGATATAATTAATTACATGATAGTGGATGAACTTTCGTGTCCGACCAAGAACGTGAGTGAATTCATTGTGATTTGTGTGTCTGACCATGAACACAAGTTACCATATCATATTAAACTTCTGCCTAATAATAATTGAGAGTAGTAATTGCATGTCTAGTGATGGATTCGCTGCCTTGATATTTCTCTACATTGGTTAAACTCAGTTAATTTAGTTAAAGTTCATTATTTTTCTTTAGAATTAGTTAAACTACATCTTTTCTTCTCCTCAGTTTGGTAAAATATTTAACCGTCCCTAAGGTTCGACAACTTTTTCTATACTCGCCGTAGTAAAATTGCCTTGTGCACTTGCAAGGGTTTATATTTAAACGTTCAGTAAGCTAGAAGGGAAAAAAGAATATATTTTATCTATAAGCACACAATGATGGTGAATTAAAACTAATATGAAATAAGAGATACTAACCAAAGCCCGTTCAGTGTCGCTCCTTGGTTGATATAACATCTCCGCCTCATGCACAAGTGGTAGGATAAGTCTCCTAGTGATCCTCAAGTACCACTTCATGTAGGCACTATCAGCATCTCTCTCCATCGTGGCAAGCTCCCCCTGAACGAGAGCGGTCCTCCACTCATCCCATCTAGTAATATAAGATGCATGATGTGACCTCCAATCAAAACTTGCCTGGCCCTAACGTGAAGATCGCTCAATGAACTCCACAACAGAAGGGGGGAGGGAGTTGCTCTAATCTAAACTGCAACATGACCCGATCCGGAACATGCATCTCCACAATGTCAAAGTATATAAGTGGCGTCATAGATGGCCACACATCTGCACCATCGGTACACACTCCATGCAAATGTGCTAAAACCTCATCATGATATGGATGCCATGTAACCTACACAACATATAAAGTTAGTACTTTACTTTTTATGAACTTTGCATTGTTTATATTTATAACATGTGCAATATAATATAGTCACCTGTCCAGATCGTTGGTAGTCCAATTCATATCTATAATGGCGGAGGACACCGAGAGGATTTGAGGTTTGGGTCTTCTTAGCATTCTACCTAAGAACATAAAAAGGAGACAAAATAAATTATTTAATATGTCAATAGAAGAATATGAAATAACTTAAATATATAAAACATACCTAACTCCTAACGGAGAAAAACTAGCTAGTGGAGTGCTTTGAACATTTGGACGTCCCACATGCAATCTCTCCTACGACCATAGCTATTTGACACATAGACATCTATCATGAATCAAATGTGTTATACTTGAGGTAAATAGAGTTGCCAAAGATTATTAATGGTTTACCAGGATGAGGGTGATACACCCGAAAATCCCTAATGTATTGGGTTGGCAAGTTTTTTCCAACTCTCTGTACAGGTCGGCAATGGTGGTATTGCTCCATGCATACTGTCCCACATAGTGAAAATCCTATAACAAGATAAGATAGATGGGGTGCACATAGTTGCTGCTACTATCGGCAAATATGGTGCAACCAAGCATATAGAGTAAATATGCTTGATCGTTTAAAATTAAATCCTTACAAGTACACAAGACAATTGTGTACTACAACGAGTATTGAAGGGTTGTCGAACCTCAGGGCGGTTAAATAATTTACCAAATTCAAGAGAAAAGTGCAGTTTTTAATTACTTTAAGAAAAGCAATGAACTTTAACTAATCTAATTGAGATTTAATCAATATGTGTAAGCGACCAAGGCTTCGAATCCACCACAATAAACAAGTGTATCATTTCTCTCTTTCTTTTAAATAAAGATTTCCAATTGGCTAGCATATTCCTCTCGGACATACACTTGTCAACTCAAAATATAGTGCTCTCCTCTCGGACGTAACACATAAAATGATTAAAACATGGAATTGTAATCTATCTCTCTCAAGTATAAACCAATGAAACTTTATTAGTATATAACACTTCAGATTACTCACGTTCCTCTCGGACATGTAAGTGCTCTTTCAGATTGAAATCCAATTAATTCACTCTTGTCTCTCTCGAGTACAAAGAACAAACTTCAATGAATTAATTTTAATTGCATAATAAAGAGTCATACACTAACGAGAGTAAAACATAATATGAGAGAAAAGAAACTATACAACCAGTCTATTGGGCTTCATCTACGCCTTGGAAAGAAATTTAGCCTTGCATGGGAAGAGAAACAATAATCATATTCTTCATCTTCTTCTTCTTCTTCTTCTCTCCTTTGCTCTAGCCTCCAAAATAGCCCAAGATTCCCCAAAACGTTCTCTCTTAAGGCTTATTTATATGTTTGAAGAGAAACCCCGAAGTCTCCTTCCAAATCCGAGTCGAAATAGGCTTGATTTAGATTTTGTCGCACAAAGCGATCGATCACTCCGTATTGGCGATCAATCGCTCACTTTCCTTCGTTTATTCCTGCGTTGTCGCGCCGATCGTCCTTTTCATCTCGACTGTCGATCGATCATTGTTATTCCTGATCGATCGTGTTTATTGTATTGCGCAAAATAAAAAACTCCAGTAGATACGATTGATCGTTTTGAGTGCCGATCGATCGTTTCTTTCACTAGCACTGTTTTCCCACTCTAGCGATCGATCATGTATGAAATGCCGATAGATCGTAAGTATTGTTCATAATTTTCAACTGGTTATAATTTTTCGGTCCGAACTCCGAATTGTGCGCAGTCGGTGGCGTTGGAAAGCTAACTTCTTGAACTTTATGAATCAGTCCAATCAGAGATATTCACACGAAATTATGATGATTTAACCATTAAAGTCACTTTTTACCTTATTTTTGTATCTTACTCTTGTTTCCTTCAAAAACCAAAAACTATATTAAAGTAGCACTAATTCTAATCAAATACTAGCATAAACATAAGTGTAGGAGATAATAAAATGCATATTTCATGTATAGATCAATGCTCGTGCATGTTGATCGATGTCTATCTCTGTGGCATCATTCATGAGGCGACTGAAGTGTTGTCTCAACCACAAAAGGCTCACCTGACTATCTTTTAATGCATCACGTGGAGGTACCCATCCAAGATTCAAGTTAATGCCCAAAGTTGTGCAACTCACTGCCAGGCCATCAATGTGCAACCCAAGTAGTACAACTACATCTTGCAAAGTAATAGTCATCTCCCCTAAATGTAAGTGGAAGTTCTACGTCTCCCTCCTCCATCTCTCAATTAGGGCAGTTATGTAAGCCCTATCAATCCTAATATACTCCAAGCGTATGAAGTAGCCAAAGCCTGCCATCTCTATGTATGGAAACAAGCGAGCATTAACCGCCCAATGTCATATGTTGTCCCAGTGCTCGGTGCATTCAATGCACTCGGGATCCTAATACACATTAAACATAGTTTACAGTTAGTTAACTATATGCAATATCCAAAATTAAAAAGGTAATAGATGTGCACATACCTCTCCATTCCATATGCTATCAGATCCATTCAATGCACTCGGGATCCATAATATCTACAAAGAAACCAACAGTTAATAATACATTCAAGCGAAGTAAAGGACAAATTAATTTATAACAAAAGATCAATGTATGGAAGTACCAATCAACAGAAGGTGGGTTTTGACAAGTTAGTTTGTTATGTCCAACTTGGTTACAATTCCTATAATGGTATTGTGATCAACCATCTTTCGCCCTATCCATCACATTTAGTATTCTCTTAGTGCGTGGACGACTGGGTTTTCATGTTCATCTTGGGGGCTTCATCTCAAACATCGGTACTCTTCCTCCCAAAATTATCAATCAAGAGGAGGAAAGAATTCGACGACATACACATTTCTATATGCATCAGATGTATACCAATATCCAACTAAATAATTAGATGACACCTCGATTGGACAACAATTAGATGACAACAATGATGTTTGTACACCTGAGGGTAATTGCAAGAACATGCTCTAGCAAGAACGAAACTATTTCCCATGCCATCTCTACTCACAAAACCTTTAATAAACACTCACAAAGAACTACTCAAATATAACAAAATACAATAACCAATAGTAAATAATCCATTATTTGATAAAATGCTAGAGCTAAATCAATCGTAAACGATCAACTATTTACTAAAACTGTATGCATTTCAACTGTAATTGAGAGATTGAGAGTTTATTACATCGAGTCCGAGCACCGTCCCTGTCTGGCTTGACGGCGGGGCGCCGGGGAGGGGCGCCCGGGCTCAGCAAAACTCGGAAGGGAAAGGGGGTGGGGATTGGGGGGGTTAAAACCCGGACTGAACCGGTCGGCCGGATTGCACTGACCCGGTCAACCCGGACCGAAAAAAGGTCTGACTTCGATCGGATGGGCCAGTTCGGTCTGATTTTTAAAACCATGGTTAAAACAACGCATTTTACTTTACAGGAGAGAGGCGTCAGTTCAGGCGACGCCTTTCGGGTCAGAGTAATAAAAAAGCCTCAGGGCTAGTGCCACGTCGGTGCATGCGTCACTTGTCAGAGAACCGGATTGGGAAATATTTTCCCATCTTTCCCGATCGATAATTACTTTTTTAAAATATTATTTAGTAAATTCTCCTAATAAATATAAAAAATTTAACCAAACTTAAATGAACAATTACGACAAGAGGAAAATAAAAAGTTTAAGCTGTACAGAAGCCGAATCCTCCCACCAGTCATTTTAATTCATTTTAAAAATCAATTACATCTATTAAAAATACAAGAGGGGGTAATCATTACTCATGTGCTTAAAAAAAGAAACTCACGACTCACACAAGTAGGACCATGCACTGAAGTAACAAGATATGGGTACACCATTAAGACGGCTAAGGGGGTAATACAGAAGAATATAATAAAATCCAATAAATGTAGAAAAAAGTAAATATTACAAGGAAAAAACAAAATTACAAAAATAAATAATTCTTTAAATTATTAACAGAGGGGTAGAATTTGTTTTTGACTTTTTTCAAATAAAATTCATTGAAATTATTAAGGTTGCACCAAAAAAACGGACCCAACCCAACCCGGATGGAACTTACCCGACATTGACCCGGGTAGGGTCTTATCTCAGGTAGGGTCAGTTCCAAGATTTAAAAACCCGATTCTATCTCGGGTCATGTCAGGTTTGGCTTTACAATACCCAAGAACATACCCTACTCGAGATATACCATTTAAATCCCTTATTTTTAATATATACAATTTTTTTTAGTGTTATTGATGTGGTCAAATTATGTTAATTGAAGATGTCTTGAACTCAATGTTTGTGATATTATTTTGCAATTAGTTAAATGTTAGGTAGAGTTTTAGGAAAAATGGGTATTTCTTAAGTTAAGGTATTAACATGTGACATTCAGTCTTATTTGGGCTTTAAATGTGCATAAATAAATTAGCCACAACTATTTTTATATCTATGGATCTAGTGTTGTGAATTTGATATCAACTTATGTAAGCACATTGTGTGTTGTAGGTAATTCTTTGATGGGTGGTTTACATTTTAGTCTAAGTAGTTGAATTTTAGCCAAAATAGTACAAAGGGAAAATATGGTATCCACTTTGGTATAAAGTACCCATAATTTCATATCAATTTCAGTCCCGCACGAGCTCCAACACACTCAATTTTTTTGAAAATGACAAAATTACCCTTCAGCGCATGGAACAACGTAGCTGTTTGACGCCGTTTGAACATCTTTTTCCACGTCTTAACCCACGTGATTTCAAAAATAAAAAACTGTCCACATGGGTTTTTAAAGTCAAAACCTCATGTTTCTCCATCACAACTTAAACTGCTTCTTCCCTTTCGCGTCCCAACCATCTCGCAAGTCTAGACCGCCTCCTCATGGTGACCTCCCTCGTCTCACGGCGGCGACGTCCCTCAGTGCCGGCGGCGCTCCCATTCACACCGCAACCCTCCTCGGCGCACCCATCTCAAAGTGGCGACCTTCGTGTCATAGCGGCACTCACCCCTCGTGGCGGCGGTGTCCCCTTGCCCTCTCCCCTCGTGGCGGCGGTGTCCCCTAACGCTCTCCCCTCGCGACGGCACTATCCGTCGTTGTCTCCCTTACCAGCGGCGCTCTTCCCTCGTTTTCTCCCCAGCGGAGTAGCTCTCACCTCATAACGGTGCCCTTAATAGCAGAAGCTTCTACTTCCGGCCGGCAAGAGGAAGTAAGTACAAGGACCCTTTTTTTAAGTAAAAGATATTTCTTTTCATAATTGTTTGATGTTTTTCTTGCTCTTGGCTTGTGCATGTCGAGGGTTTCATGTATTATATAATATTTCTTAATGGGTTGTGTTGGGTTGCATGTGTTTGTTTTATGATATTTTATAGGGTTGTGATAGCTTGCGAGATGTCTGTATGTTCAACTGCTTTCATAAATGCATTTATGGTTAGGATGGAAACGTGTAGTAGTTATGTAGAACTTGTGATGGAAAAGTTGAGGGCCTTGTGTTGTCATGAGTTGTGATGGATTTTGGTGACATTGTGATAGTTCTTTTGTAGGGTTGGGATGCATCAGTTATATGATGGTTGTGTTGACATTGTGCTGTAGTTGTGTTGGGTTGCATGTGTTTGTTTTATGATATTAATAGGTTGTGATAGCTTGCGAGGTGTTTGTATGTTCAACTTTCATGAATACATTTATGGTTGGGATGGAAACGTGTAGCAGTTGTGTACAACCTGAGATGGCTAAAGTTGAGGGCTGGGGTTGTTGGTCATGAGCTCTGATGGATTTGGTGACGTTATGATGGTTCTTCTGTAGGGTTGCGATGGAGAAGAGTAATGGTTGTATTGAGTTGCATGTATTTGTTTTATGATGTTTAACAGGTTGTGGTAGATTGAGATGTGTGCTTGTATGTTCAACTCCTTTTAAGTTTTGATGAATGCGGTTATGGTTGTGATGAGAATATGTAGTAGTTGTGTAGAACTTGTGATGAGAAAGTTGAGGACCTTGTGTTGGTCATGAGCTGTGATGAAATTTAGTGACATTGTGATAGTCCTTTTGTAGGGTTGGGATGCATCAGTTATATGATGGTTGTGTTGACATTGTGCTATAGTTGTGTTATGGTTGCGATGAACTTGTGTTTATTCTGTAAATGCATTTGGTTGTGCTTCATGTGTACTTAATATTACATTCATTACATTTTACAGATTGGGAGAGTTGAGTGTAGATGCTCAACTTCAAAAGTGCTGAACCTCATTCCGGATTTGAAGGGAGGGGTCCATGAGCAAGTAATGAAAACTTGTTTCAAAGTCTTCTTTGAGATGACAGACACAATGGTCTGTCATCGTCTAATTGGCTACATGCTGGCCAGGAGGATAAGCGGCTTAACTTTCAGAATCGGCAGGCGGTCAGCCACTCTGAAGCCGATAGACGTCAGTATGATACTGCAGTTGCCACTGCATGATGGATTTCTAGTCGGAAGGAAATCATCGCAGCGCACAAAGGGCCCCACCTTCCAAGAGAGGATGTTCCCTGGGGTGAGAGTAAGTAAGATTACCGAAAAAATGATAAAGGAAAAGTTTAACAACAAGAAATTGAAGGTAAATGATAGGGCAAGGTTGGCCTTGCTATACTGCATTGCTGTCTTCCTCCTACCCAGGCCAGGGGATGTGGTTGACGGCAAGTTTTGGGCAATGATGGATGAGTCCAACCTTGCCACCTTTGATGCATATCCCTGGGCTAGGGATGTCTACAATGCATTGTGGAATGGCGTTAGTAACGCCTATGAGGATAGGGAGGAGAGGAAACATCGATATAATTTGTTTGGTTGTAGAGCTATTTTACAGGTATGTTGTATCTTATGCCTTGTGTTCACTATTATAAGTTGTGGTTAATTATATTGGGTTGTGAGGATACTAACAGTTGCTATTACAATTGACTTGAATGTTTGACATGTACAGGTTTGGTTTTTTGAATTGACTGAAGCCAAGTTTAGAGACTTTGGGTGGTTGATATAGTCAGATAAGGAGGAGGATCAATCACCCAGGTTAAAGAGGTGGAGTGTCAACGTTGCCCCTGACACATACGAGGCTGGTATGGCCTTGGATACAGAGGGCTTGGCTGTGGAGATTGTCTTCACTGAGGATGAACAAGCATCAGACTTGTTCATCATGGGGCAGGATGTGGCAGGGGACATCGAGGAAGGATGCCACAAGGCTGATGAGCTACCTCGCAGGAGGCAGCAAAGAAAGAAGAGCAAGGCGAAGAGGGTAGCTGAGGCACCAGTGGAGGAGGCTCTTAGGAGCCGTGCCGGAGTGAAGCCTTCAAATGAGGGGCCCAACAGTGGCTTAGATACTCAATCGGAAGACATCCAACAGCTTGGCACCAAATGCAGACGACAAGCTACCAATGAGCAAGCTGGTGATGCTTATGTCGAAGGTACTTGATTGTGACCAGGTTGTGTTTTTTTATACATAGGTTGTGTTAGATATCATATATTGCGTTTTGCTACTGTAAATATAGGTTATGATAGCCCTTATAATGTTGTGATGGATTATATGCAAAGTCGGACATTCAGTTGTGGTGCTATATTTGTTGGTTGTGTTAGATATTATATTGAGTTGTGATAATATCTCTCTAGGTTGTGATAGTGGTTGTGTCCAATATGTGAATAAACTGATGTTTGTATATCGTATATTGCATTGTGATGGTGTAAATGTAGGTTGTGATGGCTTATGCAGGAGGTTGTGATTAGGGTTGGGATGATATATCTTTTGGTTGTGATCTATTTCGTGAAAATGTAGGTTGTGATAGCTTATACACAGATTCGGACATTGACTTGTGATGCTATATTTGTAGGTTGTGATAGATCCCATATGAAGTTGTGCTAGTGGTTGTGCTTTTACTTAGGTTGTGTTAGATGTCATATATTGCGTTGTAATAGTGTAAATGTAGGTTGTGATGGTGTAACTGGATGATTTGATAAAGGTTATGATTGAGTTGTGATGATATTTCTTTCGGTTGTAATTTATGTCAAAATTAGGTTGTAATCTTTGTCATGTTGTCTTCATTGTAGAAGTTCGCAGGCCACTGGAGAGCAGACCTGCCACTCTTGAAAGCTTGTCCAACCTTGTGAATAGCTTGATGTTGACCAATATGCAAATGTATGAAGTCAACAAGGGTTTGCGCAAGGATGTAAATGTGATGAAGAACAATGTAAATGTGATGAAGAACAGACTGGAGAGGGAGATAATGTCGGCAAATCATAGGTGCCGTGTATTGGAAGTGGAGATGAGAAAGTTAAAGAAAGTTTTGGGTTGTACAGGAGAAGAGGAAAAGGGTCGGATTGAAGAGGCACAACAACAAGTGCCTGGAGAAGAAGACCAACAAGAAGAGGCCCATGAAGTGGTAGGAGGAGATGCACATGATATGGCAGACAAGTCCACACGAGGCAAAGTCCCCCTTGCAAGGAGCCCTGTTGAGGACCTAGAGTCCCTCGCAATCCCTGCTTCCAAGAGGTTCAAAACACAAGCTAAAAAGACATCACCGTTCAAACCACGGAAGCTTCCATTTGGGGATGATAATGATGAGGAAGATTGTGCCTCCTCGCCTAATGCTACTCCGACCAATAGGGCCGACAGTGTTGCACCTGTTCACACAATAGATGATCTCCTTGCAGCCCAGTTGGAAGACTCACGAGTCCCTCATAATAAGGACCTCTCAGTCATCTCCCTTAATTCCACTCATGTTGAAGGAGGAGAACCAAGAAGTGCATTTGTGAAAGAACCCTCTGTCATCTCCATCGCATCTGATTCGACACTTGCTCTCCCCAAGTTGATTCCAGTCCTCGACCTTAAGTCTCTTATGGTAAGTTTACTCTTCTGCTACTTTTTATGATGACTTATAGATAGGTTGTGTTTGGTTAAATGCTTGTTGTTGTGAGTAACCATTTTTATTTCATATGTCGCAGGATGCCTTGTTAGCGCGTGTGGAGGGGGAGAAGACACAAGATAACTCAATTGTTGTCTCCCCCTCAGTTCATAACCATGCCACTCGCTCCGTTGCCGGAGCACATCATAGATCACCATACTACGTCCCTAATGCTATCAGAAAAAATCACAGGGAGGGGGATGAGTACGAGGACTTCCCACTCACCACAACGGAAGAGGCGATGGTTGACCATATTTGGATGATCCCACCTCCAAATGGAGGAGACATGGGCAACACTATAAATGTTGGTCTTGCTTGTGGGATTCAAGTGAAGGTCTTCCACCTCCAAAGCCTTAGGTGGTCGGGGTTCCCGGGAGTGGCACCTAAAGATGAAGGTGCTACCCCTGGGTGGGTTGACAATTTTTATGTCGATGCATTTGCAGCATTAGTTCACAGCGATGTGACTGACTTGGCCATGAAGGATTTGAATGGAGATGGAAACTCCACTTTCACATTTTTTGACCCACATTGGATTGTAAGTTACTTTCATTATTTATCTATATCATCACTATTAAATGTTGTGAAGCTTAGTCTCTATGCATAGGTTGTGATATCATATTATGATGATCAGTATTAGTTGTGATGTTGTGATGTTAGTTGTGTAGCTGTGATTATATCTTATTGTTCAGGTTGTGACCCTTTATGCATAGGTTGTGATGTTAGTTGTGTGACAATGATTATTTCTTCTAGCCATGTTTACATATGTTGTGATGTGGACTAACTGACATAATGTCATTTATGCAGTCTTTCTGCGCAACAGAAGAGAAAAAGTATGAAGATTGGAGGCGTGCGCATCCCGATCTGGATGGCGATACAGAAGCGTTGTACCCTGGAAGAGAGTGGCATCGGGAGGTGAGTGCAGGGTTGAGAGGACCAAATGGGTATAATGCATTACGCTGCAAGAAGTGGATGCTACTTGTGCTTAAAGACAGACATTGGTGCTTGATAGAATTCAGGCTAGAGCAAAAGAAAGCTTTTATATATGATAGTATGAATACTAGACCCAATGTTGCTAATGAAATCAACTTGTTCTTCAAGGCTATGAGGCGGCATTCTAAATATGTCATGAAAGTCGATTTTGAGGAAGGAGCATGGGAAAAATGGAAGACAAAAGTGGTGGAGGTTCCCGAGACCCAGTGCAACAGTGATGATTGTGGGGTTTTCATGTGCTACTATTTGTTGAAGAAGGCGCTCGATGATGAGCTTCAAAGGTTCAACGCCAAAAAGTTTAGAAAATGGTTGGTGTGGTACGTAGTCTCTAAGATCGAGGGCTATGTACCAATTGTGTGATAGACTTGATTCGTTTTGATATGAATATGTGATGTTAGTATGGCGAGGTTACATTTGACATTATGCTGGTGATGTAAGTAACTTGTGATGGACATATGAGGTTGCGTTAGATTGGTGCTGTAGGTTTTGATATATTTTGGATTTGACGACACATGATGTTGTGATTAAGTTGTGATAGACTTTGAACGCCTTAATTCGTGATGACTTTGAGTTGTGGCGATTTATACATGTTGTGATAGCAGGTTGTGTTGAGGTTGTGATTGCATTGCAACAGGCTTGCTCGTACCACATACAGTAACTTCATGTGACTTATGCATAGTTGGGATTGAGTTAGGGTGACTTATGCATGTTGTGATAACAGGTTGTATTTAGGTTGTGATTGCATTGCGATAGAATTGCAGCTGCCCCATATAGTAACTTCCAGTAGCTTCTTCATTTGTTGCGATTGAGTTGTGGTCACTGATGAATGCTGTGATAGCAGGTTATGTTGAGGTTGTGATTGCATTGTGTGATGACTTATGCATTGTTGTGATGACTTTGAATTGTGGTGACTTATGCATGTTGTGATAGCGGGTTTCCTTGAGGGTTGTGATGACTTGTGTATTGTGTGATGACTTTAAATTGTGATGACTTGTGCATGTTGATATAGCGGGTTTCCTTGAGGTTGTGATTGCATTGTGTAATGACTTATTGATATCTATAAAATATACACATTTTATATGCCTTTCTTCCTATATGTTAGTCGTAATTTTAGTGAAAGTAAGGATAATTAATGGTTAATCATGGTTAGGTGAGTAATTAATAGTTTAATGAATAAATGCGCTTAATTGATTAATTTAGATGCGTTAATTGGATTTATTGGATTTATAATTTATGATGCGTCTAAATTATATTTAACTTTGTTCATGCAGGTTTTTAGAGTCCAATTGCAGATCGCCAAAAGTGGAGCACGTCAAACGGATTTTGAAGATCTGGCGACGGAGAATGATGTTACGACGGGTTTTAAAGATGAAAAGAAAAAAAAAGAAAAGAAAAAAAAAAGAGGAGAACCGGCCCAAATTGATGCTCGGGCCTTTCATCTGTTCCAAAAAACAGAGGCGAGCTCTGTGTTGGGCTCTGTTCCGATGGAGCAATGGGTCATACCGGCGGAGATGGATTTCGAGGCCGTGGGTTGGCGGCACAGAAAACGGTGGCGGCTATCACGGCGGATACGAAAGAGAAGGTAGCCGGCAAGCGAGGCGGCTGGGTCTCATGGCGGGCTGAGCTGGGTTCCGGCATGACGACGGCGAGATGGGTCGAGCTCGACGAAGGCGAATCCGGCGATGGGTCAAAACAGTGAAGGTTCGACGACACCGGAGAAGAAGTAGCTCGACGGCAAGGATGAACAGAAGTTGCGATTTGGATATTCCGATTTTGGAAATATCTGATTTGGGGAAAGAAGAGAGCCGAATCGGGAAGCTTCAATTACAGCTCTGGATCAAAATAGTAAGTCCCTAATTTTGGTTCAATCGAATATTTCAGAAAGGGCAGATTTCAACTGATTTGGCTCAGAAAGGGAAATTTGTCAACTTTGATATTTTGCTATGTTTCGGAATGGTGTAAAAGAGGAATTTTTATGTTGAATTTGGACGCGATTAGAAAAGAAATCAAGCTGACAGTCGCTTGACTTGGAAGATTGCTCTGATTTGAGTTGAGGAGGGACTGACTTGCAGGGGATATAAAAAAAACAGAGCGAAGAACGGGAGAAAAAAAAAAGAGAAGGAGAAAGAGAGTCGAGTTCTGTCTGGTTTGAAAGAGGAGAAGGTGTCTGTTCTGTGTTGTTAAGGTGTCTGTTCTGTGCTGGTTCGAGAGAACAACACAGACGAGAGATAAGGAAAAAGGGTCGACTGTTCTGGGCTATGCCGACAGAGAGAAGAGTTTTGACAGAGAGAAGAAAGAGAGTCGATCGCCGGGCTGGATTTTGGGCTGTTGCAAACTGCTATTTTGGGTGCTACAGTGCGCGTCTCAACAAAGAAGACAAGTGAACAGTGCGCGTGAACAGTGCCGGGTGAATAGTGAATAGTGTTCCTGCATATGACCAATCCGACGAACCAGGCTTTTTCTTCCTTTTCATCCATGTCTAGCTAAATTTCATTGTACTAAGATTAGATGAAGCCCTGCTGAATTTGTTGACTCTTAATACTTATTTGCAATTCTAAAGTTGTGATTTTTATTCCATATGCTTAATATTTTGTTACAATTATTCTGTTGCTCGAGAGAGGGTAGAATAATTGTTAGTGAAATTAAACCAAGGAATCGTTAATGTTCGAGAGGTCTTAGCGAATTCCTAGGTATTATTTGAATAAAGATTGCATTTTTATGATTGATCTTTGCTCGAGAGAGGGAGATTAATTAAGTTAGATTTAATTGTTTAGTTGCATGTTCGAGAGGGCTGCACACATTACGATTATTCGTGACTTCGAAAGGGGCATGGATAATTGATCACTTAGAATTCTACGGGTTTAACGGAGAGGATAGCTATTTGGTTTGGGTGGATTCGAAGTCTTAGTATATTTCTCATCATATTATTTTCCCATAAATTTCATTGCTTTGTTAAATTAGAATTTTTCATTCTGTTATAACTAGTTACATAAAAATTCAAATCTTCCATTAGAATTAAGTTGAATCAGTCGAAGTCCTTTGGGTTCGACCTCGTTTCCACTAGTCTATACGTAGTCTCGTGCGATTGCGAGTAAAATAGTTAAAAATTCAATCAATCAATTGGCGTCGTTGCCGGGGACTTGGTAACGGTTTGATTTAATTCTATTTAGTTTAAACATTTCTTTTTAGGATTTTAATAGTTTGTTTTCTTGTCTTTGTAGGAATCACATTGCAGAGGTGAAAGTGACACGTGGATTTCACGCCAACGTGGAAAGGCCATCCTTTCCCACTGTTTGCCATCTATTACCTCTCTTTTTTGGCTTAATTTGAGTGTTGCGTGATTTTTCTTTTATTTTTGTGACAGCATGCAGTGCTAGTTGTCAACATCTAGGGTTGTTTTTGTTATTTTTGTTTGCGTGATTAGTTTATGCAGGGGCGTAGGTCATTGGGTGAAGACTTAGCAGCCTTCGACAGTGAAATTGAGAGAACTTTTAGACAAAACCAAAGAGGCCAATTAAGTATCACCCACCCTTTGCCTGAAATGGCAGAAGAAAACATGAAAACTCTGAAAGAGTACTACACTCCAAATGCCTATATATCTCCGTCTTGCATTCGAGTAGCGGCTGCAACAGCTGGTAACTTCGAGATTAAGTCCAACATAATACAGATGCTACCATCATTTCATGGGCGAAATCACGAAGATCCATATAGGCATGTGGATGAGTTTTTAGAAATCTGCACAACTTTTAAATTGAACAATCTTACAGATGATGCGATGAGAATGAGACTATTCCCATTCTCCCTTAAGGATAAGGCTAAAGAATGGCTCTACTCTCTAGAACCCGAATCCATTACCTCGTGGGCAAAAATGCAACAAGATTTCCTTATGAAATACTTTCCCATAGGTAAAATAAACCAAATGAGAGATGCCATTACTACCTTTACCCAACAGCCGACTGAGCAGTTTCATGAGAGCTGGGATAGACTCAAGGACCTTCTGCGGAAGTGTCCTCATCATGCCGTACCTCGTTGGCAATTAGTGCAGAGATTTTATAGAGGATTAACGGATCAGAATCGTCATCTTGTAGATGCTTCCTGTGGAGGCACTTTCCTGTTAAAAAATGAAAATGAAGCGTGGGAACTTTTTGAAAACTTGAGTGAAAATTCGTTGCAACATACGATGGCTAATAGGAATTTAAATGATTCTTCTTCTTCTACCCTCTCTAAAGGTGGTATGTATGAAGTGAAACAAACAGATGATCTTTCTAACCAAGTTGCTACATTATCTAGGAAGATAGATCAAATCTTGAGCCTAAAGTCACAAACTCTTGCACACACTCAAGAAGCATGTGTTCTATGCTTAAGTCCTATGCATTCTATCCTAGAGTGCCCATCTGCCCCACAATTCCCAGAGCTCATTCAGGAGCATGTCAATGCTGCTCAAACTTATGCTCGAACAGGCAATAATCCATTCTCCAACACATATAACCCGGGGTGGAGGAATCACCCAAATTTTTCTTCGCGTCCACAGAACCAGGGTGTTCCTTTTACTCCACCCCAAAGGGCAAACTTTCAAAATAACCCACCAGGTTTTCAACAAGCTACCATGCCCTCCCAATTTTCACAACCCTCTAGGAATTCATAATTTGAGGACAAAGTCTTGTCTGCTCTACAGAGTATTCAAGCCCAAGCACAATCACAAGCTCAACTTGTGCATTCTCATACTCAATCTATAGCTAAATTAGAATATCAGATTGGGCAATTAGCTAATTCAATGAGTAAGAGAGAAGAGGGTCGGTTGCCTAGTCAACCAATGAATAACCCAAATGGTCAGTTTATGCTTGAACAACAAACTACTTCCAATGAACATGTGCAAGCTATTACATCCCTGCGGAGTGGGAAACAATTTGAAAACCGGGTTAGTGTTAATATGAGAGAAGATAAGGATCAGGGAAAAGAAAGCAATCCAGAGACTGATGAAACTATAGAAACACCACCTACTTCAAGTCAACCAAAACAGAAGGACACTGTTTCTCCTTCTGAACCTTCTTCAGGAACCAAGTCTCATGCCAATCATGAGGTACCTTACGTACCCCGTGCTCCATTTCCTCAGTGCTTAGACATGCCTTCCCCTTTTAATAAGAACAAAGCTAGGATGGATGAAGTGCTAGAAACCTTCAAACAAGTTAAGATCAATCTTTCACTCCTAGAAGCCATTCAGCAAGTGCCCGCCTATGCAAAATTTCTTAAAGACCTGTGCACGCAAAAGCGGAAGTCTAGGACGCACATTTCTAAAAAGGTCTTTCTTACTGAGCAGGTCAGTTCCATTCTGAAATATGACACACCACCAAAATTTAAAGACCCTAGCACACCTACTATTTCATGTGTCATTGGCGACCATATCATTAATAGGGCTCTTTTAGATTTGGGTGCTAGTGTCAATCTCTTACCTTACTCAGTATATGAGAAATTAGGATTGGGAGACTTGCAACCAACATCGGCAACTCTGCAGTTGGCCGATAGATCCATTAGAAAACCCCGTGGCCTTCTTGAAGATGTTTTAGTTGGGGTTGAAAAATTCTTCTTTCTAGTTGATTTCTTAGTTTTGGACATGGAACCTGTGTCTCATGCTTCTCACACCATTCCATTCATTTTAGGCCGCCCTTTTTTAGCAACGGCCAATGCATGTATCCAATGTCGATCTGGAATGATGGAGATGTCTTTTGGAAACATGAAGATCATACTCAATGTGTTTCAAGCTTCAAACCAAGGAGCCACTGACAGTGAACAAGAGTGTTCTTTTATTGATGAAATTGATGACCTTATGGAAGAGACACTCTTGAATGAGCTCATGACTGACGCTCAAGATCCTACTCTACTCTATTTAGGGATAGAGGATTCTGACATAGAGCCACCCATTGAAGAAATTCATGCGATGTCAGTTTGCCCTCCCTATCATGACTCTTTTCCTTATAAAAATAGAGTAGAGCCTTTACCAATATCTCCCAGTCCATCACTTCAACCTTCTATTGAGTCTCCTCCTCAACTTGAGTTAAAACCACTTCCAACTTCACTCAAGTATGTTTTTCTAGGTCCTACTGATACTCTCCCTGTTATCATTTCATCTAGCTTGTCTAGCAGCCAGGAGAGTCAATTGCTTAGGATTCTAGTTCAGCATGGGAGAGCCATAGGATGGACTGTAGCAGATCTAAGAGGCATTGATCCTTCAGTCTGTATGCACCGAATTCATTTAGAGGATGATGCCAAACCTTCAAGGGAGAATCAGCGGAGATTGAATCCCAACATGAGGGATGTGGTCAAGAAAGAAATTGTGAAACTGCTCGATGCGGGTATCATATACCCCATTTCTGATAGTGAGTGGGTCAGCCCGATACAAGTCGTGCCCAAAAAGTCTGGCATCACAGTGAAGAAAAACTCTGATGGAGAGTTAGTCCCAACCCGCGAAACTACTGGGTGGAGACTGTGTATTGATTATCGAAAATTGAAAACAAAAACCAGAAAAGACCACTTTCCATTACCGTTCATTCAAGAAATCTTAGAGAAACTAGCAGGTCAACAATTCTATTATTTTCTTGATGGTTACTCTGGATATAATCAAGTCCCAGTGTTTCATGCAGATCAAGAGAAGACTACCTTTACTTGTCCCTTCGGTACCTTTGCTTACCGAAGAATGCCTTTTGGGCTATGTAATGCACCTGCCACCTTTCAACGGTGCATGCTAGCCATCTTCTCTGATATGGTTGACAAATTTTTAGAAGTGTTCATGGATGATTTCTCTGTATTTGGTCCATCATTTGATGAATGTCTCCATAATCTGTCATTAGTTCTCAAGCGTTGTGAAGAGAAAAATCTTGTCTTGAGTTGGGAGAAAAGCCATTTCATGGTACAAGAGGGAATTGTTTTGGGACATGTAGTCTCAAAAAGGGGAATTGAAGTCGATAAAGCCAAGGTCGATCTCATCACTCATCTACCTCCACCATCTTCGGTGAAACAAATTAGATCGTTCCTTGGTCACGCAGGATTTTACAGGCGCTTCATTAAAGACTTCAGTAAGATTGCTCACCCCTTGAGCAATCTACTAGCCCAAGATGTGCCTTTTGTGTTTGATGATGCATGTAAGCAAGCTTTTGACACTCTTCGTACCTTATTGTCTACTGCACCTATCATTCAGCCCCCTGACTACTCTCTTCCCTTTGAAATCGTGTGTGATGCTTCAGACTATGCCATTGGTGCTGTCCTAGGTCAGAGAGTGAATAAGGTTCCTCATGTCATATATTATGCTAGTAAGACCCTTTCTGATGCTCAATTGAATTACACCACTACGGAGAAGGAACTTCTAGCGGTAGTTTATGCCTTGGATAAATTTCGATCATACCTTTTAGGTTCTAAAATCAATATTTTCTCTGACCATGCTGCATTAAAACGTCTCTTATCCAAGAAAGACACCAAACCTCGATTGATAAGATGGATTTTGCTTTTACAAGAATTTAATTATGAAATCCGAGATAAGAAAGGTGTTGAGAATGTAGTAGCCGATCATCTCTCTAGAATCCTTGTTGAAACATCTAAAGATGAAAAGCCACTACATGATTCTTTTCCTGATGAACAATTGTTCTCCATCTCCCAAATTAAAACCCCTTGGTTTGCCAACATTATGAACTACCTTGCCATAGGTCAGATTCCATCCCATTGGACAAAACATGACAAAGATTTATTCTTTTCTAAGGTTAAATCTTATTTTTGGGATGATCCGTACCTATTTAAAATATGTTCAGACCAGGTAATTAGGCGATGTGTGCCTGAGAATGAGTTTCATAGTATTTTACATTCTTGTCATTCTCAAGCATGCGGGGGACATTTTGGGGGAAAGAAAACTGCTACCAAGATTTTGCAGAGTGGATTCTATTGGCCAACCTTGTTTAAGGATGCTCATGAGTTCTGCAAATCTTGTGATAGATGTCAAAGGTTAGGATCTATCTCTCGACGAGATATGATGCCTCTCCAACCCATTCTTGTGGTAGACCTCTTTGATGTTTGGGGAATTGATTTCATGGGACCCTTCCCACAATCCTTTGGTCACCTTTATATTTTAGTTGCAGTGGATTATATTTCTAATTGGATTGAAGCAATTGCCACTAAGACAAATGATCATAAGGTTGTGGTGAAATTTCTGAAAGATAACATTTTTTGTCGTTTCGGGATCCCTAGAGCAATTATCAGTGATGGACGGAGTCACTTTTGTAATAGACCTTTTGAAGCTCTACTGAGGAAGTACTCTGTTACACATAAGGTTGCTACTCCATATCATCCCCAAACAAGTGGTCAGGTGGAATTGTCTAATCGGGAGATTAAAAAGATTCCTGAAAAAACTGTTAGACCCGATAGGAAGGATTGGTCCTTGCGCTTAAATGATGCTTTGTGGGCTTACAGGACTGCATACAAGACTCCCATTGGTATGTCACCTTATCGACTCGTTTTTGGAAAAGCTTGTCACTTACCAGTGGAGTTAGAGCATCGTGCATATTGGGCAATCAAGGCTTTGAATTTTGATATGCATAAAACAGGGTCCGAACGCAAATTGCAACTCAATGAATTGGAGGAGATGCGTCTCGATGCTTATGAGAGTGCACAACTTTATAAAGAACAGACTAAGCTTTTTCATGACAAATCTATTTTAAGAAAGTCTTTTCAACCTGATCAAAAAGTTTTGCTCTACAATACACGATTGCATCTATTTCCTGGGAAACTCCGTTCTCGATGGTCGGGACCATTCATTATAAAACAAGTATTCCCTTATGGCGCAGTAGAAATTCAAAACCCGAAGGATGGCAGTATCTTCAAAGTCAATGGTCAACGATTAAAACCGTACTTAGAAGACAATTTTGACCAGGAAATCATCTATCCCTTGGACGACCCAAAGACCCCTGAGTGAATTGAAGGTCGCGGTCTGGCTGAAGACCTAAAACTTAGCGCTCTTGGGAGGCAACCCAAATTTTATGTTCTTGCTTGTTTTATATTTGTTTTTGTTATTGTAGATTATTTATTACCTATGTGGGGATGCTACCATCGAGGTTTGGGGGTGTATTTAATTTTTCCATATTTATATTATCTCCTCATTCTTCGCTTATGTGTTTCATGCTTTACATCTACAATGCGGTTCTCCATTCAGGTGACTTCTTTCCTCACTCCTTTTCTTTTACTATTCATTATAGTATTATTTTGGTCAACATTGAGGACAATGTTTAGTTTAGGTGTGGGGGTGTAGAAAAGAAGTGTTTATCATATATTTTCATTTATTTCAAAAAAAAATTATGAAAAAAAAAAAAAAAAAAAAAACGGAAAAAAATATTTAGTTTTTAGGTTGTTTGTTAGTATTTTTATAGGTTTTGATAGTTTATCCCGTGATGATGCATTCTACAATTCTTAAGAGATTAATTTACATTGGAAGTGTGAGTAAGTATACTGGAGGATAGAGAACTTAATCTTTCTGTTACAGTCCTCTTGGATCAGGTGCTTGAACTAATAAAACTCACTCACACACACTAGTTACATAAGTAATACCCTCTAGAGATTTGTTGAATACTAATCTTCAGTGGGATGTCTTTAGTCAGAGTCATTGGATGATGTGTGGTTGTCCTTTGAGCATAAAAGATCATGATAGACCATTTACTTGGCTATGGCAAGGGCTGGAACCGGAAATAGGTTGAGAGTATAATACAACCTGGACAGAATAAAAATGTGCTGAAAATATGAATGCTGAAAATAAAAATAAAAATGAAAAAAAAACAAAACAAAATGAAAAAAAAGGGGCTGCTTGACTTTATAGGATTAACTTAGGCTGATGCTCGGGCCCGAAGCGGTCTCTTCAAACCTAATGCCCTAAGCCAACTGGCTGGGAGTCATTGGCCTGAGTCATTGCTAAACCTAAGCATCTTGAAGTCAGGCCTTACACAGTCCTAGTGAAAAAAAAAAGTCTATGGTGTATTATCCTCTCAAATCTAGGATGTTGGACCCGAAGGAGGCGCACAGATCTGTGCTATCATGAACCTAAAGATTGGGATGACTACGTAGATTCTGATGTTCTTTGGTTAATGGGTAACACTAGATATGTGTAAAACAGAAATTTAGAATGTATTGCTACAATGTTCTACACTTTTAATATTTAAAGTATAATGCTATATTACATTGAGCAGAAATTTCCAAGATGAAAGTGTGGAATAAAACCACTTACTTGAGGGCTTCTATATTCCTGTTGATTATAAACCAAGTACGTGTGGTTAATTCTCTTAAGCATTGTAGTATGCATTTGAAGGGATAATAGGTTGTTTGTTTTGCAGTGTTTTGATTTGTTTTTAAATTTAGGTTAATTAGGTTAATTTCATAAGTACATGTTTGTGGGTAGCATGGCTGCAAACCCTCACGAGACAACACTCGTCCTACTAAGGACACTAGAGGTTTAACGGCTTGTTGCATACGCTCAATGCAATCGTGTTCCCTACGAAAGTGGCATTTACTTTGCTGTTTTAGTTACTTTAGTTATTTTTGTTTTCCTTGCTTGATTTTATTTTGCTCGAGGACTAGCAAAATGTAAGTTTGGGGGTATTTGATATCTATAAAATATACACATTTTATATGCCTTTCTTCCTATATGTTAGTCGTAATTTTAGTGAAAGTAAGGATAATTAACGGTTAATCATGGTTAGGTGAGTAATTAATAGTTTAATGAATAAATGTGCTTAATTGATTAATTTAGATGCGTTAACTGGATTTATAATTTATGATGCGTCTAAATTATATTTAACTTTGTTCATGCAGGTTTTTAGAGTCCAATTGCAGATCGCCAAAAGTGGAGCACGTCAAACGGATTTTGAAGATCCGGCGATGGAGAATGATGTTACGACGGGTTTTAAAGATGAAAAGGAAAAAAAAAGAAAAAAAAAGAGGAGAACCGACCCGAATTGATGCTCGGGCCTTTCATCTGTTCCAAAAAACAGAGGCGAGCTCTGTGTTGAGCTCTGTTCCGATGGAGCAATGGGTCATACCGGCGAAGATGGATTTCGAGGCCGTGGGTTGGCGGCGCAGAAAACGGTGGCGGCTATCACGGCGGATACAAAAGAGAAGGTAGCCGGCAAGCGAGGCAGCTGGGTCTCATGGCGGGCTGAGCTGGGTTCCGGCATGACGACGGCGAGATGGGTCGAGCTCGACGAAGGCGAATCTGGCGATGGGTCAAAACAGTGAAGGTTCGACGACACCGGAGAAGAAGTAGCTCGACGGCAAGGATGAACAGAAGTTGCGATTTGGATATTCCGATTTTGGAAATATCTGATTTGGGGAAAGAAGAGAGCCGAATTGGGAAGCTTCAATTACAGCTCTGGATCAAAATAGTAAGTCCCTAATTTTGGTTCAATCGAATATTTCAGAAAGGGCGGATTTCAACTGATTTGGCTCAGAAAGGGAAATTTGTCAACTTTGATATTTTGCTATGTTTCGGAATGGTGTAAAAGAGGAATTTTTATGTTGAATTTGGACGCGATTAGAAAAGAAATCAAGCTGACAGTCGCTTGATTTGGAAGATTGCTCTGATTTGAGTTGAGGAGGGACTGACTTGCAGGGGATATAAAAAAAACAGAGCGAAGAACGGGAGAAAAAAAAAAGAGAAGGAGAAAGAGAGTTGAGTTCTGTCTGGTTTGAAAGAGGAGAAGGTGTCTGTTCTATGTTGTTAAGGTGTCTGTTCTGTGCTGGTTCGAGAGAACAACACAGACGAGAGATAAGGAAAAAGGGTCAACTGTTCTGGGCTGTGCCGACAGAGAGAAGAGTTTTGACAGAGAGAAGAAAGAGAGTCGATCGCTGGGCTGTTGCAAACTGCTATTTTGAGTGCTACAGTGCGCGTCTCAACAAAGAAGACAAGTGAACAGTGCGCGTGAACAGTGTCGGGTGAATAGTGAACAGTGTTCCTGCATATGACCAATCCGACGAACCAGGCTTTTTCTTCCTTTTCATCCATGTCTAGCTAAATTTCATTGTACTAAGATTAGATGAAGCCCTGCTGAATTTGTTGACTCTCAATACTTATTTGCAATTCTAAAGTTGTGATTTTTATTCCATTTGCTTAATATTTTGTTACAATTATTCTGTTGCTCGAGAGAGGGTAGAATAATTGTTAGTGAAATTAAACCAAGGAATCGTTAATGTTCGAGAGGTCTTAGCGAATTCCAAGGTATTATTTGAATAAAGATTGCATTTTTATGATTGATCTTTGCTCGAGAGAGGGAGATTAATTAAGTTAGATTTAATTGTTTAGTTGCATGATCGAGAGGGCTGCACACATTACGATTATTCGTGACTTCGAGAGGGGCATGGATAATTGATCACTTAGAATTCTACGGGTTTAACGGAGAGGATAGCTATTTGGTTTGGGTGGATTCGAAGTCTTAGTATATTTCTCATCATATTATTTTCACATAAATTTCATTGCTTTGTTAAATTAGAATTTTTCATTCTGTTATAACTAGTTACATAAAAATTCAAATCTTCCATTAGAATTAAGTTGAATCAGTCCAAGTCCTTTGGGTTCGACCTCGTTTCCACTAGTCTATACGTAGTCTCGTGCGATTGCGAGTAAAATAGTTAAAAATTCAATCAATCACTTATGGATTGTTGTGATGACTTTGAATTGTGGTGACTTATGCATGTTGTGATAGCGGGTTTCCTTGAAGTTGTGATTGCATTGTGTGATGACTTATGCATTGTTGTAATGACTTTGAATTGTGGTGACTTATGCATGTTGTGATAGCGGGTTTCCTTGAGGTTGTGATTGCATTGTGTGATGACTTATGCATTGTTGTGATGACTTTGAATTGTGGTGACTTATGCATGTTGTAATAGCGGGTTTCTTTGAGGTTGTGATTGCATTGTGTGATGACTTATGCATTGTTGTGATGACTTTGAATTGTGGTGACTTATGCATGTTGTGATAGCGGGTTTCCTTGAGGGTTGTGATGACTTATGCGTTGTGTGATGACTTTAAATTGTGATGACTTGTGCGTGTTGTGATAGCGGGTTTCCTTGAGGTTGTGATTGCATTGTGTGATGACTTATGCATTGTTGTGATGACTTTGAATTGTGGTGACTTATGCATGTTGTGATAGCTGGTTTCCTTGAGGGTTGTGATGACTTGTGCATTGTGTGTTGAGGTTGTGATTGCATTGGGATAGGCTTGCTGCTGCCAAAAACAGTAACTTCTTCGTGCGTTGTGATTGAGTTGTGGTAACTTATACATGTTGTGATAGCAGGTTGTGTTGAGGTTGTAATTGCATTGGGATAGGCTTGTTGCTGCCACAAATAGTAACTTCCAGTAACGACTTCGTGCGTTGTGATTAAGTTGTGGCGACTTATACATGTTGTGATAGCAGGTTGTATTGACATTGTGATTGCATTGCGATAGTCTTGTTGCTGCGACACAGTAATTTCCCGTAGCTTCTTCAGTCGTTGTGATTGAGTTGTGGCGATTTATACATGTTGTGATAGAAGGTTTTGTTGAGGTTGTGATTGCATTACGATAGGTTTGCTGCTATCACAAACAGTAACTTCCAGTAACTTCTTCGTGCGTTGTGATTAAGTTGTGGCGACTTATATATGTTGTGAAAGTAGGTTGTGTTGACATTGTGATTGCATTGCGATAGGCTTGTTGCTGCCACATACAGTAATTTCCTGTAGCTTCTTCATTCCTTATGATTGAGTTGTGGCGATTAATGCATGTTGTGATAGCAGGTTGCATTGCAGTTGTGATTGCGTTGCAATATGCAGTTATGATATGATTTATTCTACAAACTACAAAGTAATGTAAACATTATCATTACAAGCCATAAAAATGAAGTTCTACCGAATGTCATCATAGGGTTTAAGTTCATTACAGAAATAAAATTCAAAGGCACTCTCTCAATCCACGTTGATTGGCTGCACGCATGAAGTCCGATTGTGCCCAAGGCCATTGCAACGACTGCATCTAAATTGATGTTTCCGTTTTAGTGGTTGTGACGGATAGGGCTTCGTCTTCGGCCTCCCCCTTGGCGTCTTGGTTTTTGGTGGAAGGATGAGATGCTCTCCCACAGGTGGCTCTGCACGTATCGGCTTGTCATCATGGGTGATCGGGAAAACTGTTTCACTGTATGTGTCCTTATAGCACTGAGTAGTTCAATAATCCCCTCGACAAGCATACGCTGGTGATCCTCCATTGGCAGATATGGCAGCGCATGCGTGGATATACGGCGTACCTTCAATTTGCCACATCCTGCAAGTACAAGTGAGGTCAGTGAGATTCATCCTTAAATGTCCTTCCTCTGAAACCACTTCTACCACATTCTCATTACTCTCCGCAACCAATAGCCCTCGAGATTGGTTGGTCAGTTCATTGAGCCGATTGTTGACTTCTGGAATTAGGTAAGAATCCCAGTTCTTACTCACCCTTCTCGCTTCGTTCATCTTGATCATTATCTTCATCCGAATGCCATCAAGCAAAGCAAGAATTGGCATGTCGCGCTCCCGCTTGACCCATTTATTGAAAGTCTCAGCAGTGTTATTTAAAAGGTAGTTATATCTCTCACCTTGGAAGAGGGCATTGCACCAATTCTCAGGTTGATTTGCCATGACCCAATCATATGCTACTTTAGAATGCTTGTGGAGGTGAGTTAATGCAACGTGATAGCCATGCATATCACTTGCTTTTGCAACATCATTAATCATGTACGCAATTTATTTTTTCGTTGCCTTTTTTGTTCCTTTAACCTTGTGCCCTTTCAAACCTATCTTCAGTAAGTTGCACTCTAAGTGTCGCACACAATAGCCATGGAATCCGTCCCCAAACACCTTTGCAACCGCTTCGAGTAGCCCTTTGTCCCTATCAGATACCAATGTGAATACCCTTGCAAAGCCAACTACATGTCACACATGTTGTAAGAACCACAACCAATTATCTTTAGTTTCATTATCAACAACTCCATAGGCTAAGGGAAAGATGTGGTTACCTCCATCAACTGCAGTGGCTGTTAGAAGAGTCCCCTTTGCCTTCCCAAAAAGATGAGCCCCATCAAGAAAAAGCAATGGCCGACAATGTTGGAACCCTTGAATGCATGCGTTCAACACGATGAAGCAACGTAAAAACTTCCTGTTTCTTTGATTAACCTCATACTTCACTACACTCCCCGGGTTTGTCTCCACTACTTTGTTGCAATACTAAAGGATGTCATTGTAAGAATCCTTATAATCACCAAACAAAGAATTAAGGGCAACCTCCTTAGAACGCCATGCCTTCTGATATGAGATGCTCAACCTATAGTCATTTCGCAAATCTTTTACCAATTCAGATGTGGAATGCGAGGGTATATCTTTTATCTTACTGAAAATGAGCTCCGACACCAAGTTTTGTGAAGCATGAGGGTGATACTTTTTCCTTACCCCTCCAGCACATGTATGAAGTTTTTTATACTCATTCACCACAAACAAACCTGAAGCTTGCTCCAAGCTCACATTCACTTTCCACTGGCAACCTTCAACCGTGCATGATGCCATAACCCGACGCTTCGTGTTCTTCAAATACTTGAAAGAGAAGTTCTTTGCAATAGAGAATTGTTTCAATGCCTTCCTAGCTTCAACTTGGTCTTTAAAATGCTGCCCAACCCTTACTAAGTTGTTATCCCAAACTCTCGAACGTAGTGGTGTTGGCTGACTACTACCACTGGTGGGAAGAGGATTAACCTTGCACTCGTACACACTATCCTGAGAACTCATGAATGGTCGTTGATCTCCATCATGGGTCACCAGCACCTTACAAAATCTTCCATGGAATAACTCTCTAAAGTCAGCCATTCCCTTATCGGATATCAAGAAAGTCAACTCATACACATCGGGGTACAAGTATGCAACACTCAAATTGTTGGGAGGAACGTTAAAGGCATCAGCAATTTTTTCCACAAATAAACTCAAAGTTTCATCCTCTTCTAGTGACAACGCTGTGCTTTTACCTCCAATTATCTTCACAGTTCCACCGGGGCTGGATTCAATACTCCCACAGTAGCAGACCAAAATTTTAAGCTTGCCTGCTTCATCCTGAAGTTGCAAAATAAATAAGAAGAATACAACATAGGTCACAACTTACATAGCAGCGCTGTCACAACATAGCATCACAACTCATGCCAATAGTCATCACAACATTAATTACATCAATCACAACCAAATTTTAATCCAACACAACTGAATTACAACATTCATCACAACTGAAGCTAATAGACATCACAACTGAAGTTACATGCCATCACAACAAGTGATAATATAACATTCCATCACAACACATCTATAAGTCATCACAACCTATCTATGCATGACCACAACCTATTATACAAATCATAACTTCGTCACAACATATCTATATAGGGATTATCACAACCTCTTTTACAGTTCATAACTTAAGCTACTCGACCTATCATCGCTACTTAGACATTCAAGCAATGACCAAACAGATCAAATGAGAAGAAAAAGAGTAGCTTTCCTACAATCCTACTTACTTTTAATTTTTCCGCCGTATGAGTTGCGCACTACCTTCGTCTGCAACCACCGTTTGGGTTATGCCGATTTGTCCACCATCATCGTTTTCACTTTGGATGCCTGGAATGTTGCTGCTGGAGGTGACTGCCGCCATTTCCATTACTTTCGCCATCTCAGATACAAGGAGAAGTGGAAATCTGGGCTCGCCGCAAGAGCTTTCTTGGGTTTGGAACTTCAATGGAGTTGGAAAAACCATCGGATGAAAGTCTTTAGAGCTCGGTTATGGGGCTTTCATGGCGGACGGAGAAGAAAGGGGCAGAAAGCTGTTGGGGAAGAAGGGGACAGTCATAGGGTTTCGTGTGCCTTGACTGCCCCAGCCACCAACTGCTCCGTCTCCTTCAACTGGAAGGAAAGATAGGGGCTGTTAGCTTTTCTGTTATGCACTTTTGGTCATTGACCAAGGTAACTTTCTAAAGTTTAACCAGTTTAGTCCTGGGGACTAAAGTGGTTAAACTTTAGCAAGTTAGACTAAAACATAATTTTTCCTTCTTTGATGGGCCGACTTGTGAATCTTGAAGCTCTAAAGCCAGTACTTGAAAGATTGTGAAGATCTGCTGGTAGCAATCAACTATGAGTTGATCAAGGCAATCATTGACAATCAACTATGAGCTAATCAAGGCAATCATTGGTAATCAACTATGAGCTGATCAAGGTAATAATTGACAATCAACTATGAGCTAATCAAGGCAATCATTGACAATCAACTATGAGTTGATCAAGGCAATCATTGGCATTAACTATGAGCTAATCAAGGCAATCATTGGCAATCAACTATGAACTAATCAAAGCAATCATTAACAATCAACTATGAGATAATTTAAGCAATCAAGAAAGGACCATGAAGAGCTGTGATTGGAGGAAGAAAATGCAACATTATTTTACTGGAAGATGGAAAAAATCAATTAGTGATGCTCAAAATCAGTCAAGACTTAATCATGGAATAATGACAGGAATCTGATTGGAGTCTTTCCATTGTTAATCTTTTCCAACCACTATATAAGCGATACCCGAGCTCTTTTTCAAGGCATCAAATTCTCTATCTCTTCCAAGGACGACCACTTCTTTCTCTCTTCAACTTTTCTTCATTATTTTTTTATTATTATAATGGCTGGCTAAGCCCTTAGCTATGGCTAGAGGGATGGATTTATGATACTTTAATTAAGTTCTTTTCATGTTAATTATTGGGCTATAATTATGTGTTGGATATTTCAAGTGATGTTTAAATATTGATTATTGTTTATCTTTTATTTTATTTTTCTTAATACATAGGATACTTGATTTCTTTCTTGATCCTTTGTGATTTTGATATATAGAATCCTTCAAGATTTAAATATTATAATCCTTCATTTAACCAAAGTGATAATTTTATTGTTTGTTCTTAATGGTCATATTATCCAATTAGGGAGAATCTTCATTCGCCCCTAATTGAGAAAAATTGATACATGAAGTACCTCATTAGATATTACAATGACCTATCCGTGATGCCTTAGTATTTTATTTTGTTGAATTCTCTATTCTACTTCACTCTTGATTTCTTTTGTTTGCTACTTTGAACTGATTTCTTAATCACACTAATCAATCTCTGAGGATCGACCTTGTAATACTACAATTACAAGTAAAATGAATGAAATAGATAAGTAAAAGCTACTATTCAGCTACTATTCAAAGAATGAGTAATTAATCTTGGTTCATAAAAAATGGCGTCGTTGCCGGGGATTGCAATGTGTGACTAGATACAGGTTTATGTTTTTTTTTTCTCTTTCTTTTGCCCTTTTGTTTTATTTTTCTTTGAAGTGAATGTATTGGGTTGTGGAAGCATTAAGGAAAATTCAACTAGACAATCATTTGGACTTGTCAAAGCTTGAAGAATTATAGAAGACTACTTGAAGCACCCCGGTACTTTCGTTCCATTTCTTTTATTTCTTTTAATTCTTAGATCTTGTGTTAGTTGTGCTTTGTTTTAAAAAAAATTGTATGCGTTCATGACAACATGATTTTCTGGTCGCTTAGTTATTGTTGATAATTCTCTTGAACTTTTTGATTTTTTATTGAACAACATGGAGGAAAATGATAGTAATGAGGTACAAAATAATCAGCAAGTTAAAACCTTACGAGATTATACGCAGCCTATGAGATCTAGTTCCCCTTCATGCATGAATTTGCCCATTAATGCAGGCTCTTTTGATCTAAATCCGGGAATAATCCAATTACTACCCAAGTTCCATGACTTAGACTCAGTGAGCCCATGTGCTACATTTTCTAATGCAAATGTCTTTAGTGATGCCATTAGATTAAAACTCTACCCATTCTCTTTAAAATGAAAAGCTAAAAATTGGTTGAACTTTTTGAAGCCAAATTCCATTGGGACATGGCAAGAAATGCAAAGAGAATTTTTAAAGAATTTTTTTTCTCACTCATAAAATAAATACATTAAGAAATAAAATCACGAATTTTGCACAAAAAGAAAATAAGTCTTTCTTTCAATGTTGGGAATGATTTAAAGAGATTTTATTGATGTGCCCCCACCATGACTATGAAACTTGGCGTATAATTAGTTTCTTTTATAATGAAATAACTTCTTCCATGCGCCAGTTTATTGAGATTAGTGTTGTGTACATTAACACACATGACGTACACATGCAGAGATAGCTAACATCAACACGCAAGGCTAACAATTAGTTTTCTTTTTTATATTCATTAGAGAATGTAATAAAAGCCTGATTGTGTGGAATCATGGCCCATTAGCGGGGTCACTAGTTGGCGCGCCTCCCTAGGAGATGCACCCCTTTGTTATAAGAGGGCCTTCTCCCTCCTTGAGAAGTTATGCAATAAAGAAGTATTTCACTTTCTCTCTCGCTTATCCCTTTTTTCTTCCATTTGGATGATCTGATACCCTATGACCCTGTCGGGTCACAACATTGGTATCAAAGCCGTGCCGACCTGCGACGGAAATACTGGCTCGCAAACAACCGACCACGGCCGCTGAGGCACAGCCGGAGCCAGAGGAAGCAAGCATGGCTGCCAGCCCAAAGGCCACCGACGAGACGGATATGGCGGAGATCCGATCTATGATGGCTCAGTTGCTACAACTCCAGCTTGCGGAGGCCCGGGCCACAACTGCTCCGACAGCAGCCGTTCTGACTACGCTACCACTCCTTTCAGCCGAAGTGGGTGAAACTTCTCAGGCCACTGGCTCGCGGGGTATTGGCGGCTTAGGGTCGTGGGTACCACCGACGAACTCTCACTTGGGTCTTTTCATCATGCCACAGATGGGGCCGTCCAGGCACGAGGCACGAGCATGCCAGGTGCTCGACCAAATGCCTCAATGACAATACCCTTCTGAACTATGCAACAGGAGCTTGAGGACGAGTGGGAGGAGCCTCTGGGTCATCGCGGTGGCTTTCGAGGTGGGGCCGAGCCTTGATTGGCTCGTCTCCAGTTCCCGCGCTACAACGGGGATGACGACCCAGTGGAGTGGTTGTAGAAGGCGGAGAAATTTTTCGCCTATCAAGGGACCAACTCGGAGGCCGAACGACTGCGCATTGCAACATTCCACTTGGATGGTGACGCCTCTATGTGATTCCAGAGTTATAAAAAGGAAGTCCGCTACCCGAACTGGGCTTCTTTTTCAGATGAACTCTATGTCCAATTCGGGCCAAATAAGTTCCAGGACTTCAACGAAATGCTATCCAACTTGCGTCAAACAACCACGGTAAAAGAATTCATGAAGACGATTGGCCGATGGCAGTGATCGTTTAAAATTAAACTCTTGCAAGTGCACAAGGCAATTGTGTACTTCAGCGAGTATTGAAGGGTTGTCGAGCCTCAGAGACGGATGAATACTTTACCAAATTCAAAAAGAAAAGTTGCAGTTTGTTTAATTAATATAGAGAAAGCAATGAACTTTAACTACTTCTAAAGAATTTGAATCAATGTAAAGAATTATCAAGGCAATGAATCCACCACTAGACATGTAATTACTACTCTTGATTATTATTACGCACAAATTGACATGATATAGTAATTCGTGTTCTTGGTCGGACACACGAATCACTAATGAATTCACTAACGTTCTTGGTTGGACAAAAAGTTCAGCCACTATTGTGTAATCAATCCTATCCTTGGTCGGGCATAGAATCAATCACATACCTATTCTTGGTTAGACACATAAATTAAAAAGATCTAATTTCATTCATATATATTAAGTCTATAGTTAAGCACTCAAGAGAATACTCATGAAATAGCATTAAGCAGAAATCATATCAACTTTATTAAATGAAACTAATAAGAGTAGCAATACATATGAGTGCTTTTATTTGACATGTATTTCTCCATTTGCTCTTCCAATCAACGCAGTTGGTGCCGTCCACATGAGTGCCTTTGGCCCTTTACACATACTATTAAATGTCTCTTAATTATCCATAGCTCACACCAGGCATGACCAGTTCTTACTGGTTAAGAGCTTTGAAGCTCAAGTCTAACCATTGCTCTAAGCATCTTTAGCAACCTTCTCTCTTGATCTCTTCTGAGCACGGATAACAAAGAGTGCAAAAGAGGGCCTTTCGTAAGGTAGAGGCATCCTCATCAATGAGGACAGCAGAGATGAACTAAAAAAGTAACCAATCCAATCGTTGAGGTTCTTTCTTTCTTTCTTTCAATTTTAAGGCATCCGAAAAGTCCCAGACAAAGTGCTGAGGGCAAAATACTCGTTTTAGCTGAGTTACCTTTCGAGGGTTTTTAACTCAGCCTCTCCCACTTCAAGAAGGCGCAAGCTGAGGACTAAGTGTGGTACATGTTTCACATAAGAAAATGTCTCGCGCGAGAAAGTATCCAGTGAAACCTTTCCACAACGTGGCCTGTGGAGAGGTACATTCAGTATCTCGCACAGAGCAATGTTAAACCCCGTGCCTTCTAACCCGTGTTTTTTTGCTCTGGTTTGGTGGCTGTTAGATCATTATGATCTGATGGCTATCACCCTGGGCAAGGGAAAAAGCATTCTTTATAAGCCACGGAGTACATTTTACTGATGACGCGTGCGATATATATTTTACTTTTACATACCATGTCGGACATAGTGTCTTATCTATTTAGGGCCTGTTTGATAGCAACTACATACCTAACTTTTAGGAGAATCGAACTTCTCCACGAAAATCTCCTCCAAATGAGATTTTTCAAAAGAAGTGAATCTTCACTTCTTTGACTTTTTTAGTGGTGTATTTTATGATTTTGTAAATAAGACAGAGGCACAAAATAAAAAAAAAACTCGTTTTCATGATTAAAAATGCATTTTTTTATATTATGTCCAACCAAACACTCTGCTTCTTCTCCTTTGCTTCTTCCCTAAAATCTGGCTTTCCCACTCTATAAAGCTACTACCAAACAGGCCCTTAATACTGTCTTCCGTGTAGGGGTGTAAACGGCGTCCGGATGTCCGTGTCCGTCCGTCCGTCCGTCCGTTTTGATGGCTAAACGGACATAATTTTCTGTCCGTCATGGACACGTACACGGACACGGACAGCTTTCCGTGTTCGTCTTCCAAACGGCTGCGGCCGCGGACAGACTGTGTCCGTGTCCGGAGCCGTCTGTTTCGTCCGTATATATATATATATAAAAACGAGCTTTCATCAACATGCGGACGGACAGTGAGAGAAGTGATTTTTGTATTTGAAAATAGTTCATCATTATGAGAGGATCATGGGAAAACTGAAAAGAATGATTGAGTTGACAATGGACGACAATAACTAAGAATTATCGGTTATCAATTTTAAAGAAGGAATACCTTTTACTTCATAGTGTCCGTGTCCGTCCGTGTCCGTGACGGACACATGCGGACGGACACCTAGGGGTGTCCGCACGGACGGCGGACGGACGGACACTTATTTTTAGAGTGAGCGGACGGCTACGAACTTAGCTTGTCCGCGTCTGTATCCGTCCGTTTACACCCCTACTTTCGTGACCAGAAGTAAAAATGAACAACTCACATTTTAGCCCATTAAAACTTTCTTTGTTAGCCTAAAGTAGAAGCCCAACTAGCCTTTCTAAATTTTTAGCCTTTCATGTCATCTGTTTAATTTGTTTAAATTCTTAGCCTACTGCTTATTTCTATATTCCCAATAAATTTAATCTACCAACCCCATTTTTTTTATAATACTAACCCTTGATTAGCTAGCCGACCCTGAAATACATTATTCGTGTCTGCACATTTCCTTGCATATATGTGGAAAAAGTTTAAATAAGATCTCTCTCATTTGGTTTATATGAAACTAGTTCAAGTCGTAGCCATTGGTACAAAGGTGAGTGATAGGTCACACTCACCTACCAAATGATTTGATACCTATCGTCGGATTGGAGTCCAATAACTCAAAAGACTGTTCTCATGCCCTTTATACAGGGCATATAAAGGGCATGAAAACGATCTCATTTAAACTCCACCTTAGGAAGCATGCCTTGGCCATCACAGCAACAGACAGTTGGTCAGTTTTGAAGATAAACTTTCATAATGTAGCATTTAGAAGTTGCAATACTAAACCTACACAAGCATAGGATCTTAATGAGGATATCTTTATACTATCATAATTATATAATCAATTATTTAACAAAGGGTACTCAACCAAAAAACCCTATTGGCCTCAAATAAGCTGTAAGATCATGAGGATACATATATTTTGACATCACTAACACTAAAAAGTAGAATACAAAAGCTAAATCTCTTCTTAAAAAATGTCTAGCTTTCTCCAGTCGATGAAGCCATTGGTGTACCTTTTCCGCATCATTGTGCCAATATATTTTTTTCTTAAAACAAAAATAACAAATTTTGTTGTTCCAATATAACACATATTTGGAATATGTACAGAAAGACGTTATGACTTACATACTGGAAAAAGCTACAGCCCATTATGGAAAGTATTTCCTAGGGAATTTGGGGGCTTTGAACAAATATTAAATTTAAGGAGCTAATGAAGGCCAGGAATTGATTTCTAGCCCCTCAGGTGTAAGAATTCAAAACTTTCTGTTATGTTGGGCTTGGGAGTTTGACTAAAAATTGGAATATGATTTCTGTTGATACAAAGGCTCACTAATCCAGGATAGCAAGAAACTGGCGTGAATTGGTTGCCTGGGGGATCCTATTCCAATGAAATCCCATCTGACTAACCGCATCATGGAATGCAGGCTTGCCTATCGCCAATATATCGGTATCGAGCCCCACCTGATACAATGATGAGAGGGGTTTATATGAGATCGTTCTCATATAAGGAGCATGAGGCCAATTCTTATAGCCGTTAGATTCCAATCAGAGGATGGATATTAAATCAGTGGGTAGGTGAGTGTGTCACATCAAGGAGTAGGTGAGATCATTATGGCTATATGTAGCTGTTAGATCAAGATCGAAGGGCTACGATTCAAAGTGGCCTCATATAAGCTATATGAGAGCGATCTCATTTAAACTTTTCCCTACAATGATACGGGCCAATATCCTTTTTTAAAATTTTTCCACATATCACCTATATATCGGTTTCGGATCGATATATCGCCATTTTTTTTTTAAAAAATATTTTTAACAAAAAATAGGGAAATTTTAAAAAAAAAAGAAAAAAAAAACTTTCATGTTTGTTTCCCATCCTAGTATGCATTTTTATGCATATTTTGAAATCTATGCTTTGTCTAAATTAGTATAACTCATTTTAGAAGTTAGATTGTGAAAATATACGGCAAAAACTAATTTTTGACCATCGATATTTTTTACACAATATCTCCTATATTTTGTCTCTTTGGTCGACCGATATCCAATATGACATTCAGAGAACCGCATTCAAATTCCATCCCATCCTATTCCCATGTATCGATTGGGGACAGGCAGAGGCAAACCCATGGTGCACAATTGAAATTTGGCATTACACATACATGTTGCCATGCACCGTGGCAATGTGAACCATGGGTTTGCCTCTGCCTATCCCCAATCGAAAGGAGATAGAAATTTTTGGCGCAGAGACCATTTAGCCCATGGAAGGAGCTGTAACCATTTACGAGGTTGATCCCCCACGAAACATCTCAAATATTGCTCCAAGCAGCGGTTGACTACTTTCATTTGGCTATCTATTTGCGGATGGTAGGCCGTGCTTATGTGAAGTGTCGTGCCCTGGAGAGCAAAGAACTCGTGCCAAAAATTGGAGAGGAAAACCTTATCCCTGTCGGAGACAATAGTCCTGGGCATACCATGCAACTTAGCAATGCCCTTCACATAGATTTCAGCAACCGTTCGAGCGGTGAAGGGATGCTCAACACACAAAAGTGGGCATACTTTGATAAGTGATCCACAACAATGAGTATGACCAATTTCCCTTGAATGACCAGCAATGCTTCAAGAAAGTCCATCGAAACATCTTCCCAGATTTGATCAGGAATGGGAAGAGATTGAAGTAGACCGATTGGAGAAGTGGTTGCCGCCTTGGATCTCTGGCAAATGTCACATGCGGCCACATAATCCTAAATGGTGTGACAGAGGCCAGGCCAAAGAAAACTCAGGCTCACCTACTTGTACGTCCAAAATGTGCCCTCATGGCCCGCCATCAGTGTATGATGGCAATGTGAGAGGATGCATCTTCGCAAATCCGCAATGTCAGGCACCCATAACCTCCCCTTCCATAACAAAGTGTCCTCGTGCCAGGTGATAAATGGTTCATCCGACGGATTCTCCCAAAGGCGTGGGATCACGCTCTAAGTATATGGGTCATCCACATACGCCCGACGGAGTTCTGGAAGGAAAGGACAACTCGGAACAGACAATGCCAAGCATGTGCCCTCCACGGACTGGCGAGAGAGAGCATTAGCCACTGTGTTCTCTGAGCCTTTCATGTAGATGATTTCATAGTCATACCCCAATAACTTATTGACCCAGCATTGTTGCGCTGGTGTTGACACCCCCTCTTCCAAAAAATACTTTAGAGGCTGATGATCTGTACGGATGATAATCTGACACCCCAGAAGATACGGCCGCCACTTCATCATGGCATGAACGATGGCAATCATTTCCCTCTCATACGCCGATAAGGTCAATGAGCGACTGGAGAGCAATTTATTGAAGAAAGCCACAGGTCTCTCTTTCTGCAAAAGGACTATCCCAAGGCCTGTGTCCGAGGCATCCGTTTCCACCACAAACAAAAGAATGAAGTCCGGCAAAATCAGAACTGGCGCCGTGACCATGGCCTGTTTTAGGTGGTCAAAAGCCACCTGAGCCTCATCCGTCCAAGTAAAGGGCCCCTTTTTCAGTAGTGTAGTAAGTGGGCTGGAAATAACGCCATACTGGTTGATGAACCGGCGATAATAGCATGTTAATCCTAGAAACCCACGAAGGCCCTTAACACATGTAGGTGCCAGCAAGGACATCATTGCCGAAACCTTTGACAGGTCGGTGGCGACCCCATCATGAGAAATAAGATGGCCCAAATACTCCACCTGTGTGCTTCCGAAGGATCATTTTGGGGAAGAGGACAATGGTCCCCTTATAACAAGAGAAGGAAAGCGCTGCTCCTAGAGAGGCGTGCCACTAATTGGGCCACTAATTCGCCGAGATTACAGGCCATCAGGCCGTTATTATATCCATTATTCCACTAATTGATACGGAAAACAAATCTAATCCTAATATGTGATAGCCCAGCAGATAACCTAGCGTGATGTCCGTGCGTGCTGCTGACGTCCTGGGCCCGACATCCCACCACAAAATCACATCTGCTTTTTTTTTGTTCCCAAATGAAAGTCACCAATCAAGAGTCCGGATGATGGTGAAAGACTGAAAATATGATTAATTTTAGGTTCCCAAATGGGTAATAAAAAAATCACCTACAAATCACTTGATTATTTTTAGACTGACAATCTTTTTTTACCTTTCACTATCAGTTTCCAAGCGCACCCTGATAGGAGCTGCTAATGGTGATAGGTGAAAAAAATTACCTTTTTTACCAATCAACTGTTAGCAATTGTCACTCCTAACGATGAAAGAAGAAAAAAAATTAGCAAATCACCCCTGAAAGAGTTGAAAATGTTGATTCTCATTCGAATGAGCATCAGCATAAAATTTTTTTCCTCGACACCTCCACCACCCACCAACTGCCGTCGACCACCGCCCATGGCTGCCGCCACCACCGACCGTCCGCCGACCACCATGGAATGCCGGCTTGCCGATATATCGGTATCGGGCCCCACCTGATACACTGATACCTTCCAATCTCATTTTTTTAAAAATTTCCAAATATCGGCGATATATCGGTTTCGGACCGATATATCGCCGTTTTAAAAAAATTGTTTTCAAAAAAAAATTAAAACTTTCCTGTTTGTTTCCCATCCTAATATGCATTTTTATGCATATTTTGAAATCTATGCTTTGTTTAAATTAGTATAACTCATTTTAGAACTTAGATTGTGAAAATATATGGTAAAAACTAGTTTTCAGCCACCGATTATTTACATAATATCTCCGATATTTCATCTCTCTGGCTGACCAATATTTTACCGATATCCGATACGACATTCCTTGTCGACCACTACCCACCACCGCCTATCGCCGGACACCACCACTGCCGCCATCTCCGGCCACTAGGCACCCGCCGCCGGCACCACCTACCACCAACGTCGCCGCCCACAGCAGGCCACTGCCACCACACATCGTCACCACCGCCGTCCGAAAATTTTCACCAGCATTGCCAAATACAAATCACACCTGATTTTTTTTAGGTTCCCAAAAGCAAGTCACCAATCAAGAGTCTGATGGTGAAAGATTGAAAATATGATTAATTTTATGTTGTCAAACGAGTTTTTCACAATCAGAATAATCACCTACAAATCACCTTGATTATTTTCAGCCTGACAATTTTTTTTTACCTTTCACTATCAGTTTCCAAATGCACCCTAGTCTTGGCCAACGATTTGGATGAGGACGAGACATCTGCTTGGCAGGCAAGGGACGAAATCAGCTGGTACCACATTGGAGTTCAACAACTATATTCCATTTCTCCACCTTTACTTCTATTTAATGGGAGATTCATGAAGTTTGGCAAAAGGGACAGTTTAGCAGCTAGAAAAGCTAAGGTGAACTGCAGGGAAGAGGAGAAAAGGAATTGGAGCATTAAAAAAGAAGATGAGGAAGCAAGAGAAGTGTATTCGGAAAGGATGAGGCCCTCATCATGAGGGTTCAAGTTTCCAACTGATTGATTCTAGCTCCTTAATTAGTTTTTTCCTTTCACCTTCTTATTTTGTATTTGATGATAACGATGCCACCTTTTCAGTGGCCGATTGCAATATGGTTTTAATGGTTTGTATGATTGCTTATTAGTTACTGATAAGTGATAAAATGTACTCCCATTGTACATCAGAAAATTATAGCCCAATTTCCTTCGGTCCCTCCTCTTTTCTACGATTCTATCTTCTCCCTCCAGCGTCCCATTTCTGGTCTTACCCACTTTGGCGCGACTGCAAAATAGGGGTGGGGAATGAACCAATGAAGAAGGCGAGAGTGGAGCGTCGAGGGAACAAGGCTCGGTTGCCAACCACCCTCACCACCGGATTAACATCCTCTCCCAAAGACCAAAGCTTTAAAAAAGGTGCTAGCTTTTCGTACTAGTCCTGATTTGCAACGGTGCTGAAGTGACAAGGCGCACACAAGGGCCAGGGGCAGGGAGGCTGGCTAGAACAAGTGGTCGTTGTATGTCTAAAGGAAGGTATCAAAACCGAACCGGCCATCGACCCGAATTGATGGCCGGTCTGGTTTTGAAACCTTGCTTTAGACATACAAGATTCATGGCTGGTCCGGTTGGACCACGATCAAACCGAAGTTGAACCGGTTTGACTCGGTATGAGATGTGCACCTTACATATATGATAAATATATCTTTTATGTAATAATAACATCAAAATAGTTGTAGCTCATGTGGTTAAGGCTAAGGTATTTAGTTTCAAATCCCCCCCCCCCCCCCCCCCAACAGAGAATTTTAGAATTTTTTTCAAAAAAAATTATGACCTAGACTCGTCTGGTGCGGTTGAGGAGAAAACTGGCTGGTTCTCAAACTCAAAATACACTAGAAAATAGTTAGCGTTCATGTCTTATTACAAGGTTTTGAACAAACTAGAAGGTGGAAATATAAGCCGTTTAATCTCCAAGTGCCACGTGAAGTCAGTTTTCCACGGAAGCACAAGCATCACAAGAGGATGCTGAGTACAAAACTGCTCAGTGGGATACTGTAATATAATCATTAACAAAACAGGGTTTGCATTAACATTTTGCACAGCCTATTACAGAATTCCCCTTGATTCTTTTATTAATCTTTCAAGCAAAGTCTTTTATTGCTTCGTAAGTTCAGGTTAAATAATTAAGTCTTTGTCCCATATAGACAAACTCATTGAATGTCATTCCTACATGACAGACAACACGAAAACACCGTGACTATTATTCTGATTATTACTGGTAATCATGGCACGCTCTGAATCCCTCAAGGGTGATTGCCTCACCCATTCCTTACATCAGAAGAAACGACCGTCGAAGGGTTTGGCCCCACATCAGCTCCTGTACTCGATGTAAATTGGGAGAACGCAGCCATCCAGAATGCTAACGCCTCCAATGTGCACAGTAAAACCACCTAGCATAAATAACTCTGGGGTGGGTGCAGAGCTTCCTCCAAAGGGAAGATGCAAATGCACTCTCCAAGATCAATAGAGAAGATGCCAACAACATAAGCCTGACTAATAGAAGGTGGTCCTCATCAGGTACCACTGACACAAAACTTCCACCATAGGGAAGATGCAACACCACTAAAGTCCAACCAATATCGTGTGATTCATAGCAGGTATCACTGTATTATTATCATGAATTCCTCTTAGAGTATTAACATACAATTCAAAACTTCTGACTCAATAACCAAATAGATAGTCTCACATTTGACTGAACAACCAATCGGTCGCTTGATCAGAAGTCACTCACATTAATGAACTGGCTCTCAATCCCAAGGGTATTTTAGTTATTATCTTGATTAGGTTATTTCCAACCCTCAAGCTTAATCCTCATATCCTCATTTTATTATCTTTCATAAAATGATTAAGTCTCTAAACCATCTAGGTTTATTCCTCAACTATCAGTCAGTATAAAATCAGGGACAAATGCGTATAAATACAGTAATATAAAGCATATAAAGATACTGCATCAATTCGGGCTTGAAATCATTTATCAAAAAGCCCAAAATATTAAAACCAGGCCTATGTACCGTGTTGGCATTGTATGTACCCAACTACACCATAATACACTGACGGTCCCGTCAGTTGTAAACAATTATAACAATCGGTGGATATCCACCGACATTTCAAATCCGAATAGGGTTTTTAATCCGGGTTTGGTTCACTATTCTGTCAGGGTTTGGTTCACTGTTCTGTCAGGGTTTGGTTCACTGTCAGACCGGTTCAACGCTGAACCGGTCATCTTCCTCACAGAACTGCTCCAGGCGGCAGCAGGCTCGGGCTGCCGCCACATAGCTGGTTTCTCCGGTCGTGGGTCGCTACCATGATAGACATTGTTGGGCCCCCGTCGCCCGATGGCCTTGCTCTCCTCCTTTTCGCCTCGAACCAGTTGGTGGCTTGAGCGCCTGCGACTTCTATAGCGGCGGCTCGCCACCAAGGTGGTAGCTTTCAGGCCGGCGGCAACTCTGTCGTCGCCCTGGAGCTCCGTTGGCCATTTCTGGCCTACGGTGTTCTTGCTTCTTCGTCCTCTCTCTCACTTGCCCGTGGTCCTGGCAGGTATGACGATGATGGAGATGGGACGCAATGACAACTTCTTTCGGCGCCGCTGCAACCTATTTGGCCCTCCGGAGTTCTTTCCTCGTCGTTATGGCGTCGCCAGTCGGCTGGCGCCATTGTTCGGCCAGCACCGACACCACCCCCATTGGCCGTCGTCGCCTTCATCGACAAAAATATAATCAAAGCACACAAAAAAATAAAAAATAAAAACTGTCGAGACTGGTATGAAATCTGACCTTGTGCGCACGTTGGGGTCAATCCGCTGCTTGATCTATACATGAAATATGCATTTTATTATCTTCTAAACTTATGATTATGCTAGTGTTTGATTAGAATTTCTACTACTTTAATATAGTTTTTGGTTTTTATAGGAAACAAGAGTAATACACAGAAATGAGGAGAAAAGTAACTCGAATGGTTAAATTATCATAACTTCGTGTACAAATGTCGGATTGGACTGATTCAAGTCTCATGTTTAAGTCAAGAAGTCAGCTTTCCAACGCCACCAACCACTTGCAATTAGGAGTTCGGGACAGAAAGTTATAACTATTTGAAGTTTATGAATAGTAACTACGATCGATCGGCTATCAATGCGATCGATCGCCAGAGACGTAAAAGCAATGTATTGAAGGAAATGATCGATCGGACTCAAAACGATCGATCGTATCTACTGAAATTTTTGATCTGTGCAAGATAGTAATTACGATCGATCGGACAGTGAACGATCGTCAATACGGAGCAATCGATCGTCGTGTGCGGCAAATCGAATTAAGACCTATTTCGACTTGGATTTGGAAGGGGACTTCGTGGTTTCTCTTCATTCTTATAAATAGGCCTTATGGGATAACATTTTGGGCACCACATATTCAACCCTTGGAGAATCTAGAGCAAAATTGGAGGCTAGAGCAAAGGAGAGAAGAAAATGAAGAACATGAAGAACACGATGATGATTTCTCTTCCGATGCGAGGCTAAACACCTTTCCAAGGCATAGATGAAGCCCAATAATCTGGTTGTGTAGTTTCTTTTCTCTCATCTTATGTTTTTACTCTAGTTGGTGTATGGATTTTATTGTGTAATCACCGTTAATTCAATAAAGATTTGTTCTTTGTACTCGAGAGAGACAAGAGTAAATTCTTGTGAGTTTCAATCCGAAGAATATTTGCGTATCCGAGAGGAACGTGAGTAGACTGAGGTGTTATATATCAATAAAATTTCATTGGTTTATACTCGAGAGAGATAGATCACAATTCCATGTTATAACCGTTTTATGTGTTACATCCGAGAGGAGAGCACTATATTTTGAGTTGACAAGTGTATGTCCGAGAGGAATATGCTAGCCAATTGGAAATCTTTATTCAAAAGAGAGAGAGAGACGATACACTAGTTTATTGTGGTAGATTCGAAGCCTTGGTCTTCTCCATATTGATTAAATCTCACTTAGTTTAGTTAAAGATCATTGCTTTCTTAGTCTAGAATCAACATTGCTACTTTCTTTTGAATTTGGTAAAATATTAATCCGTCCCTGAGGTTCGACAACCCTTATTAATACTCGCCGTAGTACAATTGCCTTGTACACTTGCAAGGGTTTTATATTTAAACGATCAAGTTTTTGGCGCTGTTGCCGGGGATGGCATAATAGTTTACTAAATTCTTAGTGTTTTTCTTTTCTTTGTGGGATTGCATGACGTGCTAGTTGTCGCTATTAGGTTGCTAGTTGTCGCTATCTAGGACTGATGCTTGCTAGTTGTCGCTATTAGGATTGCACAGGTTTGTTTGATTTTTATTGTGCATGCATGGTCGTCGTTCCCTGAACCCCGACCTTGCCTTTGATCCTGATCCTGAGCGCCTATATAGAATCTGTAGAACTCCTAGCCCAATCCCTGAAATTCATCCAATGGCGGACAATATGAACCTTGGGGGTGGGAATGGCCTAAACCAAAATCCACTAATGCCTCATGCCCGTACCCTGTAAGACTACTACCGTCCCACTGCCTACACCTCCCCTTCCTGTATCTTACTTCCTGCAACTGTGGCTAATTTTGAAATTAAGCCAAACATCATCCAGATGCTGCCCACATACCATGGCCAATTAAATGAGAACCCCTATAGGCACTTACAAAACTTCCTGGAGGTTAACACAACCTTTAAACTTACACTATCTGATGACCAGGTGCGCCTTAGGTTGTTCCCCTTCACCTTAAAAGATAGGGCCAAGGAATGGCTATACTCCCTTGAGCATAACTCAATTTCTACTTGGGAGGAACTTCAGGCCGAATTCCTCAAGAAATACTTTCCTGTGGGGCGAACCAATAAGATCCGCCATGAAATCATCACCTTTACCCAGATACCTAATGAACAATTCCATGAAAGCTGGGAGAGGATGAAATCCTTACTTCGGTCCTGTCCCCACCATGATGTGCCCAAGTGGCAATTAGTACAGAGATTTCATGAGGGTGTGTGCGATCAGCATAAGACCCTAATAGACGCCTCCTGTGGAGGCACATTCATGAAGAAAACCCCAGATGATGCTTGGGATCTATTAGAGGTCCTGAGCGAAAACTCTTTACACAGTGCCACCCTCTATAAATCTGAAGGCCATATGCCTGGCAGGAGTGCCTCAAAGGGAGGCATGTATAATGTTAAAGCTACCACGAACCTAGAACACCAAGTGGCATCCCTTACTGAGAGGTTTGACAGGTTTTTCTCACAGACTCCACCTTATACCCCAACCTCTCAAGATGCCTGTGCTATCTGTGCCAGCCCTATGCACACTATTGTTGACTGCCCCTCAGCCTCCCAGTATCCTGATCTTGTTCAGGAGCATGTCAACCTTGCACAAACCTATCCTAGAGCCAATAACCCCTACTCAAATACCTATAACCTGGGGTGGCGAAATCATCCCAATTTCGCCTGGAAACAACCCAACGAGGGGCCCACTTTCAATCAGGCCCCAAGACAAAAATTCTCAAATCCAACTCAGTCTTACCAACCATCCACAAATCCTCCCATTGGCCAAACCAATAAGAAACCGTACTTCGAAGATCAGATGAGCCAAATACTAGCCACCCAATCTACCCTCCTCTCAGCTTTTAATGCGATGGAAGCCAAGGTGGACGCCAAGATGGAAACCAAACACAGAGAGCTGACAGGTGAGCTAAGAACCCAGGCCCCGCTTGTCCATTCCCATACACAATCCATTGCTAAAATAGAAACCCAATTAGGACAGCTGGCCCAATCTATGAACCGTAGGGAAGTAGGAACCTTGCCCAGCCAACCACAGCAGAACCCTAGATGCCAGTTCGCCGTTGAAGGTTCCCATTATACAAATGAGCAGGTGCAAGCCGTTACTACCCTAAGAAATGGAAAATAAGTTGACAATCAGGTTAGGGACCCAACCATTGCAAGTGAGGACACTCCCCTTGAGAAACAGAACCACTCCTCTATGTCTGATCCTACCATGCCTGATCCTGTTAGTCTCCCACCACAGAAGGATCACCCAGCTGAGCCCACCAATGAAAAATCCTATATCCCTAGGGTTCCTTTCCCTCAATGCCTCAACCAACCCTCCACGTTTAGTAAGTCCCACCAATGAATGGATGAAATGTTAGAGGTGTTCAAGCAGGTTAAGATCAATCTTCCCCTCTTAGATGCCATCAAACAAGTACCTGCCTATGCCAAGTTCCTAAAAGACTTGTGTACCCAAAAGAGGAAAATCAAATCCCATGTCACCCAAAAGGTCTTCTTGACCAACCAAGTAAGCTCTTTACTTACCAGTGATATGCCACCTAAGTTTAAGGACCCAGGTGTCCCTGTTATCTCTATTGTCATAGGTGACCATACCCTTAGCTGAGCTCTCTTGGACTTAGGGGCCAATGTCAACCTCCTCCCTTACTCAGTGTATGAACAACTTGGCCTCAGAGAGTTGCAGCCCACCTCAGTTACTCTTCAATTAGCAAACCGATCCATTCGCAGACCTTAAGGTGTTATAGAAGACGTTCTCGTTGGAGTTGACCGGTTCTATTTTCCTGTTGATTTTGTCATCTTAGACATGGAACCAGTTGCCAACTCCAAATCCCAAATCCCTATTATCCTTGGCCGCCCTTTCCTAGCCACAGCCGATGCCACCATTAACTGTAGGTTAGGGCTCATGAACATCTCATTTGGGAACATGAAAGTTAAATTAAACATTTTTAGTGCTTCCCAACAACCCTCGAGTGAAGCTGAGTGCCTTATAGTTGACGACCTAGATGATCTAGTCCAGGAGTACCTTCCCTTTGCTATGCTTAAGGATGCCCTCGAGCACACCATTTTCTATGACTGGATCGATCAATATGAGGGCACACCTGACCTTGAGGAGGTCCATCACCATTTAGTGGCTGCCCTATACCCTGAACATATCCCATGGCGACCCCACCCCAACCCTCTCCCTGTGTCAACCGCCCCACCACTTAAACCTTCCATAGAATCCCCACCCACACTTGAACTCAAAACCCTTCCTAGCTCCCTCAAATACGTCTTCCTAGGACCCAACAACACCCTTCCTGTAATTATCTCATCTAGCCTATCTATTGACCAGGAAGCCCAGTTGTTGGAGATCCTTACCACACACCGGTGAGCTATAGGATGGACAGTGGCTGACCTCCGGGGTATAGACCCCTCTGTGTGCATGCATCGCATAAACCTGGAGGACCAGGCCAAACCTTCTAGAGAGGGGCAGCGACGGTTGAATCCTCACATGAGAGAGGTGGTGATGAAAGAGATAGTGAAACTTCTAGACGCAGGTATCATATACCCTATCTCTAACAGCGAGTGGGTGAGTCCTATCCAAGTTGTCCCTAAGAAATCGGGCATCACGGTGAAACCAAACTCAGAGGGTGAACTTGTGCAAATAAGAGAGACCACGGGCTGGCATGTGTGCATTGACTATCGGAAGCTGAACTCTAACACCCGTAAAGACCATTTCCCTCTCCCATTCATTGACTAAATCCTAGAGAAATTAGCGGGCCAAGAGTTTTATTGCTTTTTAGATGGGTACTCAGGATATAATCAAGTGCCAGTTTTTCCAGGGGATCAGGAAAAGACAACTTTTACATGCCCCTTCGGTACATTTGCATATCGAAGAATGCCTTTTGGTCTTTGTAATGCCCCTGCTACATTTCAGCGATGCATGATGTCCATCTTTTCCGACATGATTGATAAATTTTTGGAAGTTTTCATGGACGATTTTTCGGTGTTTGGCGCTTGTTTTGATGAATGCTTGCACAACCTTGCTTTAGTTTTAAAACGCTGTGAGGAAACAAATTTAGTGTTAAGTTGGGAAAAGAGCCATTTCATGGTTCAACAGGGGATTGTGCTTGGACATGTTATATCAAAAAGGGGTATAGAGGTTGACAAGGCCAAGGTTGACCTGATTGCTAATTTACCGTCACCTACATCAGTTAACCAAATACGGTCTTTCCTTGGCCATGCAGGGTTTTATCGTCGATTCATCAAAGATTTTAGCAAGATATCACGTCCATTATGTCACCTTCTCGGTCAGGATGTGCAATTTGAATTTGATGAGTTGTGCAAAGAAGCTTTTACCACATTAAAAACCCTCATCTCTAGCTCCCCCATCATTAAGCCCCTTGACCATACACTGCCCTTCGAGATAATGTGTGATGCATCGAATTTTACTATAGGGGCAGTGTTAGGCCAACGCATCAACAAAATTCCTCATGTTATATACAATGCTAGCAAGACACTCACTGATGCTCAATTGAATTACACTACCACCGAAAAAGAGTTGCTTGCTGTTGTGTTTGCATTAGATAAGTTTAGGTCATACCTCTTGGGGAGTAAGATCATTATTTTCTCTGATCATGCAGCCTTGAGGTACCTTCTTTCCAAGAAGGATGCCAAGCCGAGGCTGATTCGGTGGATCTTACTCCTCCAGGAATTTGACTTTGAAATTAAAGATAAAAAGGGTTATGAGACTGTCGTGGCTGATCATCTATCCAGAATTCCTATTCCTGATTTGCACAGCCATGACCCTCTAAGGGATTCATTCCCTGATGAGCAGCTCTTTGCTGTCTCCACTACATCTCCACCTTGGTTTGCACATATTGTGAATTATCTTGCTGTGGGTCAAATCCTAACCTTTTGGTCTAAACATGATAAAGATTTATTTTTCTCTCGCGTCAAATATTACTGTTGGGATGACCCTGACCTGTTTAAGATATGTGCTGACCAAGTCATAAGACGATGTGTCCCTGAGAGTGAGTTTCATAGCATCTTATCTTTTTGTCACTCTCAGGCCTGTGGTGAACATTTCGGTGGTAAGAAAGCTGTGGCCAAAGTACTTCAAAGTAGTTTTTATTGGCCAACTCTATTTAAAGACGCCTATGCTTATTGTCAATCTTGCGACAGGTGTCAAAAACTAGGAGCTTTGTCAAAAAGGAATATGATGCCCCTACAACCTATTTTGATTGTTGATTTATTTGATATTTGGGGTATTGAGTTTATGGGACCTTTTCCACCATCTTTTGTCATACTTATATTCTTGTTGCTGTGGATTATGTGTCTAAGTGGATTGAAGCTGTTGCCACTAGGACCAATGATCATAAAGTTGTGCTGGAATTTCTGAAAGCTAACATTTTCAGCAAGTTTGGAACTCCTCGTGCTATCATTAGTGACAGAGGTTCTCATTTTATAACAGGTCTTTTGAGGCTCTTCTCAAGAAATACTCTGTCACCCACAAGGTTGCCACACCATATCATCCTCAGACGAGTGGTCAAGTGGAGGTCTCCAACCGCCAAATCAAGCAGATTCTGGAGAAGACGGTTCGTCCCGATAGAAAGGATTGGTCCTTGAGACTAAATGATGCATTATGGGCCTACCGGATAGCTTTCAAGACCCCTATTGGTATGTCTCCTTATAGACTGGTATATGGCAAAGCTTGCCATTTACCTATTAAGTTGGAACATCGGGCTTATTGGGCTATTAAGGCCTACAACTTTGATATGGATAAAGCCGGTGATCAGCGAAAACTTCAACTGAGTGAATTAGAGGAGATGCGCTTTGATGCATATGAGAATGCCAAACTCTACAAGATGAGGACCAAAGCCATACATGACAAGATGATATTCAGAAAGTCCTTTCAACCTGATCAGAAGGTACTACTTTACAACTCTAGGCTACACATATTTCCTGGGAAGCTCCGATCTCGGTGGTCTGGGCCTTTTATTGTCAAAGAAGTATTTCCACATGGTGCTGTTGAGGTCCAAAATCCAAAAGATGGGAGTACATTCAAAGTTAATGGCCACCGTCTAAAACCCTATCTCGAGACTGTTGGTGCCTTGGATGACGGACTGGTGTATTTAGTTGATCCGATAATTACAGAATGATCGTGGCTCTGTCTGGCTGAAGACGTTAAACTTAGCGCTTGGTGGGAGGCAACCCACGTATTCAGGTGTATTCTCTCCTTTTCTTCTCCTTATTGTCTTATTTTTATTACCATTTTCATTAAGTTTGGGGGAGAGGATATGCTAAAAAAATAAAAATAAAAAATAAAACAAAAAAAAATCGAAAAAATAGTAGATACAATCGATCAGATATACCAATCGATCGCTATCCGATCGACGCCTTATCTGACCGATCGATCGCCCTGCGATGCATTGACATCGTTCATCTTTAATCTAACGGGTGCTATTTTTCGTTTTATAACACGATCGATCGGATAAATCGGCGATCGATCGCGGGTCGTCTTCCTCGTACATAAAATCCGAACGGCCGCGGCGAGAGAAATCTATTTTCGCTCGCCGCCGCCGTTTCCGACCATTGTTTGAGCTGAAACTCCGGCCCCGAAGGATTTTTGTACGTAGAATCCATATCCAGTGTCTGTTTCCGTGATTTCCCACTCCTTTCATCGCAATCACTCCTTTTTCTTCTGGTAAGCTGAAACTTAAAAATTCGATTTTTCTTAGTTTTCGGTAGATATTGTTGCGATTACTCTCATGCATTCCCTTATATTGATTATTGTGATGCTTATGCATGATTCTCAGCTTCTAATTCTTCGATTTTAGGTGTTTTATTTAATTTTTAGGATTTGTGTTCTTGCGGTGAACAGTGTTTTGCTATTAAAAAAAAAACATTTTCGAAATCTGATTTCGGGGATATATATCCTTCTCATGCATATTTCTATGTTGATGATTGTGATTTTTGTTATGCATGATGATTCCTTACGATTTCCTAAATTTTCATAAAATTTTTATTTTTATTTTTTATTATTTTTAGGAAATTTATTATTATTTAAAAATAAAACCCGAAAATTGTGAAGTGGATCTGTCATTACATGCTTGCTGTGATATTTATGTTTGCAATTACATGCTGCATATTTTTGTACCTTGATTGGATTTTCACTATTATCATTGGTTTTTAGGTACAATGCCTCAGAAATCTGTCGCTCACAAACGTTCACGGGGTGAAGCTTCTTCATCACGCCCTGTTCCTTCCACCCCTCCACCTGAACCTGCTGCACAGCCACAGCCCATACAATATGAAAGGCAGGTGGTATTGAACCCGTCTATTCCCGATCTTCCGACTCAGAGGTTGATTGAGGACCGGCCGGATTCGGTGAACTATTTCACCCATATCGCTGCAAAAAGGCAGAATGCATTTGCCATGGTCCACGAGGACCCGGTTCGGGAATTCTATGCAAATGGCACCATTGAAGACAATGATAATCCAGAACAGGTGACCATTCAGAGTGTTGTATGTGGTATACCTATCCGGGTCCAAGTCGCCGATATTGCTAGTGCTATGGGGTGTGACAGAGGTACGATTCATCACCCTGATTTTAATGGATATTAGTTTCCTCTGTACCGGAATATCACAGGGCGATTGATGGGGTCTGCAGTAGGACCTGGGACCTCTACCTACCTCGCCGCCATCAGCATGCGAGCTGAGTTCCGCTTTGCCTTTTTAATTCTACAGCATGATGTATGGTTGGCCCGGAAAGAGAAAGTCGACCGAACCATGGCTAATTTACTCTATGTATTCGGCGACGATACTCGGCTCCGTGATCTTGACTTGCCTTCATTCGTCTTTGGCCGGATGAAGCAAATGATGGTTGGCCGAAAAGATGAGAGGTTACCATATCCATACATTTTAGAGCGGGTATTTCTGACCCATGGGGTGCACTTTCCTGAGCATTCTCGAGTATCTCATGGTCTGGGACCCATTGGAGTGGATGCGTATAACCGTATGATGGGCCATACATGACGCGGGTGGCCATGAGCTCCCCGTCTTCAGGAACACGCTGAGATACCTGAGGGTGAGCCTGCTCAACCACCATGGGCGACGATGCAGCAGCAGATCAGCGATCTCACTGGCCATGTGCAGGAGATTCGCCAGTCACAGCAGGAGATTCGCCAGTCCCAGTAGGAGATTCGCCAGTCCCAGCAGGTGCTTATGGATTCCCAGCATGCTATTATGGAATGCCTCGACTCCATAGTCGATTTTCTTCATGCATGGTGTTTTCTTCCAGGCGATGGTGATGGCGATGATCGGGATTTCTACTCCACTTCCTCTAGTGTTTTCCTTCCTCTTTCTCTTTTCCCTTTTTATGATCATTGTATTTTGTCTTTCATTGTGCATTGAGAACAATACTTATATTAGGTTTGGGGGAGAGGATGTGCTTCATTGTAAAATCAGAAAAGGAAAATAAAAAAAAGTTAAATTTGTTTGAGTAGTTTTAAGTTGTTTGTTAGTATTTCTCTTAGGTTTTGATAGTTTATCCCGTAATAATGCATGTTACAATTCTTAGGAGATTAATTTGCATTGGAAGTGTGAGTAAGTATACTGGAGGATAGATACACTTAACTGAGCATATCTTTCTGTTATAGTCCTCTTGGAACAAGTGCTTGAACTAAGAAAACTCACTTACACACACTAGTACATAAAGTAATACCATCTAGAGATTTGTTGAATGCTAATTTACATTGGGATGTCTTTAGTCATAGTCATTGGATGATGTGTAGTTGTCTGTTGAGCTTAAAAGATCATGATAGACCATTTACTTGGCTATGGCAAGGGATTGGAACCGGAAATAGGTTGAGAGTATAATACAGCTTGGACAAAATAAAGATGTGCTTGAAAATATATGTGCTGAAAATGAAAATGTGAAAAAATGAAAACAAAATGAAAGAAAGGGGCTGCTTGACTTTATAGGATTAACTTAGGCTGATGCTCGGGCCCGAAGCGGTCTACTTAAAACCTAATGCCCTAAGCCAAATTGGCTGGGAGTCATTGGCCTGAGTCATTGCTAAACCTAAGCATCTTGAAGTTAGGCCTTACACAGTCCTAGCGAAAAAAAAAAAGTCTATAGTGTATTATCCTCTCAAATCTAGAATGTTGGACCCGAAGGAGGCGCGCAGATCTGTGCTATCATGAACCTAAAGATTACGATGACTATGCAGATTCTGATGTTCTTTGGTTAATGGGTAACACTGGATCTGTATAAACAGAAATTTAGAATGTATTGCTACAATGTTCTACACTTTTTACTATTTACATTATCACGCTATATTATATTGAGCAGAAATTTCCAAGATGAAAGTGTGGAATAAAACCACTTACTTGAGGGCTTATATATTCCTGTTGATTATGAACCAAGTACATGTGGTTAATTCTCTTAAGCATTGTATTTTGCATTTGTCGGGATAATAGGTTCTTTGTTTTGCAATGTTTTAATTTTTGCTTTATTTTTGCACTTAGGTTAATTAGATTAATAAATGCATGTTTGTGGGTAGCATGGCTGCAAACCATCACGAGACACAACTCGTCCTACTAGGGACACCTAGAGGTTTAACGGCTTATTGCATACGCTCAATGCAATCGTGTTCCCTACGAAAGTGGTGTTTACTTTTATGCATTAGTTCCATTAGTTGTTTGTTTGATTTTATTTTGTTTTGTTTTGCTAAGGACTAGCAAAATCTAGGTTTGGGGGTGTGATCTATACATGAAATATGCATTTTATTATCTTCTAAACTTATGATTATGATAGTGTTTGATTAGAATTTCTACTACTTTAATATAGTTTTTGGTTTTTGCAAGAAACAAGAGTAATACACAGAAATGAGGAGAAAAATAACTCAAATGGTTAAATCATCATAACTTCGTGCATAAATGTCGGATTAGACTAATTCAAGTCTCATGTTAAAGTTCAAGAAGTCAGCTTTCCAACGCCACCAACCACGCGTAAGTCGGAGTTTGGGACAAAAAGTTATAGCCATTTGAATTTTATGAATAGTAACTACGATCGATCGGCTATCAATGTGATCGATCGCCAGAGACGTAAAAGCAATGTATTGAAGGAAACGATTGATCGTATCTACTGGAATTTTTGATCCGCGCAAGACAGTAATTACGATCGATCGGACAGTGAACGATCGTCAATAGGAGCGATCGATCGCCGTGTGCGGTAAACCGAATTAAGACCTATTTCAACTTGGATTTGGAAGGGGACTTCGTGGTTTCTCTTCATTCTTATAAATAGGACTTATGGGAGAACGTTTTGGGCCCCACATATTCAACCCTTGGAGAATCTAGAGCAAAATTGGAGGCTAGAGCAAAGGAGAGAAGAACATGAAGAACATGAAGAACACGATGATGATTTCTCTTCCGATGCGAGGTTAAACACCTTTCCAAGGCGTAGATGAAGCCCAATAATCTGGTTGTGTAGTTTCTTTTCTCTCATCTTATGTTTTTACTCTAGTTGGTATATGGATTTTATTGTGTAATCACCGTTAATTCAATAAAGATTTGTTCTTTGTACTCGAGAGAGACAAGAGTAAATTCTTGTGAGTTTCAATCCGAATAATACTTGCGTATCCGAGAGGAACGTGAGTAGACTGAGGTGTTATATATCAATAAAATTTCATTGGTTTATACTCGAGAGAGATAGATCACAATTCTATATTATAACCATTTTATGTGTTACATCCGAGAGGAGAGCACTATATTTTGAGTTGACAAGTGTATGTCCGAGAGGAATATGTTAGCCAATTGGAAATCTTTATTCAAAAGAGAGAGAGAGACGATACACTAGTTTATTGTGGTGGATTCGAAGCCTTGGTCTTCTCCATATTGATTAAATCTCACTTAGTTTAGTTAAAGATCATTGCTTTCTTAGTCTAGAATCAACATTGCTACTTTCTTTTGAATTTGGTAAAATATTAATCGTCCCTGAGGTTCGACAACCCTTATTAATACTCGCAGTAGTACAATTGCCTTGTGCACTTGCAAGGGTTTTATATTTAAACGATCACCGCTCATCAGAAGGACTTCTCTACTCATGTTGGCCTGAAATTTGGGCTGAGAAGATAGCTTCCTCCAAAGGGAGAAGAACTGCTAGCTTGGCTTAAGGGAAGATGAAACCTCCACCTGGTTCATCAAAGCTACACCTGGCATACCATACCTCTCCAGGTAGCTTGGCTTAAGGGACGATGAGACCTGCACCTGGTTCATCAAAGCGACACCTGGCATACCATAGCTACACTTGGCTATACCAAACTACCAGGTATTACAATTTAGGATTAAGTATCGCTGATGAAATGCAACATTAATAGTCCGACATCATGTTATCCAGTTCTTAATAATTAGTGGATGCAAATAAAAAAAAGAAGGGAAATTTATATAATAGGGTATTAAAAAAAAATTTAAAATTGACACACTGTAGAAATTATTTGCAAAAGAGGGTATCTGACAAGCCACGCAGGCGCCAGCGCGGCCGTTGGCACCTGCGTGGCATTTTTTTTTTTAAACTGAACCGAAAGAACCGACGCCTTTTGTAGAAGGCTAAAAGGCGTCGGTTGAAACCGACGCCTTTTGTACAAAGCTAAAGGTGTCCGTTAAACCGACGCCTTTCGTAGAAATGTGAAAGGCGTCGGTTAAACCGACGCCTTTCTATAAAACTAAAGGCGTCAGTTGAACCGACGTCTTTCTGACCCTTCGCTCTTTTTTTTCACAATGGAGGCGTCGGTTGAACCGACGCCTCTCAACTACTACCGTTGTCGGCCATATCCTCCTCCGGATGAAATCTACAATTTTTCACCTAATAATACATACACTTAAAAGACATCCACAAACATACACAAAAACACATCCACAAACATACACAAAACATATATAAAAATATACACAAACATATTACACAACATTAAACTATTACAAAGTTATACAAAGTATTACAAATGTACTTATAAAATTACAAGTGTTTAATCAATTCTCCTCAACCTATTCTTACCCCGTCCTCGTGCTCGAACTGGAATTTCCTCAGGATCAACGTCAGGCATAGCATCTGAAGAAGAAGGTGTCTGACGTAGAGCACGGAGTGCACGCTGTCGCCGGGTATATACTTTTGAAGAAAGGGGCCTCTCAACTTGATCGACGGAGGCGTCTGGAACAACTAGTGATGGGGTAAAATCCGTCGTGTTAGCTGATGATGTCACAACGTCTGGTGAAGCTGATAAAGGATCTGGAACAACCTCCATTCCTGGAATCTCAGTCATAACGGGCCGAAGCAATGGCAAACTCGCAAGAACATAACCAGAGATATCGTGTATCGTCTGACATGCCGCTACATAGCTATCATATGATCGGTCTACCAAAGCACTATGAGACTGAGCGTGCACTTGTCTCACACAAGTAAGCTACAAAGGAACAAGAAGAATATATGTTATCTACTCATACAATGGTGAATTAAATCAAATATGAAGTCAGAGATACTCACCAACGCCAGCTCAGTGTCGCCCCTCGGTTGATATAACATCTTCGCCTCATTCACAGGTGGCATGATAAGTCTCCTCGTGATCCTCAAGTACCATCTCATGTATGTATTATCTGCATCTCGCTCCGTCATTGCAGGCTCCCCTTGAACGAGAGTGGTCGTCCGGTCATCCCATCTAGTAATATAGGCCGCATGATGCGACCTCCAATCAAAACTCCCTCGGCCTCGACGCGATGATCGTTCAATGAACTCTACACCAAGAGGGGGGAAAATCTGCTCAAATCTGAACTGCAACATAACCCGATCTGGGACATGCATCTCCACAATGTCTACACATATCAGTGGCATCCTAGATAGCCACACATGCGCTCCATCCGTACATACTCCTGGTAACTGCGCTAACACATGATCATAATATGGCTGCCATGTTACCTACACAACATTTGAAAATAGTATTCGTGTCACTTCTATTTACGTTCGTTATATTCATAACATGTACATTACGAATGACTAATACCTAGCCGGATCGCTGATAGTCTAGTTCAGATCTATACATCAAGAGGACACTGTGAGGATTTACAGTTTTTTTCTTTTTAGCATTCCACCTAACATAAAGAAGATGAAAAATACATTAGTTAAAATCCCAATAGAAGATCAGAAAATAACTTAAATAGAAAACACATATCCGAACTCCTAACGAAGATAAACCATCTGGTGGAGTACTATGAATGTTTGGACGGCCAATATGCAATCTCTCCCACGACCATAGCTGTTTAACACATACACACCCAGCATGAATCAAATGTTATAATTGAAATAAACATTTTCAGCATTAATCAGATTATTGATGGTTTATCTGGATCAGAGTGACGTACCCGGCAATCCCGAATGTGCTAGGTTGGCAAGCTTTTGCCAACTCTCTGTACAGGTAGGCAAGGGTGGCACTACCCCATGCATACTGTCCCGCAGTGTATAAATCCTCTAACAAAAGAAGATACATCGGGTGCACATGGCTACTGCTACTATCGGCAAATATAGTGCTACCGAGCAAATAGAGTAAATATGCTCGTGCGTGTTGCTCGACTTCAATCTCTGTGGCATCTTCCGACAGGCGACTAAACTGTTCTCTCAACTACAACAGACTTACCCTAGTTCGTCCTTTCAATGATTCGCGTGGAGGTACCCATCCAAGAAGGTGCTCGTATACTTCATTCCAGTCAATGCCCACAGTCGAGCAACTCACCGCAATGCCATCAACTCGCAATCCGAGTAGTACAGCAACATCTTGTAATGTTATAGTCATTTCCCCCAAATGCAAGTGAAATGTTTGCGTCTCCCTCCGCCATCTCTCAACTAGGGCAGTGATGAGAGCCCTATCTATCCTGATATACTGTAACCGTGTGAAGTGGCCAAAACCTGCCATCTCTATGTACGGCAACATGCGCGGATCAACTACCCAATGGCACACGTTTTGCCAGTGCTCGGTGCATTCAATGGATTCGGGATCCTATACACATGAAAAGTACTTACAATTAGAAAAGTAGTTAAATTTCTGCAATATCCAAAACTAATGAGATAATGATGTTTGCACATACCTCTCCGTTCTATATGCCATCGGATCTGTGCGAGCTCTGCTCTGTGAGGACGGAGGGATCAATCTGTCCTGGGTCCATAATATATACAAAGAAACCAACAATTAATTGTAACTTCAAAGAATGTATAAACCAACCTACTTTAAATATATAGACCATTGTAAGAACATGTACCAATCCGCTGAAGGTGTGTTTTGGCATTGACGCCTATTATGTCCAAGTTGGTTACATTTCCCACAATGGTAGTGTGATCGACCATCTGTCATCATGTCCGCACTATCCATCGCATTACGTATTCTCCTAGTGCGTGGACGACCGGGTTTTCGTGTCACTCTTGGGGGCTTCACCACATACATAGGTGACTTTTCCTCCCAAGATCGTCGATCAGGAGGAGGAAAGAATTCGACTGCATACACCGATCTATATGCATCAGATATATACCAATGTCCAACTAAATCGCCGATGGGTCGCCTTCGCTTCGAATGGACAACAAGTAGATGACGACATGGATGTTTGTACACCTGAGGATAATTTCAAGAACATGTATGATCGGTGTCATCCACCACATATTTCCTACCACGCATTGTTCTCACTTCATACATGTGAGAATTGATTTGGTCAACAAACATGCTACCAATCAGACACGTTTGTTCTTTAATCTTCCACTCAATAGTAGGGGTGTATGGGGTTGTCATGGCCAATCCGGCCGAATGTCGCTTCACAAAGAATTTGACGATCCGGTAGAATGTGGCTTACACTAAGGCTTGCACGGGTAATGATCGAGCCCCTTTTAACACACTGTTTAGACTTTCAGCCATATTTATTGTGGTCATTCCAAATCTTTTAAAACCGTCGTGAGCAAGAGACCACAATTCAGGTGATAATCCACCTTCCTCATTGAGTAGCCATTTTGCTTCTGGACTTTCTGCACCGATAAGTTTCATCTTCTCATCAAACTCGTCTATGGTAAGCACAGATGCAGCTTCCCCTATCAACCTCGTCAATACATTATTTTTAAACTTCTTATGATAGTTTGCCTTTATGTGTCGCATACAATATCGGTGACAAAAATGCGGATGCGGAAACACCTCTGGCACAGCCTTTTGCAACCCTTTATGTCGATCAGATATGATAGTGATACAGATCCTATCAAGGACAACATGCTGCTTCAACATACGTAAGAACCATCTCCAATTAGGGTAATCCTCACCCGAAACAAGGCCAAATGCAAGAGGAAACAAACCCTTGTGGCCGTCGTTAGCAGTCGCCGCCAAAAGAGCTCCTCCATACTTACCAGATAGGAAAGTAGCATCAACACTTATGACTGGGAGACAATATTTAAAACCCTGAATACATGGCCCAAATGCCCCAAACGCCTTCTCAAACCGTCGACATGTAGCATCTTCCATTGGGGTCGTCAACAACCTACAAATGGTTCCCAGATTTGCATTAACTATTGCCTCCAAGTACATTGGCAACAATCGATATGACTCAACCCAATCACCATACACTGCTTTGATGGCCATATTCCTTGCCCTCCATGCTTTTGGGTATGAAATATCCACGTGAAACGTCTCCTTAATCCTCTCTTGAATAACCACTGGTGGGATATCCACTTCCGCTCTAATAGAGGGTAATATATGCCGACAAACAAAGGCCGCAGTACATTGTCTATGACCAGTGTCTAGCTGAGCATTTCTACAAGTGTGTTCGCCACCATACGTCTTCACTTTAAAATGATTCATCCCCTTCATCAGTGATGCATGTACTCTCCATGGGCAGGCAGGGTATTGACATTTTGCTGTGTAATGTGTCGGACTTGTACGCAACACTTTATATCGAACATCATGCGCTATTGAAAACTCCCTCAATGCATGTACAAATTCATCTTTATTAGGGAATATTTGCCCCACATATATTGCTTCCTCATGATATGTCTCCTCATGCAAACCCCGATTAATTGCCCCATCTATTTCCTCATTAGTTAGTCGCGCCCAAAGGGGCTCCTCCTCATATGGCAACTCCTCCTCAAAATAGTCCAAGTTATCCGTAGCAATTGCGATGTCCACCAATTCATCTCCCTCATTATCAACCACCTCTTGCACACTATCCTCTCCTCGTACATCTTCAACATCAATAACCGGTGAATTCGGCATTTGCTCATCATTTTTCCCATCCTCTTCCTCATTCTCCCCTTCGTCTTCATCATCATTCATATTTCCCTCTTGCATACCACTTGATGCAGTGTGAAAATAAGGGTTATCAAATTATGTTTGTGTGCCAAACCATTCACGACCACGTGCCATGCCAATATTCATCGCTTCATGACCATGAGATGTGTGCCTACATTATATACATTATAAACAATTCATGATACCGTAAATTTAATGGTATTCAATACAGGTTTTAAATAAACTTACCTCAAACTATGCGAAAGTTGGGGTTCGTTGCATACTTAATTTCATACATATTTCAAACATATATTAAAAATATATATTACCTATAACGACGCGCGCGATGGGGCGATGAGGTGGCCGGTGCGAGGAGGCGAGCCGAGTACGGGCCGGGGCGAGGACGGGGAGGCAGAGCTGGCCGGAGGCGGTGGGGCGACGGTGGCCGGGCGCGAGGAGGGAGCTGGCCGGAGGCGGTGGGGCGATGGTGGCCGGGCGCGAGGAGGGAGCTGGCCGGAGGCGGTGGGGCGACGGTGTCCGGGCGCGAGGAGGGAGCTGGCCGGAGGCGGTGGGGCGACGGTGGCCGGGCGCGAGGAGGGAGCTGGCCGGAGGAGGTGGGGCGACGGTGGCCGGAGGCGAGCACGGGGAGGCGGAGGAAAAACCGAGGCGTCGCCGGAGTAAAAACAAAAAGCACTCTTTCGGGCTCGGTGCGGCCGAGCCCGAGCCCTAAAAAGGTAATCAAAGGTATCGGTTCAACCGACGCCTTTCAGTTATAATTTAAATCACAAGGGAAGAAAAAGCGTCGGTTAAACCGACGCCTTTTTAAAGCGTCGGTTAAACCGACGCCTTTTTAAAGGCGTCGTTGCATTTCGACCGACACCTTCGACTTTTTTGAAAGGCGTCGGTTGCAACCGACGCCTTTAACATTTCTGCAAAAGGCGTCGGATCCACCGACGCCTTTCGGGTCAGTTTAAAAAAAAATGCCACGCAGGCGCCAGCGGCCGCACTGGCGCCTGCGTGGCTTGTCAGATACCCTCTTTTGCAAATAAGTTCTATAGTGTGTTATTTTAAAAAAAAAAAAATTATACCCTGTTATATAAATTTCCCAAAAAAGAATAATTAGTGGATACAGTAAAAGGATCGATAATTGGCATCCTTAAGTATCACCTTTTTTCAAATATGGGCAACCACTATGCAATAGAGGGAGTATTAAAGCATGAACAATTTACATGTACATTAATGGAGAGAAGAGAGTTACTAGGGAGTACATCTTCTGAAATTTACTAATTGGTGAAAAAAGATAAAACAGGAATTCAAGTACTGTCCTGTTCCCACAAGCAATGAGAGACGCAAAGCATATGTTTTTCTAGACGATGGAGTCGTAGGAATTTTTTTTATTTTGGTGAAAAAAATATACTCCATATATTTTTTGTTGGGAAAAGTTTAAATGAGATCGCTCTCATATTGCTTATATGAGGCCACTTTGAATCGTAGCCATTGGATCTTGATCTGACGGCTACAAATATCCATAATCATCTCACCCACTCCTTGATGTGACACACTCACCTACCCATTGATTTGATATCCACCTTCCGATCGGAATCTAACGGCAATAAAGATTGGCCTCATGCTCCTTATATGAGAACGATCTCATGTAAACTTATCTCTTTTTTGTTACACATGCAAAGCATATGCGACTCCATATGCTTCCAAGACTAGTTCCGAGAATATGGTCTCGACTCTCGTCCCACAGGGATGCCCCCCGACCTTTTTCATACAAAACAGTTGAGGGAGCAGGCAACGCAGGCGGTAAAATGACAAGCTTCTCCACGCTCGCTTAAACTTGAGAGGAGTTTTAGACCAAAATACTGTCAACTGTCAAGTTGGCAAAACGGTGTGCCCGCTAATGGAACAAAGCCATTAGGAGTAACCAACAAGTATCTAAAATGTTTGGTTCGTGATTAATCCAAAACATCCACAGTAAAAAATTTATTTTCACTATTCATTTCCGGTTTTTTCACTGTGGATGTGTGAAACACGTCCTGAGGAGTTTCAGCTGAAAGTGAAAAAAACCGGAAATGAATAGTGAAAGTGAAACATCCACTATGGATGTTTTATTTTTTTTCACAAACGGCAAACACATCTAAGCAATTTTCCTAGGTAAACTCATTAGGAGTAGGCAACAATATCACATCGGTAGACAGATTTTTGCTTTTTCTAACAGTAGATAGACAGAAGAATTTTTTTATCTCAATCTTATTAATTGTGATGTTGCACTTCCACCCAACACATTCACAACACATAAAACTCGTACAATAACACAACCCAAATACGATATACTATATATCATACATGAGAATGGGAAGAATAAAAAGAACCCGTTGCATAAGTAGTACTAATATGATAGAGACCTTTTTCTTAGATTGACCTATCTTGTTGAATTGAAGGAAAACATGAAGAATTGAACGATCCCATGTAAATCATTTTCTCTCTCTCTCTCTCTCTATATATATATATATATATATAATATACAAGTGGGTCCTAAGGACTGTATCAACTCCTTCCCCCCTAAACATTGTTCTTGCCCTCGAGAACAAAGCGAGGGAATTGCTCTTCAAAGAAAGAAATGTCTTCCCATGTTGCATCTACTGGAGTATAATTTTTCCAGTGAATCAATACTTCACGTTTCCCCTTGTTGGTGCGATAGTCCAAAGCTGTTTGTGGTGTGAGAATATTTTCAGGTACCTCATCAAGTGCAGATGGCAACTCTTGGTGAATTTCTAAATCATGACTAATATGTTTCTTGACCAAGGAGACATGAAAAATTGGATGAATGTGGGCGCCTGGAGGGAGTTGTTATTCATATGCGATTGACCCTATCTTTTTCACAATTTTGAATGGCCTAAAATATTTGAGGGATAACTTGGGAGAGTCCTTGTTAGCAACAAATTTTTGGCGATAAGATCTTAGTTTCAGATAGACTAAATCTCCCTCATTATATTCCACATCATGATGGAATTATCATATACCTATTTCATTCTAGCTTGTGTCAGTTGCATCTGGTTCCTCAATATTTTGATAGTATTATCTCCGTCCAGTAACATATGTTCAACACTTTCAACCTTGGCTGTCCCTAACACATGGTCCAACAGTTTTGGAGGTTGTCGCCGGTACACGTCTTGAAAAGGAGTCATTTTAATCGATGAATGACAATTGGTATTGTAACAGTATTCCGCCCAAGACAAATAATAAATCCATTCTTTTGGCTTAATGCCCACGAAGCAACAAAGGTACATCTCAAGTGTTCTATTTACCACTTCTGATTGACCACCAGATTGAGGATGATAGGCAGTGCTATAATTAAGCCTCGTCCCATTTAGGTTGAACAATTCTTTCCAAAAAACACTAGTGAAGATTGGGTCCCTATCACAAACAACTGACCGAGGCATACCATGTAATTTAAATATATTGTCAAAAAATACCTTAGCAACTCCCGGTGCTGTGTAAGGATGAGAAAGTGGAATGAAATGGGCATACTTGCTCAACTGATCCACAATAGTAAATATTGTTGTCTTCCCAGCCGACTTTGGCAGTCCATCTATGAAATCCATGGAGATGTCTTCCCAAATTCTGTTAGGAATAGGCAACTATTGCATGAGTCGTGCCGGAAGTATAGTCTCACTTTTATGTCTTTGGCAAACATCACAATTCTTGATAAAATTCTTTAAAGTACCTTTAATCCCAATCCAATGAAAAACTTGCCTTATACGACGAAGTGTCTTGACATAGCCTTCATGTGTGCTTCCATGGAGCTGATCCACAATATTTGACAATAATTCTAAATTTCATGGTAAATAGAGACAATCTTTGTAAAATACTAAATTATGTTTGATGCTATAAGGGGCCTTTGAGAGAATCTTTGGCAAAATCTTCGTGTAGGCGCTGGAAGAATGGATCATCTTTATTAGATTTCTGGATTGGCTCCAACCAACGAGGGATAGGTAAGGAGATTCCAAACAAATTGCCATCAATCTGATTCTCTTTGCGACGGAAAAGTGCATCAGTCGCCTTATTTTCTATGCCCTTTTTGTACTCAATTATGTAGTCATATCCAAGCAATTTAATTAGCCACTTTTGTTTTGTCGCCGTGGAAAATCTTTGCTCAAGAAGATGCTTCAAAGACTTCTGATCGGTTCTGATAATAAAATGCCTCCCTAGAAGATAAGGACGCCATTTTTAGACTGAAATCGCTAAGGTCATCATCTCTTTTTCTTAAGTGGAGAGCAACAATTTTTTTTCTTGTAAGGATTGACTAAAGAAGGCAATTGGGTGATTGTCTTGCATTAGTACAGCGCCAATACCATTCCTAGAAGCATTACATTCCACAAGAAATGGTTTGTCAAAATTTGGAAGAGCAAGGACGGGAGCCTCTGTCATTTTCAACTTGAGGTCATCAAAAGCTTTCTTTGCATCAAGCGTCCACTAGAAACTACCTTTTTTAGCATATTTGTAAGGGGTCCCACAATTTTGCCATACCGTTGAATAAATTTCTAGTATTAGCCTGTGAGGCCTAGAAATCCCCTTAGAACCTTGATAGTATTGGGTTGGGGAGAATGAAGCATAGCGGTCACTTTTTTTTGATCGACCGCCACCCCCTCCTCTATGATCACATGGCCTAAATAATGAACCTGTGAAGTTGTAAAAGCACGTTTCTCTTTTTTTTTTACAAAGAGTTGGTTAGTTTTCAAGACATCAAACACAATAGATAAATGTTGTAAGTAGTTATGTAGATTGAGGCTATAAATCAAGTTGTCATAAAAAAATACAAGGACAAATTTTCTGAGGTAGGGATTAAAAATGTCATTCATCAGGGCTTTGGAAGGTAGCAGGTGCATTACTAAGGCCAAATGGCATGACTAAAAATTCATAGTGGCCTTAGTGAGTGCGGAATGCAGTTTTAGGGATGTCTGGTGGAAAAACTCAAAACTCTTATTTGATGGTAACCTGATCACCTGAGATCCAATTTGGAGAAGACTTTTGCACCATAAAGCTCATCCAATAATTCATCCACAAATGGAATGAGAAATTTATCCTTCACAGTGATTTTGTTGAGAGCTCTATAATCATTGCACATCACTACAACAAAATAGGGCATTAGCCACGGTTTTATTTCTGTCGCTAAAAGAACCGTGGATAAAGATATATTTTTACGACAGAAAATAACCCGTGGATAAAGGTTAAGCATTTGCGATAGATTTTTACGACAAGAAAAAAAATGTCAATAGTGTTAGCTATTATCCACGGTTTATTTGTCGTGGTTAAAAAAATCGTGGATAATATATATATTATCGAGGGTTTTTTATCCGTGGTTAAAAGTTCCGTCGGAAAACCTTTCTAATTTAAAATTTTAATTATTTTTTAAAGAAGAAAAAGATCTGGACCCTTGATTTAAATTTAAAGGGCCAAGATTAAAACCTCTAAATTCAATCTCTTCCTCCTCCTTGCTCCTCCATTTCCCCCCAGTCGCCAATCTGTCGACACCATCACCACCTAACTCGCCGATGGGTGCGGTCTGGTTGAAATCGGGCGGCTCTAACTCGCCAATGGGTACGACAAAGGATCTGGCTCGCCGGCTCACGGAAGGCTGGTTCCCGTCGAAGGGGAGGGAATTGGGGTCGGGAATTGGGGAAAATGTTAAAAAGTTGAAGGAGATGGTGGCGAAGAAAGAAGCTCTACTAGCTAGGAACAAGTTATTCTCTGATTTGAGTCTGGTTTTGATCAATTCACTACGTTTCGCTTCTGGTCCGAATGGTGGAATTCGGAGCTCTCTCATTCTCTCTGGGCCTCGATCTCGATCCCTATTCCGGAGTTGTAGATGTAGAACGTGATGCTTCTTTTTCTGCCCCAACATTTCGGATCTTAGAAAGCGACGACGACGGCGACGATTTCAATCTCGATTCTCTTGACGCCGGCCAACAAGGAGAGGAGGACCCACCGCGTCGAGCCCTAAAGCATCTGAAGAGGGGGGCGGCTGTGACTCCATCGTTAGCTCTGCCGTTGCTGCAGTCGGTTCAGGCGCCTAACATTGAGGAGTTCTCTTCTGATGACGACGACCCACGCCTAGGTTAGATATGTTCCTGCTCTTTTTTCCGTCTGATTTGTTTCTGATGAGATAATATAGATAAAAGTTGTTATATTGTGAATGTTAATGTAGGCGGCCGATAGGCTGAAGTTGGATAATTAGAATTTGTTCTTCTTAGATCTAGAGATTACTGTGGATAATCCTTTGACTAAATGAAAATTACTGTGAATAAATCAACAATGGTTAGAGCTTCTTTCTAGCTCTACAATGGCGATAATATTATGTCGGTTCATCTTGTAAAATGGCAACAGTTGAATTCTGAATACTTGATTCATTCGTTGTCATTCTGGGTCTCCCTTAGGGTGCTTGGGATCAGAAGGTGGGCCTGATGTTGGAGGAGAAGGAATTGTCATTGGATTCATTGATACTGGAATTGATCCCACTCATCCCAGTTTTTCTTCGAAAACTTATGGGAATTCATATCCAGTTCCTGATCACTTTATGGGAATTTGTGAGGTCACAAAAGAATTTCCATCAGGATCCTGCAATAGGAAGCTTATTGGAGCCCGCCATTTTGCTGCATCTGCCATAACCTGGGGAATCTTTAATGCTTCTCAGGATTATGCTTCACCTTTTGATGGTGATGGTCATGGAACGTAAGTCTTCTCATGTCATACTCTCAGTTTGTAGTGTTCTTCTGAAGCTTTCCTCTATCACTTATGAAAAAATATAACACTGGACATTATCTACCAGCATTCACCTGATAATGCCCATTTTTTGCTGGGTCATTTAAATTATTAAGAAATTTTTGCTTCTGCTAGTGGTACTTACCTTTTCTACATTCAATTGCAGGCATACAGCCTCCATTGCAGCTGGAACCATGTGATTCCTGTCATTGTGGCTGGCCATCATTTTGGGAATGCTAGTGGCATGGCTCCTCGTGCACAGTAATAAATTTAAACCTTGCTAAATATTATGCAATCATATACTTTCTATTTCTATGTTTCTTATATCCTTGCGTGTTATATGTTTCAGTATTGCTGTTTATAAGGCCTTGTACAAAAGCTTTGGAGGATTTGCCACGGATGTAGTTGCTGTCATAGACCAGGTACAAAAATGCAAAGAAACTCTGGCCTGCATGATCCTCATTTTGGTTTAATATTAAATTACTGAATGCAGTCAACTGAAAATGACAAACTAAAGTGTCATTACGGAGTTTCTGTTATGTTAAACTAACATCTGAATTTATATAACAGGAAGATTATTCAGCTTACTAACTTTTGCTTCTTTTGATCTTGCCTTCAGGCAGCTTAACTTGTCCATCACTCCCATCCGCCGACCTCCTGGCATTGCAACTTTTTTTTAACCCCATAGACATGGCTTTGCTTTCAGCTGTAAAAGCTGGAATATTTGTTCTCCAAGCAGCAGGGAACACTGGACCTGCACCTAAAAGCATTTCTTCTTTCAGCCCGTGGATCTTTACCGTTGGTGCAGCTACTCATGACAGAATATATAGTAATACCCTTGTGCTTGGGAACAACGTCACCCTTCCAGGAGTTGGACTTGCACGTAAATTCTCTCTCATTTAATTTCCACTCTTCTTTCTGTGGTTTTTTGCCTTTTTCATAAATCCAACTTACAAGGAAGTTTGAGATGAAGCAAAACTTGGTTAAACTAGAGTAGAGCTATGATTGTTAGGGTTCTGTTTTCAACTTGCACTATCTAGGAAAATATATGCTGGATACGTCAATTTTTTACAGCAGCCTATACATGTCTTGAATAATACTTCACTTGCTATTGTTTATTTGTTTCTGGATCCAATTTTTCTTATGATTAACTATATTTTTCCATATTATGTTCAGTGTGTCTTCATAAGGTCACATAAGAAAATTTCTAGTTGATTTGACTCAGCCTATACAGGTCTTGAATAATACTTCACTTGATTTTGTTTATTTGTATTTGGATCCAATTTTTCTTATGATTAACTATATTTTTTCATAATATCTTCAAGTGTGTCTTCATAAGGTCACATAAGAAAATTTATAGTCAATTTGACTATGGCACAGATTTTCATCTTTAAGCTGCATCAAATACGATTGGCTGAGCAAGTTTGCAGAGAAGCAACTATAACTCTTTGGAACTGAATCCTGCATAAAGTGGTATAAAATTAAGAAGATTAATTATCATGTCTCAAAGTTGTTCATTCTTCTTGTTTATTGACCCTTCTTTCTTTCTAAAATAGATGAATATGGTCTTAATTTAGTTTGTTGTTTTAGTAAACTATTTTGTTCTTCACTTTTATATATTTGCACTTGCTTCTCCGGATCAAAAGCTTACAAGCCAAGTTCATGAAATTGTTGGACGAATTAACGGTCGATTTGGGATAATGATGTTGTTCCATGTTCAAAATGTTTTCACTTAAGAGGAGTCAAACAAGGGCTGAGAGAGGTCTGGCACTTCGGTTGAGCTACGGGGATGATTCTTTTTCTTTTTTATTTGTTAGAGAACAAAATTCATTGGATAATAGTTTTTGTATGATTTTTTATGTAATCTAAGTACTAATTTAATGATCAATAAAACTGATGTTCTTGATTAGTTATTGTTATATTTATTACAAAAAATTTGTACAATACAAAGGGAAAACCATATACTGGCATCATATTGCAGTTTTTTTTGCATTTTAAAATCCATTAACGATGGATAAAAACAGTCGATACATATCATTCTCGGCAGAAAAAATCCCTTTTTTGATGGTAATACACATCGAAAAAACATATTTACAATTGAACTATAGCAAAAACATCTTTAGCGACAACTTAAAGTCTGTCGCTATATATATCGATAAAGCTAGTTACCGATGGTTCACTGTTACCATCGTTCCTGTGCAATTCCGAGGTGGGTATTATCGAGGGATTTCTCGACGGAATTTGTCCGTCGCAATAAGAGTTAACCACTGGAAAAAGGCACTTTCAGTGATGATTTTGCCATCGCTAAAGGCAATTTTTGTCATGCTTTTTGAAAAAAGAACAGGGGAAGTATATGAACTGTTGTTGGGTTGGATTATTCTCGATTGTAACATGTAAATTATTTTCTCTATCTTCGTCTTCCGAAAGTGTGGGTAGTGGTACGGTATGACGGAAATGGGCCTTCCTGTTGGGTACAAGTGGAATTTGATGGTCTTGACATCGTTGAGGAGGAAAGCCCTTTGGAGCAGCAAAAATATCTTTGTATTCTTCTAGGAGCACCATCACATCTAGGTTAGTTTCTTCTTCATATGTGGGTCCCATTCAGAGATTGCATTCAACAATATACCATGCATCGTCTTCCTGATATCTTTAGAAATTTGAGAATCTGGAGCAACCTTATCAACCGGTGCTTGTGATCCCCATAAAATGACTTCCTTCCACTTCAGTGTAAATGTCATTTTTAACTTTTCAAAATCCTAGACAATAGATCCCAATGTCTTCAACCACTGTGCTCCTAGAGCAAGTTCACATCCAGGTATAGGAAGAATGTAAAAATCAATTACTAGAGAAATATTTTGGACTGTCAAAATGACACCCTGACATTTGCCAGAACTTTTTAGTTGGTTTCCATTGGCTACTGTCACCCAAAAAAGCATATCTTCCGTTGAATATAACCCCACCTTCTTGGCCAGGCGTTCACTCATGAAGTTGTGCGTAGAGCATGTGTCAAGCAAAGCAGTGGCAGCCACACCATTTACCCATCATCGGAGTTGCATTGTTTGTGGTGCTGAAGTGTTTGTGAGTGCATTCAAAGATATGAGTGAGATTTCTTTAGTAGTCACATCCTCTTCTTCCATTTGCACTTGAACCTCTTCATCTTCTTGTTGTGCCTCAATCAAGAACAATCTTTTACAACAATGCCCATGGGTGAACTTCTCATTACAGTGAAAACATAGGTCTTTGGCTCGACGCTCTTGAAGTTCGGAAGGGGTCATCTTTTTTACTGGAGTAGAATCAAGAACATCCTTTGTGCCACGCCCCGAAATCCCATACCTCGATCGGAGTACGGAAGCCAATCAATGAGATACAATTCGAGGTAGAGATCCCGGGCAAGCGACCGAACAGTCGATTTACCAACCGATTACAATCATCTCAAAAGGACGTGTAACCGATTATGCCCGCAATCACTGTAATACAATAATAGACATCAATGAATACTATGAAATGAATTTACTTAATAATAATCCATTTTTTAAAAGTCAAATAAATAAATCTAAAAGTCTATGGCACACAATTGCCAATAATGTCATAAGCATCAATAAAAGCAAAAACAAAAACAAATAACTAAATAATCTTTAAACTCTTCTCGGCGCCTTCAATCCGCCATTCCACTACTGCATTTCCTGATCTCACTTTTTGTTTGCGCCTACATCAGAGGATGCATGAGTATTTCATAGAAACACTCAGTAGGATGTAAAAACCCACTGAATGAAAACAAGCAGTAAGAAGAGAATAAGAATAACAAAGGTCATAGACATTCCACAACGTCTGAACTTAACCGAGGTCTATACACCTGCAAGGTTAGTCAACAACAATTCCAACTCGCAAGTATAGGAAAAACATCAATAAGGCTCCTACTACACATATGAGTAAGGAGAGGATAACAATCATAACAAAGGCTCCAGACATCTAAAGTGAAAGGAGTTACAATTTCTGCTCGCTAACCTGGTCGCTCGCAAGTGACTAAAATAATATACTAGAATCACCCTAGGGATTCTCTCTTTGGAACCCTGCCATACGTCTAGGATGCTGGCCTCACCAGTGCTTACAGACACGATGGGCGGAGACTGAGGACCTTCCGTAATATCCACAATCTAACGTACGTATAGTGCCTCCCTTCGGGCAGTATGGAATCACAATTTCATAAATATAAGTGACCTCGCAAGATCTAGCAATGGTTTAATTGAGCATACTATGAAACCACCATGGGGAGAGTCTCTGTTACGACTCTCCTAGTTTAGGCTAATATACTATTTACTTATTCCCTTTAGGCCATGTGGGCCACTTCAGTAGGATTAGGTTATTTACTTAATTGCATAACTTGGCCCATCAGGCCCATCAGCTTTAGGCCCTGCGCCTATATATATAGGAGACGACTTGCTTAGTTAGGGTATTGATGAATGAATTCCTAGTTTCTCACCTCCTTCTTCTCTTCTCTCATCTCCTTCCCTACCCCTTTGCCGCCGGCTTTTGTGCATCCACCTAGGGTGCACAACACTGGTATCAGAGCGATCGACTCCTGGCTTCCGACGCTATGGCTCGGAAAAAGGCTGTGGACAATCCAGAAGGTCCATCGTTCCAATCTGACGAGGAGGCGCCCACTGGCCAGGCCGCACCTGTTGCAGTCATGGATCCGGCCTTCCTTAAGACCATGACGGACATGATGGCAATGATGCAATCCATGCAGGTTTCGCAGCAGGCTATGTTGGAGCGGTTATCGGCGCCGCCACCCCCGCCCACATCTGGGATGGAGCATCAACAGACCACCGGCCTGCAAGGATCTTCCTCCATGGCGGCTCAAGGGCCTCCTCTGCAGACTGCGGCTCAAGGGCCTCCTCTGCAGACCCCGTCGTTCTCTGGTTACTCGTCCCCTCCACCGCATGGGTTCTCTCAACAAGAACTTAGGCCGCAGGGCCAGGCCGCTGGTGCAGCCCAGGGCTCTCCCTTGCCCCACAACCCCACCGCCGGTGCTGGGCAGGGATCTCCATACCCCCAAGGCCACGCCTTTCAGTCTTCAACTATGTTTGGCTCCTTTGATCCGACTAATATCTTGCCACCAGGGGCAGCTGGCACTCATCTGCGTGCTTTTCCTCATCATACTGGCCGACCATATCAGCAGTCGCAGGGAGATGTGCCGCCCTATGGGCCATTATTTGGAGGACCAACTCTTACTGGCTTCTCCAACGTTCCGCCAGGTATGTCTCAGGCCCCGTCTCAGGATCCATTCGGACGGGCCGCGGCTGAGCCTCGATTGGCCCGACTTCAATTTCCTAAGTATAGTGGGGAAGATAGCCCTATTGATTGGATATATCAGGCAAATAAATTCTTTGAGTATCATGGCACTCAGTCGGAAGTTGATAAACTGCGCATCGCAGCCTTCCATCTGTCGGGCGATGCCTTAGTCTGGTTTCAATATTTTGAGAGAGATATGTTTCATCCGACATGGGCTGATTTTGTGAATGAGTTATGCGTACAATTCGGGCCAAACGATTATGCTGATTTTAATGAATTGCTAGCATCTCTCCGTCAAACATCCTCGGTGCGTGCTTACCATCAGGAATTTATGCGCATAGCTAATCGGCTACCTAATTGGGACCAAGCGGCATTAGTGGGGGCCTTCATGCATGGCTTGCGGGCTGACATTGCAGATGAAATCCGGCAGTTTCGGCCTAAATCTATGAAGGATATCATTGGGCATGCTCGAGTTGCGGAAGAACGGTTGAACCGGCAACGGCGTGTGGTCCGACCACCCTTTCGGTCTTCTCCTGGCTTACCGGCCCCGAGGCCAGTTCCTCCTATTGGGGCCGTCACCAGCTCCAGGCCTGGACCACCAGCAGGAGCCACCCTGCCTTCCCCTATTCGCCGGTTATCCCAGGCCCAGATGGACGAAAAAAGGGCCAAAGGCCTCTGTTTCAACTGTGATGAGCGGTACGTTCCCGGACATCGCTGTCGCACGCCCCCTACCGCTTTCATCTTGGAGGAGTCCTGTCCTGAGGGGGACGATCTTATTGATCAACCGGTCGAGGACGCTTATGTCGATTCGACGGCTGAGATCTCATTTCATGCTTTCTCGGGAACATACACGCCTCACACTATGCGCGTGCAAGGTCAGTTAAAGCGCCAGCCAGTTGCCATTTTGATTGATAGTGGGAGTACCCACAATTTTATTAATGATAGGGTGGCGCAGCGCATGGGATGTCATATTGCTCAGGCATGTGCTTTTGACGTTCTTATTGGTGACGGCACACACATGCGCAGCAAGGGCCTGTGCCCCCGCGTACCCTTGCATATTCAAGGGTATGACTTCGTGGTGGATCTCCATCTTCTACCCACAAAAGGAGCTGATATTGTATTGGGGGTCCAATGGCTCCAAGAGCTTGGGGACGTGGTATGGAATTTTAAAGATTTAGTCATGTCCTTTGGGGTGGCTGATCAACAAGTCCGTTTACAAGGGTCCATTCCCGGTACTCTCCAGTCGGCCCAGGCTGTGGGGTCTTTCTTTCGGCACTCGGCCAATGGTTTTTTGCTGCAACTTATGTCTATATCTGATTCGACCCTACCAACCCTACCGGCCGACTTGACTGCTCTCTTGACCGACTATGGGTCCCTCTTTGGAGAGCCAACCGGACTACCTCCTACGCGTGGGCACGACCATCAGATTCCCATACTTCCTGGGTCGAGCCCAGCTAATGTGCGGCCCTACCGTTACCCCTATGTGCAAAAGGCTGAGATCGAGCGTTTGGTGGCTGACATGCTGGCAACCGGTATTATTCGTCCCAGCTCCAGCTCCTATTCTTCTCCCGTTTTGCTGGTTCGGAAGAAGGATGGGACATGGCGGTTCTGCGTCGATTATCGTGCTTTAAATGCTATTACATTGAAGGACAAGTATCCTATTCCCGTTATTGAGGAGCTTCTCGACGAGTTATCAGGTGCGAAATATTTCTCTAAACTTGATTTACGTTCCGGCTATCATCAGATACGGATGCACCCAGCGGATATTCATAAGACTGCTTTTCGTACACATGACGGTCATTATGAGTTTCTTGTGATGCCCTTTGGGTTGACTAATGCGCCAGCCACGTTCCAAAGTCTAATGAACGATATTTTTCGGCCTTTCTTGCGCAAATTCATTTTAGTCTTCTTCGATGACATATTAATCTATAGCGCGACCTGGGAGGAGCACATGGGCCATCTGCGGACCGTCTTTGATCTCTTGGTCGGGCACTCTCTTTTGTTGAAACGGTCTAAATGTTCTTTTGGCCAACCTCAGATTGATTACTTGGGACATATTATTGAGGCCCAGGGAGTCTCTACAGATCCGGACAAAGTAGCCGCTATGCTCGACTGGCCCACTCCTACCTCACCAAAGGCCTTGCGAGGTTTTCTTGGGCTGACCGGCTATTACAGGCGCTTCATTGCCCATTATGGTACTCTGGCTGCACCTCTTACTGCCTTGTTAAAGACCGGCGCCTTCGTCTGGAGTCCTGACGCCCAGGGGGCCTTCGACTCCCTAAAGCAGGCTATGTCATCCGCCCCGGTCCTAGCCTTACCGGATTTCACTCGCCCATTTGTGGTGGAAACTGATGCTTCCGATAGTGGATTGGGTGCTGTCCTTCTGCAGGCTGACCGGCCCATTGCCTTCTTTAGTAAAGCCTTATCGGGGCGCTCTCTCCGCTTGTCCGCCTACGAACGGGAAATGCTCGCTATTGTGCATGCCATCACGAAATGGCGCCCCTATCTATTGGGCCGGCACTTCACTATTCGGACGGACCACCAACCCCTAAAATATTTTCATGACCAGCGGATCTCCACTCCTGCTCAGCAACGTTGGGTCACGAAGCTTATGGGCTACGACTATGATATGGTTTATAAACGGGGGTCCGACAACACTGTGGCCGACGCTCTATCTCGGCGCGACGCGGAGGTGTCTCTTTTGACCCTCTCTGTCCCTACCTTTCCCTTCATGACTGACTTGCTGCAGACTTACCAGGACGTACCTGAGGCCACGGACATCTTACAACGCCTCCAGGCTGACCCGACGTGCTTACCTTCTTTTGTCTTGCAGGGTAGTTATATTTTCTGGAAGCAGCGCCTTTGGGTTCCCCCGAGTCCGCTACTACGGCAGCAAATTATTTCCTTCTTTCATGACACCCCTAGTGCTGGTCATGAAGGGTCCTTTCGCACCTACAAGCGTGTGAGTCAGAATTTTGTTTGGCGGGGAATTAAAAAGGAAGTCCATTCTTATGTGGCTGCTTGTGATGTGTGCCAGCGCGCGAAGGCCTCCACTACTACTCCTGCGGGCCTTCTGCAACCTCTCCCTATTCCTGATCGCGTATGGGAGGATGTCTCCATGGATTTTATTGAGGCTCTACCTGTGGTCCAAGGTAAATCAGTTATTCTTGTGGTAGTGGATCGTCTATCTAAGTATGCTCATTTTTGCGCCCTTGGTCACCCTTTTACGGCCAAGACTGTCGCAGAACTTTATGTGCGCGAAGTGGCTAAGCTACATGGTATGCCTCGGACAATAGTGTCAGATCGGGATAAGATCTTTATTTCTCTGTTTTGGCGAGAATTCTTTGCATTGCACGATACTAAACTGCACATGAGTACCGCTTATCATCCCCAAACAGACGGGCAAACGGAAGTTGTTAACCGTTGCTTGGAACAGTACCTGCGCTGTTTTGTGGGTGAGGAGCCTCGTCGGTGGCTTCAACTTCTTCCATGGGCTGAATGGTCTTATAATACTGCTTATCACACCTCCACCGGATTCACCCCCTTCGAAGTGGTTTATGGCCGCCCTCCGCCTACAGTGATCCGTTATTTACCCTTCAGTTCTTCGGTGGGCGAGGTGGACTATGCACTTCAGACGCGTGATGAGGTCTTGCGTCAACTCAAAGCTAACCTCGCGAATGCTCAGAATCGGATGAAGCAGGTGTATGATCGCTCTCGCATGGATCGGGAGTATTCAGTTGGGGATTTGGTTTATGTTAACCTCTTGCCTCATCAACAGCATTCCTTGGCGCATGTTGCTTCTACCAAATTGGCACACCGGTTCCATGGACCTTATCCGATTTTGGAACGTATCGGGCCGGTTGCTTATCGTTTGCAGTTGCCGCCTACTTCCCAGGTTCATCCGGTTTTTCATGTGTCCCGTCTACGGCGCTTTGTGGGAGATCCTTCTCGCCTTACTAGTGGGGTGCCTGCTCCGTTGCTCTTGCCGGAGGATCCTCCTCTCCTTCCTTCGTTTCTCCTGGATCGCCGTCGGGTTCGTCGTTTTGGACGCTTGGTGAATGAGGTGCTCGTTGCATGGCAAGATCATTCTCTAGACGATGCCACCTGGGTATTGGAAGACGATTTCTTTAATCGTTTTCCTACATTTTCGCCTTGAGGTCAAGGCCGTAGCGGAGCGTGGTGGAATGTTACGACTCTCCTAGTTTAGGCTAATATACTATTTACTTATTCCCTTTAGGCCATGTGGGCCACTTCAGTAGGATTAGGTTATTTACTTAATTGCATAACTTGGCCCATCAGGCCCATCAGCTTTAGGCCCTGTGCCTATATATATAGGAGACGACTTGCTTAGTTAGGGTATTGATGAATGAATTCCTAGTTTCTCACCTCCTTCTTCTCTTCTCTCATCTCCTTCCCTACCCCTTTGCCGCCGGCTTTTGTGCATCCACCTAGGGTGCACAACAGTCTCGTAAGGTCTCCAGTGGAAGAAACAATCATGTAATCAATATGAGCAATATGTCAAAGGAATAGAGGTCTCAACACTCTAAGATCATAAGGTATCTCTTACCAGAATAGACTCTCTCAAGGAGTATGGATAGAAGCATCAAAGTCTTTGGTCAACACATAACTCACTCATTGGAGTAGCATAGAATAACAAGACAACTCACACAAGGAGTAACATACAATCAATACATACCTTTTATGCTCAATTCTTAGATAGGAATTCCTCATCCGCATTCGAGTTTATAATACCAATATCAGAGATAAGAAATCAGAGAATCTTAGATGATTTGAATTCCAAGTAGAATATCAAACCGACATCAACGCTTTTTAAAATAGATAGTTATGAATCATTTATTCAATGGATTATCTCTCATAATTGAATTACATCTAACCCAATTCTTACTGTGATATTCCATAAGTATATAGTTCGATTACTGGTATTGACATATTAATCATTATCATATCATATTACATGATGTTATTTGTATACTTAGTATTTTCTCTCAGATTCAGCTCACTGCCTCCTGCACAACAGTCCTCTTCCGACAACTACTGTGCTCTGTACATTAAGACTAACCTCTGAAATTTTTACTGATAATATCCTCGTGAGTCTAGTTTCTAACCTTACTGACTTTATATTTTTCCGATTTTATTTGAATTAGTTATGAATTATTTACTACGGACTGTCAGCACAGAAATAGTTCTGGCCGAGATTAAGACTCTTCATTAAACTTGATTATCATACTTAGTGACATATTATAAATAATAATACATCAATAACAGACCATATACTCCCCTCCTAGACCAATTACAGATCCAAGAATTATCTAGAATTACTAAAGTTCACTCCTTTCTTATGTTCTTATATATATAACATATTTTGTAAACATTAATACACCCCAAACAAGACAATTAATATAAGACACACCTTAAAGTTACAAATTCAACATGGATCATCAACAACCAAACAATATCAGAACTTCTAGTCTCTGAAAAATTAATAAAGCATTAGACTTTAGATGCGGATTCCCATCTAGAAGTGAAACATGAATGCACATACGATTTGTGATGCACTACGTATAGAAATATTGACACAATTTATTCATCTCGCAAGAATCTAAACAATAACTAAGGAATTGACTCAAAACACTTGTCAAAAGCATATATAATCAAAAGAGAGAAGAGGGGAAAAACCATCCTACTTAATCCTCCAAAGATCTCGCCTTTCTACGCGTTACTCGTCTCTTCCGCTCTTTCCAAAGCTCCCGCTCCAAGCTCTCGCAAACTCCCACTAGAACAAGCCTCCAAGGAGATGGGTGAACGTGGGAAGGAGAAGGGAAAAGTCTCTGGACGTTCTAGGGTTAGCACAAGCGAATTCTCTAGTGTTTATATAGAGTTGGGGGAGAATCCATTCTCAAACTAATCTTCCAAATCATGGACACTTTCAACCAATGGGAAGGCTTCACAATCCTCCTAGAGACGTGCAAAACAAGTCCAATTGGGATTTGGTATCTTTCTCAAGCAAATCCACCCCAAAAATACGCTTGAAAACACAAAACCACAACCGGCGATCGATCGGCTATACGGCGATCAATCGTCGTATGCGTTGTTTTACACTACCGTGTTACAGCCGATCGATCACCATTATTGCCGACCGATCGCTTTACGTGAAACACAACATTCACAAATCACAGTAACTACGATCGATCGTTTTGATATGGCGTCGATCGGTTCAAGCTTGCCGATCGATCGGCTCTTAAAGCGATCGATCGCAGTCACGTTCAATCAAAATTCAAATTCTCATATCTTTTTACTCCGAACTCCAAATTGCGCATAATATGTGGCGTTGGAAAGTTCTTCTCACCAACTTTAATTTCTACGAGGCAAAGTACGACGAAATCAAACATTAAGAGGGTAAAATTTGGGTTTTAAAATACTTACTAAGTATTCTATCCACCTTCTCTGTCTCATATTCAAATCCTTCTGGGAAAATATATACTTCAAACTTTTGTGATCTGTGTATACTTCAAAAGTTTCTCCATACAAATAGTGTCTCCAAATCTTTAAAGCAAAAACTACTGCTGCTAATTCCAAGTCATGTGTTGGGTAATTTTGCTCATGAATTTTCAGTTGTCTTGATGCGTACGCCACAACATGTCCGTGTTGCATTAGTACACATCCGAGTCCACTCTTTGAAGCATCACTGTATATAACGAATCCTCCAATTCTCGACGGTAAAGTCAAGATCGGTGCTGATGTTAATCTCTTCTTCAATTCCTTGAAACTTTTTTCACATTCATCATTCCATATAAACTTCATTCCCTTTCTGGTCAACTTCGTCATTGGCAAAGCTAGACTTGAAAATCCTTCAATGAATCTTCTATAGTAACCTCCCAATCCCAAGAAACTTCGAATCTCTGTCACATTCTTTGGTTGTTCCCATTTTAACACTGCCTCTACCTTCGTTGGATCAACTGATACTCCATCTTCTTATATGACATGTCCAAGAAAATTCACCTTGTTCAACCAAAATTCACACTTATTCAGCTTAGCATATAATTGATTATCCTTCAATATCTGTAACACAAGAGTCAAGTGAGTTCTGTGTTCCTCCCAACTTGCCGAATACACCAAAATATCATCCACAAAGACTATCACAATCTGATCCAATAAGTCCACAAAAATTCTGTTCATCATGTCTATAAATGCTACTGCCGCATTAGTCAAACCAAAAGGCATCACGAGGAATTCATAGTGCCCATACCTGGTCTTGAACACTGTCTTGGATATATCCTCCTCCTTGATCCTTAACTGATGGTATCCATATCTCAAATCAATCCTCGAAAATACTTTTGCTAATTGCAACTGATCAAATAAGTCATCTATTCTAGGCAAAGAGTATTTATTCTTTACCGTGACTTGGTTCAACATATGATAGTCAATACACAATCTCATCGATCCATCCTTCTTCTTCACAAATAATACTGGTGCGCCCCAAGGGGAAACACTAGGCCGTATGAATCTCTTATCCAACAACTCTTGTAACTGTACTTTCAATTCTTTTAACTCAGCCGGTGCCATTCTATATGGTGCTTTTGAAATAGGTGCTGTTCCCGGTATCAATTCAATCGTAAAATCAATCTCTCTCTTTGGTGGCTGATCTGTACATGAAATATGCATTTTATTATCTCCTAAACTTATGTTTCTGCTAATGTTTGTTTAGAATTATTGCTACTTTAATATAGTTTTTGGTTTTTGTAGGAAACGAGAGCAAAACGCAGAAATGGGATAAAACGCGACTCTAATGATTGAATATTTACAACTTCGATTGCATATCTCTGATGGGACTGATTTAAGCTTCATGTTAAAGTACACGAAGTCAGCTTTCCAACGCCACTGACTGTTCGCAATTCGGAGTTCTGAGCAAAAAGTTATGAGCATTTAAAATATCGCGCGCGAAAGAGACACGATTAAAGAGAAGAACCGTCAAGATGAGATCCGATGAACGAGAGCAATACGACGGGTTATAAAGAAGAAAAGAAAAGGAGCGCTGAACCGGCTGGTTCAGTGCCGGTTCAGTTAAAATAAAAAAAGAAAGAAAAAATAAAAAAAACCCGGCCCGAGCCGAAGCTCGGGCGCTCGGGCTTTCGGCTGTTACAGAGCGATGCTCTGTTTTTGTTGGGCGCCGGCGAGGCAGCGGCGGACGGCGCCACGGCGGCAAGTCTCGGCGGACGACGGTCTCGACGGAGGAGCTTCACGGCGGCTGGGCACGGCGAAGAAGGCGACGGTGGTCCTGAGCTCAGGCGATGGTTCTGTTCGAGCTCAGGCGATGGTTCTGTTCGAGCTCAGGCAAATGAGGCGGCGATGGGTCATGGCGAACCACGGAGGAGATTTTCAGGCGATCACGGCGAGGCGACCGGGAAGAGCACCTCACGAAGGATCGTGTGCGATGATTAGGAAAGTTCGATTTGGGCTCGATCGGGAAAACAGAGGCGTCTTGGATGTGGAAAGTTACCAAGAGGAGGGCCGTGCTCGAATAGGAAGGAAGACATCTGCATTTAGTGGACTCTGGAAGCTAGGATCGAATATATACAAAAACAGAACAGCCAATAGAAAAAAAACAGCGGACAGAAACAGAGAAGAAAAAAAGAGCGGCCGACAGAGCTTGAACAGAGCTGCGACGGCCGGATTCCGGTGGGTCTCGGTCGGAGCAAGAGGCAGGTCTCGACCGGAGTAAGAGGAGGAGGAAGAGAGAAGGAAAGGGCCAGATTTTGTTCACAAAATAGTTTTGCTACAGTACCGTTTGGGGGGTGCTACAGTGCGTGTCTCAACGAAGGAGACAGTGAACAGTGCCAGGTGAATAGTGAACAGTATTCCTGCGACCAATCCGACGAATCAGGCTTTTTCTTCCCTTATTTTCATGTCTAGCTAAATTTCATTGTACTAAGATTAGATGAAGCCCTGCTGATTGTTTGACTCTCAATACTTATTTGCAATTCTAAAGTTGTGATTTTTATTCCCTATGCTTATTATTTTGCTATGATTATTCTGTTGCTCGAGAGAGGGTAGAGTAATTGTTAGTTAAGGGTTTGTTAATGTTCGAGAGATCTTAGCGAATTCCAAGGTGTTATTTGAATAAAAATTGCATTTTTATGATTGGTCTTTGCTCGAGAGAGGGAGATTAATTAAGTTAGATTTAATTGTTTAGTTGCATGTTCGAGAGGGCTGCACACATTACGATTATTCGTGACTTCGAGAGGGGCACGGGTAATTGATCACTTGGAATTGTACGGGTTTAACGGAGAGGATAGCTATTTGGTTTGGGTGGATTCGAAGTCTTAGTATATTTCTCATCATATTATTTTCACATAAATTTCATTGCTTTGTTTAATTAGAACTTTTCATTCTGTTATAACTAGTTTCATAAAAAATCAAATCTTTTATTAGAATTAAGTTGAATCAGTCCAAGTCCTTTGGGTTCGACCTCGTTACCACTAGACTATACTGAGTCTCGTGCGATTGCGAGTAAAAAAGTAGAAAAATCAATCAATCAGTGGCAAACCAGGTAACTCATCAGGAAAGACTTCGGGAAAATCCTTCACTACCTCAATATCCTCAACTCTCAGGGTAGGCATCTCAACAGGTGTCACATTAGCTAAATAGGCTCTACAACCTTTAGCCAGTAATTTCTGAGCTTTCACAGCTGATATCATATAATCTCCTTTTCTATACCGGATTCCCTGAAACAAAAGTTTTTTCTCTCCAGGAATTTTAAAATGAACTCTCTTTTTAGTACAATCCACTAGTGCACTATATTTTGATAACCAATCCATTCCCAAGATTACATCAAAATCACACATATCAATCAGCACAAGATTAGCAAGTAAAATCCTATCTTCTATAAGCACAAGAGAGTTTTCAATATATTCGGTTAATATCACCAAATCTCCCATAGGAGTAGAAATCACCAAATCATCACTCAGTCTAGACAATGACTTATCTAGACTTAAGGCAAACACCGAAGAAATAAAAGATCGCGACGCTCCCGGGTCTATTAATACTCTAGCAAAACGATTGAGGATAAGAAGAGTACCTTCAATAACCGCATCTGAACCACGCGCATCTTCGGATGATAGAGCGAAGATTCTCTCCTGAGTCTTCTTACTCGAATCAGCTCCTGTCTTCTTCCCACGGTTAGGGCAATAAGGAGAGATATGCCCAACCTCATTGCACAAGTAGCATCTCTGTGGATCTTGAGGACACGGCTTCCCCCTATGCGAATCCTGTCCACAAATCCTGCAACGACCTCCATCCATATTACCGTTGTCATTGCCTCGAAACTGTTGACGTTGTGTGATGTAAATTTTAATATAATACTCGCAAGCGCACGAATCTAATACAGAATAATGGCTACGAGGTCGATCCCTCAGAGACTTAGTAAGATATTCAACCTAATTTTAAGAGTATGTAACAAGCAACAATAAAATGAAAAGTTTTAATTTTTACTTTCTAATTAAACAATCAGATGTTCAACTAAACTTAAAACACAGAAATTGGCTAAATAAAAGATAAAATAATAAAAAGCCTATTTGCTGCTTTCAGTCTATCTGTAATCCCGTCCTGCTTTCATCTTTCCTCCACCTTCTGCAACAATCTCTCGATTGCACGCCTCAACCGTTTTACTCTTTCTCTCGAACAAAATAAAATAGTCCCCAATTCCAGCCAAAGCAAACCAGTCCCGAAATCAGATCAGTCAATCCTCTCCGGCATCAATTCTTCTCAAATCTACGAACCCAGCAGTTCCTCTCTCCCGTTTTGAATCAGCACCTTTCTCTCTCCTCCTTCAACGAAAACCAGTCAGTTTTGCTTCACTCTCTCGAGCAAAAGCAATTCTGACTTATCTGCAGTCCTCTTTTCTCAGCCCCTTTATTCAAACAGCAACCCTGTAGTGAGCTCCTCTCGTCCTTACGCCCTCCGGCCAGCCCTTTGCTCCGTTCTCAAATCAGCCACCAAAATCAAGCCTTCTCTGCCTCTCGATAGAGCAGCCTTCTCCTCTCCTGTCTCTGTCTCTCTTCCGTTTGCCCAGCAAAAAAAACGAGTCTCCTCTGAAAACAACACAGTCTTTTGCAATGAATTTCGGCTCCCCACAGGCAGCAGCCGACCTCCAAATCCCTTCTCTGCCTCTCGACAGAGCAGCCGTCCAGAACCGTCCTCCTCTTCTTCTGCTCAGCCAGCCGTCCAGAACCAAACTGAGCTGCCTCCTTCTAACAGACAGAACACCCACCTCTACACAGCCGTCCGTCTTCCACAGACAAAACAAACTCCGGCCTCCACTCCTCCTTTTCTGCACAACCAGAACAATACCCAGAAAAGTAGAGCCACCACTTGCACAGCCGGCCTCCCTTCTTCTTATCCGCCGGTCAGAACAGCACCGCCCTCTACAATTCCGGCCTCCTCTTCTCTGCCTTTCGACAGAGCAGCCGCTACCACCAAACAGCACCTCTCCGAACAGACAGAGCACCCCCCCCCCCCCCCGACCGCCTCTTATAGACAAGCCCGATCCAATCCTAAGAACGCACCTTTCAGATTAAGCGTGCTTCATTCCAGCAAGTTTCGCACCGAGCACAATTCCTTTCCTTTCCCGGCACGATTTCAAGCTTTTCAAAACACCGATTTTCCATTTTTTAGACACCGGCCAAATCACGAGCTTGCCGTCCTTCTGCCCTTCCAATTCGAGCCAAAATCGTCACGCTGCTTCGGATTTCCGTTCACCTCCTCCATCTCCGGCGACCCATGGCCCTGTTGTCATCGTCGAAGTGCTCTGTTCTGTTCTAATTCGGCCACCATAGCCTCCTAACAATCGAGTTCTTATCTCCACCGTTGGGTCGCCGTCGAATCTCGCCGTCATCGTGCCTCAGCCTATCGGCCGCCCTGACCCATCACCCATGGCCGCCGGATTTCAGCCTCGCCCGGCGCTTGAGCAGAGCTTCCAGGCGGATGCTCTGTTTTCTGTTCCAGGCGCCCGAGCATTTGACTCGGGTCGCTTTGTCGTTTTTTTTCTTTTAAACCAAACCGACCACTGAACCGCACCATTGAACCACAAAACCGGTTCAGTCTTTATTTCTTCTTTTCATTGGGTTAAAACCCGTCTTACCAACCACGTCCGTCGGATCTTTGATATCTTCACATGAGCTGTTTAACGCGTTTCACATTCAGTGATCTGATTTGGAGCTCTAAAGCCTGCATAAATAAAAATAAATCGTAATTAGACGCATAATAAAATATAAATCTTATTAAAACCAATTAATGCATCTAAATAACTCAATTAAGCGCATTTATTCATTAAACTCCTAATTATTCACTCAACACTAATAACCATTAATTATCCTTATTTTAACTGAAATTACGACTAACATATAGGTAGAAAGGCATATAAAAATATGTATATTTTGCATATATTAAATACCCCCAAACCTACATTTTGCTAGTCCTCGAGCAAAATAAAACAAAACAAAACAACAACAAAGAAATCTAACTAATCCACTTCCGCAGGAAATCGCGATTGCATTTAGCGTATGCAACAAGCCTTTCAAACCCCCAGGTGTCCCTGGCTGGATGAGTGAAGTCTCGTGAGGGTTTGCAGCCATGCTACCCACAAACATGTATTTATGAAATCAACCTATTTAATCTAAGTGTAAAAAGAAAATAGAAAATCACTACAAAACAAACAATCCTAATATCCCTTCGAATGCAAACTGCAATGTTTAAGAAAATCAACCACATGTACTTGGATTTATAATCAACTAGAATATAGAAGCCCTCAAGTAAGTGGTTTTATTCTACACCTTCATCTTGGAAATTTCTGCTCAATATGATATAGCATGATACTTTATATAGTAAAAGTGTAGAACATTGTAGCAATACATTCTAAATCTCTGTTTTATACAGATCCAGTGTGACCCATTAACCAAAGAACATCAGAATCTACACAGTCGTCGTAATCTTTAGGTTCATGATAGCACAAATCTGCGTGCCTCCTTCGGGTCCAACATTCTAGATTTGAGAGGATAATACACCATACATTTTTTTTTTCTGTTTTTTTCTTTCGATTATTTTTTCGCTAGGACTGTGTAAGGCCTGACTTCAAGATGCTTAGGTTTAGCAATGACTCAGGCCAATGACTCCCAGCCAGTTGGCTTAGGGCATTAGGTTTCAAGATGGACCGCTTTGGGCCTGAGCATCAGCCTAAGTTAATCCTATAAAGTCAAGCAGCCCCATTCTTTTATTTTGTTTTAATTTTCTCATTTTTCATTTTTTTTCTGTTCAGCATTCATATCTTCAAGCATCTTTATTTTGTCCAGGCTGTATTATACTCTCAACCTATTTCCGGTTCCAATCCCTTGCCATAGCCAAGTAAATGGTCTATCATGATCTTTTAAGCTCAACAGACAACTACATATCATCTAATGAGTCTGACCAAAGATATCCCACTGTAAATTAGCATTCAACAAATCTCTAGACGGTATTACTTTATGTGCTAGTGTGTGTGAGTGAGTTTTCTTAGCTCAAGCACCTGTTCCAAGAGGACTGTAACAGAAAGATACTGCTCAGCTAAGTTCTCTATCCTCCAGTATACTTACTCACACTTTCAATGTAAATTAATCTCTTAAAAATTGAAGTATGCATCATAAAGGGATAAACTATCAAAACCTAAGAAAAATACTAACAAACAACCTAAAACTAAGTAAATTTTTATGGTTTTTTCTTTTTTTTCAATCAAATTTTTTTTCTTTCTTTTTTTTTAGTAAATGATAGAAACTAAAGGAATACTACTCTTCTTTTCTACACCCCCAAACCTAAACTAAACATTGCCCTCAATGTTTACCAAAATAAATATCACAATGACTAGTAAAAGAAAAGGAGTGTAAGGAAAGAAATCACCTGAATGGAGAAGCTGCATGGTAGATGCAGAGCATTGAAACACACAAACTAAGAATGAGGAGTAAGTACAACAATATGGAAAAAGGAAATACACCCCCAAACCTAGATTGTAGCATCCCCACACATATATCAACAACCTAAATATTAAACAAATAAAAAGCAATCAAGAAACAAAAATTTGAGTTGCCTCCCAAGAGCGCTAAGTTTTACGTCTTCAGCCAGACGTAACCAAAAATCATGTAGGAGCATTAGTTTCATCCAAATCTAGAACTATCTCCTCCCTTTCAGTAAAACCCTCTAAATATGGTTTCAATCTTTGCCCTTTAACTTCGAAAATAGTTCCATCTTTAGGGTTTTGAATGTCAACTGCCCCGTGGGAAAATACTTTGTGCATAATGAAAGGTCCAGACCATCGGGAACGGAGCTTTCCTGGGAAGAGATGTAACCTGGAGTTATAGAGCAAAACTTTTTGACTGGGCTCAAATGACTTCCTCAATATTGACTGATCATGAAAAACTTTGGTCCTTGCTTTGTAAATATTTGCATTCTCATAAGCATCATTACGAATTTCGTCTAACTCAGTGAATTGCAATTTGCGAAGTGTTCCAGCCTTGTCCATATCAAAATTAAAAGTTTTGATGGCCCAATAAGCACGATGTTCTAATTCCACAGGTAAATGACAAGGTTTTCCAAATACAAGTCTATAAGGAGACATTCCAATCGGTGTCTTAAATGCAGTACGGTAAGCCCACAATGCATCATTTAATCTTTCAGACCAATCCTTTCGGTCAGGACGAACCGTTTTCTCAAGAATGCGTTTAATTTCCCTATTTGAAACTTCAACTTGCCCACATGTCTGTGGATGATAAGGGGTAGCAATTTTATGAGTAATGGAGTACTTTTTCAGAAGTGATTCAAAAGCTCTATTGCAAAAATGTGTACCACCATCACTTATAATTGCACGAGGGGTTCCAAAACGAGAAAATATGTTCTCTTTCAAGAAACGAACCACCACTTTGTGATCATTTGTTTTGCAGGGAATTGCCTCAACCCATTTGGAAACATAATCTACTGCAACAAGGATATAGAGATAACCAAACGATGGAGGAAATGGGCCCATGAAGTCAATACCCCAAACATCAAAAAGTTCAATAATCAGAATGTTTGTAAGGGGCATCATGGACCTACGTGATAGTGTACCCATACGTTGGCATCTGTCACATTTTGTGCAAAATTCATGAGTGTCTTTGAGTAAAGTAGGCCAATATAAACCACTCTGCAAAATTTTTGCAGCGGTCTTTTTCGCACCGAAATGGCCACCACAAGCATGAGCATGGCAAAAAGAAATGATACTATCAACCTCATGCTCCGGCACACATCGCCTAATGATTTGATCTGGGCAATACTTGAACAGGTATGGATCATCCCAGAAAAAAATCCTTAACCTCGGCGAAGAATTTGGATTTATCTTGTTTTGTCCAATGTTCAGGAAGTTGAGTTGTGACAAGATAATTAACAATATCAGCATACCAAGGTAATTGAGAGACAATAAAAAGTTGTTCATCAGGGAATGACTCATTCAAAGGTAAGGGTTCCTCAGCAGACTCGTCAATAAGTCTAGACAAGTGATCAGCAACAACATTTTCAGAACCTTTCTTGTCTCTTATCTCAATATCAAACTCTTAAAGTAATAGGACCCAACGGATTAAACGAGGTTTTGTGTCTTCTTTGAAAGAAGATATTTCAAAGCTGCATGATCGGAAAACACTATGACCTTGGATCCTAAGAGATATGATCGGAACTTGTCTAGAGCAAAAACTACAGCCAACAACTCTTTTTCTGTAGTAGAATAATTGAGCTGAGCATCATTGAAAGTTCTACTTGCATAATAGATGACATGGGGTATCTTATTCACCCGCTGCCCCAAGACAGCTCCAACCGCATAATCGGATGCATCACACATAAGCTCAAAAGGTAAATTCCAGTCCGGTGGTTGGATGATGGGTGCAGATGTGAGAAATTGCTTGAGTTGATCAAACGCTTTAGAGCAATCATCATCAAAGACAAAAGGAGTTTCTTTAGCAAGCAGATTGCACAAAGGTCTATAAATTTTGCTAAAGTCTTTGATGAATCTTCTGTAAAACCCAACATGGCCAAGAAAAGATCGAACCTCCTTTACTGATTTTGGTGGAGGCATTCTTGAAATTAAGTCAACTTTGGCCTTATCAACTGCAATTCCTTTATTAGAAATAAATGCCCCAGAACTATCCCTTGACGAACAATAAAGTGATATTTCTCCCAATTTAGCACAAGATTTGTTTCTTTACACCTTGCCAAGACAAGAGACAAGTGGTGTAAACATTCATCAAAAAAAGATCCAAACACCGAGAAGTCATCCATGAAAATTTCAAGAAACCGTTCAACCATATCTGAAAATATGCTCATCATGCACCGCTGGAATGTGGCGGGTGCATTACATAACCCAAATAGCATGCGGCGATAGGCATATGTTCCAAAAGGACAAGTGAATGTGGTCTTTTCTTGATCCTCTGGAGCAATGGGAATTTGATTGTAGCCTGAATAACCATCTAGAAAGCAATAGTAGCTATGACCAGCAAGTCTCTCAAGCATCTGATCAATGAATGGTAAAGGAAAGTGATCTTTCCTTGTGACCGAGTTCAATTTTCTGTAGTCAATACAAACCCGCCACCCAGTGGTCATTCGGGTGGGGACTAATTCATTATTATCATTTTTGACTACTGTGATTCCTGACTTCTTAGGAACAACCTGAACTGGGCTGACCCAAGTACTATCTGATATGGGGTAAATGATGCCAACATCTAACAATTTTAGCACCTCGGTTCTGACAACCTCCTTCATATTAGGGTTAAGTCTGCGTTGCATTTCACGGGAAGATTTTGCATGCTCCTCAAGGTAAATGTGATGCATACACAGAGCAGGACTTATACCCTTAATGTCTGCTATTGTCCACCCCAAAGCTATCTTATGTTTGCGAAGAACATTAAGCAACTTTCCTTCCTGTTCTAAATTTAGGTCTGAAGAGATGATAACAGGCAAGGTATCAGAGGAACCTAAAAACGCATATTTAAGTGTTTCTGGTAATGGTTTTAGGTCAAGTTGGGGTGGCTTTTCAATAGATGGGACAAGTTTAGACTCGGGAACTGGAAGAGGTTCCACCCTGGCTGTCCATTTGGTCGGGTTTAATATAGGGGTAGAGTCAAGCAATGCATTGACGTCTCTAATGGACCCTTCGATGTCAAAGTCTAAGCCAAAATGAGTTAAACATGTCTGGAGGGGATCATCATTCAAAACATTTTGCAGAGATTCTTCTACTAAACTTTCAATCATATTCACTGTTTAAGAATCATCTGACTCTGGGGGTTGTTGTCTAACATTAAAGACATTGAGTTTGACCTTTAAATTGCCAAAAGACAACTTCATAACCCCATTTCTACAATTTATTATGGCATTGGATGTTGCTAAAAATGGCCTTCCCAAAATCACAGGAATCTGACTACCAGGATTCAGCACAGGTTGGGTATCTAAGACAATAAAGTCTACTGGGAAGTAAAATTTATCCACCTGAACCAGAACATCCTCAATAACACCGCGTGGGACTTTAACTGATCTGTCTGCAAGTTGCAGTGTTATGGTAGTCGGTTTCAACTCTCCTAATCCAAGTTGCTCATAAACAGAGAATGGTAGCAAATTTACACTAGCTCCTAAGTCCAACAATGCCCTCTCCACAGTATGGTCTCCTATAACGCATGAAATTGTGGGACATCCTGGATCTTTGAAATTAGGAGGAGTGTTATGCTTAAGAATTGAGCTAACTTGTTCAGTGAGAAACACTTTCTTGTGTACATTCAATTTTCTTTTCTGGGTGCACATGTCTTTTAAGAATCTTGCATAAGCGGGAACTTGCTTAATAGCATCGAGCAATGGAATATTGATTTGCACTTTCTTAAAAATTTTCATTGTCTCATCAAGTTTGTTCCCTTGAGATGTTTTTGCAAGTCTTTGGGGAAAGGGTGCCTTGGGTATATAGGGTGGCATATGGCTAGACTCAGGACATGAAGAAGCTTCTAGGCCCATCTTCGATGTATCAGGACTCGCATCTGGTCTAGTAGTGCTCTCTTGTTCCTCACCCTTTATAGCGGTTGTTTCTATGGCAGTCTTAGTTGGTTCAACATTGTTGTCAATCTGTTTGCCACTCCTAAGTGTAGTTATAGCTTTAACTTGCGCTGGAGATTGGTCTTGCCCAGAATTAGATCCCACTTCAAATTGTCCTTTGGGATTTGCTACAGGTTGACTAGGGAACCTACCTTTTTCTCTCTCATTTAATGCAGAAGCCAATTGACCCATTTGAAGTTCCAGCTTCACAATTGCTTGCGAGTTGGCATGTAAAGAATGTTGGGTATCTTTTTGAAATTGTATAGAGCTTTGCATGAACAAATTCAAAGTATCCTCAAGAGATGGTTTCTTGGGTTGTGTAGGGAATGTTTGAACTTATTGAGGGTAAGACTAATTGGGAGGGTACTGTCACGCCCCAGATTTCCAAGACCCTATTTACGCGGAAGCGACATTCCAATGAAGGTCAAGGGTAGGAAACCAGGGACGGACCGAATACTCGAGACTTCCACTATCCCTTTTTAATATCAGGGAACATGCAGGATCATCACGACTTAAACAATAATTACTTACAAAATATGGAATAACTGAAAAGATATCTAAATTGTTAGTACAAAGTCTTGAAACGTCTTAACACAACATAAAATAAAGTAAAACGGCGCGCAGGCCGCGAGTTCAAGCATCCAAATCACAATAAAATAAATAAACAAGTCTTCTGTCTCCATCGTCCACTCACGTTGCTGATTGCCGTCACCGCTGCTCCTCCTTAATTCCTGCATCAGAGGATGCATGAGTATTCCATAGGAAATACCGAGTAGGATACAGAAAAATCACAGTGGAACAAATGGTACAAGAGATGACTCCAAAACAGATATAGGTCAACAGACTTGGTTTAACAAACTGATTTCACGTATCTGAACATCTGACATCCTCGACTCATCATAGTCTAGGAATTAATGGTCAAAGACTCCAACTTACACAGAGTAATGGAGATAAAATATTAATATAAGCTCTGGACATCTAAAGTGTCAGAGGTAACAATTTCTGCTCGCAAACTGTCCATTTCTTCATGGAAAACAATACCAGAACATCCTAGAGGTTCTACAGTGGAACCCGGCCATGCGTCTAGGGATGCTGGCCCCATCGGTGCTTACGGGCACAATGGGCGGAGATTGCAGACCTTCCGTAATGTCATACAATCTAAGCGCACGCGGTTGCCGTCATCGGCTGAACTACAGAGGTTCATCATCATCGGAGATCTCGCAGGATCTAGCAATGGCTCGTGAGCATACTATGATTCCGACTAAGAGCTCTCAGGAACGCTACTTAGTGGAGAAACTGTTTCTTAGAACATCGGGTTTTATTCTGAAAAGGCTTAACTCAAAGGTTTCTGAATTTCAACTCTTCATAGGTGTAAAATACAATTATCGATCACAATGCAAATAGACTCACTAAGGAGTGTTTGAACATCTCAGAACAATTAGGTCTGGGAACTCGGTTGAGACCCGACCGAAAGACTCATCAAAGAGACCCATCACTGGCTCGCCAAAGGTCCATGCTCCGCCGTCTTCATCGTCGTGCCTAATCCTAGGGTTGACAATCCCCGACACAGAAATAATGAAATGACATGTCTCAAATAGACCACGTCAGAGATTCTGAAAAAGATTCTCACATTGAATACCCTTGAGTTGTGAATAACTCAAGAGAAGAACACAAAGGACAATTAAAAAGGGACACCCCGTTCGACTCTAGGATCCGCTTTACACTTTGAAGCTCACTGGTCCCAAAGTCTTATAATTAGTATCACTCTTAATTAAAGTCTTTCATTATTATCTTGAATTAAGTTTCTTAATATTATTTGGGTTTTAGGGTTAATACGCGCAGGAAACCAGTTCTGTCCAAACAGAACAGCCCACTTCCGAAGGTCACTACGCCCTGTACCCAAAGAACTAACTTCTGAAATTTTTATCCCAGATTCCCTCAGATGTCTAGTTTACAGATTGACAAACGGTTTACTGTTTGGATTTTTCTACAATTAGATATCATTTTTAGAGTGGGGTCTGTCTGAGCAGGACTGCCCCTGGCCGAGACCACTTAGCATAAGTTATACCCGTTAATTAATAGTACAACCTTTTATAATTCCCTAATTACCCTTACTGACACTATTAATCTCTTCATAATGTATTTTACAGAGCCTAAGGGTTCTGGAATTATTGATCTAGTCTCAGCATTAGGTTACACTTATCACCCGATTGCTAATCTTTTAACTTGATTCTTATATAACAAAAGTATTGAACAAGCCAAGTAAACTTGGACACCTCCACGACCCAAACAGGCTCTGACATGACGTCAGACCACTTCTGGCCCCACGGAGATGGGTCTAATTAGTAGATAAAAATTGATCTTTTATTAGATTTGTATGCATATCACTAATTCTATTACCCGATCCATGTATAATTGCACTATTAATCGATTAACAATCCATACCCATATGGATTGCATAAAACCGGACCTAAGACGCACCAACATGAACTGATATGCTGCAAAGGTCTCACCTTTTTACATCGAAGAGCATTGTAAAGCAAAGGAGTAATGAATTGAGTAGCATGATACAAAAATCAGGGCATCGATTTGCGATATACAATGAATCATGACATGAATCGATGTAAGAGACTATAAAGAAGCCAACTTTCGTTGGACAGCAATCAACATGACAATACTTCGAGACACGATCAGCAATAAATGACAACAAAATCAATGGGGAGTCAACTAGGATCGGCATGGGAACACGAACATAAGCATTATTGCACCCTCTAGCATATACCATATGAATCATGAATATAAATCGCATCGAGTAATAGCAATTTGTAACACACGAATAGAACATGATGTACTCTACAATATTAGTCATACACCTTCTCAAGATCGTGCAAGAAATCAGAAATATAAATCAAAAGAAAAGAGTATCCTACCTCTTACGACAACCACAAATTACTTCGCGTAGCTTGCACTTTGCTTCGCGCCTTCTCCTATGCCCGTCGATTCACCACACCACGAAAATAATGGAGGAAAGGGTTCTGATTTAGAGGGGTGAGAAAGGGGGGTGAAGGCACACAAAGAGGGGACGCAGGCTAAAGGGAAGCCGGCCCCTTTTTTGTCCCCTTTAAATAGCTAATTCAACTTCTAGGCTAAGCAATCTCGACCGTTCGATTACCTCCCATCCAACGTCCACGAACAAGTCCAGAAAAATGCAATCTTTCCATTCCAACAAGCCCCCCATATCCAGCCTCATCAGAATATTTGGATTGCCAATTAGTTGGGGTCAAGCTATTCTCCAAGATTTTCCCAAACCGAAAAAGGCAAGGATGCTCTTCCATTTGGGCGCCCAAACCAAAAGCCACCAATCTTCACATTTGAATGGTAAGCTTTGGTAAGATTCTCCTTGAGGCTGATTGGCTTCTACTAAAATTAGTTGCAATCAAATCAATTAAGAGGTTGTTTGATGAGATAATTATCCAATAGGTCAAGGTAACTTCCTTTGCTAACACCAATCCCACGATTTGCTCTTCACACAAATGGCGCCCATTTCTTGTTAGCTGGAATATGCTTTGGCATCTTCCATAACTACCAATCAATTTCCTTAAACAAGCCCTAATTAAATCAATTACAAATTAGGGTAATCTATTAATTCAAATTAGTGAAAATCAAATTTAAAGAGATCTCCCCACGATTTGGCCTCCCAAATCGTGGGTCCAAGACGTCCACGTCACCCATGAGGTGGCGTGATCCCTCAGGGTCCACATGGCCCTTCCCTGGATCTTGCACGTCTTACAACACAGATCGCAGATGAACGGTTAAGATAACTTGCACGCGTGCAGAGCAGTTCCACCGTGCACTAGTCCTGCCCTGGTGACACATCCACTAGGCCCCGTCACACGTGTACTTGCACACGTGACTAGCCCTAGCCCTGTCACTCGACTGGCCCTGGCGTCAGGTGTATCAGGCCCTGTCGTCAGGTGTATCAGGCGCTGGCGCCAGGTAGGTCACGGCGCCAGGCCCAGTCCTCGCGCTCGGAAAAACCTGCCTAAACTGGTTACACAATTTTATTGACCAAAAATCATCAAGATAAGGTTTCACAAGGCCAAAACGAAATACCAGATCAAAAGGCACGACAGTTACGAAAAGTTTCCTAAAATAGCACTTTCCAAAAACGTACCGATTTTTCGGGTGTTACAGGTACCCTGGTGGTCCTCCTTGATGTGGTCTTTTGGACCATGAAAAATTGGGATGCCTCGCCCAACCTGGATTATAAGTTTCAGAATATGGGTTATTGCCAGGTCGAGGGAAGGCATTTATAGCATTAGCCTGATCACTATTGTATTCCACTCCAAAGGTGCTAGAAGGACAGTTTTGTGTGACATGGGAGGGGTTAGAACAAATAGCACACACATTAACATGTGATGGCATTTGGGGCCCACCAGCAGACATCAACGCATCAAATCGTTGTGTCAGGCTGTCTATCTTGGAAATCAAATTTGCATTATTGTCTACCTCATATACGCCTCCTTTCTTTTGAAAAGGAAACGTTCTGTCAACTCTACTTGAGCAATCCCATTGCTGAGAATTCTCGCATAGAGTCTCAATAAAATCCCACGCTGCTTCTGCACTCTTCATCATAACTGACCCACCACTAGCGGCATCAACCATTTGACGGTTTTGAGGTGTTAAACCGTCATAGAAGAATTGAACTTGTTGCCACTTTAAAAATCCATGGTGTGGACACTTAAGAAGCAAATTCTTCCATCTTTCCCAACACTCATAAAAGTGTTCACCCTCCTTCTGCATGAAATTTGTAATTTCTCTACGAAGGGCATGAGTTTTATGAACCGGGAAGAATTTGTTCAAGAATTTTTCAGCTAATTGATCCCAACTCCTAATTATTCCAACTTCTAAAGAGTTCAACCATGCTTTCGCTTTTTCTTTCAAAGAAAAGGGAAAGAGGTGCAACCTAACAGATTCATCAGAGAAATTTTGGAATTTAAATGTAGCACAAATGTCAAGGAACTATTTAACATGATTATAGGGATCTTCTTTATTTGAACCATAGAATGTGGGCAAAAGTTGCATCACCCCTGGTTTCAACTCAAAGTGGTGTGCCGTGGTGAGCGGCAACACTATGCAGGAAGGTGAGTTGAATTGAATGGGGGATGAATAATCTTTTAATGTCTTCCTCACATTCTCATGTTCCATGTTACCTAATTGATTTGTAATATCCATTGTATGTTTTAATCTTGCTTTGAAAGTTCTTTCAATTTCTAGGTCAAGAGGTGCAAGCTTTTCACCCAGTGACCGACGACCAAGCATACACTAATTAATACCACTAAAAATTAAATACCTATAACAATCCTAAAAATCGCAACTAACACAGGCATGCAATCACAGAAAGAAATATAAAATTACCAGGCACCTAGAAAAATTAAAAGAGAAGGAAAAAGAAAGCAAACGAGGGGAAGGGGTGGCCCTTCCGACGTTGGCGAGAATTTCGTGTCTTCTCTTAGTCCTACAAAAAGGCAAAACACTAATAAGCAACAAAAATTAAACTAAATTAAATTGAAACTAAACTACTCTAAGAATTTGGTAAATTATCCTACGTAGTCCCCGACAGCGGCGCCAAAAACTTGATGTAAATTTTAATATAATACTCGCAAGCGCACAAATCTAATGCAGAATAATGGCTACGAGGTCGATCCCTCAGAGACTTAGTAAGATATTCAACCTAATTCTAAGAGTATGTAACAAGCAACAATAAAATGAAAAGTTTTAATTTTTACTTTCTAATTAAACAATCAGATGTTCAACTAAACTTAAAACACAGAAATTGGCTAAATAAAAGATAAAATAATAAAAAGCCTGTTTGCTGCTTTCAGTCTGTCTGTAATCCCGTCCTGCTTTCCTCTTTCCTCCACCTTCTGCAACAATCTCTCGATTGCACGCCTCAACCGTTTTACTCTTTCTCTCGAACAGAATAAAATAGTCTCCAATTCCAGCCAAAGCAAAGCAGCCCCGAAATCAGATCAGTCAATCCTCTCCGACATCAATTCTTCTCAAATCTACGAACCCAGCAGTTCCTCTCTCCCGTTTTGACTCAGCACCTTTCTCTCTCCTCCTTCAACGAAAACCAGTCAGTTTTGCTTCACTCTCTCGAGCAAAAGCAATTCTGACTTATCTGCAGTCCCCTTTTCTCAGCCCCTTTATTCAAACAGCAACCCCGTAGTGAGCTCCTCTCGTCCTTACCCCCTCCGGCCAGCCCTTTGCTCCGTTCTCAAATCAGCCACCAAAATCAAGCCTTCTCTGCCTCTCAACAGAGCAGCCTTCTCCTCTCCCGTCTCTGTCTCTCTTCCGTTTGCCCAGCAAAAAAAATGAGTCTCCTCTGAAAACAACACAGTCTTTTGCAATGAATTTCGGCACCCCACAGGCAGCAGCCGACCTCCAAATCCCTTCTCTGCCTCTCGACAGAGCAGCCGTCCAGAACCGTCCTCCTCTTCTTCTGCTCAGCCAGCCGTCCAGAACCAAACAGAGCCGCCTCCTTCTAATAGACAGAACACCCACCTCTACACAGCCGGCCGTCTACCACAGACAAAACAAACTCCGGCCTCCACTCCTCCTTTTCTGCACAACCAGAACAATACCCAGAAAAGCAGAGCCACCACTTGCACAGCCGGCCTCCCTTCTTCTTATCCACCGGTTGGAACATCACTGCCCTCTACAATTCCGGCCTCCTCTTACCCTTCTCTGCCTTTCGACAGAGCAGCCGCTACCACCAAACAGCACCTCTCCGAACAGACAGAGCACCCCCCCCCCCCCCCCCGAACGCCTCTTATAGACAAGCCCGATCCAATCCTAAGAACGCACCTTCCAGATTAAGCGTACTTCATTCCAGCAAGTTTCGCACCGAGCACAATTCCTTTCCTTTCCCGGCACGATTTCAAGCTTTTCAAAACACTGATTTTCCATTTTTTAGACACCGGCCAAATCATGAGCTTGCCGTCCTTCTGCCCTTCCAATTCGAGCCAAAATCGTCACGTTGCTTCGGATTTCCGTTCACCTCCTCCATCTCCGGCGACCCATGGCCCTGTTGTCGTCGTCGAAGTGCTCTGTTCTGTTCTAATTCGGCCGCCATAGCCTCCTAACAATCGAGTTCTTATCTCCACCGTTGGGTCGCCGTCGAATGCTCGCCGTCGTCGTGCCTCAGTCTATCGGCCGCCCTGACCCATCGCCCATGGCCGCCGGATTTCAACCTCGCCCAGCGCTTGAGCAGAGCTTCCAGGCGGATGCTCTGTTTTCTGTTCCAGGCGCCCGAGCATTTGGCTCGAGTCGCTTTGTTGTTTTTTTTTTCTTTTAAACCAAACCGACCACTGAACCGCACCATTGAACCACAAAACCGGTTTAGTCTTTATTTCTTCTTTTCATTGGGTTAAAACCCGTCGTACCAACCATGTCCGTCGGATCTTCGATATCTTCACATGAGCTGTTTATCGCGTTTCACATTCGGCGATCTGATTTGGAGCTCTAAAGCCTGCATAAATAAAAATAAATCGTAATTAGACGCATAATAAAATATAAATCTTATTAAAACCAATTAATGCATCTAAATAACTCAATTAAGCGCATTTATTCATTAAACTCCTAATTATTCTCTCAACACTAATAACCATTAATTATCCTTATTTTAACTGAAATTACGACTAACATATAGGTAGAAAGGCATATAAAAATGTGTATATTTTGCATATATCATTGTGCACCATTCATCCGGTTCTTCTGCTGCTGCCTTTGCTGCTTAAAGGGACGTTGATTCCCACGATTATTGTTAAAACGCTTATCCCCAGAACGTTTCAGCTTATTTTCTTGAGTTTTGACTTGATTGTTCCTCCTCTCCAAAGTTCTTTTAAAATCATCCTCCAAAATGGAAGCTAGCTCGACCGCTTTTGCTACTGTCGTGGGTTGGGAAACTAACACCCTCGACCTTAAGTCGTCCTTCAGTCCGTCCACAAAATGTTGCGCTTTAATCAATTCATTAGGGCAAGCATTAGTAGCGAATCATTGAAGTTGTTCAAACTTCGTCTCATACTGAAGCACAGTCATCGATCCTTGCACTAACTCCAAGAATTCTTTCTCCTTGCGTCGCTGAATATGGGAAGGAAAGTACTTGATATTGAACACTTCCTTAAATTCTTCCCAAGAGATCTCCTGATTCGCAGTAAAGTTGTTGCGTTCAGCGGACTCCCACCAAAATACCGCCTCACCAACAAATAGGAATGTAGCATAAATTACCCGATCAGCCTCGGGTACCTTCATGCCCTTGAACAGCCTCTCCACTTCAACTAACCAACGTTCTGCCTTTTCTGGGTCATCCTCACCAGAAAACTGAGGCCCAGCCCTCTTAAATCGCTCGAGTGTGGGCGCCTTAGCATTATTATTATTACTTCCACCATTTCGCAATTCAGCCGCCAATTGCCTAACCATGTCAGACATGTTCTGACTGGCTCCCTCTTCCTGCTAAGGATTAGGGTTCGCATTGGTTCGCCGTCAACGATTTCCAGAATTCACCATTCTCGCGTATCTACAGTAAAAGAAAGGAGATGAATTAGAAATCTTACATATAGCTCAATTTGTAATTCACCTCTCATTCCTTTGACTCCTAGCATCCCTCACACAAAACACACAAAATAAAACAATCACAAGGCAAGCATTAAAGCAAATAATTCTTTTATTAATAAAAAGATTCCTACACTGAGATCCCTTATAAACAAGGGTTTTTATTACAAAAGATTTATAAAACTAAAAACTATCCTAACTCTTTCTCTTAGTCAACCTTCCTACGCTCTTGCCTTCAGAGGTAATCATCCAGTATATCTAAAGCCAACCAGGTTGGTGCAAGTCTCAAGTACGTATGCCACAGAATTTCCCACATCGTCATGTATGGCCATCTGTAACCCAAAGATTTAAACCTATGGTACAGAATGTCAGACAGTGCTGTATCATCTTTAGCCCGAACATAAACAGGGTGCTTTCTCACAATTTTGGCCTCTACCATCGCAAATATAGGAGGAGATCCATCGGTAAACCCTACTTCAATCTCTTCTTACTGATATCCTTCGATCTCCATACCTGGCACATAATCCAAGTAAGGATCCCACTCTGGGTCATCTATAGGTAAAGGTTCTACTTCAGCCACTGGGTTCTGGACTTCCTCTATGTCAATCTGTAATGGGTCATCTTCGGTTCCACTCCCTATGTCTTTCTTCTTCCAATCCTCAAGCCACTGCCTAACGGCTTCCTGTTTGTCTTTCTCATAGACCCTACCGCTTCTTGTTCTAGCTATTTAAACCTACACAAGAAACATCATTATTAGTATTCTAAAATAAGGTTTCGGTTCTATCAATGAATCTACTCTCATATAGTAATTTCTTCTAAGTGCCCCTTTTTCTTTCTATCAAGTTCTACTATTTTATCTCACAATTCAGCAATGTCCGTACTGTATTAGACTGATTTTGAGGGCTCCTATACCACACTGTCACGCCCCAAAATCCCATACCTCGATCGGAGTACGGAAGCCAATCAATGAGATACAATTCGAGGTAGAGATCCCGGGCACGCGACTGAACAGTCGATTTACCAACCGATTACAATCATCTCAAAAGGACGTGTAACCGATTATGCCCGCAATCAGTGTAATACAATAATAGACATCAATGAATACTATGAAATAAATTTACTTAATAATAATCCATTTTTGAAAGTCAAATAAATAAATCTAAAAGTCTATGGCACATAATTGCCAATAATGTCATAAGCATCAATAAAAGTAAAAACAAATAACTAAATAATCTTTAAACTCTTCTCGGCGCCTTCAATCCGCCATTCCACTACTGCATTTCCTGATCTCACTTTTTGTTTGCGCCTGCATCAGAGGATGCATGAGTATTTCATAGAAACACTCAGTAGGATGTAAAAACCCACTGAATGAAAACAAGCAGTAAGAAGAGAATAAGAATAACAAAGGTCATAGACATTCCACAACGTCTGAACTTAACCGAGGTCTATACACCTGCAAGGTTAGTCAACAACAATTCTAACTCGCAAGTATAGGAAAAACATCAATAAGGCTCCTACTACACATATGAGTAAGGAGAGGATAACAATCATAACAAAGGCTCCAGACATCTAAAGTGAAAGGAGTTACAATTTCTGCTCGCTAACCTGGTCGCTCGCAAGTGACTAAAATAATATACCAGAACCACCCTAGGGATTCTCTCTTTGGAACCCTGCCATGCGTCTAGGATGCTGGCCTCACCAGTGCTTATGGACACGATGGTCGGAGACTGAGGACCTTCCGTAATGTCCACAATCTAACGTACGTATAGTGCCTCCCTTCGGGCAGTATGGAATCACGATTTCATAAATATAAGTGACCTCGCAAGATCTAGCAATGGCTTAATTGAGCATACTATGAAACCACCATGGGGAGAGTCTCACAAGGTCTCCAGTGGAAGAAACAATCATGTAATCAATATGAGCAATATGTCAAAGGAGTAGAGGTCTCAACACTCTAAGATCATAAGGTATCTCTTACCAGAATAGACTCTCTCAAGGAGTATGGATAGAAGCATCAAAGTCTTTGGTCAACACATAACTCACTCATTGGAGTAGCATAGAATAACAAAACAACTCACATAAGGAGTAACATACAATCAATACATACCTTTCATGCTCAACTCTAGATAGGAATTCCTCATCTGCATTCGAATTTATAATACCAATATCAGAGATAAGAAATCAGAGAATCTTAGATGATTTGAATTCCAAGTAGAATATCAAACCGACATCAACGCTTTTTAAAATAGATAGTTATGAATCACTTGTTCAAAGGATTATCCCTCATAATTGAATTACATCTAACCCAATTCTTACTGTGATATTCCATAAGTATATAGTTCGATTACTGGTACTGACATATTAATCATTATCATATCATATTACATGATGTTATTTATATACTTAGTATTTTCTCTCAGATTCAGCTCACTGCCTCCTGCTCAACAGTCTTCTTCCGACGACTACTGTGCTCTGTACAATAATACCTAACCTCTGAAATTTTTACTGATAATATCCTCGTGAAACTAGTTTCTAACCCTACTGATTTTATATTTTTCTGATTTTATTTGAATTAGTTATGAATTATTTACTACGGACTATCAGCACAGAAATAGTTCTAGCCGAGATTAAGACTCTTCATTAAACTTGATTATCTTACTTAGTGACACATTATAAATAATAATACATCAATAACAGACCGTACACTCCCCTCCAAGACCAATTACAGATCCAAGAATTATCTAGAATTACTAAAATTCACTCCTTTCTTGTGTTCTTATATATATAACATAGTTTGTAAACATTAATACACCTCAAACAAGACAATTAATGTAAGACACACCTTAAAGTCACAAATTCAACATGGATCATCAACAACCAAACAATATCAGAACTTCTAGTCTCTGGAAAATTAATAAAGCATTAGACTTTAGATGCAGATTCCCATCTAGAAGTGAAACATGAATGCACATACGATTTGTGATGCACTACGTATAGAAATATTGACACAATTTATTCATCTCGTAAGAATCCAAACAATAACTAAGAAATTGACTCAAAACACTTGTCAAAAGCATATATAATCAAAAGAGAGAAGAGGGGAAAAACCATCCTACTTAATCCTCCAAAGATTTCACCTTTCTACGCGTTACTCGTCTCTTCCGCTCCTTCCAAAGCTTCCGCTCCAGGCTCTCACAAACTCCCACTAGAACATGCCTCCAAGGAGATGGGTGAACGTGGGAAGGAGAAGGGAAAAGTCTATGAATGTTCTAGGGTTAGCACAAGCCAATTCTCTAGTATTTATATAGAGTTGTGGGAGAATCCATTCTCAAACTAATCTTCCAAATCATGGACACTTTCAACCAATGGGAAGGCTTCACAATCCTTCTAGAGACATGCAAAACAAGTCCAATTGGGATTTGGTATCTTTCCAAAGTAAATCCACTCCAAAGATAAGCTAGAAATCGTAAAACCGCAACCGGGATCGATCGTCGTATGCGTTGTTTTACACTACCACGTTACAGCCGATCGATCACCATTATTGCCGATCGATCACTTTACGCTAAATACAACATTCACAAATCACAGTAACTACGATCGATCATTTTGATACGGCGTCGATCGGTTCAAGCTTGCCGATCGATCGGCTCTTAAGGCGATCGATCGCAGTCACGTTCAATCAAAATTCAAATTCTCATATCTTTTTACTCTGAACTCCAAATCGCGCATAATATGTGGAGTTGGAAAGTTCTTCTCACCAACTTTAATTTCCATGCGGAAAAGTACGACGAAATCAATCATTAAGAGGGTCAAATTTGGGTTTTAAAATACTTACTAATTTTTCGGGTGTTACACTTTGTTGTTGAATTTTGAATTTTTTTAACTTCTATTGACGGAGAGTAAGAGTTCTTGTGAGCCCAAGATTCATAGAGTCGCTCAAGACTAGCCGCTTCCACCAAGTTAGTAGGTCTTCATGTCAGAACTTCTGCTTTGATATTATCTTTTAAGCCATTAACGAATCCACCCACTTGTTGTGCCATGGACACAACACCAACCTTGGGCAGTAGTCTTTCATAAGCCTTTTGATAGTCCTCTACAGTACCAATTTGTTGCAGCTTTGATAACTCTCCATAAAAATTTAGATACTAAGAAAGCCCAACCGTGTAAAAATTACATTTTTAAACTCATTCCAAGTAGGCATGCCAGTAGACTACTTCAAGATTTGGAACTAGAGTTGAGCGTCCCCTGATAAATGAAAAGATGCCATTGGAACACGCTCCTCTACCGAAATATAGTGGAAGTCACAAAACTGTTCCACTTGGTATACCGGAACTTGTTGGATCATCCTTCCCGTCAAATGTTGGAAAATGCAATTTTATGTTGCGAGCGGCTCAAGTAAAAGACACATATTCTACTCTTTCTTCTTCTTGAATTGTTGTATGACCTCTAGACCGGTGATCAGCATGATGATTTTGAGAACTCTCGCCTTTTTCACATTGGGTGCGAATTAGAGAGTTACACCCCATCTCCTTTCCCCGATCTGGAGGGATCATTTCATGTCTTGAAACCAAGATCTGGAGTTGCTTTAGTACTTCACCCATTTGTGTATGCAAGACCACGATATCGCGATCATTTTGTCTAGGAGTGCAAGTAGTTGCCATGGGAGGGTATTCTTCTTCAACCTCATCCAGTTGATTCGCCATGTGAGGCTCTGATACCAAACTGATGGAGACCTTTTTCTTAGATCGACCTATCTTGTTGAATTGGATGAAAACATGAAGAATTTAGGGAGATAGATTAGAGAAGAAAATTTAGAGAACTAGGTTAAGCGTAATATCATTTTTTTCCTTCCCTTGATTAATCGTATGCACTTTTGATACAAGCCAGGATAGTTACAGGGAGTTACAACTCAACCTTACATAACTACTTTATTTAGCATACCACATCACAACACCTATTTACACACTCACATTATATATATATATATATATGAGATGAGTTTATATGAGATCGTTCTCATATAAGGAGCTTGAGGCCAATCTTTATTGCCGTTAGATTCTGATCAGAGGGTGGATATCAAATCTGAGTGTGTCACATCAAGGAGTGGGTGAGATTATTATGGATATTTGTAGCCGTCAAATCAAAATCCAACGGCTATGATTCAAAGTGGCCTCATATAAGCAATATGAGAGCGATCTCATTTAAACTTTTCCCTATATATATATAAAAAATATACAAGTGGGTCCTAAGGACTGTATCATAATACCCTGGTACAAAATACAGTACAGAGCATTAAGTATCTAAAGTTGGTATGCATACATGAGAACGAATTCAGTTGGACGCGACCCAGACAACATGGTCCTGGGGCAAGAAGTGGCACACGGGCACAGTCCCAGGCTTAACCTTGAGCACCTGGAAGCCCAGGTGCTTGGGGTTCCATGCAGAGGTGTCCTTGTGGCAGACCGCCACCGCCTCCGCCGTGGCCCCGTCCTCCCTCACCAGCGGCACCACGTACGCGCTCGTGTCATGCGTCTCGTGGCAGTAGTATACGGCGTAGGCGTACGCCTCTCTACGGCATGTCACCGACTTGGACCCCTTCATCTCCTGGGCCCCGGCCGGTGCAACCGTGTAGGTCACGACCTTTGAGTCCTCCTTCGCCGCCGTGGCCACCGCCTTAACGTCCTTCCCCAGCTTGGCCGTGGCGAAGTCCACCATCGACTCTAGTGAAGTGGCGCAGAGCCTGTCCTCCCCCTTTGCAGCCGGCTTCTCACAGGTCTCGAGGGTCTCCTTCATGGCGGCCGCGTCGGCTGAGCTGGGGTCGATGGAGAACTTGGAGAGGATCTCTTCCGACTTGGCGGAAGAGAAGGGAAGGGAGTCGGCGACGCTGCGGGGGAGGAAGGTGGAGGCCGGCATGGGGTTGAAGAATCGGAGGCTCATCTTGGTACCCGGGCGGAGGTCCTTCTGCTGGAAGAAGAAGGCGGCGTAGGGGTTGTCGTGGAGCTGGTCGGCGGCGGCGGCGTAGAAGTAGGCTTTGGACGAGTTGTAGGGGCCCACCTTCACCACCACGGGCCGGTGCACGCCTCCTTTGCCTACCTCCACGTCCGTGCTCTCCTTCTCGTATGCACTCTCTGATTAGTGAAACATACATAATTTATTCTTATGATCACCAAAAAGGATTGTTAATGTTAGAAAAACAGAGACTTATTCCTTGGCTTATCAGAAGCATTAAATGAAGTGGTTAAGTAGCATGGTATAGTAAGCCTTCAGTGCAATTGAACATATCAAATTGTATACTAAATTTTTGGACAGTTATTCACATATAGTATGACACTTTCAAATCATAGAAGTAATGACCAAATTGAACCGAGGAGTGGGACAGAGAGAAACCAGGTCTCAAGAGCTCCCTGATTGAACTTGGCATTGGAGAGTTAGGACCAAACTTGCATGGATCACCGCCATGGCAGAGGCCACCTGCAAGACACATCAATGAGTGTTGGATTGTGTCAGTTTGAGTGCTAAGAAAGGCCTTGCATGTATGGTTTAAAGCTGGTCATTTACCGCAACAAGGAGGAAGATGGAGAGCAGAGAGCGATCCATGGTGCTGACTGATTAAGCGAAAGAAGGAGATGATAGTGGAGTGTGGGGAGGCAGAAGTGGTGAAGATTATATAAGGGGTATTTGGAAGAAGTATCACCTACAAGAAATATCCACGTTTAATGGACTCAACTGCCATTCACTTACTGACTTAAATAAGGACGGTACGAACGCCGCCCCCACAAATGGAATGAGGACAGCAAGTTACGAATGACTGCAGGCATTCTTTAACTTCAAAAAAAACAAAAAAAAAAAAAAAAACTTGCGAGCAATCTTGAGAGAGCGGAAAAAAAAGATGGAACAATGGAGACTGCCCGAATTTGAAACTCTGTTCTAACCCAGTTTAGTGTTACTTGCCTTTCTCTAGCTTTAACAGTGGGCAGTGGTGTCTGGGCTGTGCCTACTCCAATGACAATAAATAATTCAATCTGTCACAATTCTCATGTTTACACTCAGCTTAACTTGATTGATTAATGATGTCAGATCCCTCTATCGAAGAAGATGAGGAAAAGTAAAAGGAGCTTCATGTGCATTTAGTATTTGATCATTTACGTATGACCTTTCTCTTCCAAATAATTCTACTGCTCATAATTGGCCGTTTGGCGCGTGATTATAAGCAATTTGGATGTCCACTGTAGCATCTATGTTTTTTCCGTATCCAGCCTGAAACACGTCCTGAGGTGTTTCAGCTGGATACGGAAAAAACTTGGATGCTACAGTGTAGGGATGTTTTGCTTTTAATCACGCCCCAAACGGCAATTCTAATCCATGCAGTCAAGTTCATCCTGACGGTCGCATGATCTCGTGGTTCAAGTTGCTCAAAACTTCCGGAGTTGGGTATGAATTTTCATTTAGAGCAGTCATTGTTCCTCATATACTTGTGTCCCCCCCCACCTGACAAACTGATTTCGACTCCTGCCTACCCGTGCCAAATAGTCTAGTGAATTGCAAAGGTGTATTTATCAAAAATTTCAGTGAGAACTAGGATGAGTGATGGAATTTTCTGTAAGCACACCACATCAGAGAGGTGCCAGCAGTAATCAACTTCATATTAAGAATCTTTATCAGCTAAGCGTGGTAGAGAACAGTTGCAGGAAAGAGAAGTAAGGAGTGATATATCAGCATCTGTCAACCGACGGATTTAATTGCCATCCTGTGACCATGTCGTTTTGTTGTGGACATTCATGGCAGCAGATAGATGAAAGAGTTTTTTCTGGTTCAATGCGATACTAGTAGTCATAATTTGTGCACTAGAGCCACCATAAATTATATCAGCCATTATGGAGTGGTCTGTTACTGATCGTGATGCATCAAGGTGTAACTGAATCCAGGAAAGGATGATTAATTTCAATCACATTACCGTTGCAACTAAGTAAAAACAAGAGATGTGACTTGTACTAACAATTTAGGTAGTTCGATATTAAATCTCTCTCTCTCTCTCTCACACACACATACACTCATGAATACATTAAAACTACATATGAAATGTGAAAATGTGACCGAGTGTTTTTCAAATTTGGGATCATTTGTTTGTTTGTTTTTTTACAACAGGATCATTTGAGCTTATTGCAAAGCAGATATATATGTTTCTTCCTTTCTAAATTAGAATTAGTCAGTAAGTCGGACGATTTAGGATTAAGTATCGCTGATGAAATGCCATTAGAGCAGTCTCAAAATATAAGATACTCAATTGACCACGGTTCAGGGGTCCTAATCATTCAGTGCATTCTAGAAATGCTGACTTGCTTACGTGCAAGGCCTCCATGCGTTTCTGCATTTTAGTCGTTGTCTCTAGCTTGGCAGCATGTTTCAATGGCTTAGTGCGAACAAGAGGAGCTCATTCGCTTGTGAGAGAGAATAAATTTCTAATTGAGATTTGCATCTACCCTAAAATCAATATTTTGGCGGAGAATTTGCTTCTGGTGGACATTGAACACCATACAATCATGCAGATTTTTACTGCAATTATAATCACACAGAAAGCTAGAAAAGGATGGCCACCTGGATTGGCAAAAAGCTAGGGAATTCGCCTTCCAGTAATATAGTACAATCTCTTGTACACACGCACAATGACATGATAACCAATGAAGCAAACACCTTACCTATGTTCGGGAGAGTCATTTCAGCCGAACTGCATGTGGACCTAATTCATTTCATATGGTGTGGATTCTCCTATTTACACACTTTGAGGTCCGGTGAAGGTACAGCAAAAACTGAAGTACATCAGTTTTTTTCTGCTGATGAAGGTGGAATATATAGAATCGTTGATGAAGGACGAATATATAGAATCTTCAGAAGAACCCACCTAACACAGAGCATATGCTATATCAATCCTTCCATCTGATAGACTAGATTTCAACTAGATGATCTGAGGTGCAAGGAGAGTGCTTAACTTCCATGAACCCAAATGTCTCATCGTAAGTGCTACCATACTTCTATGTATTGATACCAAAGGTTGCTGCCCGCGTTTTAAATTTTGCAGTCTTCCACAACTTTACAAAAGAATATATGGCATATATAGATATATAGTAATCACTTTACAAACGATTTAATTGATCACATAACAGTATGCCAATTGACAACATCCTCTTGACAAAAATGAAACATAATTTCCATAATCCCGAAGAGCAACAATGGAATGTTCTACTCACGCTTCAAGCAGTTTGGTAGCAATGCAGTGAACCTGCAAATATCTGGGACTCCAAGCCAAACTCAACAGTTTGGTAATATGTTGATGACTTGCAGCAGCATAACAATTCAAGAGCTGATAGCTTCAATCAGTGCCAGCAAACAAAATCAACATCCACTTGAAGAAACTAAAACATTGTGCTCATTTAAACGTTCTTGAAAATTAGCCAAACGGATCTGCAGATTTGATATTCCCGCAGCTTTCTGTGAAAGAATAGTGTTCAATCTAGCAACATAGTCATCAAGTTGGTTCCCAGCTGGCCGATCTGATTCTATTAATAGCTTCATCTCCTACATTAAACAATGCAGATACATGAGCAATAAAAATGACCAGATTTTCGTGAACTCGGGGGAAAGGAATAGAGGGCACTGACCTCCCTAACAATGTCGATTGTCTCTTCCACTTGTTTTCTATGGGCAATCACAAGATCCTCCTCTTCCTGGAATTAGCAAAAATATACAATTTCAAGTTACCTTTCTTACATGGGTTAGCAATTATTCTGCAAGCTGATACCTGTAATAAAGCATTCAGATCATCATCTGAATTTGAGCCATTTGTGTCCAAGTCTGTAATACTTCTCCATGTCTTCTCAGCATCATGCTTCCTAGACTTAACTTCAGAAGAAGGAACCCCATGTATTTCGGGCTTCCCATGCTTCCACTGAGGCTTATCCAGCTCATAAGACTCAGAAAAATTGAAGTCCTCAACTTTTGTCTGACCCCTGCCTCTTTGTTCCTTAAGCCCATTTGCATATAAAGAAGCATATTTACTGTCCTCCCTTCCAGAAAGTCCATTCCCCACGTTAAATGGCCTAGAACAATCAGGTGCAGTTATTTTGGGCCATCCAAATTTGTTTGGATCGTTGGGCATATCTCCATCAAAATTAGAAACAGCAGGTATAACTGAAGGCAAAGGTGAAGCAGTCGGGTCTCTTAAATTGAATGTTGAAGAAATATTATCTTTCTTGGAGTTGTTTCCCTTTGAGAGACTTTTCACCCTAGAGAGAGAGAGCACATAAAAAAATTGAAATGAACTTTATGTTAATTATTGATTACATTAATTACATAAGGTTTAAATTTTAAACCTTACCTATCAGCATATCTTAATGTGTTAAGAGTACGCTCACATGATCCTGAATTGAGCAGGCATTCCATGGTTGCACTGTGGTGCGCTTCTTCAACAAAATCTCGTTCTGAGGAGATTCTTGATGAAGTCGATTTTTCGGGCAGAAAGTCGACTTCACTACACGGAAAGATTCATGGAAAATAGGGCTACCAAACACAATTTTGCAGAAAGCACGTGATTTTTGAAGAATATGTTGCGAAAAATCGCTACCAAACGGGGCCCAAATATAATACATACACACCTTTTACTCTCTCTATACTACATTAATTGTCTTCATTAGAAAACAAATACTCCCACTGGTCATTTTTAATAGATGCAATTTTTTTTAAAATGCACTAAAATATTACTCTCTTTGCTCACTTTTAATTGAGATAATTAAAAAAAATACGTATCAAAATTAGGTGATACTATTCCTTAATTACTTTTAAAAGTAGGCCGTAGGCGGCGATGACGACCGCCCGGCCTAGATCAAGGTCGAGAGGCCTTTATGATGAAAGACACTCGCTTGCTAACTTAGAAAGCCTAAGTTCTTACTATGGAACCCACATCTCAATAAAATTGATCAATTATGGACGGTCTCAATTAAAAGTGACATGAGGGAGTAGTTCATTATAAAAAACAATATTTATTAAAAGTGACAGGAGGGTTTTATTATCTACTATTGGGGCCATTTGGGGCATGAAAAATCAGCTCCATCCAGCTGAAAAAATCCAGTTACAACTGGTTAGTAGATTATCCCAAAAATCCTGGAGCTAATTTTTCACGCACCAAGCGGCCCCTAAATTGTTTTATTTTTGCTTTGTAAATGCAAACAACCAACATGTTGCCCAAAAACAGATTGCAGACAACTAACATACATTAATTTGGTCTCGGTTCTTGGGTTAAAATAAAACACAATGTTTGTAATTGTCATGGTGATTTGATCGGGAAACAATTTTCAAGCTAGATGCTACTCCAACCTTTCTCATTTAGCTCTCCGTGCCCATCTCCCCCGGCCGTGGCCATCGTGCTCTCCCCTGCCCGGCCGGCGCCGTCGCCCGAAACTCTCTCCCAGCCTTTTCCCTTCTTCGTTGTCCTCTCCCAACCCGGCCGTGGCGCCTCCCTCTGCCGGCCGGCGCCGCTGAGATCCTCGGCACGGTGTTGCATCCGGAGAACAGGACCAGGCATCAATTCCCTGTAATTCTCTATATTCTTTTCCCCTTTCATTTTCTTCCTTGCTGGGATTTTATGGATTTTAGCTTCTAGCTTGTTGGCTGGCTGGACTGCCGGCTGGGATGGCCGCTAGGATTACTGAATGATGCTGGTTTCAGGTACCAGTAATGCTAGTTGTTTAAATTTGTACACCTGATAAGAGACTTGTGATGTTAGCTGAAAACTGGATGTCAGATTAGTTTTTTACTTTTGTTTGCCAATGGTTTCCTGTTGATCAATTCGACGAGTAGCTGATTTTGGATTAATGCAGTTTGCACAATGTCTTTCCAAGGTTTCACTACTGGCTATGACTAGCTCAAATTGTTTAAGGTGCAGTCATAGTTTATGCTGGAACTTGGTTTTTTCATAAGTTAAACTCTGTTTCGCTTATAGGTAGGTCAGATAAGTACGCTGACTCCGAGTTTCTATTATCTATGTATGGCTTGGTCGATGAGATGCTCAAATATGGCTGTGTTGTTCTCCTTCTCTTCTGTTTCTAAATTAGACAAAGATTCCTTTTTTAATCATCATGGTGTTTTTGTATCTTAATCTTCTTGGTTTGCTCAGTAGTGAGTTTGTTTGATGAATGGACGCAATATGATTGGGGTACTTTGATTGACAATTTTTCCTAGACATATGCATTTGTGCTAGTGTTGTAGAGATTCACATTTGTGGATTGGGTAATTAAATCCGCAGATTTTTTTACTATGCATGCTGGCTTTGTTGGAGGTATTTACCATATATAATTGGAACAAAATCATCTTTGGCACAAAAATGTGGTAGATCAATCTTTCTGGGACTGTTTGTCCCATCTTTAATGCTTAATGGCTATTTGAATTCTTGCCAAAAAGGCATTTTAAGGTGCGCCATCAGGCTTGTTGCTTCATAATCATCTTAGCTTCTTTGTCTTGTAGCACTTATCCAAAGTTGTAACTAAATATGGTTGTGGTCCATGCTTACACTGCATGAAAGTACTCGTGTCAGTGGGGCTTTTCTTGATTTTTTTTTTTGGATTATGTTTCTGATTTTTCGTGACACTTTTTCCATTTCTTTCGTAAAAGTTTTCTGCATTTTTTCTTCTATGTTATTTAACATGCCTTAGTCTGCATTTGAATTTTACTCCCTCCGTCCATCTTAATAATCCAACTTGGTTTCTAAAAATGAACTGAAACTAGTTAATTTTCAAAACCAAATTGGACTAATGAAATGGGATGGAGTATATAGATGTAGAGAGAGAAACGAACATATGTATGTTATGAAGAATGAGCTAGCACGTATCTTCAGTTTTCTTTCTAACCAAACAACGAATTGCTGTTTCTCTTCAATTTTTCATGGAACAACCAAACAGGGGAACAAATCAATGTTTCTAGTCGTTTAATGTGAAAGCGAAGGAGTGGATGTATATAGAAACAAGGAAAATACATTGGAGGTTCAAGAATGAAACTTTACTGAAGTTTTTTAAAAAAAAATTACAAAATTAAGAGAACTGAACTATCCTGAAACGATACGATAATTTTCAAAAAAATCCTGATATGATACGTCGGAGATACGTTTGTCAAAAAAAAATTTATTTTTAAAACACATTTTAGGTTGGTCCTAGTGTCAAAATAAACAATAAGCATAATGAAGAAAATTATAGCAAACACTTGTATCAATCCTAATTTCTACAACTAACAAGCATCGATCCTAGATGATAACAACTAACACCCTAATAGTCACACTTAGCACAAGCATGCAGTCACATAAAATCAAATTAAGAGTGTCAAGTAACTCAAGATTCAATTCTAAAATTACTACAAACACATTGATATCAAGTTTTAAAATCTAAAACTCTCAACAAAATTAAAAGAAACACCTAAATAACCTGATCATAGTCGGAAGTTCGAGCTCGGAGCCGCGCTGGCCGGGGTGGAGGGTGAGGGACTAAAGGCACGACGCCGGTGAGTAGGCAGGTGAGCTCTTTCTGCAATACGTTCTTTCCATCTCCCAACCTATCCAATAACAATTCGAACAACTAATCATTCGCCAAAAAAATACATGTCAAACATGAATAACAAGGAATGAATTATACTAATAATTAAACAGGGTGGTTGTTTTGCATTCTCACATTGCTGAAATTTCTCTTGCTAGGACTGTTACAAAATTGGCAGCAACTCTAGGCTCTTTTGCTCTCTTAACTACTGCTAATTGGGCAACTAATCAGCAACACTCTTCTCTCTAGCACAACTAAATAAAGGTTCCCCTCCTCTTTTCTCATCCGGGCTTGGGACCGACAACAGCGGAGTTAAAATTTTTTTTAAAAAAATTGCATTTAATAAAAAAATAAAAATTTTAAAAGCTAATTTGAAATACCAATTTTAGAAAACCTTTGAAAATAAAAATATAAAAGAACATACCTTAGCTATCTGTTATTTTGATTCCAATTATTTCGCTCTTGTCACTATTAAATTCATCATCCAAATCACCAAAACTGCCAACAATCGTCTTGCCACGTAACCAATCTTGGGTGCAAATTAAACATTCAACTATCTCAAGCAAGAGAGAACTTCTGTATTAGTCAAGAATACACCCACCAATGCTAAATGGGGAACAAAAAAGGGAGTTGTAGAGCTAGGGGTTTGGGGCACAATAGGTATGAAGGTGGGAGTTGAAGAGGCTTCTTGTGTGGAAGAATTGACTAGTTTTGAAAAAGTGGGGGTGTAGAAGAGGTGCAGGGATTGGAAGAAGTGGCCTGTGCAGCTGGTGATAGATGTGGGAAGGACAAAGATTCATTACCGTGGTGAGACATATCTACTACACTAAATTCGACCAACAAACAGATAAGAAATCAAGTACTCAGTAACAAAGAGATGACAAATATGATAGACAATTAATAAATAAATAACATAATCACAGATTGCTAACAGATGATTAAATTCCAACTCGTACATATTAATAACATATGATTTTTTTTATAAAGCCAACATATGTAACAAATGATTATGGCTAACAAGTAATAAGTATATAAATATCCAAAACATACAACAGATGACAAATCCAAAACCAACAGATGAATGGATGATATATAGTAGAGATGTATATGTATCAAGAAAAGAACAGATTAACAACAAACGAGTATTTTTTTTATAAAAGCAACATATGATAAATCCAAAACACATAACTCTGCATGTATTAAAGAATATATGCTATTTTAATTTGATAAGCAATAACTAATTATTTAGAGATAAAAAAATATTACTGTCGCCTGCCGATAAGTCCCAAAAGAAGCGAACTGGAGAGTGGAGAAGATCTTGGTGGGACAGCAAGGGAGGTCGAGGGGGGTTTCTCCACGTGCAGTTGGGGGAGGGCGAGGGCAGAAGCGATGGAGCGGGCGATGTCGGGAAGGGAGTTCGAGGTCGGGCTATGATGGTGAATGAAGTATTGGGAGTGGTCGGAGGAGATGGCCGATGAGGAAGCCAAAGACGGTCGAGGGCAGGTCAAGGGGGTTCTCCAGGTGCAGCCGAGGGAAGGTGAGGGCGGAAGCAGTGGTGGAAGTTGTGGCTGATGGAGTGGGCGATGTCAGGAAGGAGAGCTCAGAGCGGTCAGAGGAGACGGCCGACGAAGAAGCGAGAGACGGTCGAGGGTAGGTCGAGGAAGTTCCGGCCGGTGGAGCAGGCGATGTCAGGAAGGAGAGCTCAGAGCGGTCGGAGGAGACGGCCTACGAGGAAGCCAGAGATAGTCGAGGGCAGAAGATGAGAGCTCAGAGCGGCGGTCGGGCTTCTAGGGTTTGGATTTTTAGGTTTTTTTTTTCTATATATACATATGGGGGAGGAGCAGGCATTCGGGCTTTCGGGTAGGGTCGGGCCTTCGGGCTTTTTTTAGCCAGGCCCGTACCCGACCCTATTTGAGATAGACATAGAAATTTTGAGGCCCGAGCCCTACTCGCAGCCTAAAATTCCATGCCCTTATCAGCTCTTTTGTGGGTCGGGTAGGGTTGGGCCATCGGGCTAGCCCGCAAAATTGACAGCCCTAGCAATATTGTCGACTAGGAACAGGTGGTCATGGAGATATATTAGAAATGCAAGACTCTAAGAACAGTAGCTTCCTTTACATTTTCTTTTGATCTTTGACTGTTGATCTAGCTGTAGCCACAAACGGGCTCTGAAAATACTCAAGTCAAGACATTGAATGGTCTGATTTTTGTTTATAAAATATACCTCCGGGAAATTCAGTCTACATTTCAGAGAAGTGATCGATTGTTTCCCAAGAAAAAGCTCATTTTTTAAATCCCTTTCAACCAATTTTGGTCTAATGGACCAAGACCAAGACTTCTCTTCCGTCTGTTGGTCACCTTGTAATGCTGTTTAGTCGTGATAAATTGAAGTAACTGTAATTGTACCGCAATTCATATCATTATATGTTCCTCTGACCATAAAAATGAACAACGAAAGAAGCTATTCATCAATTCTCATGTTTTGGCTACTCATGCACTTGATTAATTGTTCAAAGGCTTGAAAATGTGGTCCATGCTCCCAAAAGAGGCGAAATTTTTTAGATATCCCCCTAACTTAATGCATCCTCTCATGTGAAGTTTTTTTATTTTTTGTAAGAAGAAAATGGGAAACATCATGCCCACTATGTCCTTTATTTATATGACCCAGTATGTGTTCTCACACGCGTAATGGGTCGTACAAAAAAAAGGACACCTATGGACATGCATTTAGGGCATGATGTTCCCATTTTCTTTGTTACTCAATAAATCGGAGAGTTAGTAAGTTGGCAAGTTTAGATGCTGAAAGGGAAGGCCTTTCAGCCCTGCCAAAGACCTTCAAAAGCATGATTTAAAACCCAGACCGGCCTGGCTGGTTCGACCAGAACCAGTTGCTATTTTGGGTGTGGGGTAGATTGACCCGGCCGGTCTGGGCGGAGTTTTTACCCTTCCCCCTGCCCCCCAACGTTGTCGCTGCCACCCTGTTGAGCCGAGGGAGCATGAGCCCCCACTCCCCCTATCACCGCATCCTCCGGAGCCAGTCCCCCCGCTGACGCCGCCCCCATTGAGCCGAGGGGGCACAACTCCTTGGGGCGGCCAGAGCCCCCCCCCCCCCCCCCCCCCCGGTTGGACCTACAACGCAAGAATTCCTGGTCGATGACCGGTTCGGGTTTTAAAACCTTGTTGAAAAGGTGAAAATGCATTGAGATTCTAAAATTGCTAAATTGGTCGGTGAAAGGAATATGTGAATTTTTTTTCACCTTTTAGCCCGATCGATTCTAAAATTGTAAAAGCCCTCAAGGTGTCCTTCACCGATGAAAATATTTTATGCCCCTTGTAGCCAAACAAATTTAAAATTTCACGTCCTTCTTGGTGAAAATTTTAAAACCCATTTCAGCATGCGAACAAGTAATTATCACTTGGATGATATTGGAATAATACATGTCCACACGCAATGCGTGCTGTCAGAGTTAATATTTAATAGTGCATATTTAAGAGGGGACATGTGAAAGATAGAAGGGTGATTTACATTTTAGTCTAAGTAGATGAATTTTAACCAAAATACAACAAAGGGGGGAATATGGTATCCACTTTGTTACAAAGTACCTAGAATTTGATATCCACTTTGGTCCCGCATGAGCTCCCATGCACTCAAAATTTTTAAAAATAACAAAATTGCACTTCCCCATGTCGAACAACGTAACTGCCCACCAAATGATGTCATTATCTCCGTTTCAACATCTTTTCCATGTCATGACCAACGCGATGTCAAAAATCAAAATCTGTCCACATGGGTATTTAAAGTCCACAACCTCATGTTTCTCCATCACAACCCTACACTGCATCTTCCATTTTGCGTCTCAACCATCACGCAACTCTAGACCGCCTCCTCGTGGCGACCTTCCCTCAGTTGTGGCAGCGCTCTCGTCTCACGGCAGCGACCTCCCCTCGTGGCGGCGCTATCCCCTCGTGGTCTCCCCTACCAACGCCGCTCTTCCCTCGCTATCTCCCTAGTGGCAGAGCTCTCCCCTTGGGGCGGCGCTCTCCATGGCATATGTTTCTACCTCTTCCTCCCGCCAAGAAGAAGTAAGTACAACCTCCATTTTTTTTAGTAAAAGATACCTCCTTTCATGATTGCTTGATGAATTAGTTTTTTTCCTGCTCTTGGCTTGTGCATGTTAATGGTTTCATGTATTGTATAATATTGCTTAATGGGTTGTGATGGACAAAAGTAATGGTTGTGTTAGGTTGCATGTGTTTATTTTATGATGTTTAATAGGTTGTGATAGCTTACGAGGTGTCTGTATGTTCAACTGCTTTCATGAATGCATTTATGGCTGTGATGGAAACATGTAGTAGTTGTGTACAACTTGTGATGGACAAAGTTGAGAGCTGGGGGTATTGGTCATGAGCTCTGATGATTTTAGTGACGTTGTGATGGTTCTTCTGTAGGGTTGTGATGGACAAGAGTAATGGTTGTGTTAAATTGCATGTGTTTGTTTTATGATGTTTAATAGGTCATGAGAGCTTGAGATGTGCTTGTATGTTCAACTCCTTTTGATGAATGCGTTTATGGTTATGATGGAAATATATAGTAGTTGTGTAAAACTAGTGATGGAAAAGTTGAAGGTCTCATGTTGGTCATGAGCTCTAATGGATTTTGGTGACGTTGTGATGGTTCTTTTTTAGGGTTATGATGCATCGGTTAATGATGGTTGTGTTGAGATTGTGTTGTGTTATGGTTGCGATGAAGTTGTGTTTATTCTCAAAATGCATTTGGTTGTATTTCATGTGTACTTAATATTGCATTGCGTTATATTTTGCAGATTGGTAGAGTTGAGTGAAGATGCTCAACTTCGAAAGTGCTCAACCTCATTCCGGAATTGAAGGGATGGGTGCATGAGCAATTGATGAAGACTTGTTTTAAAGTCTTGTTAGAGATGTCAGACACAATGATCTGTCATCGTCTAATTGGCAACATGCTAGCCAGGAGGGAAAGCGACTTAACTTTCACGATTGACAAGCGATCAGCCACCCTGAAGTCGATAGATGTGAGTATGATACTGCAGTTGCCACTGCATGATGGATTAATAGTTGGAAGAAAATCATCGCAACACACAAAGGGCCCCACCTTCCAGGAGAGGATGTTCCATGGTGTCAGGGTAAGTAGAATTACCGCAAAGATGATAAAAGAAAAGTTTGACAACAAGAAGTTGAAGGTAAATAACAGGGCAGTTGGTCTTGCTATATTGCATTGTTGTGTTCCTCCTACCCAGATCAGGGGATGTGGTTGACGACAAGTTTTGGGCGATGATGGATGAGTCCAACCTTGCTACCTTTTATGTATATCCCTAGGCTAGGGATGTCTACAATGCGCTTTGGAATGGCGTTAATAATGCCTATGAGGATAGGGAGGAGAGGAAAGATCAATACAACTTATTTGGTTGTGGAGCTGTCTTACAGTTACGTTGTATCTTATGCCTTATGTTCACCATTATAAGTTGTGGTTACTTATATTGTAGTTCTGATGTAATTGTGCATGTGATTATTTCTTACAGTTCAGGTTGTGAATCTGTATGTATATGTTGATAGGAATGTTGTGATGCCATATTATGATGATCATTATACGTTGTCTTTACGTATGTTGTGGAGTAGTTGTGTCTTTGTGATTATTTAGTGCAGTTTAGGTTGTGACTCTTTATGTTTAGGTTGAGATGTGTGTTGTGATGCATGTTTATGTTCACCATTATAAGTTGTGTTTACTTATATTGGGTTGTGATATACACTAACAGTTGCTATTACAATTGACTTCAATGTTTGACATTACAACTAACTTCAGTGTTCGTCATGTACAGGTTTGGTTCTTCGAATTGGCCGAGGCCAAGTTCATAGACTTTGGGTGGTGGATGCGGTTGGATAAGGAGGAGAACCAATCACCCAGGTTGAAGAAGTGGAGTGTGAATGTTGCCTGAGAGACATACGAGGCTGGTACGACCTTAGATACATAGGGTCTAGCTGTAGAGCTTGTCTTTACAAAGGATGAACAAACATAAGACTTGTTCATCATAGGGCAGGATGTGGCAGGGGATATTGAGGAAGGATGCAAGAAGGCCAATCAACTACCACGCAAGAGGCAGCAAAGGAAAAAGAGCAAGACGAAAAGGGTAGTGGAGGCACTAGTGGAGGGGGCTCTTAGGAGCCATGCCAGAGATAAGCCTTCAAATAAAGAGCCCCACAGTGGCTCAGATACTGAATTGGAAGACATCCAACAGCCTAGCAGCAAACGCAGACGAGAAGTTGCCAGTGAGCAAGCTGGTGATGCTTATGTCGAAGGTACTTGATTGTGAACTAGTTGTGCTTTTTTATACTTACGTTGTGGTAGATATCGTATATTGCATTGCGATTGTGTAAATGTAGGTTGAGATAGCCCTTATAATGTTGTGATGGATTATATGCAGAGTCGGATATTGAGTTGTGATGACATACTTGTAGGTTGTGATAGATCTCATATTGTGTTGTGATGATATTTCTTTCGATTGTGATAGTGGTTGTGTCCAATATGTGAATAAACTGATTGGTTGTGTTAGATATCGTATATTGTGTTGTGATGGTATAAATATAGGTTGTGATAGCCCTTTTAATGTTGTGATGGATTATATGCAGAGTCGAACATTAAGTTGTGATGATATACTTGTAGGTTATGATAGTAGTTGTGTCCAATTTGTGAATAAGCTGATATGGTTGTAATAGATATCATATATTGTGTTGTGATGGTATAATATAGGTTGTGATAGATCTAATATTAAGTTGTGATGATCTTTCTTTCAGTTGTGATAGATCTCATATTGAGTTATGACGATACTTCTTTAAGTTGTGATAGTAGTTGTGTCCAATATTTGATGGTCGAAATAGGTTACATAGATTGAGATGTTTGTTGTGATATCATATTATGATGATCAGTATAAGTTGTGATGTTTGTTGTGATGTAGTTGTGTATAAGTTATTATTTCTTCTAGCTGTATTTACGTATGCTATGATGTGGAATGACTGACATAATGTCGTTTATGCAGTCTTTTTACGCACCGGAAGAAAAGAAGTATGAGGAGTGGAGGCTTGCGCATCCCGATCCGAATGGCGATATTGAATCATTGTACCCGGCGAAAGAGTGGCATCGAGAGGTCAGTGCAGGATTGAAAGGGTCTAATGGGTACAATGCATTAAAGATGCAAGAAGTGGATGCTTCTAGTGCTAAAGGACATACATTGGTATTTGATAGAATTTACGCTTGAGAAAAAGGAAGCATTCATATATGATAGCATGAATAGTAGACCCAATGTAGCAACTGAAATCAATTTGTTCTTCAAAGCTATGAGGCGGCATTCAAAATATATTATGCAAGTCGATTTTGCGGATGGAGCATGGGATAAATAGAAGACAAAATTAGTGGAGGTTCCCGAGACGCAAGGCAACAATGATGATTGTGGGGTTTTTATGTGTTACTACTTGTTGAAGAAGGCACTCGACGATGAGCTTCAAAAGTTCAACGTCAAAAAATTTAGAAAAATGGTTGGTGTGGTACGTAGTCTCCAAGGTCGAGGGCTATGTACCAATTATGTGATGGACTTGATTCGTTTTCATATGACTATGTGGTGTTAGTATGACAATGTTACATTTGAGATTAGTTGTGTCATCATGTAAGTAACTTATGATGAACTTATGAGGAGTTCATCATGTAAGTAATTTGAAATACAGATGTGCGAGTTCCAACTGTTTACCAAATTAACTTGAGTTTTACAAGCTTGGAAAGGGAGAGGTTATATAGGAAGATGTAGGGAGTCAGTTTGCCAAAAAAAATAGGTCGGCCAGTCATCGGTCGGCAAACATCAGGGAGGGGGAGTAAAAACTGGTTGGCTGGGTCATCTGTTCGACCGGCTAAGTTAAACTAATCCGGTCGGGTCAACCTACCCAGCCGACGCAACCCGAAAAAGCAACCGGCTCAGGTCGAACCGTCTGGCCGGACCCGGTTTTAATACCATGTAGTGAATGATGCCAGCCTTTGGCTTGTTAATGCTTTTTCTATAATAGATGGAGAAAGCATAATGCTTGCCATCTTCTTAAATAGCGTATGCCAATTTTATATTAACTTTTCAGTACTCCTTCCACAAATCCTTTTTACTCCATTGAGTAATTGCCATGGGAAGTATAACATGAAATAGGACGATACGTATGGGTCGTAAATTTTTTTTTATAATTCAGACAACTAATTGTTGTATTCTTACTCAGGACTGGCTAATATTGGTGAGAAAGAGTGGTACTTTTTTGTACCTAGGGAAAGGAAGCATGCAAGCGGAGGAAGGCCGAACCGGACCATGAACAGGTTTTGGAAGGCGACCGGAACAGACCGGCTAGTCAGAAGCTGCAAGCAGCCGTGGCGGGCGATTGGATTGAAGAAGATACTTGTGTTCTACAAGGGGAGGTCCCAGAAAGCAAGCAAGAACAACTGGATCATGAACGAGTACCGGTTTCCTGAGGATTCCTCTTTGCCTGAGGTCAGTATTTAATTGTTCGTGTCTACCCTAACCAGGATTATAATCAGAGGTACACAAGTGTCCTAGCATGTACATAAAGGCGTAACATGGTACATAGCAATAATAGCATTGTCCTATCCTACCATGGTCTCCAAGGAGCTATCTACTATATTAATTAGACCTAGTTATTTAGCATTCGGAATCTTAAACTTATTCTGCATATATGCAGGAACCAGGAAGACATGGTGTTATGTAAGGTTTACCGCAAGGCTACACCTATGAGGGTGTTGGAGCAAAGAGCAGCCCAAGAAGAAAAGCCAGTATTGACCCAAGAGCAAGGAGTGATGCCAAGTCCATCACCTTGCCAAAAGGATGCCTTGATGGAGAGAAGTACAGAAAGTGAGGATGAAAGTGGAGTTTCATTGGAGAAAGGTGAAGGTAATTGGTTGAAGAGAGATGTGATGGAGCTTCAAATACCCATGCATGCAAGCTTTGATAACTGGATACAAGATCCATGTTTGCTACTCAGCCCATGGTTCAAGAGTTGGACTAATTTTGCAGATATGATGTACTACTAGGCACTAGCTAGGTATATATAGTTCCTTTTGGAAAATCAAATGTATCTATTAATGTTCGATAGCGAAAGTAGATAATAAGAAGCAGTGTAGCATAAAATCAGATATGTAAATCGTTGTAAAACAATGACAATCATACATTAATCTTGTTTCTTCAATACATCCCAAAATTGGCAAGGAATTCAAATAGATGTAGCAGCTACAATTGATAAACATCTCATTCATTCTCTCTTATCGAGGCTTAATATAACACTTAAGGTGTGTGATAATTGATACTCCCTCTCTTCAGAAATAGAGGGAGGATTTGGCAAATCTGGACCACATTTTTCAGATCCTCCCCGTATTTCTGAACAGAGGGAGTATAATTTCCTTCCATTACTAATCAAATCAAACTCTCGGCTTCTCATATTGATAATCCTGAAAAAGGGTCTTGTGTCATGGGCATCTTAGCATACTCCCTCCAGTCACTTTTAATTGGGACGGTTGCATAAATTGTCATTTATATTGAGATGTAAAAGTCATTTGAATTATCTCCATAAAGTTCTCAGTGGTGGTGGTGTTGCAACTATCGCATAAATTGTCATTTATATTGAAATGTAAAAGCCTTATTTATAGGCTTTCTAAGAATCATCTCCAATGAAGTTCCCGGTGGTGGTGGTGGTGGTACTTCGTGGTGAAGAAAACAAGCCGAGGGGGCCTCACAGCCTGAGGGAGTATATAGGTGGGAGCCTCTGAGTACCGAACGCAGAGAACGATATCATCTAATTTTGGCACCATATTTTGCTAATTGTCTCAATTAAAAGTGACTAACGAGGGTAAGAGAATTGCTGCATGAAATACATTCTCCAGCCACCAACTTTCCTATCACCTTCAAACACACCTTCTCGCAGGGAAACCGGATCCACCCACCACGTGATTTGCACTACGTGGTGGGCTGGTGAAACTTCACCAGCGGTTCCGGACGAATCTCAGTAGCAGAGCCTCCTATAACAATGGAAATATCCGTAAAAAAAATATGTTGCTAAATAGTGGTAGTTACAGATTTTATATCTTTAGCGACAGTTTTTTTCGTCGCTATAGCCAGTTTCTTGTGGTCCACCTCAGAGAAGGGTATCATCTAATTTTGGTACCATATTTTGCTAATTGTCTATATTAAAAGTGACTACCGGAGGTAAGAGAATTGCTGCATGAAATACAGTCTCTAGTCACCAACTTTCCTATCACCTGCAAACACACCTTCTGGCAGGCTAATGCTGTTGCGGAATGATTTTTTTTATGTCAGACCCCCCTCCCCCCAAGATGATATTTACCGTGCTCTTAAAGTAGGGATATTGTAGTTGTCCTTAGTTTATTTTTATTTTGGTTTTTTACTTTTTTAATCAGTAAGTATTAAAAAGCCAGAGCTACTCTTGGGGCGGGCCACCGTTTAGTCCATCCTTGTAATCAGTCTTAAACTGGTAGTTAGGATAGCAATTCTTCGCGCGGGCCCAACCCACTGGTGGTTTTAGTTGAAGAAAAGCGCATCTTAGAATAACAAGAAATCAAGACGTAAGATTACCGAGGGGTTGTTAGGATAGCACTTTTGGTTGGGAAATTATAGGGGGAATCCATTTGGAGCATGAAGGAACCAGGGCTTGGGGAAGAAGTCTTCTTGAAAAAGAAAACTAAGGATCTGTTCCATGTGTTAAAAAGCAGAAAAGATTGAAAAAAAGATTGCCTTTTTAGTTCTCTTTGCTCTTCTCTTCTTAATTTAAAAAAGTTGGCATTTTAAGAGCATCCAAAGGTCCTTTTAGTTAAGAGTGAATTGAGTATCTGGTAGGTTTCAGACATATATCTAGCAATTAATCATGTAGCTAACTTATTAGTAAATTTGTGTTATTAATTGGAAGTCAAAGAGGATGCCCGAAGAGTGGACGAGAAGTCCCTTATACCCGTATATAAAAATTAATGGAACATCTAATATTGTACAAATTAGAGGGGAAAAAACTTATGAGTCATATTATGAAATTATGAAATAGAGTAGTAGAAGGTTGTTTGCAAAAAGTAAGTAAGAAAATAGAAACTTAATTTGGTTTCGTGTTGGAAAGGTCAACAACTGTAGCTATATTTTTACTACGGCACTTAGCGTAGAGGTATAGGGATAAATAAAAAGACCTCTATATAACATTTATAGATTTGAAAAAACTTATGATAGATGCCTAGAAAGCTTTAAAGTCACATAGGCATTTCCGTTATCAATTCTATGTTCTTCTTTGAACAACTAGGTAAGGGAATTATTTTTAATCAGTACAATGGCCTTAGTGATTACTTTAAATGCTTACATATTATTTAAGAAATGGTTGTATGTATTGTGATGTGATGACTTACTATGACTTATGCATGATGAATGATTTGACATGTTATGTAATGCTCCTACATATATTAATTTATTATTAGATATGTATAATAAGTAGTGCCTTCATGTCATTAAAATTATATTGCATTAGCACTATGCTTAGAATTTGTATCTTAAGTTCATTTATGATCATGCCTAGCTTTAAAGCCCATGACTTAAGATTAATATTGCATGATTCTTAGTGCCATGCTTATGGATATGTTGCTTTAATTAATCATGCTCAATACAGATTTCCATTCAGGAATTAAATGAAATCCTAGTATGTATAGGATTATTTTATTTACTTCCCTAGAAGCATGCTTAGGCTTATTTATTCATTTTTCAAGTATTTTGTGCAGGTTTTTTTTTTTCTAGTACCATATTTATGAATGTATATTTACCATTCTGGTATCATGTTTAGGGTATTTCTTTACCTAACTAGTATCATGCTTAGGACCTTATGAAATTGTGTGACATGTTATTGATATTTGATTAATATCTCAATGATTGTACCATGTTTATTAAAGAGTAATTTACATGTGTATAATTATCTTTGTAATGGATATTCATGCGTAAATAGAATTTATTTATTGAAAACTCCTTGTTCCTTGCATGTTCTTGGATATATTAAGTTGATGTTATTTATGATTGTTCTATTGCCATGTTGAGGTGTTACCATAGTCACCCTATTTTATTTCGTGTTGTAGTAATGATCGTTTAAATATTGAACCCTTGCAAGTGCACAAGGCAATTGTACTACGGTGAGTATGTCGGGTTGTCAAACCTCGGGGACGGCAAGAGAAAGAAAAGTTGTTATAGTAATGATCGTTTAAATATTAAACCCTTGCAAGTGCACAAGGCAATTGTACTACGGTGAGTATGTAGGGTTGTCGAATATCAGGGACAGTTAAACAATTCTACCAAACTCAAGAGAAAGAAAAGTTATTATTTAGTTTAATGTAAGAAAGAAATGAACTTTAATTAAATTAACTGAGATTTACTTATGTAGAGAAAGACCAAGGCTTTGAATCCACCACACAATAAACCAGTGTATCATCTCTCTCTCTCTCTCTCTTATATAGATTCCTAGTTGGCTAGCATATTCCTCTTGTCAATTCAATATGTCGTGCACTCCTCTCGGACGTTACACATAAACAATCAAAACATGAAACTGTGATCTATCTCTCTCAAGTATAAATAAATAAAATTTTATTAATATATACACCTCAGTCTACTCACATTCACGCAAATATTCTTTCGGATTGAAACTCACAAAATTCACTCTAGCCTCTCTCGAGCACAAAGAATAAACTTTAAGAAATTAACTTTAATTGCATAACAAAGATCCATACACCAACTAAGATAAAAGTTAAGATAAGAGAAAGAAAACAATACAACAAGTCTATTGGAGCTTCATCTACGCTTTGGAAAGAAGTCTAACCTCGCATTGGAAGAGAAACAATCATCATATTCTTCTTCTTCTTCTCTCTTTTGCTCTAGCCTCCAAGGTCTCCAAAAGAACTCAAAACTCTATTTTTAATGCTCAAAACATTCCCCCTTAAGGCATATATATAGGGGTGAAGGAAAACCACAAAATCCCCTTCCAAATCCGAGTCAAAATAGGCCTTATTTGAGTTCTGCGTATACGGCTATCGATCGCTCCTTATTGCAGATCGATCACTTGTTCCCTCGTTAATTCCTGTGTCGCGCCGATCGATCAGTTCAACTCTACATCTGCCGATCGATCACTATGATTTGCCAATCGATCGATTCTACTGTATCACGCATATCTAAAACTCCAGTAACTACGATCGATCGCGAAATGGTCTGATCGATCGTTTTCTTCATTCACGTTCTGTTTGCGGCTCTGCCGATCGATCCCATTGAACTGTTGATCGATCGGGTACTGTTCATTCTATATCACAATCTTCCAATGGTCATAACTTTTTGCTCCAAACTCCGAATTGCGTAGTTAGTGGCATTGGAAAGCTGACTTCTTGAACTTTAACATGAAGCTTGAATCAGTCCAATCAGAGATATACACACGAAGTTATGAAGATTCAACCATTAAAGTCACATTTCACCGTATTTGCATTTTACTTTTATTTTCCTAAAAAAACAAAAAATTATATTAAAATATCACTAAATCTAATCAAATACTAACATAAATATAAGTTTATGAGATAATTATATGCATAATTAATGTGTAGATCAAGTAACCTTGTGTTTGGTCCATGTTGAATCGCACTCTTCTCTCTCTCATTTATACTTGTACATATATATATGTAGTAATATGAATATTATATCGTATATGTCTCTAAGTTATTTAGAGGTTACTACATGCCTTTCAAACCCTTGTTTTGCATTACTATTATGTATATATATTTTTGGAAGGAAAAGTGTATATTTACTTTCGAAAAATATACAAGTAAACGGCTACTTGTTTCTATGCACTTCGCACATGGTTTTTTAATCATATCTGCACATCATTCTCTACTATGTATGTAAATAATTGTGGTGCGTGGATTATCAACCTAGATTATGGATTTATTTGAGGTTTGAATGACTAATTATATGTATTTCTGAACTATGATTATGTTTGAAAATGGCCAACTAGTCACACTCTGGATTATTTATCGTTGATTGATGACGATTGATTATTCTTGACTGAGTTTATGAATGCTTTGAGAAAGATAGGTTTCCTACTAAATTACATTGATAGACACATTTTTGAAAAATTGGGGTATGACACATTCTCTTTTTCTTTAGCTTCTACGATTTTCCTAACAGATGCTATAAAAAGAGAAAAGTTAATATGTGCCAATTGGCATGTTGGAAACATATTCTTAGCACATCATGACCAGGCTGCTCGCGTACATCAGGGGCAGAGGGTGATTCAAAACCCGCCTGCCTCTTTCATCGAGCCTATTGTATGATCAAAATTGTGCAGCCTGAGAGCGTCCAATGCACGCCAATGAACGTGTGTCGTGCTCAAATAAACATGACTCACATAAAAAAGATACTATGGAATGGCTTGGACTGAATGAAGAGAAGAACTCAAAAGATTTGAATGAAAAATTCATGTACCTCTTCAAAAACACGCAAAAATCTACCTTTATTCATCGAAGTGACTCACATAACAAAAATACTATGAATGGCTTCGACTGGACGAAGAGAAGAACTCAGAAGATTTGAGTGAAATATTCATGAACCTCTTTAGAAAACGCAAAAATCTACCATTATTCATCGAAGTACCAGAACTACTCATCGCAAGTGAGAATGGCTTACATGCCCATAAAATGTCCCAAATATCCCCGGTAAAAAAGCTGTCATTTGACAGTTCTTCCTGGAGACGACTGTTCTCCTCTTGAATAATTGTCATTTAACGGATGACAGACCCCTTGAAAAACTATAAAATGAAGATGACATATGATATATAGGATGACAGACCCCTTGAAAAACTATAAAATGAAGATGACATATGATATATAGTATTCCCCTTGGAGAACTGTCACCTGTAAATTGACAGTTCTTATGAGAGGAGAACTGTCATCTCATCCAAAGAGAACTGTTTTTTTAGTATGGGTATACAGGATATTTCACGGCACATGATTACTAGTTTTGTACTCGATGGAGTAGTAGATTTTTGTGTTTTTGCAGAAATTCAGGGGTATGTCAGTCAAATTCGCATTTGAAAACCGCAAATGACAAAACCTCTGCATTTCACATTGCACTTATTGGTACTCAAACATGGGGTGGGGGGGCTATGAGTGCTTGCGCGCGCGTGTGGGTGATTGAGAGAGAGAGAGAGAGAGAGAGAGTTTATTTTTCTTTCCGAGATGAGTATAATCAGGTGACATTGCCAGCCGTTCCTCTGGGAAAATTCTGACTTTTTGATAGTTGAGAAGCAAATCATCCTTAAACATGTGAAGGCAATTATTTTATAGGGTTTGTTTGTTTGCTAAAGATGAAAAATCGTTAAGGTGAAAGAAGTATAAAAACTTTTAGTTTAAAAATTTTTCAGGCTTGAAACGTACTTTTAGGGTGTATTTATTTTAAATTATCCAAACATATTTCAGTTTTTACAAAGTTTTTGTATTTCTTTCACCTTGACGATTTTTCATTTTTCAACAAACAAACACACTAATCAAAAGTTTCTATCAACATAAATTTTCCTCATCGTTTTGCTTGTCCAACGGTATAGGATCCACCACCATCAACTTGAATACATCCAATGTCCTTTGCCTCTGTGACGTAAATCCATCACCTGTTAGATAAAACCAATGTCCTGTCCGTGCAAGTCCCATTGCAAAATCAATGTAATCCTTTTGGAAAGGAGAGCCAAGAACCAAGTACTTGTTCATCTTTTTCCATGATTCACTTACTAGATGCCTTACATATTCCAAAGCCGCTTCTTTTGTGGCTCCTTGTTCCCACATGTAATAATGAAGGGAGTTGGGTGGATCCCCTCCGTCACTCTCCTCCTGTTTTGAACATGAATCATTCTGATTAAAATATCGACCAACAAGAATAAAATTCCTACAATACTATGTGCTTGAAGATAATGAATACATACAATTGATTCTGCAATATCATCACAAAGCCGAAAGATCAGTGCTGATTGCAGGATGAGGTCAGAGTAGGTGGACATGATGTCTACAGTATGTTCACTTATCTCATGACACACTTGAAAGTAGGCTATTGAGAATACAAATGGTATTCCAATAGTGATCTTTGCATTCTCCAGGTATTCCTCTAATGTTGGCGTGTATCCTTCGCTAGACCATTTTGCCTCCTTTAAGTTTGACTTGCATAGATCTAGCCACTGAAACAGATGAGAAAAATCAAGTAAAATCTTATATGAATCTTTAAAATCATGACAAGTTCACAAGGGACAAATTAAAGGAGTTACATATTTCTTTAGAAATGGTAAGATGTTGCGTCCCTTGAGTCGAAGTGTGTCATAATTAAGTTGATTTCCATTGTTGAGGAGGGCTAAGTAGCATAGCCTCATATATTCAGGAAGTTGTTCAACAGCATGAACATCCCACCTTGAATCATTTAGAAATAAGAAAAAGAAAAAAATTATGTGACACCTAATTAGATTACTTTTACCTAATCATTTCATTGATAAAGTATGTTATGGGAATCCTACCGCTCTACTGCATCTGTGAACAGCTCTAGTTCCTCTATGATTCCATAGTGTTCGTACATATCATCCAGGCTCACCAAAAGGCAAAAACTGAGTGGCCTGCGTTATGGATTCTCTAGCCAAGTTATATTTCTGTTGGAAGATTCCACCCATAGCCAAAATGAACGACTCAGGCAACCGCTCCAGAGTAAAGTTCAAGCTCTCCGCAACACCAAGATTATTCCACCACCTACAGTAATTTAATTAGAATGCAATGCATGATGATGGATGCTCATGCGGAATTAAACGCATGCAGCTGCATGGTAAGTTGATACATATAATTATTATGTGAACGAGTTTTGGTTGGACAAAGGAAAATCGAGCCTCATTCTCAATCCAACCAAAACCTATCATATCAAAATTGGATGGTTTTGCTAGACAGAATCGTTGGACCATTATCATCCTCCAATGCATGCTGCAAGGACTTAGAAGTGATATAGTTGGAAGCTACCTTGACAAAGATTTGATATTATCTTGAGCAGTGGCTTCGACCCTATTGTAATCCAACTTGGCCAATTCAAGTAAGAGGGAATCCTTCTCCTCATACCTTGTATATGCATCTATGAACCACCTTGCCTCTAGTCTTGGGGGCATCCAGTGAAAGGGAATTTCTAGTGCATGCTCCACAAGTTGGTATAGCCTGGTGTTGGAGTTATTCCTCATAAACTCATTTAGATGCTTGGTGGTGAAGTATCTAGCTTCGTCCATGACACTTTCCCCCTCCACTGCTAGAAATGAGGCTTCATACAAACTTAAAATCCTCTTTGTATCTTCACTCAAGTCTTCCCTAAATCTACCATTCTCGTCCATGAAATTTCTAAAGATATCTGTACATCACAAGTGCAACGAGCATTATATCATAAGCTCACTATACATAGTAAGACATAAGGGAACCATGACCGTGGTACATAGGGATCCTAAGTAGCATTGTGCACAGAGATCTGACATGTACATAGCGAGAGCATGATATCTTGCATGGTCGCCCAATAGCTATGTACAATGTTAGGTTTCTTTGCACCATGCTAATACACCTATGTACCAATGTCACGGACTCCGTTCATGGATTCCAATCGGGTGCTGCATGCACAAGTTTACCCTGTGAGACAATGTGACCATTTTGTCTGAGGAGCCTAAAATACAGGGCTGTGTAGTGGAGGTCCCCCTCTCTTCTTAAGTCAAAGACAACACCCTCAAGGACCCGTTTGATCTCAACTTCAAAGAGAGTCTATTCCAAGGCGCTTCAGGGTGTCAATCAGCTGAAGCAAGACCATTGTATCAGCTCCTTCCTCCTTTAGTAAACTTATAGTGTAATCCTTCAGCATCCCAATCCTTTGATCAATAGAAGCCATGTCCTGCTTTACATTTTGGCACTTTTATGAGTACTAACATACCACATACTATGAGGAAAAGTGGAAAACGATATAGGAATCTCAGAGGGGAACCTTATAAGCAGTACTCTTTATTGATTATATGAAACCATCATCACATATGGTAGGTGGCTGATAATTAGCTGATTTCCTCGCAATTGAGAGCTCGGGGTTGCATGGTTTCTGCAGGCATTTTATGTGCTTGATTGCCCTCCGTTTCAAAATACAAAAGCGAGTGGAAGGAGCTTCATGGGCATATGACATGTTGAGAGCTAAGATGGTGGAAGCCATTTTGATGTGTTTCACCACACACTGGGCTAGTCTTATAAGTTGAGCTATATATAAGATGGTACTGCCCTGAACTATGGTAATCTATCAAATGCTGCAATTAATAAGGATTGGTTTCTTGTTGCTTCTATTTGTTTTTGGTTATCAAGTCAGTATATGGTAATTGGTATGAAATAAATAGATACGCTTTGGCAGACGACCGTATTGTGCTCACCACCAACCGGTGGCTGATACTCATCAATCATTAATGACAAGGGCTGACATTTTACCTGAGTGAGTCCGCCCCCTCATGACCAAAAACACAAGAAAAGGGGGGGAACTATTTTTTCTGTATGCTTCATTGCATGGACGAAGGGCGGCTTGATAGGTTTTAGGTGGGTCCCAGTGGTTTTGGCCAAACAAATTAGTCCTAATCTATGGGCCCCACATTTAAAACCTACGCAAAAAGAGTAATGATATTTGTCCCGCTTTTTTTTTGAAGGCCAACCTCACGTACTAGTGCCATACCGTGCGTGCAAGAAAAGGAAAAAATGGTGCCCGCAGCATTAATGCCACAAGGGGCACATGAGTTGGCCCCATTCTGACTTGATTTCCCTCGTCCCAACTTTTTTCTACTTGTTCACGGAGGTTCATTTTTGTAAATCTTGGTGATCAATGGACAGGCCACCATCCTGCCACATGCAGCATGCGAGACAGTACACATAGTGAACGACTAAACACATACTCCATCCGTCCTGAAATATGAGCCACATCCCAAAAAAGTGGCAGTGTTATTATGTGGCTGGTATTTCATAACAGATGAAGTATTTCTTACTTCCACAACCAAGGCTCTCTTACCAACACGTAAATGCACATTCGCATGTATATTCTAGAGATGTAACATTTTGCAAGTTGGAATGAAGAACGACTTTAATTTACATGCTAGAAAAAGACTATTCCGTGAGGTTGCATGGACAAATCCACAGCGTCTGAAGATCCTTGAGGCTTAAAAAAATCAAAAAACTTTTATACTCCACTAGTTCTCGTTCAATGCGTGTTCCTACCACACAAGGTCATGGCAGATCCAAATATAGGTGGAAGATGTAGGCATTGGGCTAGATGACTGGTAGCATTCATCACATTTTGTATGTCATGAAAGCTGTAGTAAATTTATCTAAGAGTGTTGGTAAGAGAGCCTTTTAATCTGGATACCATGCTCTATTAAATAATATCAAAATCCTAAAAGTGTTGCTAAGGAATATAATTAGTGTTACTCAGGACATGTATTACCACAATGTTAAAATATGATAAGAGTCCAAGAGAGAACCAATAAGGGGGGTTGGTGTGATGACCAGGTACGCTTCCTAAAGCGGAGGTCCTGAATTCGAACCTCAACTCTGTTGGCCACCACTTGAGATTATATCCTAATTTACCTAATGCATACTGTAACACTACTCCTTTCCATAAATCAGATCAGGGCATCACAGCTGGCCAATCTATAGCGGAAAAGCCAGTCCATTAGAGTAGCGCTATGGCTCAGATGTATCAGATGCAGGAGAAGTGTCTCACTATGGCTCATCATTTTCTTTACAGTATAGATCACAGCAGGGGAATGAGAGGTTAAAACTGAAGTTGTCATCAACAACAGAAAATTTGAGTAGTATGTTCTCTGATGACATCTCAGCTGATCGAGAAACTGTTTCTTCTCTATCTGTAAAAGGTTAGAGCACTTTCAGTTCATTGAAAGCAGGGGCGGAGCCAGGAATTTCGATGAGGTGGGGCATAAAATTTACAAAATAAATGATAAAAATAAAGTAAAACAAAATATATTATTTTAACTAAGACAAAGTATGTATTAAAATACAACTACATACATGTAGTTTTATAATCAATACATACTATGAAAATAAAATGTCTACAATATCTTACACATCTATAACGATTTGCTATTTTTCGGAAGTGGTAGATAACAACTTCATGTTTTAGCTCACTAAACACAACTTTTTCAAATAGGTGTAACTAGACTGTTATTTCGAGCTCATTAAACCTAACTTTTTCAATAGGGGTAACTAGATAGTTCAAATATCTGTTATTTGTTAAATATCAAACAAATAAATCGTAGTAGGAAGGAGGGAACATGTACGATCGGTTAGCAAATTATAGTAGCAAAGACGAAATTTAACAAAAAATATAGTAGCAAAGATGAAGGAGGTGTGTGGCAATAGCAAGAACGAAGGTAAGAACTAAGAAGTTGTGTTTATAGCCTAGAAGCCCTAAATTTTTACTACAAGTTAGAGTAGATTCTCTTCAAAGGCTTCTACTCTAAGTTAATATCTTTCTTAGAGTAGAAAACCTTTGATTTCGGAGATCGAAGGCTCCCTGGCGCACTGGCATAAATGTGACATTGGTCGGCCATTTTACACGAAAAATTCTCGTAATCAAGACATCCCACTCATTATACATTGTAGAGGAGAATAGGTCCTCCACATTGGAGATGGGCACTGTGTGGCATCAATTCGAACCTGACAGTGCAAGACGAGAGGATGATTAAAACCTGCCTAGCTTTTATATTTTGCAAAATAAAGATCCAATGGCCCGCAGCACCTCGGCAAATGGCAATGCGTTGTGGGCATATATAAATTGGATTCTTGTAATTTAGAATCAAACTTAAGCAATTTTTTAACTAAAATGGAGGAGTAAGATTCATGCCACCGAAGCCAAATAGTTGAGAAAAGACGCAACTTGGTTATAATTATGATTATAATGTCTTTATGAAATCCTGCACACCCTTTTTTATTTGGTTTAAGTAAAATCCTCTAACCCTTAATATATGGCCCTTAAATAAGGTTGCAGTAACATATGATGCTAGAATTAGGAAAGATGTCATGAAGTATGGAGTATGAACCCCCTGAGCAAGTCATTGCACTTTTTGTTAGAATTGAAAGACAAAAACGCCTCATCCCTTGTATAGGAAATAAAAAACTCCTCGTCCCTACAGAGCAAATCCACTAAGAAACAAAGCCCTTCCTCATACTCCGTCCAAAAAAACTAGGCAGCTGACATTAATGTAGTATATTACTACATTCTCCTTCCATTAATTACTAGATTAATGGGAAGGTCAGCTGGGGCAATTGCCCCAGCTTGCCCCCCCTGGCTCCGCCAGTGATTGAAAGCTTGCTTTTTTGAGACTTACTGCAGCTCTACTACTCTCTTTAGTACACTTTAATTTCAGTACTAAATACTACTTTACCCTGGTTCAGGTCAATGGCATAGTTCCCAACCTCCGGCGTTTCAGCCCAAAATAAGTTCAGATTTCAAACTGCTATTGTGGGATTGAGCACACGATAGGGTGCTGCTATCACTTGTTCCAACAAAAGATAGCAGGCCGAAACCCAAACTTTTGGAATCATGGGTTAGAAAACAGAATTGAGAATTTTGGCAACATTAACTTGAACCAGGGTAAACCACTCGTATTAAAGGTGACACTGATATATATGTCTATATGCCATTCTATTATTTGTATGGATAAACAAGAATACTGGTCAGACCTTTTGTCTAATATATCATATTTTGTAGCGGCAAGAGTTGCTTCTCAATGGTTGGAACTTTTCAAAAGGGCATTAGAGGGTGGCTATCTGGTAAATATGTTTTTCATTATAATTTCAAAACAAGTATAAAAACATAAAGGAAAGAAGAAGCATACGGAAATTTACTTCGATTCTGATTTTTTTATTCAGGTAGCTCTAAAACGAAGTGGAAGCGATTCAGGAGCATCACTAAGAGGGAGTTGCCTCTTCTTCTGCCAAGGGAATTTGCATGCCAGCAGGAGAATGATTTATATTTGGGGGAGTGCTCTAAATTGTCAGAGGTACATATGGAGTATTGGAGATCCATCTTCCATCAAATAGAGAAAGCTCTGTTTGAAGAACAAAAACATTTGGTAAACTAAACTTTATCGATGTTTTATTTTAAGAGCTTGACTTCAGATTTCTAGTATGGCTCTTTGCAACACTAGGCCCAAATGAAATTCACATAATTTACATGCCTGTAGTATAGATAATATTAGAATATAGAAGACAATATTAACAATCAGTATGGTGGTATGGACTCTGTATTTTGTTGTAATATCTTTTTTCTTTTAAATGACAAACTGACTTTTTATGCTATCTACTTATGAAACAATCAATCTGCAAAGCTTTTGTTTAGATTGAATGTAATAGATTAGAACTACGTAGCAGAAGTCTCTCTTTTTTTATTGACTTGTCCTGTTTTCTCGCCAACAGGTTGGTTGCCTTTGCGCTATCGACCATGTACATGATACTCTTGTATAGTTTATATGTGTCTGACTGGGAATACCAAATTGCAACAGGGCAATACCAACGTGAAATTTTCTGTAAGTTTTGTACTGTTATTCTAAATTCAAACATCTTGAGTTTGGTTTTAAATGGATGAAAGTGTTCCTGAAATAGTGAAGTTTGTGTAAAGCCACATTAATCCTTCAGATGATCTTTTCATCTGACTTAGTTAGATCTGTGTCTACAGAGGACCTGATAATATATGCCTCTTCTTATATTTAAGTAAAATGTGGAGTTAGGGGTGATACAAGTCCTGCTTGTAATGCTGTTGGAATGATTGATCGAAAAGTATTTGGTATCCAGCATCTTTATAAACGTCCGATCTATGCACGTACAGAGGTAAAACTTTGGACCTTCTTGCACTTGTGTTATGATCTGTTTAATAATGGCCCTCATTTTTTCTTTTAGAATATTATAAAAGTGCTCAACTTGTAATTGTGTGATTCAGGTTACCTCTTATATTCTCTCTCTCTCTCCCTTGTGAAAATTGTACTCCTTCCGTCCTGAAATAGATGCTCCATGAGAAAAAAATGGTTAGCATTACTATTATGGAGCATCTATTACAGGGCGGAGGGTTTTTTTTTATTATGAAATAGTTTTGCGACGAATTAATGTCGTCGCAAAAGACGACAGACGATTATTAAAAAAGTGGAAGGTATGTTTGCGACGAACAAATTTCGTCGCAAATCCCAAAAAACGTTTTTTAAAAAGGGTGAACTCCCTTTTGCGAAGAAATTATTCGTCGCAAAAGGGAATTCACCCTTTTTTAAAAAAACGTTTTTGGGATTTGGGAAGCAATTTGTTCGTCGCAAACATACCTTCCACTTTTTTAAAAACAGATTTCGTCACAAATGTTATTTTTAATTGATTTTTTTTCGTGTTTCCAGGTAAATTTGGCGACAAAATTCTAACTATTTGCGACGGCATATTTCATTGCAAATGTTAATTATATTGCGACCAAAGCTCTCTCGTCGCAAATACTTTTTGTGACGGCGTATCTGCGCCAGACTGGCGACGAGCTATATTTCGTCGCAAATAATAATTTGCGATGAAAATGTTTTGGCGACGAAAATGTGCGTCGCAAAAGCCATAATTTGTTGTAGTGACAAGGGTGACCACTTTGAAGACGAGGAAGATGGCAATGAGGAGGACAAGGAATCTGCGGGGATAGCCAGTTACCGACGGAGCAGGAGGCAGGGACGAGCGGGGCTTCCATATGTAAGAAAGCCATAAGAATATTTTGGAAGCACTCTTTTTGGAGTGTGAAGGAGAAGAACGGGGAAAGGAGAGAGAAGAAGACACAAGAGGAGGGACACAGGGAACGTCACGTGATTCTCGTCAAATTGGAAAGGTATTTTTGAACAAATTTTTTTTCCAAAATCTACACACTAAATCCAAACGGAGAGAGTATTCAATAACTACCTGAGGTACATCGTCGAATAGGTTGAAGATGTAGCAATTCTCAAAAAAATGAGGTACAGTTCCAATTCATTAGTAATTAAGAGAAAAGGGAGAAAAGCAAACAAAATGGCAAAGACATAACTACTAGTCCTTTAAATTTTAACAAATCGCTAGTAGTAAATAAAGAAGCATCATGTTTATCTGTTCACAAGCACCACCTTATGCATATATCGAAAAAAAGCACCACCTTATGCACATTATGATGACCAGACTGGCCCATGTAAAAAAAATCAATCATAAATCTGCATTTCCAACCAATAATCTCCTCACCCAATTCATTAGGAATTCTAGTTTGATGTTAGCTCTAATCCACCATGACCTTCAGCTTCATTGACTCCATCACCTGCTACTCCCAACAGAGGTAGCATGGAAAATTACCCTTTTTGCATTTTCTTCCCAGTGATTGAGATTTCATTTCCAACACAGAAGTAACACCATAATTGCAGCAATGGTGTTCTTCAACATTCCCACCCTTGTTCACCAGATTGACAATGGCAACGTGCCAAAGATTTGATTTTTTTTCTGCCCTTGGTCATTGTTGGGCCTTTTCTCTCTTCATGTGAGGTCCATGGTTGTTAAGTTTCCCTCTCATGTGAAGAAGCCCACTACTTGACCCATTTTGAGGTTACGTGTAATTTGTTAAAGCAAAAATGGGCCTATTTATGAAAAGCTAGATCTCTTAAAAGTGGGTTCTTTTGAGAAAGTGAAATAGAGAACAATACTACAACTTTGAAGGGGCTTTAAAATTCAATAAATTAAGATTTCTTGTAGGAAGAAGGAGAAGGAAACGAAGGACTTTTAAAGTGCAAATCATTTCACTTGTGATAAAGAAAAAAATCATTGGTAGTTTGTGGTAATTCCTTCCATCTTTATTCTTTGTGTATTCCACCTAATGATAAAATTTCCCCATAGCTTGTAAGAAGGTAATCATTGTCTTGGTGGTAAACAACGTTAAATATATATCTCCCAAGTATTTGATAAAATGTTTCTTTGTTAATTTTGCTTTGTGTGTAGTAACTTGTGCATCATACATGAAAGAAGTGTAGAAGACTCACTTATATTATTGTGGGTGTGGAGAAGTGTATATTTGATTGTGTTTCTTAGCTAATTCAAAATAGGAAAAATATATAATTTTTCGAACAAGTGGTAATAGAGCTAAGGTTGAAAGTTATCTTTAAGTTCGTTAAGATCAAGAATCACACACAAAGATAATTAACTTAAATGGAGGTAATTGTATAATATAGAAAGCCAAGATGGATGGCATTTTGTATTCCGAGAATCTCTTTGAATTGGTTTTGGGATTGAGGTTAGAGAAGGTAAAATAATGTGATTAGAAGAAAAAGAATAGAAAAGTCATAGCATGCATTAGCCAACTGTTGGATGATGTTGTATTCCACCATGAGCCATAGGATTATACAGGAGAATTGCTGAATCTACATCAATTTCAGCCTGAAGCCACAAACTAAAAGAGATACAAAGAAGGGGATAGTTAAGGTCAACGTCGAACTAGTGAAAGAGCTCGGCGAAGAGGGGAGCGCCGTTGAACAGGTTTTCATGGTAGGGCCCACATGCTTCATGGTGGAGCCCACAGGTGAGGACCAATCAGGGCTATCAGGACAGTGAGCCCCACCTAAAACCTGCCGCTTGTCCAAAGGTCCGATGCATACGCAATCTGAGGCGTGAGGCTACTTCATCACCTAAATAGGCTAAGTACATACATTTTTAGGCCTTAGATTTTACTGAGCTTGCTCTGGATCGGAGATCAAAAGTTCGTCTCGCATCAAAGTGACGTGGTTAGGCCCATGGAATTTCATATCGGTGATATATCGATATTGGGCCCCACTCGATAAAACGAGACGAATAAATATCGGATTTTTGGTTTTTTTCAAATATCAGCGATATATCGGTTTTATAATAAAAAAAATATTTTCAAAAAAAAATTTGGAAAAATTTTTTTTAAAAAAAAAGGGGGAAAAATTAATTTTTCTACTTGTTTCCCATCCTAATATGTATATTTTAAATTCTATGCTTTGTTTAAATTAGTATAACTCATTTTAAAAGCTAGACTATGAAAATATATGGCAAAAACTAATTTTTGACCACCGATATTTTGTCTTTTAAGCCAACCGATACGATACCGATATCCGATAAGAAATTTCTTGGTTAGGCCATTGTACCCAAATATTTCTCAATAAATTTGTCGTCGGTGTATGTTTCACTCTCTGGACATTGTGGGATCATTTCCAAGTCAACAAAATTTCAACCGTTGATTCGACATCAAACGGCCTACCGCTTCGCCCCCGGCTAGATGACTGCAGGGAGCACTGCAGTTGCAGGTGCTCAGGGTGCAGAATTCGCCGCCGCCGCCGCCGCTGCAGCTGTCGCCACCACCTTCACCTCCGGCTCAGCCTCTTCCATCCGAGCGACCTGTGCTTTGGAATCAGCCTTGTTCATCTCCACCTTTTCTGATAAAAAAGGTCCTTCCTTTGAGGTACTCTTTGTTCATAAATTCAAGTTTTTGCATGCCCCATCGAGAATTCGGCCACTATGCTTTTTACAATGTTTGCTGCCGATTCCTCTGTTTATGTCTTGAGCTGTTTGCACTGCTATTTGACAATTCTGTAGTTTCTGATTCGGTTTTGGGGGTCTCCTGCCTTCTTCTTGATGCTGCTGCTTCTTTTGTTGGGTTTCAGCTCTTTAGTCTAGGAGCTTCCTCTTTTTTTTTGTTTTTCATTTTTTGGCACGGAACTGTTGTTGCAATCAAATGCAGACAGGCTTCATTGGACGGAGGGAATATAAAGTTTGTAGATTGATATTTGGGCATTGTAGGTGGCCATGAGATATGTTGCCCCTTCCAGTTAGTTGCTTTGGAATGCCACTCCTTGTTAATGAAAAAAAAAAAAGCTTCTCATTTGCGGAGTTTTATCTTATATGTTTGCATTTTTTGAACATTTATGCAGATTTGATGTTTCTACAAACTACATTTTATTTTGGAGGACCAATTCAGATATGTTTGTGATTCTGATAAACCGTCTTAAATTAATGCAATGTTTTTAAACAGTACAATTCTGAAACTGGTTCCGTCTTTGCCACCACTGAATTGTCAAGCCCCTTTTAGTAGTCCTTGTGCTCCGTGAGTGTGAATTACGAATTCAATTATGTTGAAGCTTACTGTATTCTTTCCTTCTGCAAGACACAGTTTTCAATTATTATCTAGACTCTAGAGTTGTTGGTGCACATAAGAAGTAAAAACTGCTCTCATCCTTAGATATTTGTTATTTTTTATCGTATTTCTTCCATTTCAACTTATTTAATTATACCTGTTTCTCTGATCGAAAAGCGGTGAAGTGAAAAGAGTAGCACCCTATTCTTTTTTACTATCATTCCTAGCTTCTGAGAATTGATCTTCTCTTAGATATTGGAAAACCTGCTTTTTTACTGAATGCCCCGTACTTTGGTTACTTTGTTGTTGGTGCTTGACAGAAATGCAGTGTGACATAAGTGTTTTGTATGTTGGATTGCATGTGAGGAGCTCTAGTTCACATTAATGAATGAAATAAACAAATAAATAAGTGATTCTCTTTGACAGTAGGCGCCACATCTCCAAAATGGTCTTTTCTTATTGCCCAAGAGAACTGAGAAGAACTTTGTCTACGCTCGTCTCAAAGCCCATGCTCGAGTCGCCTTCTGAACGAAATGCTGAGAGCGTAGCCAAAGCCTTGATAAGGTCGGGCTGCAGATCTTCTCGACTCAAGACAATCCTTCCTGCCCTTCAACCTGAAAGTGTTCTCCTGGTTGCCTCGAACCCTAATGTTGATACCAGAACTTGCGTAGAATTTTTGAAGACTTCGCCGCAATTGCAAGTGTCTATGTCCCCAGAACGCCACCTTCAAACCAATCTGATTCTCATCTGCAGGTTATTGAAGGAGAGAAAATTTTCTTTTGCTAAAGATCTTCTAAGATCTTTTGTGACCGATGGAAACAATTATTCCTTTGAGCTTATATCTTCATTACTTCAAAACTCATGCTCTGAGAAGAAGACATTGACCAAGATATTTGACATGCTCTTGAGAATATATTCTGATTTCCAAATGTTTGATAGGGCCTCTGAGACATTTGACTATATAGAAAAAAATGGCTGGGAGTTGGACGAGAGGTCTTGCATTGTGCGTCTTTTATCACTTAGAAAATATGGTCATGTGGAATCCGCTATTGATTTTTATCGACAAATGCTTGACTCGTGTGCTGTCAAAGTTTCATTCTATTCTTTGGCTATTGTTGTTAACGGACTTTGTAAGAAAGGAGAAGTAGAAAGAGCTAAGGATTTGATCAATGAATCATGTGGGAAAGGTATTAAACCGAATATCGTCTGCTATAATTCATTATTAGAAGCCTACAGCAGGAAAGGGAATTTTGATGGTGTTAATGGGATCTTAACAGAAATTGTTCGTGTGGGACTGGAGAAAAATGTTGTGACTTACACACTTCTCATTGATGGCTTGTCAAAATTCAACCGAATCAGTGATGCTGAGAAGATGTTTGATGAGATGATGGAAAGGCATGTGGAAGCAGATGTTTATGTCTACACGTCTATTATAGATGGAAATTGTAAAGCAGGGAACATTAGGAGGGCATTTAATTTATTTGATAAATGCATTGAGAAGGGGGCTTGTTCCCAATGAGCATACATATTGTTCATTAATCAATGGACTATGTAAAGCAGGCCAGATGGAAGCAGCGATGTTCCTATTGAAGGATATGCAGAGCAGAGGGGTTGACATGAACCAAATCATAATTAACACATTGATGGATGGGTATTGCAGGAAAGGGTTGTTGGATGAGGCTCTCAAAATGCAAGTAATTATGGAGAAGAAAGGTTATGAACTTGATGTTTATACTTACAGCACTTTAGCTAACGGATTAGGTAAAGCGAATAGAACCAATGAAGCAAAGAAGCTTTTTCATGTAATGCAAGAGAAAGGGGTAGCACACAATACAGTCACCTATACCACAATGATTGATATGTGTTGTAAAGAAGGTAATTTAAATGAAGCGAAGAGGTTAGTGCATAAAATGTGGAAAGAAGGAGTACCCCCTAATACCATTACTTACAATGTATTGATTGATCGCTTTTGTAAGGAAGGCTCTATAAAAGAAGCTCAAAACCTTAGGAATGAAATGCGAAAAAACAACCTGATGGCAGATGTCTGCACATACACTTCTCTCATACATGGGCATTGTGTTTTTGGGCAGACGCTTGATGCTTTGGATTTGTTTGATGAAATGACTAAGAAGGGTATAGCTCCTAATGTTGTTACATACACTGCATTAATATCTGGTTTATCCAAAGAAGGAAAGTCTGATGAGGCGTTTAGATTGTATGACGAGATGATAAAGGCAGGTTTGACACCAGATGATGCTGTTTATTCTTCGTTAGTAGGTAGCCTTCATACAGTGAGGCCAAGTTGATATTTACTTTTGATGGATTCTCATTAATATCTTATTCAGTTTCATTTGGAATGATGGCTTCTATGAATTACATGTCTACATTAGATGGTTGCCAGAAGTACTCGAGCTGTCTATTTTTTGCGGCCTCAGGGCTTCGCTTTTGAGGACTCACTTCCATTGAATCAAAGAAAAATTGAGTTTCCTGTCCTGAAAAAATAACACAAAAATGAGGTAAGTATTGCATTGACAGTTATTACGAATAAAGTTTGTGACACTGGGTTTGGACCTGTGGCCAACCAGCAAAAGGATTTTTTTTGGCTGAAAAGGACTGTGAATGGTGCATCATTTGTTGAAGCATCTTCAGGAGACTATCTGATACAATTTTCAGGGTGATTTTTTTCCTAAACTTTTTAATATGATGGGTTGGTGCTGGCCTGATTCGGTTTAATGTATGATTATACTCCATTGTCAATACTTTATTTATTATAGCTTCTAGATTTTGATAGGTTAGAAACATTTTTTGGGAATCTGGAAAGAAAATTAGAGGGGAGATAATCCTAGATTTTGTTGTGCATATGTTTTATGAATTATGAACGATAAATATCCATCGATTAATCGAATTATGGCACTTTTTGTGTAATTCCAGATTCGTTTTTGGAGCATGTTAAGGAGGTGTTCCAACCAGATACTCGAAGATAGAAAGAGTATAATCATGGGATTTCTAATTTCCTTCGCTGTAGTTGAATTGATTGGAGATGATGAACGATAAAAATGAAAATATCTGCATTAAGATAAACCTTACTTCATTCTGGCCAAATATTGGTCGATACGGTGGATAAAATTCTAGAATGCTTATCTCTATCACTCTATGTCAATTAGGACTATCATCAGATGTTAGAAACAAATTTGACACTAGATGACACTCTGTGCATTCTTCATTATTAAATAACCTCGCCATACAGTGTTCTCTCAGGTTAACATTCAACATGTAATTGGTGACAATACCATCACGTTTCTTTTGTTAGCTCTTGATGAATGACTTCATGAATCATCCCAAGATGGGAGATCGGTTGAATAGTTTGAATTGTATGAGGACATAATGAAGGCATGTTCACCATCAGATGACGCTGGGTGTTCAGGTGTGTGTCTCCACAAATCCGCCTTCACTGTCTTAGATTGGTTTCAACTTCAATTTTATATATTTGTGGAGCAAATGCTGGACTCTGAAACCAAGCTACTATTTGATGTGTCATGGGTTATCTAATCTTCTATTTGTTTTACTGTATGTTTCCTCCATCCAATGAAGCTTGTCTGCATTATGAAATGAGTTTAGTTTATTGAACTTTAAGGCCCGTACGGAAAAAACAGAGTTTTCCCCTTTCTTCCCATGTTTTTGGTCTTGAAAGAGCAAAGTCAGCCATGTAATGTAGGGCCCGTCTTCCTCCCAATTCAGGCGAGCTTCATTGGATGGAGGGAGTATGTGCATCAGTGATAATCTTTGGTGATAGATTTGAAACAGTTGAGGTCAATTTGAACGAGTTATCTATATTGTTTGCGGTCATTAATTTTGTATGTTTATTTTTTGGGTCTTTGCTTTGCTAGTGTAGGAAATGATTTCCTGGCTTCCAATGTAGCCTGAAGTTCGGTGACTTAAAACTGCTATAATTTGTCATAGCATACAGGGAGATTGTTTGTCTGACTGTTATAATTCTGGCAACTGGTTCAACTGGTAGAACTTTATTTTGGCTGAAATGGACTTTGGAAGCATGCATTATCAACTGAATTCAAATCACATATTTGAGCTGGTACGGTCTTCAAGTTTGTACTCAGTAATGTCTAAAAATTCTGGGTCGATTTGGAACTTCGGCAATTGGTTGGCTCTGGAATAAGCCACAATTTCCTTGTTTCGGTTATGTGATCTTAAGCTCATTTTTTAATTCAAATCTATTGGATTCCATAAGCCGAAATTGTTTTATATTGTGGATCATGGTGATTATCGAAATGTTATTTTGTCAAGGGTATATGAGTTTTTATTTTTATTTTTGTTTTTTTGTTTGTTCTTTTTTGACACAGAATGTGCATGAGTTATGACCATACCATGAAAGATTTTTTGTCACCATAACTTCGTGACATTGCAGATGTTGCCAATAAAATGCTTCGTATCCCTTGTCCATGTATGGATCTGATTATGCCTAAATAAAGCTCATATGCTTGTTTTTAGCAGATGGTCAGCGGAAATCTTAATGTACAAACTCATTATTGTTAATGGAAACATAGAATTTGAGTTAGTACTCCCTCTATACAAAGACGAGTTGCTTTGCTGGTAAAGAAGTTTCTAAAGTGATGTGGGGAGGGCCCAATCTGCTTTGCATTCCGAACTGCTTAGCGCGTACAATTTAATGCAGTACTAGGAAAAATTCAGTTTCCCATCTGCAGCAATTTATGAATGCGTGATCGACTGAGAAACACAAGAAACTATTGGGCACAGCAGCCTGACCATGTCATGTATACGTTAGAGCACCACAAAGCCATTGATCTCCAATATCGATGGCATACACGCTTTATGCTTTATGCCTGTGCTCAGCTGTTTGACATCAAGACAAAGAAACATAGTGGCAGCTGTATATCATCATCATCATACGCGTTATTCCAGCTATCTGGGTAGGCGGCATAGATTATATACCGAATTTGACTCTGATCGAAATCAAACATAAAATCTATACAAAGAAACATAGTGGCAAATTTTTATGCCGGATGCCTTTCCTGATGCAACCGACTGAAAAGAGGACGATGATAAGAAGGGGACGCAACCGACTAAAAGAGGACGATGATAAGAAAATTCAACATCATCATATTAATCATACCTCTTTGCAAATAAAATATTTATATAGTCATCTACCATCATAAAGCTCCGTTTTTTTATAACAAAAAGCCTGACAGTTTCCAAAAAGGAGCTGCTGCATTCCCGCCTGGTTTGTTTCCACAATGTCAGCATCAGACATACCGTTCATCTGATTTTTCTCATGAAGCCCCGAGTCAAACAGATAGCTTGACCCTAGCACGGTACATATTCTATCCGTCCAATTGGGCCTGTTTGCATTTGAAAATGAGTTAAATGTATGGGGCTTTTAAGGCCCGTAGAAAAGAGAAACAAAAAAACAGAATTATCCCCCCTCCCCTGTTTCTATCGTGGGGGAGCAAAGTCAGACATCTAATGGGGTGGTGGGTTTGAATTACACGCAGCCCCTGTTTTTAATTCATTCTATCAAATTTCCATCGGATGGCTCACAATGCACAGTTTACGCCTACATGTGTGAGGCAGGCCAGAAATTAACTTCTTCCTTGTTCCGGGGAGCACCAAAATACTGCCACTATGTAACATGTGAGACCCTATGTACCTTGGTAATTCTCATTAACATCATCTCCGCCCGATTGCATCTAGCCTAACCAGAGTTGGTAACCAAATGTTCCTAACCAAATTGCATAAGATGTCTACGTACTATTGTTAGCGCCGAGGATGTAGCCTAATATAAACTCCCTCTTGTCTTATATTGCTTGTCCAGTCCCAGTCCATCAGCAGCTCCAAAGTGTTAGCATTTAAGGGTTGAATAACATCATAAATTAGTGTTTTGAATAATAAAACATATTTATATCCATGTTTAACTGATGATGAGAGGTTTCTCTCTCTTGTCCTTTTCTTAATGACAATTTCCTTTTTGTTGGATTGTGAATCATCTCATTAATCCGTTTGGCAGAGAAAGGACCTTCTCCTCTATTTATTCTAAAGTAACCGCTTCCATCAAGCGGTTATAACTTTCTAATTGAGAACCAATGAGAAACAAGATAATTAATCTTATTATTATCTTAATAATCATGTAGGACCACTTAATTAATAAATAGAATTACTTACATTCTCCCACTTGGTCCGAATAATCATTCATCATGATAATAACAAGACAACATAAGGTGCATAAAATTGTCCATTCAAATTGGTTACATAATACTATGATTAAACAAATTACTAATATAAGGCATAGCGGTTCCATGTCTTTAGACGACATCCTATCCATGTACCACAATATTAAATAATCTATTCAATATAGTGTTTAAAAGATGAAATCGTAAGATTCTACATAATATCTCTACAAATTGAAACTAATCATGTCACAAATATATATTCATTCACATCGATGCATATCATAACAAAGACAGGAGAATCAGAAACTTTTTTATTGATATCAAAGTGTAATAAAGCATAAACATCATATAAGTAAAGCACGATTCATCACACTGATAAATGTTTACAATCATGGATTACTTTCAAGACCCATTCTATTGGCATGTTCAATAAAAGTCTTTGGAGGTAATCCTTTTGTTAATGGATGTGCAATCATAAGGTTAATATTAATTTGCTCTATCAATACTTTTTGTTTCTGTACTTCTTCTTTGACATTAAGAAACTTTAATTTCATGTGTTTTGCACATTTAGAGTACTTGTCATTTTTTTAAAAGATAACTGTTGGAGAGTTATCACAATAAATTTTCAGCATCCTATCAATAATGTCGACAATTCCAAGCTCTGAAATAAAATTCCGCAACCATAAAGCATGAAGTGTGGCTTCATAGCATGCCACAAATTCAGCCTCCATAGTGGATGAATCGATGATAGATTGTTTTCCACTTTTCCATGATATGGCTCCTCCAGCAAGCATAAATAAATAGCCAAATATGGACTTTCGATCATTGATGCATTCAGCAAAATCAAAATCTGAGTAGCCAATAACCTCAAGATTCTCATACCTCTTTATATATGAACGTGTGATCCTTTGTTCCTTGAAAGTACCTCATTACTTTCTTTGCAGCTTTCCAATGATCAAATCCTGGATCTTTTTAGTATCTTCCTAGCATACCAGTAGCAAAACTGATATCTGGCCTTGTACAGGTTTGTGCATATATTAAACTTCCAACTGCAGATAAATAAAGAATTATCTCCATCTTTTTTTGTTCTCATTCATTCTTTGGACATTGCATAAGGTTTAGTTATCCCCTTTCTGAATGGGAACTGGGTTTGATTAGCACTTGTCCATTCCAAATCTCTCTAAAATCTTTTCTATATAAGCTTTTTGAGACAAACCCAACAATCCATGTGAACAATCCCAAAGTATTTCTATCCCAATCACATTTTTGCCTCACTCATATCTTTCATTTTGAAATTTTTAAAGAGAAAATCCTTGGTTTTATACAATAATTCAAGGTCATTGCTCGTAATTAATATATCATCAACATACAAAAAAAAATATGAACTTACTCCCACCAACCTTTAGATAAATACACCGATCAACGATGTTTTATTTAAATCCAAAAGAAGTAATGGTATCATTAAACTTAACGTACCATTGTCGAGAAGCTTGCTTAAGTCCATAAATTGATTTCTTAAGTTTGCAAGCTAAATGCTCTTTTCTTTCAATGGAGAATCCCTCAGGGTGGTTCATATAGACTTCTTCATCTAAATTTCCATTCAAGAAAGCTATTTTCACATCCATTTGGTGGATCTCTAAATCATAATGAGCAACCAACACTAAAATAAATCTGAGTGAGTCCTTTTTTGAAACTAGAGAAAAGATATTTTTATAATCAAAACCTTATTTTTGAGTAAATCATTTGGCCACAAGTCTAGCTTTATATCGTTCTATATTACCCTTTCAATCACGTTTGGTCTTAAAGATCCATTTGCAACCCACTTTTTTGTATCCTTGAGGCAATTCAACAAGTTCTCATACTTCATTTTGGTCATTGAGTTTAACTCATCATTAATGGCTTCAATCTATTTTTCAGAATTAATACTTTCTATGGCTTATGAAACTAAAACTGGATATTTAGATGTCCCAATATCATAATCAGATTCTTATAAATAAACCAAATAATTATTAAAAATAGCTAATTTTCTGATCCTTTCAGATCTTCTTAAGGTTATTTGTGGTTCTTCTACTACTTGCTCATTGATGTCAATCTCATTATGGAGTGTTGGAATATTATCTTGTTGTTCAATTATTGAAGAACTAACAAGTTGTGGCTCATTAATTTGTTGTTCTTGATTGATATGACATACATCAATCATGGAACAGTAATTTGTTTAGAAGTTATAGGTAATTGGACATGCACCTTAACTTTTTTAATTGTCAAATTTTGTGTTGTAGCACTCCCACTAATTTCACTATTTTCCTTGGACTTAACAAAATTGAGGTTGGGCAGGAGCTCTGGATCCCGCTACCGAGCAACTCCGACAGCGTGGATGGCCATCCAACGGTGCATTACACACATGTGGTGGCGTCAGGCAGCACAGTGGTGTGGATCGCCGCGAAGTTTGGGACAATGGCGGCGACTCTGTTGCGGCCGAACAGGTTGTCGGACCCCAAGGATCTTATGGCCGGGTCAGTGCTTGATGTCCTACTTGGAGGTCAGTAATGCTGGTTAATCTTCTAACTCTCTCACTTATGGAGAAAAGTTACTCCCTCAGGTCACTTTTAATAGATACAGTTTTTTTTTAAAACACTAAAAATTGAGTTCATTTGAAAAAACAATCTATTAACAGTGACATGAAGGAGTAATATGTAACCCAGCTCACATCCGTCCTTGGGGGATTACCGCGCTGCGAGCAGTTGAATCAATATCCCATGGCATGAGAGATGAGTGAGTCATTCAAACAGCTTACCCCCTATATTAACGCACACCATTGAATTGAAATCCCGTGGCCCCTAATGCCTTGATGCATTTATAAGGTAGGCGGCATATAAAACAGACTTCATATGTTCCCTCGGCCTGAAAAAGGTTGATACAATGTGGAAAAGTCAATATTTTAAGCTACAGAAAATCCACCACGTGGGAAAAGATGATCTTACTTGGCTAAGAATACGCCTAAGTTTCGACTTTCGGGCACAGAAAAAAGAGAAATATATTACTTTTTTGGATCGAAAGATTATAATCATATGATTTTAATTAAAAAAGATTCTAGTACCAAAAGATGGAACGCAAATCTGGTGCGGAGCCTCCACAGGATTAGCCACCAATGGGATGCTGACATATCAGCGCCCCAAGCCCTCTGTCCCTTACCCACGTGAGTAGGGCTTAGGGCACTAACATGTCAACGTCAAGGAATTCCGTATCGGATTTCGGTAAAATATTGGTCGGCCTAAGAGATAAAATTTCGGAGATATTTCGGAGATATTTGTAAAAAATATCGGTAGTTAAAAATTAATTTTTGTCATATATTTTCACAATTTAGCTTATAAAATGAGTTATATTAATTTAGATAAAGCATAGATTTCAAAATATGCATAAAAATGCATATTAGGATTGGAAACAAGGGAAAAGTTGTTATTTTTCCCTTTTTTAAAAAAAAAAAATTTCCAATTTTTTTTTTTTTGAAAATGTTTTTTTTTTTTGAAATAGCGAAATTTCGGTCCGAAACCGAAATTTCGCCGATATTTCGGCAAACCCGAGAAATCGAAATGACAAAATATCGGTTTTTAAAAAAATTTATAATATCGGCGAAATTTCGCCGATATTATAAATTTTTTTAAAAACCGATATTTTGTCATTTCGATTTCTCGGGTGGGGCCCGAAATCGATATATCGGCGAAATTTCGCCAATATAGAATTCCTTGGTCAGCGTCCCATTGGTAGCTAATGCAGCAGATTTGCGTTCCAAAAGATGAGGTGTGAGAGGAGCAATACCTCTAATGATGTTATGCATATGTCCAGTGTCCTTTCTTTTTTTTATGTGGCCATGTGAGGATCACTTAATGGACAATATAGAATGAGGTATTATTATTATTATAGCCTTATGTTTTCTATTGTAGATATAGGATTGAGGAAGAATCTTTAGTAGGGTTGTCAATGGGTCGGGCTATTGCGGGCCAGAGGTTGGCCCTAGCCCTAGCCCTAACAAACTTAACCCTGGCCCTAGCTCGACCTTAGTATCTAGTTGGGCTAGGGCCAGACTTCGGGCTTTTCGGGCTTTTGGAGAGCATCGATACAGATACGATAATTTTTAAAAAATACCAATACGATACGTCTGGGATACGTGTGTTAAAAAAATATTTTTTTATTTTAAAAACATATTTTAGGTTGGTCCTAGTGTCAAAACAAACAATAAGCATAATGAAAAAAATTCTAGCAAACACCTGTAGCAATCCTAATATCCACAACTAACAAGCATCGATCTTAGATAGCAACAACTAGCACCCTATAGCCACACTTAGCACAAGCATTCAATCACATAAAATCAAATTAAGAGTGTCAAATAGCTCAAGATTCAATTCTCAAGATTACTCCGAAGTCCAAACTATATGGAAAAGGATACCTTCATTGATGCATCATCGTAGGATCTCATGGAAGTGGCAACTTCAACCTCTCATCAACCTCCGCAATAGGTTATTTCTATCTCCCAATCTATCCAACAACAATTCGAACAACTAATCATTCGCCAAAAAAATGCATGCCAAACATGAATAACAAAGAATGAATTATACTAGTGATTTGAATAAAAATCCAAACCTAGAAAGGAGTCTACTAAATAAAGGCTTTCTTTCTCATCCAGGCTTGGGACTGGCAACGATAGAGTTAAAACTTTTTTTTAAAACTTTATTTTATAAAAAAATAAAAATTTTAAAAGCTAATTTGAAATACCATTTTTAGAAAACCTTTGAAAATAAAAATAAGCAAATAAGAAATCAAGTGCTCAAACAAGTATTATTGGCAATTAGGAAGTAAAGAGCAGAATCACAGATCTAAATTCCAACTCGTACTGATGAATAACATATGATTTTTTTTATAAAACCAACAGATGATTAATAAAGATTAACAACACACAAGTATTTTTTATAAAAGCAACATATGATAAATCCAAAACACATAACTCTACATGTATTAAAGAACCGATGCTATTTTAATTTGATAAGCAATAACCAATAGGAAGAAATCAAAGAGGGCAAAAACACCGTGGCCGAAGAAGGTGAGTCCTCTGTGAAATCCAATTGTCGCCGCTCGATAAGTCCAAAAAAAAAATCAAACTTTGATGCGACAAAGGGCTGAAGGCGGCGGTCAGGCAAAAGGAAAGAGAGGCGAGACCAGAACAAGCGAGGGCTAAAGACGGCGGTCGGGCAAAGGGAAAGAGAGGCGAGAGCAGAGCAGGCGAGGGCTGAAGGCGGCGGTCATGTGTTATGACCTTAATTTTCGTTAGGTTAGAATTAGTAGTTTCCTTAATTAGTTGGATTCTTAGGACTAGACTCCTATGTCAATTAAGACTATAGTTTAGAGTCTATCCTATGTTAATTAGGATTATGGTTTAGAGTCTATAAATATGTAAACGGTTTTCCCTACTTCATAATGCATGATCAATAGAATAATTATTTTCTAGTTTAGTTAATGTTAGTCTTTCTTAGCCATAATCCTACTCTTTCTCCCCTTTCTCCTACGATGGATTCTTATGTAGATTACGGTCTAAATCATTATGCAAAGGGAAAGAGAAGCGAGAGCAGAGCAGGTGAGGTGCTTTAGGGTTTTCACATTTTATATTGGGGGAGAAGATGAGCAGGCTTCAGGCTTTCCGGTAGGGTCGGGCCTTCGGGCTTTTTTTAGCCAGGCATGTACCCAACCCTATTTAGGATAGATATGGAAATTTTGAGGCCCAAGCTCTACCCGTGGCCTAAAATTACATGCCCTTACCCGCTCTTTTGCGGGTTGGGTAGGGTCGGGCCATCGGGCTAGCCCGCAAAATTGACAGCCCTAATCTTTAGGGTTGTCTGGGCACAATGTTTAAATTATATAATAAAACATAAAAAAAATTCCAAAATGCATGGCTTGTCAGAGCACCATTTTGGAAAATATTTGCTACAGTATGTGTAAGGACCCTTATCTTGAACCGGTTTATTTTAGTGTGTGTATTGGTTATCAGGTGGTTTAAGCGTTTTCCGACTTAAATTTGGTAGTTTCAAAAATAAATGAGATTTACAAAGGTTTTAATCTAAACCAACTTCACATTCATGAGTTTTAAGTGATTTTGAATCAAATCCGAATTTTTGAGGTTTTTCTAATTTTTCACCAATTTTCTAAAAAATTAGGGTTTGGCGGGACCCCTATGGGCCCCACTGATGAAAATAGTTTTTCTTAACCAAAATGCCCCAGACATCAAAGGAAGACATTATAAAAAATTTCAGAATTTTTTTGGACCTAATTTCGAATTAAATTGCCAAATTTTCCAATTTTAGCCAAAAAACTCTATTTCTACCCCACATTTTACTTAGGTTTACCCCAACTTTTTTCTATAAAAGGAAAGTGCTGTGCAATTTGCCAAATTGAGAATAGGCTTAGCCAGTAGATTTGGAGCTTATTCACCATTAGGCTTGAAGAGGAAAGGATTAGAGGTAATTAGCTTAATCTCTTCTTATTCTTTAGGTTTTTGTTAAAACCCTTCTTAATCTTGATTTTTTTCATTGTTTCAATCCATTTTGAAAGTATAAAATCACTATCTTATCTCTCTTTTCTAAGCCCTAATATTCAAAATCTTATTTTCATGCTTCCAAAGCTCTAGATCTAGGGTTTTCTTTTGATTTTCAAAGCTAAATCAAGATTAATAGTGCATTAACATAAAATCATATTTTTGAAAGGTGTTGGAGAAGGTTGAAGGTTCATTCTCAACAAGGAAGGTAATGGGTTCTTCAATCTCAGCTTTGGGTGGTAAAAATCTCGTTTTAATGGATTTTACTTGAATGAGTTTTTCTTGTTTAAATTTCTAATGGTAAATTTAATATATGTTAATCTTTTGCTTCCATTTCATGGGGTTTTATCTTAGAATGATCTAGATTAGTGTTCTGGAAGGTTTGATGGGGTTTTAATAATGTTTGATACCTTTGATGAATGCTTGAAAGTGTGTTAATGGAGTCTCGGTTTTAAATATTTTAAAAATGGAACGGACGACCGGCGATCGATCGGGGCTACTGGCCAATCAATCATCGGGCGATCGATCGGATGTATAGCACATTGAACAGCCAATCGATCGGCCAGCGATCGATCATGCCTTATAGCCGATCGATCGGCTATGCGGCAGTTTGGTTATTTTGGGAGATTTTGTGCTCATTTCAATGTTTTTACTTCATTTAATGACATGAGATGTATATTAAGTTGAAATGAGGCTACTGGAAGTATGGAAATGATGATGAATGTCATGGTTTATGTTCAAGGATTGGATTTAGTATCATATCATGTGTTGATAATTATGCTTGGTAATATTGGATTATTGCATGCCTTGTGAATGTTGTGATTCTTATGCTTATAGCATGATTCCAGCAGGGATATTTTATGATGATGATGATAAGATGTGTTCCATTGTGATTATAATGGCTTATGAGTAATTGAAGTAATCATGTTATGGCTTAATGTAGGGGGGTAATAGAGCATGCTTGTAGGAGTAAGCCTTTAACTCCACATGGATAGATTTAAGCTTGATGATAGAAATTGCTTTGATTTCGGTTTGGAATTGTTATTTTGGAAGGTATTTACGCACGCAAATATCGCCAAATGAGTTTATGTCAAATCATGAATCATGTGATTAGAATATGCATGAATACACACACACATGGGGATCTATTATGAGATTGTAATTAATTATGCTTTGATTATGATGCATAAGGTAACGGATTGGGAGCACGTTCCATGTGTTGGAACCCACGTAGGTCTTACTCACGGATGTACCATGATATCATGCATCATATATCGTAATTCATGGATGAAATTTTATCGTTGTTTAACCGGAATTGACCGATTGTATACAATGTTTGAGATTGCGTGCCAGATTAATCGAGCGGTGGATTAATCGAAACTTTGTTGGTCTGAAAGGACATGTTTTCGATTTCGTTCCTTTGTGGAGTTGTATCCAACAGGTATACTCCCCGGGTTGAGTTGAATTGAGGTTACATTGAGGTATATAGGGGGCGAGTTGTGTACTTGCCTTGTAGATGAGATTACTGAAATTGTCATCTGGACTTGAGCATCCAGTGTGGTACGCTTCGTGCACCAGCTATCACGTGTTCTAGGGTTCCCTGTGTGGGAATTCGGGCTCTCACCCACCGCAGGAGATGACCCTGGGCAAACACAACTACTCTAGGTTCTTTGTGTAAGAATCGGACATCCTTGGCCAGGATCGTCTAGGGTGAACAGCTTTAGGGGCCAACACCCCAACTTTCTTACATTCCCTACGTGGAAATCATACTATGATACGCCTTCGTGGCCTTGACTGTGTCCCGCCTTTGTTGCAACAGCCTTTGTGGCAATACTTGTGTTACTTTTGATGGAGGCATTCACCATTGTGTTGCTACATGCTTATTATGACTGTGATGCATGAGTGTACTATGTGTTGGATACATCTATCGTGCTGGGAAACTTTATGAGATATGAATGCATGATAAAAAGGTATGAGATTGAGATATTATTTTGCAGGATTATGTGTTATGTATGCATGTGATTGAGATATTATTATACAAGATTATGTGTTATAAATGCATGACTAGAAAGTATGTGATTGAGATATTATTTTGCAGGATTATGTGTTATGAATGCATGTGATTGAGATATTATTATGCAGGATTATGTGTTATGAATGCATGACCAGGAAATGGTGTAATCATATCAATCATGGATCTATATTGCTATGTTGTGATGCCGTATGATTTTTTTATTATTGCCGATCGTATGAAAACCATTACTGAGTTTTATACTCACCTCTATTTCCTTATTTTGTTTTGGGGCTGCGTGGTGTGACACGCAGATGAACAGGATCCTCTGTATGAGGAATGATCGGAGTGAGCATAGGATTAGGCATGGAGGCCTTTGGACATTTATTTGTTTATCTGTCTATTTTGCCATGATTATGTATGAACATCGTGTATGTTGGGACTTATGATTAAACCTTTTTTAAACTTTTATATTTTTGAGCCCTATGTGTTGGCTCAGGATTTTAGTATGTGGGTTTAAGACTTGTGAACTGAATTATGAGTTAAACTCCACTTTTGTCTACTTATTTACTCTTACTCAAAGTAGTTGCGTAACTCTGTTAGATTGACCGCCCGTATGTGGGGCATAAGTCTTCTGCTATCTCTTTTATATCGTCGCCCCCGTGCATTGGTCCGGCTCTTGGACTGGGTTCGGTTCGTGTTGGGCAGTGCCGGGGCGTGACAGTATGTCATTTTCGAAAGAAAAAAAAATTGATGTTTTATTATATAATTTCCCCCCTTCATTTTTAATATATGCAACATATCTGTTATGTTAGAATGTAAGTCCAGTGAAACTAATTCTCATCAAATCTTTCATAAATGTTTGTTTATGACTTTCAAGTTTACTAGAGCTTGTCAAAATCTTAGTTAAAAATGTGTGCATTCCTAAGTCTGTGAGGAGATTTTCGTATTCGGCCAGAATTTTGGGTTCTTCTTGATTCTTGGCTATTTTTAGATTCTTGTAAGATTTGGTTAATGAACCAATTCTTGCACGAATCCACTAAAATCTTCTAAAATTTGAGGCTACATTTTATTTCCAACTAGCCTGTATGTATTGCCATTATGCATTTAGCTTTGGTTAATAGTTGAGAGCATAATTGCTTAAGTTCTCACTAGTCATCCTTCTCCTTTTAGACGGTGTATACTCCTACATGAGCTGATTTCATAGGCTTGTTAACGGAAGTGGTGTCTGATGCCATCGAATACTAGCATAGTTGGTCAGCTTGCCTGGTCTATCAAACACGATCATTAACTAGCCGACCTGACGGTAAGTCATGCCATATTGCTTCTTCTGTTTTTTTTTGTGATACCGAGAGGTGTCCGAGTCATTAGGGCTGAGTAGAAGAAGGGGGCAGGAAAACTGGCCTCTTAAAGCACCGTATTCCATCGCCAATTCCCTCGGGCACATACAAAGCTCACCCATCGTATGCACCAGGTAAAATAATGCCCATATGGATGGCCAAATGAGTGGGGATGAGCACTTTGTTAACTTGTGTTGACCAGGACGATTATGGTTGATTTGTCCGAGTCAAAAGGTCGAGTCATCTTGGTCTGGGGCTTGTACTGGTTTTAGTGATTCATTTCAGGTCCCCCATCACTGAGTCACCTTGGGCGAGTCCTGGTTGACGAGGCAAGTCAGCCACTGACTGGACTAGTCAGGAGGTTACATAGCATTACCCGATTGTCAAATTGTTATTTACCCATAGCTGACCCAATAAAAATGTTGAATATTTGTTCTAGTGTTTCTTCACTTGCAATACTCTTCCCTGATTCTGTGATATCCTAACCTAAACATTTTTTAATATGGCGCTTGTTCATTTAACATTGCTAACACCTTGTTGGACAACCGCTTGCTAGTCACTAATGGCAATTATGCCCTCACGGCCAACAACTGTGTGCAGTGCAGCTGTGACTCGCCTGATTGGCAGTAAGTAGATCCTCACTCGGACTTCCCACTCGCCTGAGTCGACTTAATGCATTGTCAGTAAGGACCCTCATCTTGAACTCTTTTATTTTAATATTATTTATCGATTATAGTGTGGTTAAAACGTTTTCTGATTTAATTTAGTGGCTTTCAAAAATAAATGGGGTTTATAAAGGTTTTAATCAAAACCAACTTCGCAATCATGAGTTTTAGGTGATTTTGGATCAAACCTAAATTTTTGAGATTTTTCTAATTTTTCATCAATTTTCCAAAAATTAGGGATTTGGCGGGACCCCTGTGGGCCCCACCGACGAAATTAGGTTTTTGTGACCAAAATGCCCCAGACATCAAAGAAAGATACTATAAAAATTTTCAGAATTTTTCTGGACCTAATTTTGGGTTAAATTGCCAAATTTTCAAATTTTAGTCAAAAACTTTATTTCTACCCCACATTTCACTTAGGTTTACTCTAACCCTTTTCTATAAAAGGAAAGTGCTATGCCATTTCCTAAATTAAGAATAGGCTTGGCCAGGAGATTTGGAGCTTATTCCCTATTAGCCCAAAAAGGAAAGGATTAGAGGTGAGTTTTAGTTTAATCTTTGTTTCTTCTTAGGTTTTCTTTGACCCTTCTTAGGTTTTCTTAAACCCTTCTTAATCTTGAATTCTTTCATTGTTTCAATCCATTTTGAAAATATAAAATCACTATTTTACCTCTCTTTTCTAAGCCATAATCTTCAAAATTTTGTTTTTATGTTTCCAAAGCTCTAGATTTAAGGTTTACTTTTGATTTTCAAAGCTAAATCGAGATTAGTTGTGTATTGACACAAAATCATGTTTTTGGAAGGTGTTGGAGAAGGTTGAAGGTTCATTATCAACAAAGAAGGGTAATGGGTTCTTCAATCTCAGCTTTGGGTTGAAAAAGGGTTTGTTTTTCATGATTTTATTTGAATGGGATATATTTGCTAGTACTCTAATGGTGGGTTTAGTATAATCTCTTGCCTTGATTTCTTAGGGTTTTATCTTAGAATGGTATAAGTTAGTATTATGGAAGGTTTGATGACTTTTTATACTATTTGGGACCATGTATGAAACTTTCAAGTCGTGTTAATGAAGTCTCGGTTTCGGGATTTTCAAAAAGAAGAAGACGCAAAGCGATTGATAACGCTTGATTGGTCGATCGATCAGCTAGCGATCAATCGTGCATTTTTTTTCGATCGATCGGCTGTTCTAAATTTCCAAACTGATGCAAATTTCAATGTTTTTCTCTATTTAATGATTATAATGGTTATGGGAGATGTGTTTGTTGAAATTAGGCTACTTGAGGTATGAAATTGATGATGAAGGTTTAGGGTTTATGTTAAGTGGTGTATATGATATTGTATTATATGCTAATAATGATGCATGTTGATATTGAATTACCCCATGATGGGATTCTTGTGATTAAAGCATGTTTCCAGCAAGGATATTATATGGTAGACAATGAATTGTGTCCTCTTACATCGAGTATGGTTTATTGGGAATTGATGTGATTATGCTGTAGCTTAACGAATAGAAGAGAATCATGCATGTATGAGTGAGTCTTCAATTTCACATAGTTGGATTTAAGTTTTATAGTGGAATTTGCTTTGATTTTAGTTAGGAATCATGGTTTTGAATGTGTTTAATCATATATATATTGTCCTATGAGTTTATGTCAAAGCATTGGTCATGTGATTAGAGTATGCATGAATACACACACATATAGGGAGTCAATTATGAAATTGTAGATGATTTATACCATGATTATGATGTATGAAGGGATGGATTGGGAGCTGGGAGCACGTCCATGTGTTGGAACCCACGTAGGTATTGTTCACGGATGTATCATGATATCATGCATTATGTATCGGACTTCATGAATGAAGTTTTCTTGTTGTTTTAACCAGAATTAATCGATTGTATTCAATGATTGAGATTGTGTGCCAGATTAATCGGTCGGTGAATTAATAGAAACTTGGTTGGTCCGAAAGAACATGTTTTCGATTTGGATCCTATGTGGAACAGGTATACTCCCCAGGGTTGAGTCTAGTACATTGAGATATATGGGGGGCAAGTTGTGTACTTGCCTTGCGGATGAGATTACTGAGATTGTCATCTGGACTTGAGCATCCATAGTGGTACGCTTCGGCACCAGCTACCACGTGTTCTAGGGTTCTCTATGTGGGAATTCAGGCTCTCCCCCACCGCAGGAGATGTCCCTGGACGAACACACTTGCTCTAGGTTCTCTGTGCATGTGGGAATCGGACATCTTTGGCTAGGATCGTCCAGGGCGAGCAGCTTTAATGGAAGCATTCACCATTGGTGTTGATACATGTGTATTGTGACTATTATGCATGATTGTACCATGTGTTGAATACGTTTGTTGTGCGGGATTATGTATTATGAATGCATGACAAAAAAGTATGGGATTGAGATATTATTATACAGGATTATGTGTTATGAATGCATGACCATAAAGTATTGATTGAGACATTATTATGCAGAATTATGTGTTATGAATGCATGATCAAAAAGTATGTGGATGAGACATTATTATACAAGATTATATGTTATGAATACATGATTAGAAAGTATGTGGATGAGATATTGTTATGTAGGTTTATGAGATTTGAATGGATGATCAAAACATGATGTGTCATGTTGATTCTGGATCTATATTTGCTATGTTGTGATGCCGTTATGATCCCTGATTATTGCTAATTGTATTAAAATAATTACTGAGTTTCATACTCACCTCTCTTTCCTTGTTTTATTTTGGGGTTGCGTGGCATGACACGTAGATGGCCAGGATCCCCTGTATGAGGAACGGTCGGGGAGAGCATGGGATTAGGCGTGGAGAGCTCTGGACTATATCTTGTTATGTTTTTCGGTTTTACTCTATTTGAGTATAGCACATTGTATATGTTGACGCTTGTTTCCGACTTATGTTTATCTTATGTGGTTAGACATATTCTAGATTTTGTAGTTGAGCCCCGTGTGTTGGGTCAAGATTATTAGTATGTGGGTTTAAGACTTGTGGACTAATTTAGAGTTAAACTCCACTTTTATTCTACTTATTTATTCTTGCTCAAAGTAGCTACGTAATTTTGTTAGATGGACCACCCACATGTGGGGCATAAGTCTTCCACTATTTCTTTAATATTGTCACCCCCCTGCGCTGGACCGGCTCTTGGACTGGGTTTGGTTCGGGTCGGGCAGTGCCGGGGCGTGACATTGTCCAAGTTCAGGTTCCTGTTACTTTGAGTTTCTAACTAGTCAATTTCTGCCATGGTGCCACAGATTACAATGAAAGCCATCACAAGGGGTGGAGGTAACAAACTGGCAAAAGTGCCCGTCGATGCAATGCAGCTCCAGCAGTCTGGTGATTGGCAATGTCTCCACCCTGGACGCATGCCACGTTCCGTCTGTAGCTACACCGGGTATACGAACCAGACGATCATGGTTGGTCTGATTACCGAATCCACTTCTCCTAGTAAGTTATTCCTTTGCTGCCTTAATTCATGTTCGCTTAAGATTCTTTTTAACATGAACTAAAATGGGTAAATTGGTTGGTCTTGAAATGCTTGTTGAAATGAGTATGCCAATTTGTTTGAACATCTAGGTCCTGCACCAGCAATACAGACTCCTGGCAATTCTGCTTCAGTTCTGCTTCAGTTTTTAGCTTGCAATGGTGGAACTGGCCATTACTTCACTTGGGATTGTTGTGTATTAGCTTGCCTTGGTAAAATGTTTTATCAGATCTTTCTTCCTTCTTTCTTTCTCGCTCTCTCTTCCTACATCCGGGATACTTGATTTTAGAAAAATGAGTTCGTCTAGCCTCACCAAACTCCCTCACCAGGACAAAGCACCAATGGCCATGTAGAGGTAGGATCCTGAAAATTTAGGTAAGGTTATAATTTTTTCCTTTATTCAGTCATTTCTTCCTTTCTCTTGGCAAGCCCTCCTCGATGGTGATGTGATCTAGTAATGAAAATTGATGAGGCTAGACCAACTTATAGTTTTTGGGGGCTGTTGTATCTGGGACCTACAGGCTACAGCTCTTCCTTTTCTCTCTCTTCTATATGCATCTGTTATGAGTTAGTCATCATATATGAAGGCTATTTAAATACGGAATTAGCACTAAATTCAAGAAGGATTCGGCACAAATCTGTCCATTCCGTCTGTTTACATATTTGGATGCACAAACTCAATGGAATGAATAATTTTGTAGGAAGGAAGATTCACTTAATCTCCTGGAATGAATAATTTTGTAGGAAGGAAGATTCACTTAATCTCCTCATGAGGAGATTCGGCTAATTCATTTAAATACAAAATTTTCTATCGAAATATAAAGATGCATTCCACTGAAATTTATTTGGCTGGAATCTAATTTGGATTTGATTGTATTCCGTATCCAAACAGCCCCATAGTGTCAGCATGGAGGAATAAACCAATAGACAATCAATCTCCTGAATTGAGAAAATTTCTATCTCAGGTATTTCCAAAAACACTTTACATAAAGAGGAATTATGACTAGGTTTAGGAGACGCTAACTTCATAATCTTTGTGCAAGTCCCCATTTGCTTTTCCCTCTTCCTCTCATATGGTCCATTATACCCATGGCATCTCCGCCTCCCCCATTATTCTCCAACTGAACTCTACTACTCACTGCAATGATCATATTCCCCTGTCATTCTCCCGTAGTACCATACTCCCTTTGTCCCACATTAATCGTTGAATTTCTTTTTTGCACTGAGCTAATTTTGGATCGTTTTGAAAACTCAATTGAACAATGAATGTGGGACAAAGGGTGTATATGTCTTTTTTTATAACAGATGTATATGTCTTCATTAAAGCATCTCAAACCACGTTTGTCAAATAGAGCCGTTTGAGTGGCTTACTTGGCAAAATTTGACAAAGGAGCTTGGCTATGTGGCAATTTAACAAATAATTTTTTAGATGAGTTTACATGAGATCGTTCTCATATAAGGAGTATGAGGCCAATCTTTATTGCCGTTAGATTCTGATCGGAGGGTGGATATCAAATCAGTGGGTAGGTGAGTGTGTCACATTAAGGAGTGGGTAAGATCACTATGGATATTTGTAGCCATCAGATCAAGATCCAATGGCTACGATTCAAAGTGGCCTCATATAAACAATATGAGAGCGATCTCATTTAAACTTTTCCCTTTTTCAAAATGAACTCCACCCAGTAAAATGTGTTATTCTATTCTTATTTCTATCTCAATAAGTCACTTTAAAAATTTTAAAGTAAAAAAATAAATAATTTTTACAAAAAATTACATTATTGTTGAAATATAAATTCTCTTAAAAGACAAATAAAAGTAAGTAGAAAAGACTTGTATTATGTAACTAACATAGATAACAACATAGTTCTTTTTCTGTTTACATGGTTCTTTTGCTTGAGAAATACGCTTTTTAAAGAATTACACAGAGATAACAACATAGTTTTTTTTTCTATTTTCATTGTTCTTTTACTTTAAAAATATATTTTTTATAGAACTACACAGAGATGAAAACATAATTCTTTTTTGTTTACATACCTTTGGTGCAGAATGGTGCGATGAGAAAAAAAAAAGAGTCAATGTTGAGTATGAGAAAAAACACTTGTGAATATGAGTATTTATAGAAGATAAAGAGGGAAATGTTTGTTGAAAGATTAAAAAATTTAGGAGTCTCGAATGGTCTAATTTTGTGAAGAAAGAAAGAAAGAAATGTTTGTTAATAGAAAAAACAAAAAGTTTTGGTCTCCGACGGTCCCTTTTTTGAAAGAATAATTCATTATGGAATAAAGTATTAAAAAAATGGATGTCATTTGCTATTTTTGAGAAAGTAAAAAGTGATTTGTTATCCATGTGTGAATGGCATAGCACATTGGAGATGGGTGTTTGCCAACTACTTTGTAAAATAGAGCTGTTGAAAGTGCCAACTCAGCTTTGACAAATCCCATTGGAGATGCTTTTATATCTAAGACCAGCCCAGTTTCTTGGAACACATTTTTTTATGAGAAAGCATCAGGATTTGCCCCACTTTCATTATCAACTAGGGGAGGAATATAATGAAAGAATCAATCAGAAAAGCAAAAATTACAACTTTCATCCCCCTTTAAATCAGGGGAAAATATTGTTAACTTTGGTAAAATTAGGAGAGAAGTAGAAAAACTTTAACTTCCTTCTCCAAGAACCTAGAGCTATCAATTCTAGGAAGCACGGATACGAATACGGCGACATGATACGGACATGGCATTTTTCTAAAAAATAAGATACAATACGGCTAATAAAAAATTATTTATATAAAATTTAAATATATTTTTTGTATTGTAACACCACATTTTTTTCCTTTAAACCTTGTAAAAATTACAACTTGTGATTAAAAAATTATTTTTTGTTCATAATTTCTAGCCGGCAAGAATGCTGGCAAAAAAAAAATAATTATGTGTTTGTTTGAAAAAAAATCACCCTTACCGTTAGACTACAAAACGTTGTCAAGCTATTTTAGTGAAAGAAAAATATATATTTTATATTGGATACAGTAGGACACACACACAACCGTATCACTACCATATTCGTGTCCAATACATATTGGATACGAATACGGCAGCGATTTTGCCATATCCATGCTTCCTAGGCTATCATTTATGATGTACCACACCTTTGAAGGTGTAATCCCACGAAAAGTTTTTTTAAATGCATGTTTAGACGTGGGATGATCTGGATCTGATTAATATAAAAAAATATATGATTAATTGAAGTTTTTCCAATTTTTATCATTCTTTATTTGGTTTTAGAAACTAGAATAACTGGACAAAGTTCCCAACGATATGAACCCAAAATCTGTTTAATTCTTTGACTTTTGCTTCTTCTTCCCTTTGCCATGCCCTTGTACACTTAGGATTAGCCATTTCCTAAAGACATTCACAAGGTACATCCCTATAGCAGTGGCCTTCCCTAGCATGCTGCATTTCTCTGAGTCCTTTGAACAAGCAAACAAAAACAAACAGCATCACGGATGCTTGTCTGCTCAATTATACAAATAGTTGTCAAGTAGCCGACAATTTCCAGCTCTACAACCTATTCTGACCCCGCTACCATCCTAAAGAACCAACTTACGCTTATCTTCCACAATAGACATGGAAATTAGGTTCACAGACCAAACAACAATCATTCTGGGCTTACTGTAATAGCAGTAGTAGTATGTAAGTCGAAGTACCAAATCATTGAGCTAGCTTTTGTTTTTTGGTTTTTTTTTCTGTGAAAGATGGATTAGCACTGAACATAATTTAGATCATTTTCTTGATCCCAATTCAGAAAAATGTAGCATAAGACTCTTCTGATCCTCACGAAGAGCCCCAATACCGGAGGTCCACAGCCTTAATCACTCAAAGTCCCTGTCTGACTTTACAGATTAAGATGGAGGGGGTTCACATGCCAATTGCTCCGAAATTAGTAAGCTCCCAGGTGATCCCACCTCTGTTTTACCCCGCAATTAAGCAATTTGCAACTGCTCACCCGAAAATTTTATCCACACCAATTAAGACCCCTTCGCCAACCAAGTTAATACTTCAGCCTGGTGATTACATTTCTAAATCTTACAAAATATTACCTGAGATTGGTTAAAACCTAACCCAGGTAGAAAACTAAATAAATATCTAAGAATTATTACATGGAGATTATTTTGCAGCTTAAAATAAGAAATAAAACAAAAAAAATAAACTTACAGATGACTGCTGAAATGATCAAATGAATGTGAAAAAGACCTAAGGCTCAGATCTCTGACAAAATAATCTAAATTTCCTCGAAACATTGCCTCAGTGCTCCAAAAGTTTTATTTTATCAAAACAGTTTTGTGCTTGCTTTCTCACTTCAGGGGTGAGTTTATCTCCTACAATCAACTTATATAGTTCAAATTTGGCCTCATCGCACTTTAAGGCTGCATCTTTACATGCTTTAATCCTCCCTAACAACAAATCAAAGATAAAACTGTTAAAATAAGGAACCCAGAATTCATAAAGATAAGTGAGAAGTATGAATGCGAAAGCAAAACTCACCACTTAAGTTTAACAAATTGAAAATTGCAGGACAGCCTCCAATACTTCTGATCATGGTGATTGCAGACCAAATTTGTTGGTAGTCCTCCCGCGCAACTCTAATAACACAGAGCTTGGTGACAGGATTCACGTACTTCACTGCATAATAGATGTGTAAGAATGTTGAAGACATAAGCAAGCACATAAACATAAACGGAACATAGCAAAAGCATTTTCAAACTTACCCTTAAATGACACAAGTGATGAGGCCAGAGCACATTCCCCAAAAATTTTCAAGATGCTGTCTTTAATACACTGTTCTATATTTCCTATGGTGAGTCTGATAGGATCATCTCCAGCTAAGTCCCTGTTGGGATCTATATGTACCTCCATGACAAAATATCTGTTCCTAAAAGCCACCATCTTTTTTCACTACAAAATTCAAAATAATTCATTTCACCATACTAAAATTAATAGATGTGTTGAACATTGTAAGCTGCTCAAAACTACAATGGGCATCCATACACACACAATAACCATAACAGCTACTCCCTCCGGTCACTTTTAATAGATACAATTTTTTTCAAATACACTAAAAATTCAGTTCATTTGGAAAAAAATGTATCCATCAAAAGTAACCGGAGGGAGTAGTTAAATACATTTCTAGCATAGTCACAATGTTTCGATTTCGGTTCGTTTCGGTGGGATGCAATTTCGGTTTCATTTCATTTCATTTCGTATAAGTTTCGCTAGTGTAAAAAAAAGTGAAACATGACTTCAATAACATAAACCCTATTTTAATCCATCTAGATTCTAGAATAGCATGACTTCAATAATACCATTTTTTGAACCATCTGCATTTCTCAGGTGTAGGACAAACATAGAAGAGATATAGAGAACCAAAACAATTATAGTTCTTAAGTTTAAGACATCCAAAATATCAAAATTCAAACACAACTACATAACTCTATCATAATTTCAAAAGAAAATCAACCATAAATCTATCCTCCACTCCATCAAACTATGCCAAATTCATCATCTTCTTGGTCAACACTAAGACCTTCTTCAATCTATGTCAATCTATCAAATTCATCCTCTATCAATCTATGTCATAATAGCGCTACAGAACCCATGCATATAGAGAAAACAAACAACTCAATTAACTGCAAGATTTTTACACAAAAATTCCAGATCCCCAAAACCTCCGAAGTCGCCACCGGCATGCTATGGAACCAAAAAAAACCATAAAGCGCGAATCTTTGTGAACAATTCAGACATACAAAGCCAAATTGAACAAAAAAGAAAAAGAAATAAAACAGGAACTCCCAATGAAGACGAAGTTCCAGGCGGCCACGGCGGTGGCGAGGCGGATTAGAGAGAGAGAGAGAGGCGAGGGCGAGCGACCTCTTCGTCGGGCCGTCGGCGATGGCGGAGGAGAGAGAGAGGGCAAGCGACCCCAGGCGTCCAACCACTTCGAGCGCGACTGTGGAGGGGCGTATTTAATCCGTGACCCGGCTGAACCGGGAAAAAAAACGAACCCATGCGAAAGCCACGAAATTTCGCCGAAATTTTCGAAATGCCGAAAGATTCGCGAAACGCTCGATATTTATAAAACTTTGAGCGGATGAGGGCCATTTCGCCGAAATTTCCAATCTATGGTAAGTGTACCAAACATAAGCTCTCTCTGCCGAATCAGTGCATTCACTACAAAATTATAAATAAAAATTACATTCACCATATTAAGGGGCCGTTTGGGGCATGAAGTTATAGATTTTTAGGATAATCCATCCCAAAAATCCATAACCAGCAGGATTTTTTCACGACCCAAACGGCCGCCGTTTGGGGCGTGATTAAAAGCAAAACATCCAGATGGGATGTTTTGTTACACTGTAGCATCTGGATATTTTATATATCCAGCTGAAACACCTCAGGATGTGTTTCAGCTGGATGTAAAAATCCACCTGAATGCTACAGTAGATATCTAGAATCCAGTCTGGATGTTTTGCAATAATCACGCCCCAAACGGCCCCTAAATCACATATGTATTCAACATTGTAAGCTGCACAAAACGACAATGCGCATAGACGTGCATACAAAGAACCATACCAGCTATTTAATTATATGGTAACTCAATTTAACCAATCTATAGTAAGTGCATCAAACATAGACCTCTCTCCACCTTCCATAAAGTCCAATATGTGAGCTATGGTTTAGATACACAATATCACATCAAGACAAAGCTCATGAAGTAGAAGCAAAGCTTTCACTTCAACATTAAAAAAAGATGGTAAACCCTTAAAATACCAGGATAGAGTTAGAAATCCATCTTTCCCCTCATTACCCTCCTATCACTCAGCTTTACCATAATAATATGCACCAATTGGTGTCACCAATGGGGTGGGGAGGAAGAAGGGCAGAGACGAGATGAGCAGTACTGTGGTGCTCGGCAAGGGAGACTGCACGAGCGCTGCCGTTGGTGTGAGACTCCGTTGGCATTAGGGCTGGAATTTTGGCAGGGAAAGCCTAGGCCATGGTGGACGCGGACAAGGACAACAGCATGTCCGCAGAAAGGAGTAACAGCTTGTCCTTGTCCGCAAGCCCCTATCACGACGGACAAAAAACCCATGTTCATGTGCGCAACCACCACAGAAAATAAAAGATTGTCTGCGTGGATATGGACTCGGACAGAGTGATGGACAATGGATGTTCGTGAACACCCCTACCGGCGGAGCTGGAACCGGTCTGTCCAAGTTGTTCCTATCTTGTTGGACCCGTTTGGAGGATTTCTAAATTTGAGGAATGTCGCCGATATATCGATATCGGCCTTCAACCGGTAAAATGACTGTAATATCATTTTTGAGTTTTTTTAAAATATCGCCGATATTGGTTTTGGTCCGATATATCGGTGTTTTTGAGAAAAAATATTTTAAAAAAATTTAAAAAAAAAATTTTTTTAAAAAAAAATCAACTCTCCTATTTGTTTCCCATCCTATGCCAAGTGGAAGGATACAAATTTAAAACGCAAACACATATTTTGAATTATATACGCATTTTTAATACATATTTTAAAATGTATGCTTGTCTAAATGAGTATCACTTATTTTAGAAGTTATATTATGAAAATACATGGTAAAAACTAGTTTTAGACAACCGATATTTTTTTACAAATATCTCCGATGTTTTGTCTCTTTGGTCAACCGATATCCGATACGACATTCCTTGGTTATGAGCATGATGAATTCGGACACCACTCCGTTTCCTCACCAAGATGGTATTCTTGTATGGTTAATCTCTACGGCTTGCTTGCTCCTTAATCGTCTTGTACTACTCCTACTGGTCATTTTTAATAGATACAAATTTTTTTTCAAATACACTAAAAATTTAGTTTATTTGAAAAAAACTGCATCTATTGAAAGTGATGGAGGGAGTAGCTTCTAAACTTCATCTTTGCCAGATTTTTCACAAATTGTTTCTTTTGTAATTCTCAATAATTAATTTAACCTCTCTCTAAGTCCCTCAGCTCCACAAAGAGAAATAGCTATCATGCCCCAAAATTTGTATTTAGAAAGGGAAAAAAATTTAGATGAGACCAGTCTCATACTGATTATACGAGCCAGACCAGATTATTCATAACCGATCTCAATCCAACGAGCTCCAGATAAGCATGCCTATTTATCACCTATATCAAGAAGCACCGTCCGATCAAACTCAAGCGACCAAAACACCTATATACTTAAAGAACACTAACATTACATTGGCTTATTGGTTTGCATTCAAATATGTATAACAAATGAGATCCAAAATATTAATTCCATAAAAAATATCATACTGATGAATGATGTATACTGGAAATATATGGTTTCTAAAATAAAATAAAAAACTTTGTCAATCTCTTTTGAAGGATATCGCAGATAAACTTACACAGGGGCTAAAAGATGATGGAGCAGCTGATACGGTGGAGGCAGATGAGTGGATGGAGAAAGGAAAACGATATTTTTACATCAGATTTCTTACACATTTCCATGTAGGGTTATCACTCCCATGGAATGCCAGCTCGCCGTATATCGATGATATATCGGTATCGGACACAAACCAATACACCGATACCATTAAGTATCGGATTTCCAAATTTTTTCAAATATCGGCGATATATCGGTTTCGCCTTTTTTGAAAAAAAATATTTTGTTTAAAAAAAAATTTTGAAAACTTTTTTTTTGGAAAAAAAAACTTTCATGTTTGTTTTCTATCCTAATATGCATTTTTATGCATATTTTGAAATCTATTCTTTGCTTAAATTAACATAACTCATTTTAGAAGTTAGATTGTGAAAATATATGGTAAAAACTAATTTTTGACTACCGATATTTTTTTACACAATATCTCCGATATATCTCCGATATTTCGTCTCTTAGACCGACCGATATCCGATACTACATTCCATGATCACTCCCCATGGAAAAAATGTTGTACCATTTAGAGTTAGAATGGAGCTGTGGCCGGCAATAGGGGAAAGAGCAGCAGGGTGCGGCGATTGGTCGGACAAAGAAATTCAATTAAAATTTGGCTTTTTTTTTTCCGAAAAGAACTTACTATTTGATTTTCCAAATAAATTTCTTTCTGCACAACTCAATGTGGAATGAACATATTGAAGGGTATATAAGCCCATTTACGGGCCTGGCCCAGCTTTTGCTCCCCAGCTTAGGAATTACTAATTAGGACGTACCCAGTTAGTTTGGCCCATCAATATATTTCGAAGTGAAAAGAAGCATAATGTTCTTGTGTTCACCTCGATTTCTAAGCGTGAACATGAGCACACCGTTTAGTTTCAGACTCAATACAAACACATTTTCTTTTATTGAAATTAAGAACAATAGAATAACTATAAAGTAGGGCGAAGGGAAAACAGAAAGAACTCTGAAACAGAGCGTATCATCCTTCAAACTTATGAGCTATGGATCCTATCTATTCCATTTTTCAAATTCATGAGCTAAAACATATTTTTGAGTTGTGTAATAGTAGTCTAGACATGCAAACATCCTCTGATTTTAATTAGGGCCACATCTGTCGGTGAGAATAGAGGAGGTTGGGTTGTCACTTATCAGCGGCTTAGTCCTAACGTGCCCTTTAACCTTTTCTGTCCGTTACAGTCATAAATTGCTGAGTCTTTGTTCCAACCAATATGGAAAATGAGCTAATTTAGGTAGCCCTCAATTAGCAAGTGATTTCAAGTTCGGCTGAACACTTGAAGGGTATGACATTAAACTCGAGAACAGGGTGGATCCCATGGATGTGAGAGTGTTTTTAGGGTTTCTACAGATGGATAAGCAGTGGAACCAGCCAAATCTTGTTATGCTTGGCCTTAGCTTTGTGATAGAACGGGTATAATGCCACCAATGGAAAAGGAAGTATTAGCATTTCATATTAGGAGATCACTTGAATATGTGCAGTGACCTATATTCAGAAAAATGCCCACACATGCTCACTTGTAGCAGCCTGGCCGCTCTATTAAAGACCGCTGCGATCCAAATCATGCGGCCTGGAAGCACCCTGGCCATACCAATACATGTACGATGTGCATATATCCATTACCTCATAAAAACCATCAGAGTAGGAATTCTTGTGCTTTAATGGTTTTTTTCATAAATTACACAAAGACCATGAATTCCAAAATTTCCATGCATTTCCCACATAATTGTTACTCCATCGTTGTCCTACCTTAATTTATAGGTAGTCAGTCAAGTATTGATGGAATTGAGTTTTTTCAAATGCAGACATGCTTCATTGCACGGAGAGGGTAGTCCTCAAGATAAAGAAAATATGCTTCAGGGTGGCAGTTGTCTTGACGTCAATTCTGATAGTCTCATTTACATTTACATGTTGCCCTTCTATGTGATGGGTACCCTACTTCCCATCTTAATGTGAGGCTACTTAGTCCTATGTGTTGAGCATAAAATATTTTCATTTTAAGGTGCAACTGAGAGCATGTGACATGTGCAAGACACTGACATGTTAGAGTGATCCTATATTAATCAAAGGAATCGATGGTTTCCATGTTTAATTAATGTTCTTTTGAGCAAAACCGAAGATGTTGTTCAAAGGCTTATGTATAGAAAATTGTATTTGAACCATTGTCTTCGATAATAACTAACATTGTAATGATAACTAAGATTCAATTTATTTTTTAATCCTTGTCTATGTCAAGTACTGTCCAAAACATGACGATTTCATCAAAAAATGCTGTCAATAGTTTATACGGTTTTGTATGGTCTGAACAAGCATCCAAAGCATATGTTTTGAGGGCATTCTTGGAGTAATCACCAGTAATAAATGTTAAATTGCGAACAGCCCAACTCATCATAATAGACCAACATAGTCCTTAATAATCAAAATTTTAACCTTTGCCCGACTGACTTCCCTTCTCCTCCTCTTCGCCGTCTGATGGCTGGTTCGGGAGGCCAGATCTGGCTGCTTGGCCGTAGGCGAGGACCCTAAAAACTTCAGCAATTATATAAAGGAACTAAGCAAAACTTTATTGTAGTTGAATCTTAGTAAATAGTTTGTAACTTTATTGTAATGATTCTAAATAGATAATTTTCCACTTCATTTTAATTGTTCCTGAGCAGATAATTTTCATGAGCAACCTTATAGAATCATAATTAATTGTCATTGATTTAAATACTATTGACTTCATTTAATTAAATGTGGGTTGGATTCAGCAAAAAAAAGAATGTGGGTCGGTTCATTTATTGGTTGGATAAAGTGGTTCAACCATGAAATATAGAGCTATAGCTACGTTTAGACTGAATTGAATCTACTATTGCTATACCTAAGCTCTCCGGTATGATCAGTTCAAATGCTGCCAAGTTTTTTTGGACGAAGGGAGTATCGAGTAACAATGACAATGACAGTGACAATTACAATGAGGTGATTAATCACATTTCCTGGCACCTTTAGATCAAAATCCGACGGCCCTCAATGAAACGGCTTACACACCCGTGTCTCATATAAGTGCTTTTTCCTTATATCTAAATGCACAAAATCCCTGTTCTTGAATTTTCAAAAGCAGAATTCAGATATGTACCGCTGGAATGGGCTTCCTGGTGGGATGGCGGTCTTAACAGACCAGCCATATCCGCAGCTTTTTCCCACACCTTCCACCAATAATTGTGTGCTTTTAGAGCTTCCATGTCACTTACTGGGAACACAGACAGCAGACACGAGGAACCAAAGACCTTTTACTGTTTTGTGGAAGGGGAAACAAAAAGAAGAGACAAAGAAGCACACAAGTTCCTTGATACGATGATAACACTCATACGGAAACTCATAAATCCCAAGAGAGAACGCCAAAAGCATTTTTCAAATAAGCATTGCCCCACTGAATGGAGACTCGCTTTTCTTTTTCTTTTTTTAAACGCTGGTGCCTTCTTTTCAGCTATGGAAAATAGTGAACAGAATACCTTCTTCTATCCACTCCATCCAAAAATTATGGATTCAGAATTAAGTGACTGGATTTGCCCTACCGGCCAATCGATCTTCATTAACATATATGTGCAGGCTTAAGTGGAGGCTTGAAATATTGTGGGCCCTACAAGCCAATAAATTTAAGGGGGAATTTCAGCCACAAAAAACTTTTTATTTACGCATACTAGTGGCAATTTTTTCAATCAAATAATATCATGAGTGTATCAAGTTTATATAAAAAAACTAAAATGCTAATTTCTACAATGAGCAGGAAATAACATAATTATATTTTAAAAAAAATTTATAATTATATTATTATGGGAACTTGCCTAGGCCTTTGCTTGGCCATGGTTGCACATCGGGGACGCTACATGGGTAGTTATTGGAGGCGGAGATGAGGAGCTTGGCTGTATATGAAATTCTCCCTAAATTTAACATATTTTCAAATGCTGATAATTTTATTGAACCTACGAAATTTTTTTTTTCTACAACTGCAATGGACGCACTTATATTCAGAAATCTCCCTTGGGTCGACTCGAACCAGGATTTCTCTATACGCAGGAGACTGAAGACTGGCACGCCAATATGTATCATAGGCTTCTTCTCTACAACTTGTACACTGCTTTGGTTATTAGTCACTCTTTTATTTACTGATTTTTTATACAATTGCATTAGCAATTTCTTCTCTTTGTAATAGCATTAGCCATTAGTTTTTGGGAAATTTATATAATAGGGTATAAAAAAAAAAATTTAAAAATGACGCACTGTAGAAAATAATTGCAAAACTGGGTATCTGACAAGCCACGCAGGCGCCCGCGTGGCGCGGGAGCTTGCGTGGCCTTTTTTTTTAAAACCAAACCAAAAGGCGTCGGTTGAACCGACGCCTCTCGGTTAAAAGAGAAAGGCCGTCACTTCAACGATACATATTTCTCTCATTTCTAACCCATTTTCATTCATTTTTTTTTATTCTTCCTTATTTTTAGTGCTCTTTCTAGTCATTATGATATCACAAAGATGTTGAGCCATCACATACCATTTATCGTAGTTTTTGTAGTATTTTTTTCGATAAATAATATGCGATGGATCAACATCTTTGCGATATCATTATGACCAGAAAGGCCACTAAAAATAAGGAAGAATGAAAAAAAAAGGGACGAAAATGGATGAAAAATGAGAGAGATATGCATCATTAAAATTTGTCCCACTAAAACAAATCTGTCCCATTTTAAAGGGGTGATAACTTCAATGATGCATATCTCTCTTATTATTCATCCATTTTTGCCCTTTTTTTTTTCATTCTTCCTTATTTTTAGTGGTCTTTCTGGTCATAATGATATCGCAAAGATGTTGATCCATCGCATATTATTTATCGAAAAAAATACTACAAAAACTACGATAAATGGTATGTGATGGCTCAACATCTTTGTGATATCATAATGACTAGAAAGAGCACTAAAAATAAGGAAGAATGAAAAAAAATGAGTAAAAATGGGTTAGAAATGAGAGAGATATGTATCGTTGAAGTGACGGCCTATTTAAAATGGGACGAACAATGATTAGGCATTCAAAGGCGTCGGTTCCGTCAAGGCCTTCGCCTTTCTCTTTTAACCGAGAGGCGTCGGTTCAACCGACGCCTTTTGGTTTAGTTTTAAAAAAAAAAGGCCACGCAAGCGCCCGCGCCACGCGGGCGCCTGCGTGGCTTGTCAGATACCCAGTTTTGCAATTATTTTCTACCGTGCGTCATTTTTAAATTTTTTTTTTTATACCCTATTATATAAATTTCCCTTAATTTTTTGTTTTGACAATATATAGATATAAAATAGCAACTACTAGTGTGCCTGACAGTTACCCACCCAAAAAGCATATCCCTAGTGTGTGACATTAGTGAGAGAGTGAGCTGGTGAGCTACTATTTGCAGTTGTCGCTTGCTATTTTAATTCAAATAAGTTATTTAGTTGACCAAAAAAGCTTCTAGTTTAATGCAATTTAAAAATAAAAACTACATCTCCAGATGCAAGTTGTCACCTCTTGCACCTATGGGGCCTTTTCCATTAAAAAAATGCATTTAAAACTGGGAACTGTAATCCCCATAATGATCCGGTTTACTATGGCTAATATAATCGAGCTTTCATCATTAATTGCATAAATAAGTACTCCCTCCGATCACTTTTAATAGATATATTTTTTTTTAAATGAACTAAGATGTTTTGCAAAGCGGGCCATCTTAAGCGTTCATTTTTAAAGATGTTTTACACTAAAAAGTTCATGTGTGAAGAGTATGTATCATACAATTAAAAAAATAAACTTCATAATTTAAATCTGCTCACAAATTTCGAAGACAAAATATGGCTGCGCAGGTTAAATCCCTGCATGACTGAGCCTTTTTTTTTATCGTCAACAATGAATCAGATTGTTGCAATTAGGGGTGATTCAACCATAGACGATGAAAGTCATGGTTCCGTGCCGTTATAATGGTGTTTCTACTATGGTAGGAAGAGAGGTGACTACTTACTAACCAACGGGTTGTTTTTTTTATTTGGTAACCTAACAGGTTGTTTGGTAACCCAACAGGTTGTTGGTGGCATAGCCCGGACACACTTCCTAAAGTGGAGGTCTTGAGTTCGAACTTCGAACCGTTGGCCACCCACTGGGCCGTTTGGTTTGTGAAAAATTTAAAACAGTCACAGTGAAAAATCCACTTTTACTGTAGATTTCCGGATTCAGCCTGGTCAGTGAAACCACATTTTTTTTTATAAATGCCCCTGTCTTTTTTTGAAAATTATAGAAAATACCCCCACAAGAGGTGAATTGAAATTCTTTTAAAAAACCTCTTTTTTTTAGATTTCTCAAAAGAAGCTGAGACTACCAAAGGGAGCTTAAAAGAGGCAGCGAAATTCTCCAAACTGCATCAATTCTTTCGTTGGTTGGGTCAAGATCCAGGGTATCAAACTATCAATTGTCTCCCATGTACCCAGCTTTAGGTAGTGGAGGTGCATCTTTGAGCTTGAGGTTTATCGGCACAAGGCCGAGCCAATAGAGATTAGAGACATCCCTCTGGGCAGCCGTCAAAGCGATGGCCCCACATGATCTGACAGTTATCGCTCTACAGGACACTAAGCACTACAGCGCAAGGCTTGCCCGACTCCATCATAAAAAATTTTTTGGTTTGGGACTGTTACTAATGTTGTCTTTTTCTTGTAGCCTCCCACGAGTCGGTTATCCTCCATGCAATGAAGCCTTTCTGCATTCGACAAGCACGGGTTCGCATCCTTCGCTCCTTCACGGCCAAATGTCATTGTGTTTTTCTTCCTTTGGGGGGAAGTAAAACTGTCATTGTGCACTTTATAGATGAGTTTTTTTCTTTTTTGATAACATATAAATGAGTTAATAAATCAAAGGTAACCAACCTCTCTTTTGTTGTTAAAATACCAACACCAAGCCTCTCAGCATGTCTGATTGGTAAAATGGAACGCGGACCCACGACGTTTAGTAGGTGGAACATAGGCCAAATATTTCCATACATAGTGTGCTTTCAGCCTTTCACAAAGTTAATGCTGCATTAAATTTTACTAGAAAAAGAGGGACCACCAAGAGAAACTGAGGAGATTCTTTGTACGGCGGTCCACCAAAAGCTGCTACTAGCCTACTGCAGCTCAGTCGTGCCACACGTGCATAGCAAGTGGGACCATGATTTGTTAGTACGCATGCCGGCCATCTTACTTAACGCTAGTGGAATGCGAAATGACGGTTGCGCCACAACAAAGTGGATGAATAAGTTGAGAGGTATGCCTGTGGTTTTGTAGTTCTTTGCAAGTTTAAATTGGCAAACAAAGAAGACTCTAGTATTAGGGGTGTAAATGGTACTCATTTGTCCATGTCCATTTGCAGTCTTTGAGGCACGGACGGCTGTGGACATAGCTTGTCTGCATCGTGTCCGTCTGCTTACCCTAAAAGATTATTAAGTACTTTTTACTTCTCTTCCTTCCCCATCTCATTCTTTTTTCCAACCTCTACTCTCTTCTACCCCCTCCAATAGCCACCTCACCATCCTCTTGCCACCACCGACCGGCCTCGGCCGCCGCCCGCTCTGTTAGTATCTAGCCTTGGTCATTTTTTTACATCATGAATTTTTTCTATAATCTCATTCGTCCGTGTCAGTCCGTGTATCCATCTTTGGATATATGTGGTGTCTGTGTGTAAACGGACGGATATGGATATGCCTTGCTCGCATCCATGTTCATCTCTTTGCAGCCCGACCTAACATGGTCCGCAACCAAACACTCTTTACCTATTTACCCCAATTATTAGGGGGCTGTGTCAGGAAGGAAACATTTCCAAGAAATTAGACAGCCATTTGTATTAAAACATAATTAATTGGAGGGCCCACAGGTCCTTCAAAATAATCCACCAAGTAGGCTGGCTAAAACCAGGTGTGGTGAACTACTCATCTGACAAAAAACTTGTGTTGCTCATTAGGTTGCAAAGGCACTGAGGGATGTCTAGCCCAAGAATGCCACAGAGCATTTGCTAATTATATCATGCTATATTTGTCTGATAAAATAGAAATTACAGACTATAAGTATAAGCCTTAAAATTACAGGGCCAGCCTCACAAAATATTGAGGGGTCTTTTTTATTTTACTCCCATTTTGGTAAAGAGTTGCTTGTATGCCTTGGTGCAGGAGGGCCATGGCATGACATTTACAAGGTTTATTATTGTCTTCTGATGCCTAATTAAAGCTAATCATATTAATAATCATTTTTGTGGGTCAGAATTACATTTTGTGACATACGCTAGTGGGCCCCACAATAAATTAGGGAGGCAATTACCTACCTCCCCCAACCCCCTGGTTCTGACTGCAGCCCACTTGGGGCCACATACATGTCCCCCCTGTATTTATGCACTAGTTATTAGTATATTTATTAAATAGCTAAGTCAACCCTAATCAACTAATGACATCCATGTTCTATCATCTATGTCATGGGCGGCAAGAATAAGTGAACTGAGCTACCGTATTGGCCTGCAACAAGTCCTAACAAGGTGAAACATTAGGGGAACAAAAAGACTATATTTCATATTCGACATCAATTTTACCATAGCCTAATGTTCATTCAGAATTAGTCAAAAGATACACCAAGAATTTGTATTTTTAATTAACCTACGAAAATTCCCCCCACTCCATTGGCCACTCACATGGATTATATTCCCGATTTGATAGGTGTGTATGTTGTGTGGGCCATGTGCGCACTCGAGGGGATTGGCAGCGGGATACGGTGCTCTAAGAGGGACATTCCTTGTTATAAAAAAAACTACAAAAATAATTATTGGATTGATAAATCATAAATGAAATACAAGCATGAAGTTAAACAGACAGGTATGTAAACTGTCGTTGTGAAAAATAAAAAGGTATTTTTCTTATATAATCACTGTAATGGGCATTACTTACCGTAAATATTTCATTGATTTTTTACCGTAAATATTCATTCAGATTAGGAATTCAATCTTATTCAACACTAGATTTGTCTTCTCCAAATATAATACCATAAGGTAAGATGCGTATGAATATATTTTTTTTGAAACTATGCGTATGAATTTTGAATTGGTCAAGTTTTAGCGAAGTCATCTTAATCAGGGTGTCGGCTATTTTGCCCTGATTAGACTCTCTAATCCTCCCAAATGTCTTCCTCAAAAGAATTGGGTTCCTAAAAATCAAGTCAATCATGTGTTTCTTCTTATAAAAAAATATGAGTTTCTTGCCTCTTATTAGGGTTTTATTGAAGCGATCCGGCTCTTCACAAAGCTGATTCAGTCCAAATACGGGTTTCGAAATTGGACCAACTACCTATACCGCTAATCTCACCAGCTAATTATCTCATAAATCCTCCCTATTAATCAAAACCACAGAGCTCCCAAATACAGATGAATTAGTCCAAATAAGGTTGGCAGTCTTATGCTCCTCATCCTAAAACCAGTAAACCATTAGATCCCCATAAGAGAGCCCTAATTACACGGATCTAATCCAGAAAGGATATATTTGCTATTTTTGGTGTCTATCGATGGGCATTTCCGTCGAAAAGAACTTCAACCTGCTCACAACGTGTCACGTGACTAATAAAATAGAATTTGCTTTTTTTAATAGAAATCTGTCTCCAATTCCCATCTGGTGTTCGCTCGTTCCGGGGGAGTTTATTTTTTAAAATTACACTAAAATCCCTCAACATAGAGTATTTGAAAAAGTGCCTTAAAATTCAAAATTACAAAACAATCCTGGTTATATTAAGTTTTCAATTTTAAATACTTGTTAATATCTTGACATGCAATCTTACACATTAACTTTTTCCTATCACATTCTCTTCAATTAATTATTAGAAGATAAGTTTTTATGTAACAAAGCTTAGCCAGTACTAGACATAAAAATAATACTCTTTGACATTAAAAACAATATGTGAGGAATGAGCCTTCCAGCATAACACATTTGAACTTCTACAAAAAAAATAAAATAAGGTGATCGTTTTGAACTTCACATTATATAAGCGAAAAATGCACCACTTCATTTCCTTATTTCTACAATTCTAAAACCCAAAACCTTCTTTACACAAATATGAAACAACGAGGGAGCAATTTGTGTAAACGTCAGGGTATATAACACACGTACGGAAATGTTTTCCGTGCGCGCGGGTGGTGGGAACTTCCATGGAAACGCTGTTGCAGCTCCGCCCACCACCAGCAGCTCCGCCGTCCCGCCACCAGCTCCGCCGCTGACCTCAGCCCGTCTCCGATCTACATGGCGGCCCTGTCTCGCCGGCGCCACCACCACCACCAGCACAGCGCCACCTCTCGCTACCTCATCATGTCCGTCCTCTCGGCCTTCTCCGGCGCCGCGCTCCTCCTCCTCACCCTCGTCTCCTTCCTCACTCCCCCGCCTATCCACGCCGACATCCCCTCCGCCCTCCTCGTAACCACCGTCCCTTCTCCCTTCTTCCTTTTCTCGACTATCCATTTCTTCGTTTTCTCCGTTGTTGACGACTCTGGCTCTGTTTCGTCTGTTTCCTCTCTGTTTTTTTTTCAGCAGCTGAGCAAGAACACGGGTAGGGATGATGTTCGCAGAAGCGCCATGGAGGACGATACGTTTCGGGTTCCGGTGGGTCCCCCGCTTTCCGTTTTTTTGCTAAATTTGGTTTCTTGTCGTGTTTGAGACGATCCATTAATGGCATTTTCCTGGTTTGATGGTTTGGTGGAGCAGAGTGGGGGAGGGAGTGTTGGGAAGGATCTCTGGAGATCGACTTCGGCCAGATTCTACTACGGTTGCAGCAATTCTACCGACAAATTTCCATGTGGGTCATCTGCTTCTTGTTTGCCTTTACTTTTTCCATTGTTAGAGCTCCAGATTATGTGGATTGCAATGTAGGATCGTTAGCGTAGATTTCTCTTCTCTTTTCGGTGTTTTTTTATGGCTAAAAATAGATTTTTGGATCAAAAATTGAGTCTAGAGGTCCGTTTGACATTTCTGTCGGGCAATCTTTTAGACTTTTATCTCTAAAGATTAGGCAAGGATAATAAAATATTTTTTATTGTGAAGGTTTTTCAGGAATTTTATGTTGTTTAAATGGTCGATGGGTGCTCATTTATTGCTCAAATTTATTTTACAGGTTGTACAATAGGTTGATTTATAAATGTCATACAGAATGGGGTTCGGTTATGACTAGTATTGAGTTAAAGCTTATTTGGAGATAACTGATGTTAATAAAAAAAAAGCTCGAACTTGTCGCTCTTGCATGAAATGCATACATTTTATTCTCCTTCTTTTATGTACCAAATATACAAAAGATAGATAATAAATATTAGTTCTATTTCGGTTTTTTTTTGTTCAGTTATTTCTGTAAAATTCGATTTAATGTATCTTATATTTTTTATACTATTTGCGTTTATATGAAATTAATTGCATGTATGCGTATATACTTTTAGTAACAGTTCATGGAAACAACTGTCATTCGTAAATTAAATGCAGAGGTTCTTTCCTGTTTGATGTGTATTAGTAGTTTCTTTCCTTATATGATGTTTTTTTTCTTAAGTTTACATTTTTTATAAGGAGGCAATTTTTTTTACTTATGAGGCATTTTTTAATTTCGATGAATTTCTTACTCAACCATAAGCGCTATTATTTGTCATACAGCTGCTGATACTATCACACACTCAAACCGTTATTTGATGATTGCCACCAGTGGAGGATTAAATCAACAAAGAACCGGAGTAAGATCTTGGTGCTTTTGGACGATAGTATTTCCTCAAGTTATTTTTTGTCTGATAGCTGTTATAGTAGTATGCTGCGTCTTAAGTACCTGCTAATTTGATCTTTTGAATATGCTTGTAAAGGCTTCATTTCCTTTGAAGATTTAGTTACTAGTATGATTAGGTTTTCATTGTATTTGTGTGGGAAACTGGTGCACATTTGGCTTCAAATAAAATGTTTGCCTCAGTTATTGAAGGCTTGTTTTAGCATAACTAGGTTTTGAAAATGCATAGTCCATTTCTGCCCATAAGAACTAGGTTTGCTTGGAAGGACATGTTGCCCATTTTTTTAGATTCATGATTGCTTTATTTCCATCTTTTACCAGTTTGACAGGTTGATCATCCCATTGTCACTTATTTTGCCACCAAATTTATGATGAAGTCGTTTTCTACAGATTACAGATGCTGTTGTGGCAGCTCGTATTCTAAATGCCACCCTTGTTATTCCGAAGTTGGACCAGAAATCCTTCTGGAAGGATGCTAGGTTTGTTATTATCATTCTGTGTATTTGATCAGGATAACTATTCCAAATAGATTCTCATGCAGCTAGTATTGATTTTATGCAGTGAATTTGGTGAGATTTTCAATGTAGACTGGTTCATATCATCTCTTTCAAATGATGTTAAAATTGTTAAACAATTGCCAAAGAAGGGTGGAAAATTAATTGGGAATCCCTACAGCATGCGCGTTCCAAGGAAATGTACTCCAAAATGCTACCAAAATCGTGTATTGCCTGTTCTGTTGAGAAAAAGAGTAAGTAGACTTTTGGATATTCTAGTATGGACATAGCTTGTTCATTTTTATAATTTTTTATACAATATTTCGTTCTACATATTTGAACTATTTAGTTGTCATAGGTTGTCTCTATTTATCCCTAGCTGAGGAAAATCTTATTATGTGTGAATGTTTATATACCCCAGTCAAATTTTTATGTACCTTAATAAAACTCTGTTTTAGTCATCAATAGTCTGTTTGACTGTCAACACTCTGGTGTGGGATTAATTAGTACTCTTTTCTTTTCTGTACTGGTCTTTTGTTTATAGAGTCTCAAAATAGGCATTTCAGTTTATTTGAAACTTGCACCATTGCCTTCAATATTTAATGAAGATCATACATGTTGAACTATCTTTTGTTAATTGTAAATGGAACCTTTGTCCTACATTAGATCTAGGTCCAGTACCTGAATTTAAGTATGGGTAGAATTTTGTTATTTTGTCTTACAATATAGAGCTGCTGTATTGTGTGTGATTTCTTAAATCAGTTTTTTTGTTTGTAATTGATGTCTGTTGGGCAATGTTAGACAGTAGAATATACATCCTTTAAGCAGATTTTGTGCTCTACTTTAATATGAGGGTATTTGGTCCTACTTGTGGTAATACAGGTTGTGCAGCTGAAAAAATTTGACTACAGACTTTCAAATCGGCTGGAAACAGATTTACAGAAGCTCAGATGTCGAGTAAATTATCATGCTTTGAATTTTACTGATCCTATTTTAAGGTTGGGGAAAGTATTAACACAGAGAATGAGGGAAAGAAGCAGCCATTTTATTGCCTTGCATTTGAGGTAAATCTTATAACGTAATATGGCATCCTTGATTTGTGATGTCAACTAATATTCCCTGAGAGATAAACTGAAGAAGCTTCCTGATAAATGCCATCCTTTTCTTGCTTTCAGGTTTGAACCTGATATGCTTGCATTTTCTGGTTGCTATTATGGAGGAGGAGAAAAGGAAAGAACAGAACTTGGAGCAATCAGAAGAAGATGGAAAACATTGCATGTAAAACCTCAAATAGTTTAGATTTTCTTTGGAAAATTGTATTCTAAATAGTTAGAGTTGAGAGTTTATATTGTAGTATTCTAATTACTAATCTTCTACATTGCAGACAAGCAATCCTGAGAAGGAACGAAGACATGGGAAATGCCCTCTTACTCCGGAAGAGGTTGGTCTTATGCTGAGAGCCTTGGGATTTGGCAATGATATCCATATTTATGTCGCATCTGGAGAGGTATATGGAGGAGAAGAAACTTTGGCTCCTCTCAAAGCACTCTTTCCCAATTTCCATTCCAAAGAAACTCTGGCAACCAAGGAGGAGTTGGCACCATTTTCTTCATTCTCCTCTCGAATGGCAGCGCTGGATTTCATTGTTTGTGATGAAAGTGACGTATTTGTGACCAACAACAACGGGAATATGGCCAGAATTTTGGCTGGTCGAAGGTATGCTGACCTTTTCTACCAAGTGCAAACAAATTTTATCCCCTTCGTTTACTTGTAACCTAGAATACGTATGTTGTTAACCTAGATCCTAGTACATGCTGGTCGATGATTAGGTTAAATTCCAGTTTTTAAATTAGCAAATCCTTAGACCTTAACCGTGCAAAGTGCCTGGCCTAAGCTGTCTTGTACCTGGTCCACACCCCAGAATTCCATTTGTACACGCTTTCTTTGCCTGTAGATTTTAGAATGGTTGGGGTCTTATATGCATAGTGGCTTTCTTCTCAGGAGATACTTTGGTCACAAGAGGACTATACGCCCAAATGCCAAGAAACTATATTCCCCCTTCTTAAACAGAGCAAACCTGACATGGGAGGCATTTGCCTCAATGGTACAGACTAGTCAGAAAGGCTTCATGGGTGAGCCAAACGAGGTAAGGCCTGGTAGAGGCGAATTTCATGAAAACCCTTCAGCATGCATATGTGAAAAGCCTGAAGTGGAGGCTCAGATGAAAGTTAAAGCAAAGGGACTTGGTGAACCCTCAGAATATCTACAGTCTGATGAAAACCAAAATGGATGGTCTGATCCAGATTATGTTGATAATCATTTTTCACCTGAATACAGGAGATTGCCAAATGGTACTGAAATCGATTATGAACTGTTTATCAAGCCCGAGGATGCTGAATTAGATGATATACTATCAGACTAGATTAATCTACTGAGGGAGAGTTGAATACTTAACCTCCATTCTTTTTTAATTCTTTTCTAGGTGTTTATTCCATAATTCCTCTTTAGAAATAAGCATTCTGATGAGGAGTAATTTCTTTGTAAGTGTTTGTCTTTTGTGTATAGGTGTATGCACAGCTGTACAGTTTACCAATTTTGTTAATGAATATTGAAATTTTTTTAAGAAATAGAATATGTATTTAAGAGTTCGAAAATGGGTATTAAAAGAAAAGATTCACACACCCTTTGTATGTCAATGGGATTTGATCCTTTCGACTTCTCGACAACCAGGAAAGATCCAAACAGCTAGCAGGACTAGCAAAAGATATTTACACTGAAAAGTGAAGGAGTGAAACTACTGTTCGGTTTGAGAGTCTTGTATAACAGAATTGACAATCTTAATACTCCCTCCTGTCACTTTTAATTAAGACCGTCACATAATTAGTCAATTTTATTGAGATGTGGGGTCTAAAAAAATCTTTCTGGGCGGGCTGAGTGACTTTCATTATGGAGGCCTCTCATCTCGATCTAGGGTCTAATGCAATAATCACACGGAAGATTGTTAATTTTTAGTTTATATCACAGTTAGTTTTATAGAGAATTCTAGTTAGAATAGGTTTTTACTCCCGTTTTTTATTTTAGGCAAAATATAAATTATTTTTTATATTTCCTTATTGAAGTAGAACTCTCTTTCTAATGAGCTTATTTACCTTTAACATCAATGAACCATCGTGAGTTTTGAAAGAGAGCTTGTTGTAATCGGTAGATTGCAACAACTGCCTGTGGATTCCGAAAGCCCTATGTTCGGTGGATTCAAAGGTTATCCCTGTTTTTTTATTCCGTACGGCCCTTACTTTCCTATCTTTCCCTTTCAAAAAACTTGCTGTCTGCCATCAGGGTTGCTGCCAGATGGTATCTTCTAAATTTGGTATACATATTTTGGTGAATTGTCTCGATTAAAAGGAGTACAAATTTTTTCTTGACTGAACGACATCAAGAGTTGAGCGGACATTATCAAGCTGCCCTTATCTATAAAGTGCCTTTTGCGTCATTCAAGAGATAGATCCTTAAAGAAAATTTTTCCATGTGTTTACCGGTTTACATCTCCATATTTAGGCTGCGTTTGGTTGCCATTGAAAGAAGCTGGATTCTTAGAATCCAATTCTTAGAAGTGAATTCTTCTTTCAATGGCAAAAGCCATAAATTCAACAAAAAGCCAATGGCTTTAGTAAAAAAAAACTGCGGTTCGTACGAAATTGCATTTTTTTAAACAAAAGCCCTTGGCTTTTTGTTAAATTTATGGCTTCTTTCAATAGCAACCAAACAGAGCCTTAGATGAAGGATTGCAACACTTCAAAGAATTTCAACATGTCCATCCATATGATTACGTTTGGGCAAACGAGGGATGAAGACTGCAGATAGAAAACAGTGATAAGGTACTTGAAACCGAAAATCCAACGAAGTTCAAGAATTAAGGATAGAATAAGGAAGATGAAATAAGGAGTGCGGAAACCAATACATAAATCGCCTAGTATCATCTTTTTGCTCGTCTGTGCTATAAATTAAGAGATAGTGGAAGAATAAATCAATTGGAAACCAATGAGGTCCGGTATCCGCAATACCTACAACAATGGAAATTTCAACAAATATTTCTAACAAGGACTGAACACATAAGGAATTACATAATCTGAAGGGCTTCTCATTGAGAAATTGGAGGTTGATTTTCTGAAGATTCGTCAAGAGGGAGAGGAGATGATCCAAAATCAAAAGTAGGGTAAACCCCAGGTGGCCTTTCCCTTGGTTGGATTGACAACAACTGCGTCGAGTCGCCCACAACATCTGCCCACCCATAATGTGGTTCAGCTCTGCAGATAAATATAACATTTTTGCCATTTTAAGATTAAAAAATAACATAGTAGTGCTTGCAGGAGGGCAATCATTCAGAAGACAGAATTTCTACAGTAGGTTGCCTTACTCATAGTAGGTGTCTTCATCCACAACAATGTCCCAACTTTCCCCTGTTGTACTTTTTCCATATTTGTGAACTTTCCTGCTTCAACAAAACACGATTTCCACAGCATTCTAACTTAATTACAAAATGAGTTCAGATTGGCTCTAAAATGGATCCAAAAGTACTCATAATGATCATCAGCATGCATAAGGGAAAAAAGATTTGCATCTCTGTCATAGAAGTATGAATAGCATGCACTATCTTAATTAGACAACGAAAGAGCAGAAAGCACAGAAATTAACAACATACAGTCGTAAAAACAATTCAGCTGCAGAGTATGTAAAAGTGCATACGTACTAGAATCTTCTATTTCAGCAAGCATCATTCACAAATTTTCCACCACTGAAATATGAGCAAATTTCTACAACATTTGGTGAAAAATGACCATTTCTAGCAAGGCCAAGAATATGAACCTCTGTTTAGCATTCTTGAAATAACAAAGTTACAGGATTCATAGTCTGTCATTATCAACGTATTCAATATCATCAGAAGCAATAAATGTTCATGAAACAAACATCATGAGCGGCCAGTGAAACACAAATCTAATGCTGGACTCAAACTATTGATCAAGCCTTCTTCCATTTAAGGTGAAAAAAGAATCTGAAAATAACATAAGAACTTTTCAGCAAGATTATCATGATGATTTTGTCATCCTGATCACGTACCCATTTCCAAAGTGTTCCTCCCCCCATGTCCTCGACCAACCTAGAAATTGGAAAAGCACTTAGTAAATTTCTGATATCAAGCTTGAATAACTACAAATAGTAACATATATATAACATGGTGCATGTTATATACGTCTGAATGCCCTGGCATCTTAAGCTGGTAAATTTCAAAATATCATTATATAAACAAGGTACATGAAATTGTAACCCATTGTACAATGTTGTTTATGTCTTTTCCCTCTTCAGGTGAGTAACAAATTGTACACTGTTGCTAGTAAACAGATTGAAACAATATTTCAAAGGAAACAGGGAACACGACCATTTGAAGATACCAATTTATATCCGCATAATCCTAGAAGATCACTAAGAGTGGAAGCTAACATCTGTTAGTATTTCATACAAGAACTACAATGTCAAAGCGAGATGAGCACAATGTAATTATTACAACCCAGGCTTCTAGCCATCCAAAATAGGATGGTGTTTCCTTCCTGTTCCTTATGATGATAGAAGAAGCATGAAGCTGAATCAAATGGCTCAAATCAAAGGAGCCACTTGCTGGTTTGACCACTGAATCAATTTTTGTAACATTATATATTATACAATATACTGTTTCTGTCTACAGTGCAGCGATAACTTGGATCAGGATTCATGACACAAACTGCATACATTGAGATGTGGTGATTATGACATTGATGACACATGAGACAAATAAAGAAAAGAAATAATAAAAAAGGGACAACACCAATCATAGATAAAACATACAAAAAGCCATCTAAATTGAATGGAAACAGCACATGGAGAGCAGTATAAATCTTTTAATTGATAGTAGGAAGCACAGATCATCTCCAGAAAATCAACACCAGTAAGCAAAATCATTAACTTATATATGGTTCGAACAAAAAGAAAATGCACTAACGTTCGCCAGTAGGTGATACATGCCATGTCTCCCCTTGACGGGATCCAATGCCAGCAAAGAATTTCTCCTCCCACTTGTCTCCCCATTTAGTGCCTAATTCAGTTTCTGCCCATTTATCTGTCCTGCAAATAAGAAGACAGAGTTAACTAAAGAATTCCACTAACAAGCCAAACTACTAATTTGAATACACCAGCATATGCCAAATAATCTATCTTATTGAACCCCAGTTACTACTCCTTTGTGTAAATCATGTCATAACACTCCTATACATACATCAAAGACTTGCAACAATAAGAGGTCAGTGCAATTTGTTGTCCGTGGGTAGAACATTCCAATACTAAATAGCATACATGGTGGATCATGCTATCCAGACCTGTCATCAGATGGATCATAGTAAATAGGACAGAATAGCTTCGTAAGTTATATGTGAATTTCTCTGATTCCTACTACATAACGTGTCTCTTTCATTGTACTTGCCAAGCAATTTTTTCTAGAGATAATATTTCACAATTAAAAGCCATCTAGAAGAGCAAATAATTTCAAAATTCAATCAGCTAGGTTGATGAACAAAACCATTTCATGACAGATCCTCTTCCATCGTAGTTCTCTCCCCATTTCTCCCACCATGATTGTTCATTCAGTCTTCCATACTTGTGTGCCCCTTTTTCAGTCCAACCTTTAGCGTCATATTTCTCCCACCTGGAGACAGCCAAAAAAAGTATGCATATCAAACTTGCGTAGGATATATCAGACTTACATAGGATGGACAATTAGGGTACCGATCACCTCACCATTTTTCATACCATCCAGCATCCTCAGTGCCAGATTTAGCTTGTTTTTGTGCACTTCTCTCTATCCTTGCCAGGTTACTGCAGGAGTGTAAAATACCCTTCATCAGGATAACACTGATCAAAGGTCATTTAACATCAAGCCGTGGTTCCATTATAAAATTAGTTATGAACTATCTTTCATTATGGTTCATGACCCTTATCCCAACTTTTGTTGGGTTGGTCGTAGGAATCTGGTTCACAAATTCTGTTTTATTTTCATTTACTCAAAGAAGTATATCTCAAGTCTCATCTAACTCAATCCGAATCCTCCTTCCACTTTTTATCCTGCTCCAAAACCCTCAACAAGCCAGCAGTCACTTCTACCAAGAGGTGTATCTTACATTAAGCCACAGGCCAACAATTATAAAGAATAATAGCATTTATGATATATTTATTCATGTAAGTCACACCTCCATTCATCCTGGTGCATAACTTCTTGCCATGTTTCCCACCAGGAATCTCCTTCAGAGTTCTTTCCAGATTTCTCCACTCCTAATAAAATTTAGTGGATCAATAAAGGTAAGTTCAAGAGAAAGCATCTAAATGGCAAATATAAAGCGACAAATAGCAACCAAAATGTGCTTCCTCAGTTTATATTTTGTTTTGCAGTTTTAATAACACACAGCCATATGGAAAGGCTAATAGCGAGAGAAAATACCTAGCTCTTTGTATCCAGTCCAATCACTTTTCTCCCACCACTGTCAAGGAGAGCAAGAAAGCCAATTAAATATCATCACCTGGCATGTTACTAGCTGGAGTTATGCAAACAGAGTAGTTTATGAATGAAAACTGATATAGATACATAAAACTGCAAAAGGAAAAAAGTTAAAAGCTTAGTTAACGTTAAGTGTTTAACAAAAATAAGATCATGAAAAGATGAATGATTTCATCAATAAAATTTACATCATGTCAGTAAAGAACGTTATTTAAAATTTATGATGGTAACGAAATCATTAATTTTCATTTTGTCTTCACCAGTAGAAACTATAAGACACAAAATGATAGAACTCTGAATTTTATTTGCAGATAATTAATACGAATAAGTTTACAGCTAAAATGTCAATACAAGAGATTTAGTAATTTAAAGTCTTCTTAGTATTTATTTAGCTTCAACTACAAAATCACAGGGAATCTGGAGTTAGTAGGAAAAATGTATACCGTCTCTTTCCATTCTGACAAGCCATCATGGCACTGGCCTCCCATCCTCGCCCATCTACATCTGTATCCATTCTCACCAAGGTCCTCTCCACTTTCGTGATACCATGTGCTCCCATCTTCATTAATGCCAGTTTCATTTACCTTTTCGTTTAGCAAATTGATCCCCCAATCCTTTTCATTAGCAATACCAGTATCTATATGGAAGAAAAGATGAGAATCATACCACAAAATGTACAGAGCATAATGCATGTAATACAAAAAGCCCTTGACTTAGTAGCACTTTGTGTGACCTTTATAAAGGTATCTACAATGAGAACTAGAATCGTGAATTGACATCATTTGGCCTTGTCTTACCTCTTTTAGGCGGAGTATCACGAGATTGAGGGCCAGTGTTTTTTGGACTACAATGGGGGGAGAAATCATCTTGTTTAGAAGGATCACTTGGTCTGCAGTGATTGCATGTACAAAAATTAATCAAGCGTTTAATCCAATATACTTTAGTTCAATTTGGACTAATCAAGGTGCCTACTATATTACTTCGTACAGAATATAACCGTTAACAAAAAAGATCGTTCCAGCCCAGACCTAATAAAAAAATAGCCATATATTTCCATATTTAGAAGAATCAATTTGTCAGATTAGGCCTCTCTCTCTCTCTCTCTCTCTCTCTCTCTCTCTCTCTTTCTTCTTCTTCTTCTTCTTCTGAATGGGATTGATTCAAATGCCAATTATTTCCACATGCCTTCTTCTACGGACAGAGTATATTCACTCTTCCAGAGTCTACTATTTGTTCTTTAACGATTGCGACTATAGGTTTGGACTCATCAAATCAACTTCTCTCAGTTTGTTCCTTTTGGGATCCAATTACTTCTCCAGAAACCGCAAGGCTAGCACGTGGTTTGTTCTGAATTTTGAACTTCTGCCAACTACAGAGTCCCATTGAGACGTGCAGTTATTCATCAAGCTACTATAAAGCTAGTATATGTTTGGACTCGTCAAATCATCTTCTCTCAGTTTGTTTCCTCTGAGATCCAATTACTACTCCAGAAACCGCAAGGCTAGCACGTGGTTTGTTCTGAATTTTGAAGTTCTGCCAACTACAGAGTCCCATTGAAATGTGCAGTTATTCATCAAGCTACTATAAAGCACAAACTACAACTTCTTGTCTTATAAACACAAATCACATGTTCGTATAACACATATAACAGAAAAGTTACACAGATTCAAAATAATGAACAGATCCAAAAGATTCAATCATAAGCAGAATCTGGTCTATAGAAAAAACAGAACCTGGTCTATAGATCTTCAACACAATACAACACATTTAAAAAAACAATTAAACAAACCATTAATCACTCATAAATTCAGCTAAACTCAAAAAGATGTCATCTTGTTTCTGCATTTACAAACACAAAATTCATAAAAAAACATGAAAAAAAGGAAGATTCAGTAACAAAGTGATAGATTTGCTTAAAAAATTGCAAAATCTGCAAAAAATGAAAATTTTAGAATCTAAAATTCTCATAAATCCGAAGGACAATCTCCCAAAACACATACCGCGGCGAAACGAACCGCAGCACCGGCATTGCCCGCATCCTCCCTCCGCCGAAATCCGCGTCACCGCCGGCAGCGGCCGGCGCCCCCGCCGGCCGGAGAGGCCCCCCCGCCAACTTCGGGAGCTTCGTCTCCGAGCAGCAGCACCGCGGTCCACCTATACATACACCCCTTCCCTCCCCCGCCCCCGCCCCCGCCATCCTCCGCCGGTACCGGAAGCCCAGCCAGTACGGAGGCTCCGGCCGGCTTGCCCTGGGGACGAGCGGCGGCGCGCCGAAGCTCCGGGAGCTGGCGTTCATGGCTGACTCGAGGAGGTGAGGTATTTACGGAAATGCCATCCCGAAATCTGCTCGCGAACTCCGCAGCTCAGGCGAGGCGACCAGCCCCAGCTACTAAAAAGACGGAGGAGACGGCGGCGGGCCAAAGGCGCAGAAAGACGACGGTCGCTTGGGAGAGTGACACGTGTGAGGCAGGAGTCCATGTGAGAGTCCACTTTCCATGTGGTGTTTGATTTGTCTGATCCTTGCTATGATTATTGCGCTTTTGATGCCAACTTTATATTATGGTATACAATTATTTGTTGCTTGTATTAACTGTAACAAATAATGCATTCTACTGTTTTAATGAATTGCTTTCTAGGAATAAAATTTATAGAAATCATAGGTGACATCAAGGATCATTGCCGTGGATACTTGGTGAACTAAAACATGCCATCTCGAGGAAAAGCTCTTTGGTTCATATTTCTTTTGCACGAAACATATTGAGAAATTGCAAGCCTTAAAGTGAACAAAGACTGTGTGTATGGAATACAAACTTAATTAGAAGGCTACCAAAAATATTTTGTATGCTAAGTTACTTGGTAAACAGATGCATAGATGTCATGGGCAGTTTGCATAAGTGTGATGAGTATTGATATCTTGATCAATTATCAATCTAAAAGAAGATGGGAAAAGTTTAAATGAGATCGCTCTCATTTGGCTTTGATATTCACCCTTAAATCTGAATCCAATAATCTAAAAGATTGGCCTTATGCCCCTTATATGAGAGCAATCTCATGTAAACCGTCCTCAACATAGATCTATGCACTTAGGTGCATATTTAAAATATGCGGTGTGGTGCATTGTGTGCCACCTGACCATGGAATGTCGTATCGACAATATATTGGTGATATATCGGTATCAGGCCCCACCCAATACACAGATACGAGTCAATCTCGTTTTTTCAAATTTTTTCAAATATCGTCAATATATTGCCATTTTAAAAAAATTGTTTTAAAAAAAAAATTTAATTTTTTTTTAAAAAAACTTTCCTATTTGTTTCTCATCATAATATGTGTTTTTATGCATTTTTTGAAATCTATGCTTTGTCTAAATTAGTATAACTCATTTTAGAAGTTAGATTGTAAAAATATACGGTAAAAACTAGTTTTCTACCACCGATATTTTTTTACACAATATCTCCGATATATTTTCGATATTTCGTCTCTTTGGTCAATCGATATTTTACCGATATCCGATACGACATTCCATGCACCTGACTGAGATCTAATAATTCACATGTTTAACATGGGGAAAGCTATAGAAAACCCCACCCCCCATATTATGTACAACCCATGATCAATTCGAACGGCCCTACGGCGTTCACTGAACATGTGAGTGCCTTATCAACACACCTCATGTAGCCTAAAAGGCGAGTGGAAAACATGCTAGAATCACGCAAAGTTCTTACTAAATTATTTGATTTTTGATACAAAGTTTTTACTAAGTTATTACTCACACACCCTTCAAACCACACCACTACAACAGGCAATGGTCAATTGCAACATCACTTGCATTTGTTTGTGGAAGTTGTGCGATATCGTGCAATATACATGGCATTGAAGCACGTGCGCGCATACGATTTATAGTGGCCACATTGTTCGAGCTCATGCGAAACATAGTGATCGGTAGTCGGTACCCAGTCCAACTCCAAAAAGCCCAATACTTTCTACGGCACTGTTTGGTTGCCCAAGGAAAAAAGAATTCACTTCAGCTTCTTCCAGTGGCAAAAGCTATAATTTTAGCGAAAAGTGAGGGCCTTTTGTAAAAAAAATGCGATTACGAAACCGTATTTTTTTTACAAAAGGCCTTCACTTTTTGCTAAAATTATAGCTTTTGCCACCAGAAGAAGAAGTGAATTGTTTTGCCACCGAGAAGAATCCAGCTTCTTTTAAGCCCAACCAAACGGCCACATATAGACCCGATGCTTTCCATCTCCATCTTTTTTCTAATGAGAAAGAAAGTTGACCGGGGCAATAGAAGTATTTTACTGAACCGGATCAAACCATCTCTAAGGGGCATGTTAGTAATTTCAAACGAAAACCCAAAAACATGGTCGTTTTCATAGCAGATCCTCCCACTGCAGACGTGGCAGGCTTACGTAAAAACCCTGGCCCATTTTGCATGGATCGAGGAATGTGGGCCCTGGTACTTATCCACATGCCACACAAGCCCAAGTCAGTCCTATCACCGAAAGCGCTCCGGCACACGAACCTTTTCTCCACTTTCCTCTTGCTGACTCAGCTCTACCCAGTCAACAACACGTATCTCCTCATCTTATGGCTAGGATTTGGACACGTCATTATTTTGTCGCAAGGCCCTGGCTTGCCTGCTGACCAAGGGTGCGTTTTGAAATTGATAGTGAAAGGTAAAAAAGAATTGTCAAGGTGATTTGTAGGTGATTTTTCTGATCGTGAAAAACCCGTTTGGGAATCTAAAATTAATCATATTTTCAGTCTTTCACCATCAGTTTGACTCTTGATTAGTGACTTTTATTTAGGTACCTAAAAAAATCAGGTGTGATTTTGTTGTGAACGTCAGGCCTAGGACATCAGCAGCACGCACGGACATCACGCTGGGTTATCTACTGGGCTATCTCAGATTAGGATTAGATTTACTTTGCGTATCAATTAGTGAAATAATGGATGTAATAACGGCCTGTAATATCGGCCCATTAGTGGCCCAATTAGTGGCGCGCCTCTCTAGGACCACGCCTTCCTTCTCTTGTTGTAAGGGGACCATCGTCCTCTTCCCCAATTATTCAATCAATCAAGTTATCCCTTTTATTTTAGTTCTTTTCTTTCTCTTTGACGATCTGATACCTTGTGATCCTTGCTGGTCACAACATTGGTATCAGAGCAGTTTCGATCTGTGACGGAGATGCCGCCTCGCAAACAGTCGACTGCGGCCGCTGAGGCGCAGCCGAAGCCAGAGGCGACCAACATGGCCGACAGTCCTAAGGCTGCCGATGGGAACGACATGGCCGAGATCCGATCCATGCTCGCTAAGTTGCTCCAATTGCAGACTGCGCAAGCACAATCCGCGGGCCAACCTGACAGGGGAGGCGCTAACTATTCCACCGACATTTTCCGTAGCGAATGGCTAGACTTCTTAGGCTCCTGGTTCGAGGGGTCTTGGCGGTTCAGGAGCGTGGGTTCCTCCACGGAATTCCCACACGCAAGGGGTCTATTCCAAACGCACCCGTATTCAGGCTTTGGTTGTAGAGTCAAGATCCTCCATTTGTAATTGAAAGGCCCAGCTTCATAAGATAGCATATGTAAAAATGTGATCCCTGAACTTGAATGGGCACACTTACCTATCACTGATTTGATATTCACCGTCGGATCGGAATCTAATTACCCAAAATACTATTTTTATGCCCCTTATACGAGAACGATCTCATATAAACCAGTCTCTCGTGTGTGTGTGTGTGTGTGTGTGTATATATATATATGTGTGTGTGTGTATGTGCTTTGTCATAAAGAAAAACAGATGATTAAGATAAATCTGAAGACCATGTACACTATTTCCATATGGCTGATTTAAACTATAAGATAGTGGTGTTGATCCATCTGCAGATGTATTTTCGTCGTTTATGTCGCAGTCAAGGAATTCCATATCGGTGAAATTTTGCCGATATATCGATTTCAGGCTCCACCTGAGGAAATCGAAATGATAAAATATCGTTTTTTAAAAAAATTTATAATATTGGCAAAATTTCGCCGAAATTTTGCTATTTAAAAAAAAACATTTTCAAAAAAAATTTGGAAATTTTTTTTTTAAAAAGAAAAAAAAAACTTTCCCATTGTTTCTAATCCTAATATGCATTTTTATGCATATTTTAAAATCTATGCTTTGTCTAAATTAATATAACTCATTTTATAAGTTAAATTGTAAAAATATATGACAAAAATTAATTTTTAACTACCGATATTTTTTTACAAATTTCTCCAAAATATTTCCAAAATTTTATCTCTTAGGCCGACTAATATTTTACCGAAATCCGATACGGAATTCCTTGGTTGCAGTCTAGGACGAAAACTTGTACGTGCTACTACTGACATAATGGATGAATGTGGGCGGTGCCTCCATTTCATCTTTCTCAAATAGTCTGTAATATCTTATTTTTTATGCAATCTTAGTTTCTAACCATTCACAGTTGCATATATGATTTAGGTCGCCGCCCAGTTCTTATGCGCACTAAGCTAAGCTTTCAATCTTTCAATCCGCATTAAGAAGAAACCTATTTGACCCGCTCAATTACAATCTCTATTTTAAAGATTTTCTGTTTAGTGGACAGTGAGTGTACCCCACGACCATTAACATTTCTTTTCTTCTAATTGATTGCGCTTAATACGCCACTTTTATGTTCAAAATCCTAGTTCGTCTTCAGTTATAGTTTCACGACAAATCAAGCTTTATCTTTCTTAATTTGTTGTGATAACTGAGAAGTCAAAACAGATCTTATAAACAATGTTATCAATGTCACATTACTTCCGAAGTACGGGGAGATCTCCACAAAAGTTTAATGAAATTATGGAAAAGCGCAGGTCCAAGGACCTGCTTTCAACATATATACTTTGGAAGATCTTCCAAATGGCATGGGGCCGAAAGAGATAATCTCTCAATCCCATATTAAGTGTCCTGTTTCATTTAAATACGACACTGAATATGGGACAGAGTAAAAAGTTGTGAGGTAGGGGTAAAGATTTAATGCTTCGAAGCCTTACCTTCATATGCATGAAAGAGTGGAAGAAATCATTGTCCAGACATTGGTGGTGTGATGCTTTAAATTTACATATGCTGCAGACTGCAGTAACTTTTAATCACATTCTTTGTTAAGTGGATACGAGCAATAATCTGGTATGAAACATAAAAAGAGATCTGCTATCTTTAGAGGGATTCTGAAAACTTAGCTCTAATCTGTTTTAAGTTGAGAGCTTGTGTTTCCTACGTCCAATGAAGCCTGTCTACATTTAAACAAACACCGGTTCATCATTACATTACCATACACGAAAGGGAGTGGGGAGACGCTTTGTTTTTTAATATTGGCCTTAAATCCAAAAAATTTAACTCATTTTCAAATGCAGATAGACTTCATTGAATAGATAAAATATACAATGCAATCATTTGTGAGAACAATGTGTTTTAAATGTTTATAAAAAAAAGTAGAGGAACTGACTCCTTTTATCCTCTCATCTTCCTGTTTTATCATGTAAACCCACTTGTTATGTAACGTCTTTTTACTTGAAGGTAGAGGAACTAACTCCCAAGTTTGTTTAGAGATCAATGAATCCATTTCATCCTCCATAGCATGCTCCCATTGAGTTGAAGTGTCTATCCTACAAGCTTCTTCAAAGCATTCTGGTTCACCATAGTCAGTCAAGAGCAAATAATTTAGACTAGGATCAAATATGGAGTGTATACCAGATGTGCTCTCAGAGTTGGAGGGATCAAATATTTGTTTCTTCTTAATCTGCCTAGAGGTGGTCCAACCAAGTGGTGTTTGCAAGGGAATAGTTGGAGCCTCTCGAACTGTCTGTGAAGAAGAGTCAATCACTTGTTCATGACTAGATGCACCGGCCCCCATATGAGCTCTATCATCATCTGAAGAACTTTTAGCCTCAAGTTCTATAAACTCATATTCAACCTGTTTCATCTTCCCCTTTTGTAGACGATCTTGACGGTGCTTATAAAGCTCTGTATATTTATGCTATGGATGATCTTCTTATATATCAGATCCCACAATTGATAACCATAAGCATCTCCACCATAATCAACAAAGTAACATTTGTTGGACTTTGAATCTTTCTGCATCAACATGCATATAAGCTGCACAACAAAAAACTATTAAGTGATCAATCTTTACCTCTTTCTTTGACCATGCCTCTTCAGGAATGCCTCCATTGTTGTGCACCCTCGATGGGCATACAAGGGTTGGCGGCAGGACGCATAGAGGAAGGAAGAAGAGAAGAGAGGAGATGAGAAAATTAGGGTTCTTTCTTATTACTCAAACAGGGCAAGGACGCCCCCCTTACATAGTCTAGCCCTTATAGGCCCATAGTGCTTAATCAAGTAAATAACCTAACATGATCAACAACCAAGATTAGCCTCTTATTAAATAACTAAGAATCCTATTATCAAGGAGTTATTAAAATTGCCTTAGTAATAAGACAATTTTAACTAAGAGAAACCTATTAGTAAATAACTAAGATTAGCCTCTTAGTAAAATTGCCTTGAGCAACGGCGCTAAAAACTTGATCGTTTCAATATTAGAACCCTTGCAAGTGCACAAAGCAATTGTACTATGAGAAGTATTAAAGGGTTGTCGAACCTCGGGGACGGATGAATGATTCTACCAAACTCAAGAGAAAGATGCAGTTTTTTAATTAATCTAAAAAAATAATAAACTTTGACTACTTCTAACTGATTTGAACAAAGACAGAGAAATATCAAGGCAGCGAATCCACCATTAGATATGCAATTACTACTGTCAATTATTATTGTGTACAAATTAATATGATATGATAACTTGTGTTCTTGGTAGGACACACAAATCACAATGAATTCACTCACGTTCTTGGTCAGACATGAAAGTTAATCCACTATCATGCAATTAATTCTATCCTTGGTCGGGCATAAAATCCATCACAAACCTGTTCTTGGTTAGACACAGGGATTAAAAAGATCTAATTTTATTCATAATCAATCAAGTCTATGGTCAAGCATTGTAACACCTGGCCGACTGGAATGGCCAGGTGTAAGGAGGGTGAGTAATAGATGGAGGGGGTTAGGAGTTAAGGGGCAATATAAGGCAGAAGGCAGAAGGCAGAAGTTGAGGTCCTGCAAATATTCCAGTCATGTTGCCATCACCCTGTGCTGCCTCACCAAACTTGTCGAGTGTCTGGAGGTTGGTTGGCTTCTTGTTTGAGCAGGCAGCGAAGGTGGGGGCGGAGTTGGGTGGTGGGAGCACTATGGGCAAGGAGCATCGGAGGAGGTAGGTACTGGACAAACCTCTAGCAAGCTCTGGCAGCATTCGACGACCTCCGACGATCCCCGACGAACAGTGGATCAACACCAACGCGGCAGGAGAGGTAGGATCCCATACCCCTTTCATCAAGTTTTATTTTTTTTCTTTTTCTTTCGTCCCGTCGATAGAGGCGATGACGGCGGCGGCGGTAGGCTCGGAGATGGGGCACGGGTGGCTGCCATCGATCCGTCGCAGCGACGGCGATGGCGGCAGACTCAGAGATGGAGCTTTGGCGACGAGCTGCGGCTTCAAGGGCCGTTGTTGTTCAAGCCACCAGACAGAGTAAAGGCAACAGCTTTCTGCTACTGCCAATCGGTGTTTTTGTTAAGGGGGGGAAGGTGTGTCGGCCTGACTATGGGCAGATTTTTGGAATAGCGGAGGAGAGGAGGAGAAGGGGGGAAGGTGTGTCGGCCTAAGTGACCAAGTATGGGTACGGCAATTATATGGCTCAGGTTAGCGTATGGTAAGATACGGCAGAAAACGGAATATACGGGAAAAACACGCGAAAAGTATGGGAAAGTAATAAAATTAAAAATTAAATATAACACGGTAGATCAAAATCTTCATTAGGGCTTCTCTTTAATTATGCAACACATGTTACCATAGTTCTAACACAAGTGGGGAGTTCAATTTCACAAAAACCTTTTGATTAGGTAGAGGATTCGACAGACAAATACAAATGTTGTTTTACAAGGGTAGATGTTGAGAAAAATGATTGACTACATCCTCCTCAAATCAGAGAACTTTCTAACACTAATGGTATTCGAGGATTACACATTGACATGATATACCAGAAATGACTCAGTTCCAGAGTATCTAGATGCAAACATGCGTCCAGCAGATGTTGGCTGGGAGAATGCGCATTCAGATGGCTCTAATATATAACCCTTGCAAAAGCTCCTTCTGTGTTAGAAATATAAGATACCAAATGAATTTAGATTGTGTTATTAGTTGCATTGGAATGAAGACCACTTGTATAGTCGAGATAAAAGAAGATATATGAATTAAAACCTAGACAAAAAAGGATCAATAACTCAATGTCCAAATGCATAAATGCTAAGCACGACATCATGAGAAATGCAATACCTTGAAGCATCTAGTAGACAGGTAGCGATGTGCTTTCTTCTGCAAGATGGTAAAACCCATATTGCTCTAACACCACAGGTGGCTGATACAACATCCTTCTCACATATGATGGCTCCAGCATTATCTCTCTCAGTTATTTTAGAATCCACAGAAGCAGAATGCTTTCTCAGAACTTGTCGCTGAAAAACAATATCTCCAAAATGCAACCTGTTTGAATTTGAGTTGTTCAATCTTGAGTTGGTACCATCTGAATCAGTTAGGACTGATTCAGTTGTTTGAGCATTCATTGCTGGAGACAATTCAAGGAGCAATTTTTATGGTTCAGCAACAAGTAAAAAAAGGAATATAAAAGTGAAAACTGATACATTTGGGGTCATCGCCGGAGGGGTCGGGGTCATCAGGGGGTCTGCATCAGGGGGTGGAGGAGATTGGGGAGGACTGCGCGGAAGCGGGCCTCGAGGGGGTCGGGGTCATTGCCGGAGGGTTCGGAGGGGGAGCAGGAGGTGGTAGTAGCGATGTGCTCCCGGAGCTCCTGGATCAGGCTCGAGGGGGAAGCGGAGTTGGAGTTGCGGCGCTTGGGGGTGAGGTCACCGGTGGTGGTGTCTTCGGCGGCAGGGTTGTGGTCGTCGTGGCGGCAGTGGAAGTTACAGTGGAACCTGGCACTCGTAGCCGGCGCAATGGGAAGTGAGGACGGTGGGACTGGGGGAGCCGTCTGCGGCGGGGATTGGAGCTATGGTGCTTGGGGGTGAGGTCATCGGTGGCGGCGACATCGGCGGCAAGGTCATGGTCGTGGTGGCGGCGGTGCATCGGAGGATGAAATTGAGGACGGCGGAAGGAACAGTGCGGGCAAGATCAAGGATTTAACTGTAAAACGCGTTTTACGCTTATATACACGTTTTGCGTGTTTAAAACGCATTTTTTACACAAAAACGTGTTTTTTTCAAAAGTACGTGTTTTGAACTTCATTTTTTACAGCAGGTTGCCCAAAACGCGTTTTGTGCATTTTAAACCCGTTTAAAACACGTTTCTGGTCACAGAGGTGTCGGCTGGCCGGTGGCAGCATGACGGCGGCCGCCACTCTCAGACGACCAACTATTATTAGACCAGTTTGGTCAAAAAATAAGCCGGACCGGACCAGTCTATTATTAGACCGAACCGATCCAGTAAATCGGCTGGTTCAGGTACAAACCAAACCTGGTTCGGTCCAGAGTCAGGCCAAACTGTTGTGACTTCAGGCCAGGCCCGTAGTATACGTCAGCAGCCCATCACGTCAGACATTAGGATGTTTGATTGAACCATAACTTATTGCAATCAGACCCCTTTAGGCTAATTGTTAGGTAACAGGCTGATAGAGAATAATTAGTGCCAATTAGTGGCCCATCAGATTGGACAGATGGTGCACAAGCCTAGGGAGCCGCGCCATCTGCTCTCTTTAAAAGGAGGTCGTCCTCCTCATTTGAGGGCATGCAATCAAACAAGTTCTAGTTATCTTTTCTATTTCTTCCTCTTCTTACCGATTCGGTACCTTGTGATCCTTACGGGTCACAACATTGGTATTAGAGTGGTCCCGATCCGTGACGGAGATGCCGCCTCGTAAACAGCCGGCGTCGGCGCCGGCTAATGAGGCACAGCCAGATCCCGACAAGACCAACGAGACCATAGCCCGAAGAAGACCAGCGAGAACGACATGGCCGAGATCAGGTCCATGCTTGCGCAGCTACTGCAGTTGCAGACCACGCAGGCACCAACCACGTCCAACCAAACAGGGGGGCGCTGACTCCTCCACTAGTTTTTTCTGCACCCAATGGTGAAACGTCACAAGTGGGTGGTTCGAGGGGTTATGGTGGATCAGGAACTGGGATTCCTCCACCGAACCACACCATGCAAGGGGTTCGATTTGGATCCCTCAACCAGGCAACCGATGAAGGCCGTTGGGGTGGAGGGGCACGAGGCATACCAGGTGTTTGACAAAATGCCTCTATGACAACGCCTCTTCGAAATATCCAATGGGAGATCGATGGGGACTGGGAGGAGCCGCTGGGTCCTCAAGGGAGCTTGCGTGGAGGGGCCGAGCCCCGACCGGCTCATCTTCAATTTCCACGATACAATGGAGAAGAAGATCCCATGGAGTGGATCTACAAGGCGGAGAAATTCTTTGACTATCAGGGAATCATTCGGAGGCCGAACGGCTATGCATCGCTGCATTTCATCTGGACGGCGATGCCTCGGTGTGGTTCCGCTATTACGAAAAGGAGGTTCAATTCCTGACATGGGCGTCCTTTGCTGATGAACTCTGCATGCAGTTTGGCCCCAATGAATTCCAGGATTTTAACGAGATGTTATCCAGCCTGCGCCAGACCACAACGGTGCGGGCATATTATACCGAGCACATGAAAATTGCCAATCGTCTGCCCGATTGGCCAGTGGCTGCTTTTGTGGGTACATTCAAGGGGGGATTGAAGCCAGAGATAGCAGACGAGATGAGACACTACCCTTGCCACACGATGAGGGATGTGGTGCGCCATGGTTGCATTGAGGAGGAAAAACTGGCCAGACAGCGACGAGGGGGGCGTGGAGGAACAGTACAGAGGACCCCTTTCAGCCCAGCGCTGGGACCAACACCAGCGTTTGGCCCCTCTGCCGGCCAGCCCATTTCCGTAGGAGCGGGTGCTACTTTAGTCCATCGACTAACCCAAGCCCAAATGGAAGAACGCAGATCCAAGGGATTGTGTTTCAATTGTGACAAGAAGTTTCTCAAGGGTCATCGCTATTTAGCCCCAGGAAGCTTATTGTGGAAGTTGACAAGGACATGGCAGACCCTGTCGAGGAGATGCCCCATGATTATAATGACGTGCAACCAAAAATCTCAGTGCATGCATATTCGGGCACTTTCACCCCACGCACTATGTTAGTACAAGGGCTTCTCAAACGCCAAGACGTTGCGGTGCTGAATGACAGTGGGTCTACCCACAACTTCATTAACGAAAAGGTGGCACAGCGGTTGGGCTGCTATGTGACAGATGCCAAGCCCTTTGACGTTCTCATTGGAGACGGCAAGCATCTCCGGAGCTCGAGGGTATGTGCCCAAGCCGCCCTTACTATCCAAGGTCACACCTTTGTTACCGATCTCTTCTTGCTACCAACCAAGGGAGTCGATGTCATCTTAGGGGTCCAATGGCTCCAAGACTTAGGGGATGTGGTTTGGAACTTTAAAGACTTGATTATGGATTTTGAAGTCCAGGGGTAGCGGGTGTACCTGCAAGGGGCACAACCTGGTGCGTTACACACAGCACAGGCGGTAGGGTCCTTTTTCAGGTTTGCCGCTGAGGGGTTGATGCTGCAACAGCGGGCAAGTATGGATGTTGCGTAGGTCGATATTTCGGAGGACATGTGAATCCTATTGGATGACCATCAGGACCTCTTCTCCGAGCCAACTGGGCTACCACCAGCCAGAACGCATGATCACTCCATTCCCATTCTTCCTGATGCCGCCCCGGCTAATGTACGCCCATATCTCTATCCACTTTCAGAAGACGGAGATTGAACGATTGGTAAAAGACATGCTGCAGTCCAGTATCATTCAACCTAGTACTAGTTCTTTTTCTTTGCCTATTTTGTTGGTGCGCAAAAAGGTCGGGACTTGGAGGTTTTGCGTGGACTATCGTGCTTTGAATGTACTTACAGTGAAAGACAAATATCCTATCCCAGTCATTGAGGAGTTATTGGATGAATTGGCTGGTTCTATGTTCTTTAGCAAACTCGACTTGCGCTCTGGGTACCATCAGATTCGGATGCAACCATCAAATGTGCATAAGACGGCCTTTCGCACCCACGACGGTCACTTCGAGTTTCTAGTCATGCCTTTTGGTTTGACCAATGCACCAACGTCATTTCAAAGTCTGATGAATGATCTTTTTCGTCCCTTCCTCTGACAGTTTGTTCTGGTTTTTTTTGATGATATTCTCATCTACAGCAAGTCATGGGCATCCCACCTGGAGCATTTAGGTTGGTGTTATCTACTCTACGAGAGCATTCCTTATTTCTTAAATGCTTGAAATGTTCTTTTGGCAGCCAACAGGTGGAGTACTTGGGCCATATTATTGATCGTAATGGGGTAGCTACTAACCCGGCCAAGGTTTCAGCTATGACCTCTTGACCAGCGCCCACATGTGTGAAGGGCCTTCGTGGCTTTCTGGGCTTAACAGGTTACTACCGCCGGTTCATCAGACAATACGGCATACTGGCCAGCCCACTTATGGCATTGTTAAAAAAGGGGGCCTTCTCCTGGACGGCTGAGGCCCAGGATTCATTAGATCGTTTGAAACAGGCCATGGTCACAGCGCCTGTCCTTCTATTACCGGATTTCACTCTTCCGTTTGTGGTCGAAACGGATGACTTGGACACGGGTTTGGGGGCGGTCCTATTGCAACAAGACCGACCAGTGGCCTTCTTTCGCAAATCCCTCTCTGGCCGTTCGTTGCAACTATCAGCGTATGAAAAAGAAATGCTGGCCGTCATTCATGCAGTGACAAAATGGTGACCATATTTATTGGGGCGTCGATTCACCATCTGTACGGACCATCAGCCTCTTAAATATTTCCTTGAACAGAGGGTATCGACACTAACGCAACAATGTTGGGTGAGCAAATTACTGGGGTATGATTATGAAATTGTTTACAAGAAGGGGTCCGAGAACACAGAAGCTGACGCTTTGTTGCGCTGGGATATCATGGACACATGTCTGGTACTCTCCGTTTTGAGTTGTCCATTTTTTCTGACCTTCGCTAGGCATATTAGGACGATCCCTTCACTCAGCGCCTCCTCACACGTCTTCAGGTGCAGCCCGCGGATGAGCCATCCTACACATGGCATGATGATATTTTATTATGGAGAGACAAATTATGGGTACCAGATATGGGAGATTTGCGCCAGCGAATTATTTCTCATTTCCATGATACTGTGATGGCGGGTCACGAAGGTGCATTTTGGACGTACAAGAGGGTGAGTCAAAGTTTTCTATGGCCTGGTATTCGACGCGCCATCCAGACCTATGTGGCCGCTTGTGACATTTGTCAGCAAGCCAAGGTGGCAACCACTTCTCCTCAGGGATTGCTTCAGCCCCTTCCTATTCCAGATCTGGTTGGGAGGACGTTTCGATGGATTTTATTGAAGCACTGCCAATTGTGCAAGGAAAATCAGTCATTCTAGTGGTGGTGGACCGGCTATCCAAGTATGCCCACTTTTACCTTTTGAGCCACCCCTTCACTGCCAGGACGGTGGCGGAAGTCTACGTCAGCAACATCGCTAAGTTACATGGAATGCCTAGAACTATTGTGTCCGATCGAGATAAGGTTTTCCTCTCTAATTTCTGGCGCGAGTTTTTTGCTCACCAGGGCACAACGCTTCACATGAGCACGACCTATCATCCACAGATCGATGGCCAAACTGAGGTGGTAAACAAGTGCTTGGAGCAGTATTTGAGGTGTTTTGTGGGGGATCAGCCTCGCAAATGGTTACAGCTGCTTCCCTGGGCTGAATGGTCATATAATACGGCTTACCCCTTTTGAAGTGGTATATGGTCGACCCCCACCGTTGGTTCTCTCTTATGTACCTCAGCGTTCTTCAGTTGTGGAGGTGGATTATATGCTCCAATCAAGGGATGAGGACAGTTAAAGGCTAATTTGACATCCGCGCAGAATCGCATGAAGCAGATATATGATAAAAAGCGCACAGACAGGGAGTTCCAGGAGGGTGATCTGGTCTATGTGTCAGTCCTTCCTCAGGGCCAGACCTCCTTGTTTCGGACGGACCAGGCCAAGCTAGCACCCCGCTACCATGGTCCTTACGCTGTGGTGGAACGTGTTGGCATAGTGGCTTATCGTCTGGCCTTGCCTCTGGAATCACTGGTCCATCATGTCTTCCACGTTTCACGCCTCCGTAGGTTTGTTCGTGACCCCACGTCCGTGACCGTTGGGGGGCCTCTTCCACTTCCAGCCTCGACAGAAGCAGATGCACCTGCTCCGGCGTCAATCATTGACAAACACTGGGTATGGAGAGCTGGGCATCACTTGGCGTGGTAAACCATTTAACGATGCTACATGGTAGTTGGAAGACAATATTATGGCTCATTTTTCGGTGGTAAACCGTTTGACGATGCTACATGGTAGTTGGAAGACAATATTATGACTCGTTTTTCGAAGTGGTCGAATTGTTGTGACGTTAGGCCAGGCCCGTAGTATCCATATCTTATTGTAATCAGACTCCTTTAGGCTAATTGTTAGGTAACGGGCTGATAGAGAATAATTAGTGCCAATTAGTGGCCCATCAGATTGGATAGATGGCGCACAGGCCTAAGCAGCCGCGCCATCTGCTCTCTTTAAAAGGAGGTCGTCCTCCTCATTTGAGGGCATGCAATCAAACAAGTTCTAGTTATCTTTTCTATTTCTTCCTCTTCTTGCTGATTTGGTACCTTGTGATCCTTACGAGTCACAACACAAACCTGGTTCACTTATTGACCGAACCCGATTCACACTCAGACCAAACCCGGTTCAATAAATAGACCCAGTTCACCAATCAGTTTAGATTTTAACTGTCCGTGGACACCCACCAACAGTTAAAATTGCTTCCAACTGACGGTCGAACGTGATCGTCTGTGTATTTCAGTGCAGTATAGTACATACAAAGCCAGTATGGTACATAGGCACATTCTATTGGTTTTAGGCTATTTGATAAATGATTTTAAGCCGTAATTGACGTATTAACTTTACGCGTTTGATGTTACTGTATTAAGGGCATTTGTCCCTAATTTTATGTTGTCCGATAGCTAAGGACTTTAATGATAAGGAAAAACTCGACTAATAAACCTAGTTGGTTTAGAGACTTAATAATTTTATTAAAGATAATAAAATGATGACATGAGGGCTAAGCTTGAGGGTTGGGAAGAACCTAATCAAGATAAAAACTAAAATGCCCTTGGGATTGGAAGTTAGTGTATGACTGTGAGGAACTTCCGATCAAGCGATCGAATGACTATTAAGTCAAATGTCAGACTATCTGTTGAGCCATTGAGCCAGCAGTTTTGAATTATATGCTATAGCTCTAAGAGGGGTTCATACTAGTAATACGTGATACTTGTTAAGGATCACAAGGTATTGATTGGGGTTGTGTTGCATCTTCCGTTTGGTGGAAGCTCTGCCCGTCTGTATCTTCTCTTTGGATTTTAAAGAGAGCATTTATAGCTTCCCATTAGTGAAAACTCTGTGTCAGTAGTACATAATGAGGACCAACTTCTTTTAGTGAGGCTTAAGTTGTTGTATCTAGGGAATTAGGAGCTTCATGGTGAGGACGTTCAGATTGCTTAGCATATCTTCTTCTCCGGGTTTGTTCTAGACCTTGTATTAAGGCGTGAGCGCCAACTATTATCTAGTATATTTTAAGTTGGAATACAGACTTGCACTTAGAGGACTTACGTTGGTTTAATCGACTTTGCATCTTGTAAATACTATATGTACATATGGTTTTGTATCCATATTTGCGAACCCTAGTTATCACGGCCTAGATACTTAGTCGACAATTTTCAACTAATGATTCATCGCATAGAGGAATAATCTTCTGATTTTCCGCTACTACTATGATTTAAAAAAATGGTTTTTAAAATACGGGCCGTGACAAGCACTCAAAAGAAAACTCATGAAATAGCATTAAGTATGAATCATATCAACTCTATAAAATTAAACTATCAAGATTAGCAATACACATCTAGGGCTTCATTTAGCCTTGATAAAGAAGTTTAGCTAGACATAAAAAAGAGAAAAGAAAAGCTTATTTTTGTAGATCCATTGGCATGAATCCTTCTTCTTCTTTGGCCTCCAAAAAATTCTTTCTCTTGCTCTTTTCTAGCCTTCAAGATCTCCTCTCTAATGCTCAACACGTTCCCTTTAAGGCATATTTATAAGGTTAGAGAGAAAACAAGCACAAGCCATTTCAATTTCGAGTCAAAATAGGTTAAATTTCGGTTTTGCATATACGGCGATCTATCACACTGTTCACCGATTGATCGCTTTTGCAGTCTTGCGCATATCAAAAAAATTTTGCAACTACGATCGATCGCATTGATTGTCGATCGATCGGTTTCTCGGTTCACTCTGCAGCATAATTTTTCAATGGCCATAACTTTTGGCTCCGAACTCCGAATTGCGCGCGGTCGGTGGTATTGGAAAGCTGACTTCTTGAACATGAAGTTTGAATTGTACAATCAGAGATATGCATACGATGTTATGAAGATTCAACCATTGGAGTCACTTTTCACTATATTTTTGCATCTTACACTTATTTTCCTACAAAAACCAAAAATTACATTAAAGGATCGCTAAATCAAATACTAACATGATATAAGTTTAGGAGATAATAAAATAGATAATTTATGTGTAGATCACTTAACACGATCAACATCCAAGATTAGCCTCTTATTAAATAACTAAGAAAAATCAAAGCCTGCTCGCATAGTTGGGAAGCTATCTTTTATAGATCTTGCTGGCAGTGAGCGTGGTGTAGATACAACAAACAATGATAAACAGACGAGGTATTTCTTGGTTGTTATCTTCTACCATGCATGATTAAAGATTGCATTATATCTGAAATAGTTTAGTGTCATGCCCCTGCATAAAGAACAAAACTGGTAATGTATGTGATAACGTAAAATGGATCTTTATTTCCATCTTAGATGGTGTCTCAATAATATATCGCAGATATATTGGTATCGGGCCCCACCCGATACACCGATACGAGTCAATCTCATTTTTTTCAAAATTTTTCCAATTATCGCCGATATATCGGTGATTTTTGGACCGATATATCGCCATTTTTTTAAAAAAAAATTTCAAAAAAAAATTTTATGCATATTTTGAAACCTATGCTTTGTCTAAATTAGTATAACTCATTTTATAAGTTAGATTGTGAAAATATATGGTAAAAACTAGTTTTTGACCATTGATATTTTTTTACACAATATCTCCGATATTTTGTCTCTTTGGCTGACCGATATTTTTTCGATATCCGATACAACATTCCATGAGTGCAACACGTGAAAAATAACACAGGTCATTCCCGTGTTTTGCCCTCGCACCTCGTCTCCTTTCTTCGCCGCTTAGCTTCGCCATGGAAGGTGCGGTCTAGGTCTTCTTTCTCTGCCGGTGAGCTTCATCTTCGACGCTTCGCCATGGATATCTGCGGGTGCTGGGCTTGGCGCTAGGGCAATGCACGAGCTGAAGAAGGCCATCATCTCCCTTGCGCACGGAGCTCCTCTCGCCGGCGACCATCGTCTCCTAGGTTCTTCCTTCCCCCCATCTCCTAATCACCACCCCTTACATAAAAAAAACCTTCCAGTAGCAAAAATTAGGTTTTTTGTGAGTTTTTCAATCAATAACTCACTTTCAGCCACTTATCACGATTGAGTTTGATAAATGTGTTGTATGAATCAATGGAAAATTGAGTGGCTTTAATTTGTAGAATAATTAAAGTGTGAAAGACTCAATAAATGTCGCTTGTTTGTTTTGTCATTTTTAGTTCATGGAATCATTTGCTTGCATGCATAGTCTCAAACATTGGTGATAAGCTGGATGAAATTTTTTATTTGGAACAATTTTTTAATAGGCTAGATATTTTAGCAGTTATCTTTTTGATATCTATCCCTTCCGAGTTGCTTCCCTCCTTTAGATTGCAAGTGAAGAAATCAATGTTGAGACTATATATTCAGGTTGATAAAACATTTTCTATGTCACTGATATACTATAATTTGCATTTTTGGTCGTCTCTTTTTATATGCTTCAATTGTTCAAAATTTTGAGACAGGTATATCTATGAGGTGCAGAATGACTTATGTATGTTTACACATGGATTTCTCTTAGTGTGTAAAATAGCAGTTGTTGGATATTAAAAGCGTCCAATGCTAGCACTCTTCTTTCTCATCACCCAAACTTCTGTAAATGCAGGTTAATATGTGATGTACACATTTTCTAAGCTCTATCTTGAAGCTGTGGGAATAAAGTAGTTAGTGTTATGAAAATAATGATAGATTGTGGATACCTTCCCTATTTTTTTGTTCTACTGTAAATTAGCATTCAACAAATCTCTAGATGGTATTACTTTATGTACTAGTGTGTGTAAGTGAATTTTCTTAGTTCAAGTACTTTGTTCCAAGAGGACTGTAATAGAAAGATATGCTCAGTTAAGTGTATCTATCCTCCAGTATACTTACTCACACTTCCAATGCAAATTAATCTCCTAAGAATTGTAACATGCATCATTACGGGATAAACTATCAAAACCTATGAAAAAGTACTAACAAACAACTTAAAAACTAATCAAAATTTTATTTTTTATTTTTCTGATTTTTTTTTCTGATTTTTTTTCTTTTATGCAAGCACTATTCCCTCCCCCAAACCTATTATGAACATTGTCCTCAATGTGAACAAAATATAGCATGACAATGAGCATATAACAAAGAAAATCAAATAAAGGAGAGAATACACCTGAATACGTGGGTTGCCTCCCACCAAGCGCTAAGTTTAACGTCTTCAGCCAGACGGAGCCATGATCCTCTGTAGGGGCCAGATTATCAAGTCATCAACCTGGATCAATTAAATGATTGCACCACACACTCCTATCCTTGTTGCCTAAGTATGGAGCACATCGTGGAATAAAAGGATGGAGTGGTGGGTGGGGAAGCTTTGAAAAGAGGGGTCCCTGCATTAACCATGAAAGAAGATCATCAGAGAATTTTAATATAAAGGGAACCTCCTCCCCCACATCAACCATTTTGGTCTTAGGGGCCTCTTCTAGTAACCCAATTGGGAAAGCTTCATTAATTAGTGAATCAACTAAACTATTTATGAAACAGTCTAAGTTATGTTCATTAAACAAAGAGTTAGATTGATCTAGACAAGATATGAATGGTGCTTCAGGAATAGAAGGTTCTGTTAATAGTGTTGTAGACTGCAACTCCTTAGATATAGAAGAAGGTTGAAAATTTGGTTCTATCAACACACTCACTTCTTCTTTAATTTCTACACCCTCTTGATCATTATGTAAAGCCCACTCAAGCTCATTGTCAAACCTTTGGGCATTTTGAAGGGATGTAACATCATAGTCAGGGGAAAAACAGATCCCTTCATCAGAAAATTGGCCCATCGGATATTGAGGTTGGACAGGTGGGGTGTACTCTTCTCTCATTTCCTTATATCCAGTTGACAACCTAGTTAAGGATGCGAGGATGGCAGATTGGTTGGCTATTATTTGGTTCATTTTATCTTCTAAGGTAGATTGGCCAAACTGAGGAGTAGAGGCTGGTTGGTAAGGCAGTTGTTGGCTTAGGAAATCTTGTCTAGGGGCCTCATGAAGAGTGGGCCCAGGGTGGGGTTGCTCCCAAGGAGAATTAGGATGGTCCTCCCACCTGTGAAGACTTTGGGCCTCATTCACATATTTTCTTATAAAATCAGGGTACGCATGGGCCAAAGGGCACTCCACTGGGGTATGAATAGGACTTAAACAGAGGGCACATGGTTCCGACATATAAGGAGTTGTGTATTGTAGGGAAGATGTGCTACTCCCAAAATTAGAGTGATTATCCCAACCACGGTTGTAAGAATCAGCATATAAGGGACGTGGGTGGTAGGGCTTTTCATAGGGAAGGGAATTAGGTGTGTGTGAAGAACAATAATCATTAAAGCTCCTATATGGGTTCTCATGGCTAAATCCATAGAAAGGTGAAGACATTTCTTCACCATGCATTCATCAACCGAACCACAATATCACACATCCACAAATAAGATAAACAACCCTAGATAGCCACAACTAGCACAACATGCAGTCACAAAAAGAAAAGAAAAACACCAAACACACAAGTTAATCTAAAAAGGGAAGGATAAGAGAATGCAAACTAGGGGAAGGGGTGGCCCTTCCACGTTGGCGAGAATTCCACGTCTTCTCTTAACCTTGCAAAAAGAAAGACAAACACAAATTAAGCTACTGACGAATAATCTAAGTTAAGACTCACTAAACTACTCTAAAACTAATTATGCTAAGAATCTGGTAAACTATTGTACCGTCCCCGACAACGGCGCCAAAAACTTGATCGTTTAAATATAAACCCTTGCAAGTGCACAAGGCAATTGTACTACGGTGAGTATTAAAGGGTTGTCGAACCTCAGGGACGGATTAATCTTTTACCAAATTCAAGAGGAGAAAAAGATGTAGTTTAATTAATTCTAAAGAAAGCAATGGACTTTATCTAATCTAAATGAGATTTAATCAATATGGAGAAGTATCAAGGCAAAGAATCCACCACTAGACATGCAATTACTACTCTTAATTATTATTAAGCATAAGTTAACATGATATGGTAATTCATGTTCATGGTTAGACACACAAATCACAATGAATTCACTCACGTTCTTGGTCGGACACGAGAGTTCATCCACTAAAAATTAATGTAGATAATTCTATCCTTGGTTGGGCATAGAATCATCATTTGGGCTAATGATCCTATCCTTGGTCGGGCATAGAATTAACACCAGCCTACTTTTAGCTAAGCGCAGGAATTAAAAAGATCTAATTTCATTCATATCAATCAAGTCTATGGTCAAGCACTCAAAAGAACTCATGAAATCGCATTAAGCATGAATCATAATCAACTTTATAGAATTAAACTATCAAGAGTAGCAATACACATCTAGGGCTTCATCAAGCCTTGACAAGGAATTTAGTTACACATAGATGAAGAGAAAAGAAAAGCATGTTTATGTAGATCCATCGTCATGAATCTTTCTTCTTCTTTTTGCTCCAAAAGCTCTTTCTCTTCCTCCTCTCTAGCCTCCAAAGGGACTCAAAACTCTATTCTCTAATGCCCAATACGTTCTCCCTTAAGGCATATATATAGGGGTGAAGGAAAACCCTCAAATCCCCTTCCAAATCCAAGTCAAAATAGGCCTTATTTCAATTCTGCGTATACGGCGATCGATCACTTTTCTGGCCGATCGATCGCTTTGCGATCTATCGCTTCATTCCTTTGTTATTTCCTGCGTCGCGGCGATCTATCGCTTTGCGATCTATCACTTTTGTGCCGATCGATCGCTTTGCATCAAAACGCAAATTCTAGTAGATACGATCGATCGCGTACACGTCCGATCGATCGATCCCAAGTCGTGAAGAGAAGCATCACTGTATATAACATATCCACCGCTCCCGGAAGGTAAGGTCAAAACAGGGGCTGAAGTCAACCTCTTCTTCAACTCCTGGAAACTCTCTTCACAAGCAGAGTTCCACTCAAACTTCTCACTCTTCCTGGTCAAATTGGTCATAGGGCTTGCAATGCTAGAGAAACCCTCGATAAAACGGCGGTAGTACCCAGCAAGTCCTAGGAAACTGCGGACTTCCGTCGCACTCTTCGGTTGTTCCCATCTCAACACGGCTTCAACTTTCGAGGGATCAACCGCCACAACCGTCTCTCGAGATTACGTGCCCAAGGAACTGCACCTTCTCGAGCCAAAACTCACACTTGTCAAACTTCGCAAAGAGATTATGCTCCCGCAAAGTCTGCAAGACGATCCTCAAGTGTGCTTCATGCTCTTCCTCATTGGCCGAATAGATTAGGATATGATCCACAAATATAATCACGAACCGATCAAGATATGGCCGGAATACTCGGTTCATCAAGTCCATAAATGAGGCTGGTGCATTGGTAAGACCAAAAGGCATCACTAAGAACTCATAATGCCCATATCGGGTACGGAAAGCCGTCTTTACCACATCATCAGGACGGATCCGAAGTTGGTGATAACCCGATCTAAGATCAATCTTAGAGAAGACTTTAGCCTGATGTAGCTGATCAAACAAATCATCAATTCTAGGTAGAGGGTCCTTGTTCTTGATGGTCACCTGATTAAGCATTCGGTAGTCGATAAACAACCGCAGAGAACCATCCTTCTTCCGAACAAATAAGACCGACGCACCCCACGAAGATACACTAGGCCGGATATACCCCTTATCCATTAGATCTTGCAGCTGGGCCTTAAGCTCTTTGAGTTCGGCTGGGGCAATACGATAGGGAGCCTTAGAGATAGGAGTAGTGTCTGGAATAAGATCAATACGGAACTCTACCTCCCTCTCTGGTGGCAAACCCGTCAAATCACCAGGGAACACATCGGGGAATTCCGCCACAACTCGAACAGAATCCAAGGCAGGTAACTCCCCATTCAAGGCAGTAACACTTGCCAGGAAAGCCTCGCATCCCCCATCGATCCACTTCTTGGCCTTGAAGGATGAGGCCAAAAACTTGCCACTAGGACGCTTCACCCCCTGGAAGATAAAGGGTTTAGCTCCTGGTAGCTCGAACTTCACCTTCCTCCCTCGGCAGTCTACATGCACATGGAACTTGGACATCATATCCATGCCCAATATCACATCAAAGTCGATCATCGGTAGTAAGATCAAATCAACGTGCAAGACATGCCCTTCGATCACCATCGGAAACTCCTCCACGTACTCCTCTGCCCGCAGAGAGGACGAAGGTGTAGACACTCGTAAGGGAACATGCAACAGTTTAAAATCAACACCCAACTCATCGGCAAAACATGGGGAAATAAAAGAATGAGAAGAGCCAGTGTCAAACAAGATTCTAGCATAGTGGGAGGCAATAGGGATCGTACCTTCCACTACGCAGGATGAGTCGGCTGCCTCCTGCGCCGAGATAGCAAAGACTCTTCCCTCATTAACCGGCTTCTTCCCCTTAGCATCAAGCTGCCCGGTAGGTGGTCTAGCATGTGATCTCGCCTGAAATGCTTCCGGCTGCCTGGGACCGGGGTGAGGGGTCACTGGAGGACGTCTCGGTGCACGGTTTGCCCTCTGAGGACATTCGCTAGCATAGTGCTCCTTCTGCCGGCAATCAAAACAAGTCACATTAGCAAGGCGGTCAAGAAGGTCCTGCCGCACCTGCTGAGTGTTATGCCTCACATGACGGGCATCCCGCCGTTTAGGGTCACGGCGGCTATGGTAATCCTCTGCCCTCGGCCTCTTAGGTTGCTACTGCTGCCCCCTCTTCTTCATGATCTCGTCCGAGTCCCGCTCCACCACTATGGCCGTCTCCATCACCTCAGCAAGGATCTTGTGCCTGAAGGGCACAACTCGGCTCTTGATGAACGGCCTCAGACCATCTTCGAACTTGCGTGCCCACTCATACTCGTCGGTAAAGAAACGAGGAGCAAAACGCTCAAGTTCTACGAATCGGGTCTCATAGGCTAAGACCGTCAACGAACCCTGCTGGAGGTTCAGGAACTCCTTCTTCTTCTCCTCCCGGACGTGCAGAGGAAAGTACTTGTCGTTGAAGGCTGACAAGAACTCCTCCCACGGGATATCCACCCGGCCAGAGAACCTCTTACGCTCCATGGATAGCCACCACCTCTGGGCCTCGCCCTCGAACGTGAAGACCGCAAGTCGCGTCTTCTCCTCATCGGGGCAATGCCGCGCGCTAAAGATCTTCTCCATATGAAGTCTCCAGTTATCCGCCACCGAAGCATCGAACCCGCCCTTGAAGCTAGGAGGGTTGAGCTTCTTGAATCCCTCAAGAGAAAGAGATTCAGACCCACTACCGCTCGCTTGCTTGGCCTGGATGACCCGCGTCAACCCCTCGATCGCGGTCCACCCTCGGATCCCGAGCACCACGGTGGTTATTAGCACCCGTGTGATTAGGGCCAGCCATCTACACAACCGCCACTCATTAATCACATAGTTCTAATAACACAAAACAATCCAACAACTCGTGGCACACAAACGTAAACAGGCAACGATCATGGCAAACCACTAAAGGAAAATCACAACGCTAATTAAATCTAGACTTAATCTTCTCACAACCCTTAACCTGTAAGACTTGTCGTTCACATCTTATTTACTCCTAGACAAAGCTGCGCTCCGATACCAAAAACTTTGTCACGCCCCGCGCACCACCCGACCCGACCCGAACCCGGTTCATGGGCCGAATGATGTGCGGGGGCGACGTTATGTCGGACAAAGCAGAAGACTTACACCCATATACGGGCGATAACATAATTTCGGAGTTTCGCGCCGCTTTGTGTAAGAGTAAACAAGTAAAACTTCAACGAGGTATAAAGTCTAGAAATATCAACAAGTCTTACACCCACAATTAGATAAAGTCCGGAGCCATACACGCGGCTCGGATAACAGGTCTAAACAGTCTGAAATATAACACGACATCTACTGTAATCTCATGACAATAGAGAGTACGATGACACAACACTAATCATCTTGCTCAAACTAATCCCATACTCCTTCTGGTCGCTCCTCGAAGAGAGGATCCTACGCGTCTGCGTGTCGCACCACGTAGCCCCAAAACAAAACAAGGAAGAGGGGTGAGTATAAAACTCAGTAATGGTTTTCAAGACACATCGGAAATCCACAAGAAACATCAAAGCATGAAAGTTCATCAAACAATATACATAATCCATGTGATAATACCGTCTAAATCATACGTCCATCTCACAACATCTTATACCATGGAATTTTATCAACATACCTACTGAACATGCATACCCGTCATAAGACGATACAAATAATAATATCTCAACCACAAACTGTCTAAACATGCATTCCTGTGGTATGAATCTCATACAACATGGTACACAATCATACATATATAACATGATCCACCCATCCATCACGTCACATGTGGAGCATCTACATGGTACATAATCATGCATTTATATGAACATACACTCACCCTTCATGATACACGTGGAATCTACAGGATACACAATCATTCATAGCATTCATAATAATGCATCAATACAATGGTGAATGCCTCCATCAAGGAGTAAGCACAATATCTTTGGGACACAATCAAGCCTAAGAAGGCGTATCATGGTCCGGTTTCCTCGCTGGAAACAAGGGGGTGTCGTGTACCCCAAAGTCTGTTCGCCCTGGACAGCCCTGGCCAAGGGTGCCCGAATCGTACACAACGAAACTAGAACAGGTGTGTTCGCCCTGGGTAGTCTTCTGCGGTGGGGGAGAGCCCGAATCCCGGTTACGCGGGACCCTAGAACACATGTGGTAGGGGGTGCACAAGCCTACCACCGGGAATACTCATGTCCCGTACGACTAATCTCAATACTATCAACCGCAAGGCGAGTACGAAACACGCCCCCCATATCATCCATCAAACTCAACCCGGGGAGTATCCGTGATCCACGAAGGACCAAATCGAAAACGTGTCCTTTCGGACCAACCAAGTTCGATAATTCTCCGATCGATTAATCCGGCACGCAATTACATCCATTGCATACAATCGATCAACACCGATGAAGACACGGTAAAATCTCATTCATGAAGTCCGATTCATGATGCATGCTCTCAGGATACATACGTGAGCAAATCCTACGTGGGTGCCAACACATGAAACATGGTCTCAACCCATTCCCACATGCATCATAATCAAGGTATAATTACAATCTCATGGTAAATCCCCATGCCTGTGTGTAGTCATGCATATCCTAATCACATGATTCATACTTATCATAACTCATAGTGTCATATTCATATGTTGAAAACTCGTTTAAGTATTGGTCACAATCCCAAAATCATGGTGAAAACCACCGTAAAAACATAACTTTACTTGCATGAACTCGACAACATTCCTACAAGTATACTCACATTTATTTTCTATAATCCAACATACATAAGGTATTATATAATCATTTCTACATATCACGTGGCCTTATTAACTCATAATATACTTCTCATGTCATTAAGTGAAGTAAATCATGGAAAAAAAATGCCAAATTTCCAAAAACCCATTTAACTGTAAATTTTCAAACATTACTGAGTTTATTAGAATTTTTTTGAAAGTTACTAAGTTATATGTAATTGCGAACAGTAAAGAAAATTCCATGTACCTCAGTAAAGTTCAATAATTCCAAAACACTTAGTATATCCTCATTTCGAAAATCAAACCGAAACACCATTTTCATAACTTCAAACATCAAATCGAAGCATCAAACAATATCCAAATTACACCAAACTTTCCTGAAATCCTATTTAGACCATCACAAATCAAAACCCAAAGAAAAGAAAGCATGAGATTAAGGAAAACTAATCTTACCATTAGAGACCTAAAAATGAATAAACCCCTTCAAAATACATTCATTAAAACAAGATTTACACTACCCAAGCTGAGATTAAAGAACCCATTACCTTGATTTGGATGACCACGAAGGCCAACACCTTAATCACCTTGAAGAAAATATAAATCCATTGTTAATACTCTACTAATCGCGATTAAGCTTGAAAACCCAAAATAGACCTAAATCTAGGGCTTTTAATCATATAAAAACGAAATTTGAAGCTTAGGGTTTGAGGATACATATTAAAACAGAGATTTTTATCCTTCAAATGCTTTGAAATCATTTGGAAAATCAAGGTTTTGAGTAAAGATTATTGAAAATCAAATGAAAATGAAAGATTAAGCATAGATTAGCATACCTTAACTCCTTTCCTCTTTTGGAATGGGAAAAGAGGCTGCTGCTCCAAGCCAAAAGCCTTTCCCAAAATGGGGAGGGCGCAACCCTTTCCTTTTATAGAAAGTTTTGGGGTAGACCTAGGTAAAAACTGGGGTAAAATGAGCAATTTTGGCTAAAAATGGGTAATTTAGCGATTTTAATACCAAATTAAGCTCAGAAAATTCTGAAAATTTTTATAACGACTTTGTTTAATGTCTGGGGCTTTTTGGTCACAGAACCTAATTTCATCGGCGGGGCCCGCGGGGGGTCCCGTCAAACCCTAATTTTCGGGAAAATAGGTAAAAATCAGAAAAATTCCAAAAATTAAGATTTGATTCTAAATCACTTAAAACTCATTTATGTGAAGTTGTTTTTTTTTATTGAAACCTTTGAAAACTATTTTTATTTTCGAAATCAACCGAATTTAATCTGAAAGTGCTTAAACCACACGATAATCCACGTTTAACAAAAATAAACCGGTTTTTAAGGTGAGGGTTCTTACATCCCCGGTCCTACTGCAGATCCCATCAACCGCCCTGTGTTATTGCGGTAGGGAGGAAACTGATATCCATCAAAATCAGGGTGATGAATCGTACCTTTGTCACACCCCATGGCACTAGCAATATCGGCGACCCGAACCCGGATAGGAATACCACATACAACGCTCTGAATGGTCACCTGCTCTGGATTATCATTGTCTTCAATGGTGCCATTTGCATAGAATTCCTGAACTGGGTCCTCGTGGACCATTGCAAATGTATTCTGCCTCTTTGCAGCAATATGTGTGAAATATTTCACCCAATCCGGCCGTTCCTCGATCCATCTCTGAGTCGGAAGATCGGGAATAGACAGGTTCAAGACCACCTGCCTCTCATATTGTATGGGTCGTGGCTGTGCAGCAGGTTCAGGTGGAGGGGTGGAAGGAACAGGGTGTGATGAAGAAGCTTCACCCCTTGAGCGTTTATGAGCGACTGATTTCTGAGGCATTGTACCTGAAACCCAAAGATAATAGTGAAAGTCAAATCAAGGTACAAAAATATGCAGCATGTAATTTCAAACTTAAACATCACAACAAGCATGTAATAGCAGATCCACTTTAACATTTTTGAATTTTTTTTCAAAAAATACTAATGAATTTCCTAAAAATATAAATAAAAATAAAAATTTTATGAAAACTTAGGAAATCGAAAGGGATCATCATGCATAACAAAAATCGCAATCATCAAAATAGAAGTATGCATGAGAGGAATATATATCCACGAAATCTAACTTCAAAAATTTTTTTTTAATAGCAAAACACTGTTCACCGCAAGAACACAAATCCTAAAAATTAAATAAAACACCTAAAATCGAAGAATCAGAAGCTAAAAGTCACGCATAAGTATCGCAATAATCAATATAGGGGCATGCATGAGAGTAATCGCAACAACATCCACCGGAAAGTAAGAAAAATCGAGTTTTTTAAGTTTCGGCTTACCGGAAGAAAAATGAGTGATTGCGATGAAAGGAGTGGGAAATCACGGAAACAGACACCGGATCTAGATTCTACGTGCAAAAATCCTTCAAGGGCCAAAGTTTCAGCTCAAACAAGGGTCGGAAACAACGGCGGCGAGCGGAAATAGATTTCTCTCGCCGCGGCCATTCGAATTTTAAGCGCGATGAAGACGACCGGCGATCGATCGCTCTTTTATCCGGTCGATCGTTTTACAAATCGAGAAACAGCACCCATTAGATTGAAGATGAACGGTGTCGATATACCGCAGAGCGATCGATCGCTCAGATAAGGCGTCGATCGGATAGCGATCGATCGTTTAAATCCGATCGATCGTATCTACTGTTCTTCGATTTTTTTTTAGCATATCCTCTCCCCCAAACCTATTATGAACATTGTCCTCAATGTGAACAAAATATAGCATGACAATGAGCATATAACAAAGAAAATCAGATAAAGGAGAGAATACACCTGAATACGTGGGTTGCCTCCCACCAAACGCTAAGTTTAACGTCTTCAGCTAGACTGGGCCAGGATCATTCTGTTTGGTATGGATCATCCATGTAGACACCCACTGCATCCATGTCGGCAACAGTCTCCAAATAAGGTTTCACTCAGTGGCCATTTGCTTTGAATGTACTCCCATTTTTTGGATTGTGAATCTCCACAGCGCCATGAGGGTAGACATTTTTCACAATAAAAGGTCCATACCACCGAGAACGAAGTTTCCCAGGAAATAGATGTAGCCGTGAATGGTAAAGTAACACTTTCTGCTCAGGCTGAAAAGATTTCCTGGAAATCATCTTGTCATGTACAGCCTTGGTCCTCATTTTGTAGAGTTTCGCATTCTCATATGCCTCAAAGCGCATATCCTCTAACTCACTCAATTGGAGTCTTCGCTGCTCACCGGCTTTATCCATATTGAAGTTGTATGCCTTAATAGCCCAATACGCCCGGTGTTCCAACTCAACAGGTAAATGGCAAGCTTTGCCATATACCAGTCTATAAGGAGACATACCAATAGGGGTCTTGAAAGCTGTCCGAATCATAACAAAATATTACGCATATGGAATAAAAATCACTACTTTAGAATTGCAAATAAATATTGAGAGTCAAACAATTCAATAGGGCTTCATCTAGTCTTAGTACAATAAAATTTAGCTAGACATGAATGAAAGAAAAAGCCTGGTTCGTCGGAGAAGTCATTTGCAGGAATACTGTTCACCGAAGTACTGTTCACTATTCACTTGTCTTCCCCGATGAGACGCGCACTGTAGCAATTTCGAACCAGTAGTTTGCAACAACCCAAAATCACAGCTTCCTCCCGACGATCGACTCCTCCTCCTTCCGGTCAAAGCCCCCTGTCGAGATCCGGAGGAGAATAGCCGAAAAAGCTCTGTAGTTCAGCAGTTTTTTTTCTGTTTTTTCGATGGCTCTGTAGTTCTGTTCTTTTTTTTTCTGTCAGCCTCCTTCTCTCTATTTTATACTGCTGCCTTTGTTCTTCCAAAAATCCGTCACTTTCCAAGTGGTAGATGAACCAAATCTCGTGCCGAATCGAGTCCGAGTCCATCTGCGGAAGGTTTCCGTTCCGAGCATGTTTCAAATCCGGGCGCACATCCGTGTGCAGCTTCCTAATTGGGGCCAAATCCCCTGCCAATCCTGAGCCGAAGCGAAGTCCTCTGTCATTCCGCCGTCAATCGGGTTCTCCTCCATCGCCGTCGTGATCACAGTCCGCCATCAAGCTCGACACCGCCGTCTGTTCGAACAGAGCTCGCCATCAACCCATCGCCGGCTGCTGCTTCTGCCCGGCTTCTCAACCGTCACCAGACTTTTCGCCGCAGTCGACCTCCTCACGATCGCCGTCATCGCCCATCGGCTGCCTCATCGCCGGAAACGAGACCCAACTCCGCCGTCTCAGAACAGAGCTCAGACAAGGCTCTGTCTATTCGATTGGAACGCCCGAGCCATCGAGCTCGGGCCGTTTTTTTATTTTTTTTATTTTTCATTTCTCCAAACCGAACCGAAAACAGTTGAACCGAACCGGCACTTTTCTTTCTTTTTTTTTCTTTTTTTCTTCCTTGAAACCCGTCGTATTAATCTCCACCGCCGGATCTTCGATCTCAGCAGAGAAACGGTTTGGCGCGTATTCACTCTTGACGATCCACATTTGAAACTCTTACGCCTACATAAATAAAATATTAAATTAGACGCATAATAAAATGTGAAATCATGAAATCCAATTAACGCATCCAAATTAATCAATTAAGCACATTTATTTATTAAACTCTTAATTACTCACTAACCATGATTAACCGTTAATTATCCTTACTTCAATTAAAATTACGACTAACATATAGGCAGAAAGGCATATAAACTGTGTATATTTTGTAGATATTAGTCATCAAACAAGTGCCTGTGTATGCCAAGTTCCTGAAAGACTTGTGTACCCAAAAGAGGAAAACTAAATCCCATGTCACCCAAAAGGTCTTTTTGACTAACCAAGTAAGCTCTTTACTGACCAGTGATATGCCACCTAAATTTAAGGACCCAGGTGTCCCTGTTATATCCATTGTCATAGGTGACTATACTATTAGCCCAGCTCTCTTGGATTTAGGGGCCAGTGTCAACCTCCTCCCTTACTCAGTGTATGAACAACTTGGCCTTGGAGAGTTGCGGCCCACCTCAGTCACTCTTCAATTAGCAGACCGATCCATTTGCAGACCTAGAGGTGTTATAGAAGACGTTCTGGTTGGAGTTGACCGGTTCTACTTTCCTGTTGATTTTGTTGTCTTAGACATGGAACCAGTTGCCAACTCCAAATCCCAAATTCCTGTTATCCTTGGCCGCCCTTTCCTAGCCACAGCCGATGCCACCATTAACTGTAGGTCAAGGCTCATGAACGTCTCATTTGGGAACATGAAAGTTAAATTAAACATTTTTAGTGCTTCCCAACAACCCTCGAGTGAAGCTGAGTGCCTTATGGTTGACGACCTAGATGACCTAGTCCAGGAGTACTTTCCCTTTGCTGTGCTTAAGGATGCCCTCGAGCACACCCTTTTCTATGACTGGATCGATGAATATGAGGGCACACCTAACCTTGAGGAGGTCCATCACCATTTAGTGGTTGCCCTACACCCTGGACATATCCCATGGAGACCCCATCCTGACCCTCTTCCTGTGTCCACCGCTCCACCATTACAACTTTCCATAGAGTCACCCCCTATACTTGAGCTGAAACCCCTTCCTAGCTCCCTGAAGTACGCTTTCCTAGGTCCCAACGATACCCTTCCTATGACTATCTCATCTAGCCTATCTACTGGCTAGGAAACCCAGTTGTTGGAGATCCTTACCACACATCGACGAGCTATAGGGTGGGCAGTGGTTGACCTTCGGGGTATAAACCCCTCTGTGTGCATGCATCGCATAAACCTGGAGGATCAGGCTAAACCTTCTAGGGAGGGGCAGCGACGGTTGAACCCACACATGAGAGAAGTGGTGATGAAAGAGGTAGTGAAATTGTTAGACGCTGGAATTATATACCCTATCTCTGACAGCGAGTGGGTGAGTCCTATCCATGTTGTCCCTAAGAAATCGGGCATCACGGTGAAACCAAACTCAAAGGGTGAACTTGTACTAATAAGAGAGACCACGGGCTGGCGGGTATGCATTGACTATAGGAAGCTGAACTATAACACCCATAAAGACCATTTCCCTCTCCCATTCATTGAACAAATCCTAGAGAAATTAGCGGGCCAAGAGTTTTATTGCTTTTTAGATGGGTACTCCGGCTATAATCAAGTGCCAGTTTTTCTTGGTCAATGAATGGGAGAGGGAAATGGTCTTTATGGGTGTTAGAGTTCAGCTTCTTTCCAAGAAGGATGCTAAGCCAAGGTTGATTCGTTAGATTTTACTCCTCTAGGAATTTGACTTTGAAATTAAAGATAAAAAGGGTTCTGAGAATGTCGTGGCTGATCATCTATCCAGAATTCCTATTCCTGATCTGCATAGCCATGACCCTCTAAGAGATTCATTCCCTGATGAGCAGCTATTTGCTGTCTCCACTACATCTCCACCTTGGTTTGCACATATTGTGAATTATCTTGCTGTGGGTCAAATCCTAACCTTTTGGTCTAAACATGATAAAGACTTATTTTTCTCTCGAGCCAAACATTACTATTGGGATGACCCTGACTTGTTTAAGATATGTGCTGACCAAGTCATAAGACGATGTGTCCCTGAGAATGAGTTTCATAGCATCTTATCTTTTTGTCACTCTCATACTTGTGGTGGACACTTCGGAGGGAGGAAAACTGCGGCCAAAGTGCTTCTTCAAAGCGGTTTTTATTGGCCAACTCTATTTAAAGACGCCCATGCTTATTGTCAATCTTGTGATAGGTGTCAAAAACTAGGAGCTTTGTCTAAAAGGAATATGATGCCCCTACAACCCATATTGATTGTTGAAATGTTTGATGTTTGGGGTATCGATTTTATGGGACCTTTTCCGCCATCTTTTGGTCATACATATATTCTTGTTGCTGTGGATTATGTGTCTAAGTGGATTGAAGCTATTGCCACTAAGACCAATAATCATAAAGTTGTGCTGGAATTTCTGAAATCTAACATTTTCATCTGAGGAAGCATTTTTGGGGCATGTTTGGCAGCAGGCAGGCAAGTGGCTGGATTTTAGAAGAATCGATTTTCTTTTGAGATTTTTTAAAGGAATTAATTTTTTTAATAATATTTATTGTAATTTTATAAAAAAAAATAGAGGCAATTAATAACAAAAATGCAATTATCTTTCATATTTATTTACAAAATATGCTATTGGACCCTAAATTATTCCCTAAAAACTACTTGTTCCCAACTAAACACTCAAATTCTTCTTCCAGCTTCTTCTCTAAAATCAAGATTTCTCACTCTTAAAATCTCCAACTAAACAGACCCTAATGTGTGCCTAAAATCAAAATTTCTCACTCATAAAATTTCCAACTAAACAGACCCCAAGGTGTGCCTGGAAGATGATTGGATATACATTTCGGCTTACTTATTACTGTATGTGATTGCATCATGTTCCTTTGTTGAATGGGATTGCGATGCTTAAATGAGGATTGATATATATTTGGACGGAGTGAGTATTCAATTTGAGTTAGTCCGTGAGTAACCTACTGCACAGGCATGTACTATGCACTCCAGCAAAAATGTGCCTAGGAACATTTTTATGGCTGGAACCTTGTGAACTATAAGATCAAACAATTAACAATAAACATTCAATAGATATATTTTATTTTCACCATATAACATGACTAATACCTTATTGATGAAACAGAAATGGAAGACCCATTAGAATGATGTCAAAATTGCAACAAAGCCTTTAAACCATTTCTATATATGAAACAGTGCAAATATCTATTTCTGAAATAAGAATATAGACAGAGTTCTTTGAATGAGGTAGAGAGGCTTAGGTAGTGCACATAGACTTATTTGTTTGTGAAGTATGAATTCACAAAGCTTGTCACTGGTTCGTGTTGTTCACAATATCCACCAACTGGGCCAATTCAACCTGCTCCTCGTTGCTGGTCTCGGAAAATTTATCAGCTTCTTTTTTTGTTCTGATGGAACAAAGAGCTCGAGCAAATTTAAGAATAAGAGACTACAAGCTACAAAAAACAATCAGTTCCATCATAAGCATTTTTCATTATTTTCTCCTTCGTTCTTCAATATGAGTGTCCCAAATTTCAAATAGAAGTACCTGCTGCCTTGTTAGAATTATATCCAATTAACAAGAAGTTTACTAGTAAGATTACTCGGACATCAGACCGTGAAAACTAAGGACGAAGGAACATGGAAAATTCCTACACAGACAATAATCGTCAAGACCTACATCTGTTCAACCATATGAATGTGAATGAGCCAGATGTCAATTGACAAGCCACATGTGTAGAGTAAAAGGTTCTCAAGGGTTTTCCGCAACTTTCTGGTTGCTTTCAGAAAGTATGTGCTTGACAATTTCAGCACAGCATGTAAACTTATCAGCTTTCTCATCGGGAATCTCAATGGAGAACTCTTGTTCAATAGCCATGACCAGCTCCACTCTGTCCAAGCTGTCTAGGCTCAAGTCCTTTTGAAAATCAGCCGTTTCAGTAACCTAGAGGAAATTACACATTTGAGCGTGAGAATATGATCTGCCAATCATATCCTAATAAGGCAAAAGTGAGTTACAAAAAAAAACACACAAAAGTGTATTCATACTCACTGGAACATAATTCTTCTCTTAAATTACCTTTTATCGACAACTAAGTAAACTAGGGCAATATTATATTTTTCAGAATATATTACTGAACTAAATCTAGAACCCTACAATTTAATTATTTGTACCTAGATCTTACATATGATACATGAAGAAGTATTCACATCTGAATCTATAGAAGCAAAGAGACCAGTGCTCCATACATGACACACATTTTCAACTAAATGTACTGCTTGACACAACAATCTTAGTGAGATATGAGCCTTAGCTATTATGAGAATGAAGAATATACTTTCGTTGGTCACTCTTACCTGTCATTATCTTTTAAAACGTATTCTCATCCACGTGTTTGAACATGTATTAAAGTCTAAATGATAAATAATTCTTACATATTCCATCATCTTTAACTGAATAAAAAACCATTTGTCAAAATTGAGAAATTATAACATTACCTACATTCTTTTAGAGAGGTCCACATTACCTGCTTGTTGTCTAAAGTACCCTCCTCATTTTCATTATAATTCTCTTTTCACTTCTCCCTCTCACCCTCATAGATCTCACCCCTGTGAACCTCTCTTCTCCCTCGTACATTCATTTCTTCTCCCTCTCATAGAAACTTTCTTCTGCCATCATTGTAGCTACTACCACTCCGCCTCTCCCTTTTCCACCTAACCTCCTCTTCTCTCACACGCTCGTGCCTTCCTGATGGTATAAGTTTCTTTAGAAATTAAATTCAATTATGCAATATTAATATGTTCCCGATCTTGACAAAATGAATCCAACACACATAAGAATGTAAACGCTAGAATCCTGTCAAAAAATTGCAAACCTAGATTGCTGCTAAAATAAAAAATATTTATCGGATTATTTTTTAATGGTACTTCTAAGAATCGAATTTTGACTACAAAATCTTATGTTGTAGATTAATGACGAATCTAATGCACCAAAAGAAGGAGACAATCGAGTTGTATTTGCAATGAGTTGAACTGACACTATGATATGAGCATTTAAAGTTGTATCGACTTATTGCTAACAATAGTCAATTTGAGATTGTAATGCATTGTTCCCCCTTTTGATCTTTAATGAAATCCGAGCTATGCCCCTGGCTTCATGATTAAAAAAAATCAACTTGAGATTGCAATATCTCGAGCTACAAAGGTCCAATTGCCATGTGCATTAGTGTATCAGAGTAATTTCTCCAAGATCTACAACATACTAAAATTTCAGAATCAAAGCCAGTTAGTTATAAGAAGTTATGCCATCATAAGGGAGAAACAACGATCAGAATATGGATATCAATTTAACACCCGTGATTTTATGTTGGTATAATCAGAATACTGACATCTATTTGAATGTGTGGCATTGTGATGATACAATTCATTGAGGAATGAGATGTAGAAAATTATCTTAGACTATTGATATCTATTTGACACCTAGACTCTGTGCTGCTATGGTCGGAGTTTTGATAGGTGGACATGGCTGTTCAGAATTATCACTGAATGAGGAGTTTCTCCATCAGCAGAGAAGAACGTAGTTGTTTTTTTTTTCAAATCATTGCCTTCTATTTTTCTTAATGTTAAGGCCTTTAAATAGGTTTTTACAAAAAGAGTCCTACTTCAAGAAGGAAATATAAAACCAACTTAAAATTTACTTAAAATTAAAAAACAAGAATAAAATCCTATTTTAGCTAGAATTCTCTACAAAAGTAACTGCCATGTAAAACTTATAACTAAACTAGGAAACTTCTAAATTAACAATCTTCCATGTGATGACTGCATCACTAGAGTAGGTTTTTTCCAATTCTTGGTTTCTCTCCTTTATCTCTCTAGTAACTATCGTAACAAAAAATATAGATTTCATTGTTGACCTCTCCGGCATGAAACCAAATTGATTATCTGCTACTTTAGTTACTTTTCGCAAACGACCTTCTATTACTCTATCGCACAACTTCATAGTATTCCCCCTAAGTTTTATACCTCTACAGTTTGGACAACTTTGGATGTTCCCTTTATTTTTGTACAAGGGTACGAGGGTACTTCTCCTCCACTCCTCTTGCATCCTCTTAGACTTCTAGATCTTGTTAATCAAACTAGTCAACCAAGTTAAGCCAATACATCCTAATACCTTCCATACTTTAATAAGAATTTCATTAGGTCCTAGAGTTTTGCCTCTCTTCATCTTCCTTAACGCAGCTCTTACCTCCTCAATGGAGAATCTACTAAAATAAGTTATTTATTTAACGGAACTAGATTCAATATCCATTTCACTACTACAATTTTCATTTAATAAATGCTCAAAATATTCACATCATCTCTTCCTAATTTCCTCATCTTTCATTAAAACTCTTTTATCTTCATTTTTAATACACCTAATTTGCTTTAAGTTCATACTTCTCTTATCTCTTAACTTAACTATCTTATATATGTCCCTCTCCCCCTCCTTCGTCCCTACGTATTATATAAGTCATCAAATGCCTTATATCTAACTTCACTCACTATATTTTTATCCTCTCTCTTGACCTTAGCATATCTTTCCCAATTCTCTTAATTTTTACATTTTTGTCACTCCTTAAAGAAATATTTTTTTTTCTTTGATGACTCTTTCAACTTCCTCACACTACCACCATGTTTCTTTCGTGACGTCCTTTCTCCTCCAAACTTCACAAAGTACTTCTTTTCCCACTTTTTTAATGCAATTAGTCATGTTACCCTACATCATTGTTGGTTACTCATTTAAGTTTCAATTTCCTTCAACCCTCAACCTCTCAACAAAAGCATTGAACAACTCACCTTTCAAGTTCCACCAATTGATCCTAAGCTCCACTTTATTCGCCTTTTGCTTCTTACACCCCTTCATGTGAACATCCAAAACAACTAATCTATGTTGTAATGCTATAGGTTCACCGGGTATAACTTTACAATCCTTACATTTAATTATATCTTCGTTTCTAACTAAGAAAAAATCTATTTGGCTCTATTCTTGAAAGTTACTAGATGCTCTTCCTTCTTCTTGAAATAAATATTTGTTATACCTATATCATTTGCTGTTGCAAACTCAAGAATAGTTTCTTCCATCTCATTCATCTTCCCAAAACCATACCCTCCATGAACCCTCTCGTATCCTATGTTCTTCTCCACTGCATGCCCAAGTTGCCCCCTATAATAACCTTTTCCCCGTTAAGTATCCATTGCATTACTAAGTCCATTTCCTCCCAAAATTGCTTCTTAAGGTTCTCTCCTAATCCTACTTGAGAAATAAGCACTACTAACATTAACTATGAATTCCCTTCACACTAGTTTCACTAATATAATTCTATCACTAAATCTCTTGACACCTACAAGATTCTTTATATGCAAATAATGAACATCATTTGTCTTTGCTTTCTCTTACAAAAGAGATGACACAAAACAGGCGAGGTGTAAGATCCATGTCGCCAAACCCAAATAGTTGTGAAAATGCGTTACTTGATTATGATTATGATTATGATTATATACAAATAAGTGAGTTTAACAAAAATGATTATTAACAAAAATGAGTAAGAAACCAAAATAGAGTTCAATTGTACAACAAATATAAATCACACACAAGCTGTTGTTCTGGTCTATGATAATCATGCAGCAAATTAATCTGTGGAAGAGGAATCTTATATAAGTAAAGTAGAATTACACATGACTACAAGAAAGCATTAGTTGTTACCTTTTCTGCATTAGTTTTATCATATTTCTTGACAAGCCCAAGAACACGGGTTGTCACATCATCAGCATTGGTAGCAATGGAAGAGTACATATGGGATCTTAACCTTCCATAAGACTCCCACGCTTCCGGGGTTGGTTTTGCCAATCTTATGTGTCTCAAAATGGAACTTCGTATAAAATGCATGTTGCTTCACTCTGTAGATTACAGGAATTAACCCATTACCAAATAAAATAATAACAAGGAACAACCAGGTGTGACAGCTAGGCCTTGTTAAAAAGGAGTCCCATCATGATATTGTTTTTATTGTTGGCAATGAAAATCCTTTAATCTCAACAAAGATTCTTTGTAGCATTTCAACAAACAGAGAGCATATTGCAGTGGTTAATATCCATAAACATCAAACTTCGAGAAAAGAGAATTCAATTTTATAAGTCACAGTGAATCCCCAAGTGGGAAAGAGGACTCCGTGGACAGATGGGAGTATAAAGCATAAACTTTGAGAAAAGAAAGCTATCCATGATTTTTTAATCACATAATTTGTAGCATTTCAACAAGCAGAAAGTTTGTGCGTCAGTTTGTACATCGTATGTTTGCAGAGGTTAATATATATGATACATCAAACTTTGGGAAAAGAGAGTTCTCCATGATCATTTAATCACATACTCCCACCGTTCGGAATTATTATCACCATAACATTTTTCTAAATGAAAGTAATAGATTCTTTGTAGCATTTCAACAAGCAGAGAGTTTGCACATCATGTGTTTGCGGAGGCTATTATCCACAGAAACATCAATTTAGAAAAATGTGAGTTGCCCATGATCCTTATCAGTCTATCTGCTCAAGCTAAGCATGCACATGATCAAATACGAGGAGTTGGAGAAGAGTCGCTGGGATGCTTCATTCTATCTGTGAGAAAGAGAGGGGAGAAGAGCTGACAGACCTGGTTCGTGATGTGGGCGATGACTGGACCGAGAAGGAGCGACGAATCGTTGGCCGGAGACGGCGGAAGGAGGCCAAGAAATGTAGAGGAAAAGCGAATGGGATAAAAAAAGGAGAGGAATTGACAGACCTGCGGTTTATCACGGCGGATGGGTTTAATCACTATCTCACCCTTTTTACTGTCGGATTAAAATCCAACCGCTCTTGGTGGTTCTGCTCAGAGCGTGACTTAAACTTAGGGCCCGTTTGTTTACTTTTATTCAGATCTGAACTGAATAAGTGGCTCAAAAGCCCAACTTTTTTAGGCTTTTCAGCCCATTTGTTTAAGTGTTGAATTTTGTCCTGAATTCAGTCCATTTATACAAAAAAGCTTAAAAATTCAGATGGGAAAACCCATCTGAATTTTCTGAAAATTACCCTGTGCCTCCTTCAAGCTCCTCCAGCTCGACGCCAAGTTCTCCTTCCTCTCCTTTGCCCGCTCCGTCCTCGACCTTTGCGCCGCCCCCGACAGCTGGGTCTAGGTCGCCGTCGCCCGCGTCCTCGTCGGCTCCTTCATCCTCGGCGTGGACCTCGTCCCCATCCGTGCCCTACGCAGCGCCCTCTCTATCGCCCAAGACATCACCACCCCGCCTGCTGCGCCGCTGTCAGACGCCTCATGACCGAGCACGGCTGCCCCGCCTTCGACGTAGTCCTCCACGACGGCTCCTGATGGAGCCCAAGCCCCTCAGCCTCAACCAGTGCCTCCTCCAAGGCTTGTCCAGCAGCCGCCTGCCCCCTCCCTCAGGTACCCAACTCAAATTTTGAATCGTTCTTTCCTTTTCTGGGTTTTCTCATCCTTTGTTTTTCGTTTTTGGTCACGATCATTTTCTGGGCTTTTTGAACTCTTCGTTGGTTTATCCTGCGCATCAATTTGGTTTGGGTCGCTTATTCGTTTCTTTATGGGGTCAGAAGAAAAGTTTTTGAAGGAGAGGCGCCGACGCCGCCTGAAGAAGCTCTCGGCCGCAATGGGATGAGGGAAAGCTCCCGTCTTTCGATTTTGATTTCGATTCTGATGGAGGAAATGGGAGCCCTCCTCAAATTAGAGACATTCTTAATAGTCTCAGTGCCAAGCTGGATTCTTTGTCAATCCAGAATTGATATCCATCTATTGTATAGATTCTGAATGGTTGCATACTTTGTTCTGTTTGGTATCAAATGGGCGGCTATCTTTATAGTATCTGATCAAACGGACTCATTTATCGCTTTTCACTTTCTGTTTGTTATGGTACTGTTAGAATCTTCGTGTCTCGTAGAATAACTGAAAAGAATCTGGGTGTCTACTTCTAACTATAAAGTGTGGATTCGATTGGGTTCGGCTATGGCTAATTGCTTCTAAATGGCATCAACTTTGTGTGGATTCAATTGGGTTTGATTATGACTAATTTCTTCTAAATAGCATCAATTTTGTGTGGTTTCAATTGGGTTCGGTTATGTCTAATTGCTTCTAATAGCATCAATTCTGTGCGGATATTGCTAGGAATTTGGAATTGTTACGTTGTTGATATGGTGAAGGCAAATATGGGAACAGAGGAGTTAAATAACTTATTGAGGAATATTGTGGTTGTGGGGAACCAAAAGAGGATGTCTTATTTTTGTAAAATCCTTCTCTCACTTGCTAAATCTGAATCTTATTTTTTGCATCTTTATGGTTTTATAATGCTTTCCAAAATCGTAAATGGTTGTCAGTTAATAGCTGACTAGGTTATATATGGTCTCATATAAGTAGTTTCAGATTCAGCAAAAATATCTATATATATATATAGATATATATATATATATATAGATATATATATATATAGATATATATATATAGATATATATATATATAGAGGCTAGTTTACATGAGATCGTTCTCATATAAGGAGTATGAGGCCAAGTTTTATTACCATTAGAATCCGATCGGAGGGTAGATATCAAATCAGTGGGTAGGTAAGTGTGTCACATCAAGGAGTGGGTGAGATCATTATAGATATTTGTAGCTGTAAGATCAAGATCTAACGGCTATGAATCAAAGTGGCCTCATATAAGCAATATGAGAACAATCTCATATAAACTTTTCCCACTCATGCATCCTTTGATGCAGGTATCAAGAAAGAGTGAAGTGGAGTAGTTTGGGATAGCTGCTGATCTCCCAGGCCAATAAAGTTTATGCGAAGACTTGTTATTTTTATTTTCTTGTAACGAACTTGTCTATGTGGCTTTTATGCTTCAGATGTTTATTTTTGAATTTGGATTTGTAATGTTTAATCAGTATGAGCTATTTAAATCCTTATTTCAGTTTTCTGTATTTAATGGATAATTGTTTAAGCAATCTGGAATGGATAGAGTTGTATCGAGTATTCGGTCATGTCCCGGCTTTCAGCCTTAAGGTCTTCAATGAGTTAGTGCTTCCGCGCATTATTCGAGGTTTTGAAATTCGGGGCGTGACAGATTGGTATATATATATATATAAGAAGTCTGAAATCTGAATCTGAAAAGTCAGTTTCATTTGTTTCATCTGAATCTGAAAAATTCAGATTCAGATTCAGATTGTAAAATTTCAGACACATGGCTTTTCAGACTTTTCAGTGGACTTTTTAGATTCAGATTCAGACCAATCAAACGGACCCTTAGTGATAAAGGAATTAAAAAAGGGGAAGGGTTTACATGATATCGTTCATATGAGGAGCACAAGGCCAATCTTTATAGCCATTGGATTTCGATCGGATGATGTATATTAAATCAGTGGGTAGGTGAGTGTATCACATCAGGGATGGGGTGAGATCATTATGGCTATTTGTAACCGTTAGATCAAGATCCAAGGGCTAAGATTTAAAGTGGCCTCATATAAACTATACAAGAGCGATCTCATTTAAACTTTTCCCTTAAAAAAATTAGAATATGTTTGTGTGCTGATGATCGATGACTCCCTTCTGATGGAAGATATTATGGCGGATGACCTCTAGGCGGACAAAAAATGCATGTGCCTGTAAAATCAATTGGATGGTGCAATATTTGAGAGTTTGATTGTTGACAGTGTGGGAGTGTGCATTGAGGGCGAGTATAGAGCATGAGGAAATCAAGAATCTGACGCCCATTCACGTGATCTGTTTGGCAAAGCAATTCAACCTCAATTCTGTTGTTTTTAAAGCATTGCAAAGGGGTGGCGAAGAAGTTTTGGCATTTTGAGAGGATATTCTCTCCGTTTCTTGGTGGATGAGGCTTTCAAGCTGCTGAAGTCCACTCCGAGTGTGAAGTGTGAACGCATTCTTAAAGAGGGTAATGCGTTAGCGCAATTTAAGAGCACAGCCAAGGGTGTGGTTTCCTGGTTTGGGGAGGCCCTTTTGTGGCTTTTGCCTTCAATGCAGTTTGATCTTGCTTTGTTGCAGCTCCTCCCCTTGTGTTTAAATTGGGTAGACGGCCCATAATTCAGTTGGATCATTGAAGATCGTTTGTCTCAGGGGCTGTTTGGGGCGTGATTAAAAGTAAAACATCATTAAAAACATCCATCTAGATGTTTTGCTACACTGTGGCATCCAGGTATTTTATATATCCAGCTGAAACACGTCCTGCTGGATGTAAAAAAAAAACATGGATGCTACAGTGGATATCCAAAATTTAATGTGGATATTTTGCAATAATCACGCCCCAAACGGCCCCTCAGTTCTTACCTGATGTGGCAAGTGGAACATATTGGAGGGCGTCTAGGCTGACCGAGTTTGGGGACCAGATTGCATGACCCCAATCCCCAAACTCAGTTAGCAAAACATTTTCCAACACATTGGGTGGTCTTGGGCCTCTCTCACCCCAAAAACTATCAGCTACTCGAGGCATTCTCTTATCGTACATCTCAGATTACAGACCTACTCAACAGACACAAATCCATCCTAACAACCGAGGAGGATTCTACTAGATGGCACTTTCCTTCAAGTCTGCTTAGGACTTTATTCGTTCTCATGAGTTTCATCTTGTTTGGTTCAAGCATCATGTTTTGGCTGATTAGCTCTTAACAACAGGTTACAAACGACACAATTGATAATTTCAGCAAGCATGGCTTCTAGTTGCCAAATATGTGTGTTCTTTATCATTGCAAGGCTGACTTGTGAGCACATCTTCTTGCAATGTCCATTCTCCAAAATTGTGTGGAGCAATTTATTGAGAATGTACAGAATTTACAGAATTGCCCTAAATTTTAAGAGGAGATTCGGTGGTAATTCCAATTTGTCAATAGCAACCCTCAAGCTACTAAATTAATTAAATCAATATCTATCACCTGCATGAGTTTCATCTGAGCTGAGAGAAATCGACGTGCCTTTGAAGGCTCAACGAAGAACCCCGATGCATTTATCACTATTATTGTCGATAAGTAGTGGGACACTATTGATTCATTCACCCTCCAGCGTCGATTTTGGATATTAGAATTTTGGAATTTTGGAATGTCTAACCTGTGTTTTCTTCTTTCCTCCGTTTTGTGAAAGGACTTTGGGCCAAGTGCACAGTTAATGAGTGTTCCCATTTGATGGCAAGAAGCACGAGGCGGATAATAAATGCTTCCCGTTTGTTGTTCATCTTTTGTCTGCGTTGGGAAGGCTGCATCAACCAAAGTGAAGAAACTGCGACAGATACCATTTTGTTGTGTGTTATAGTATAGGAAGCACTTTTGGGAGATTTCTTAGTATACAAGACAAGCTACAAAGACAAAATGATACAGCAAACACATGTAATGCTCTTTAAACTCGACAACAGCCAACCTCCTTGGCGGATGACAACCCACTTAGAGAAAGCCCAGAATATTCCAAGCTCCCTGAGTCCCTCTGCCTGTTCCACACCAGCACCTACGAGTACATAATAAGCTTACAAAAATCAAATCAAATCTGACAAAGTTCCCCACAAAACAGTTTCTGTTATTGAGCTTAGTTTAGTACTCTAACCTGCGAATGTAGATTACACACTTGAGACAAAGTTCAACACGAACACCATGGAATCACACTTAAAAAGGCATAGTCACCACATGAATGTGTTTTTGCATGGAATATTTGGTGTGCGTTTGGAAGTTAAAATATTTTTTTCACCTATTAGGTGTCAGGGTGAAAATTTTCACAACTGATTTGTGAAAGGTGAAATATGTTTGGGAACTGAAAATAAATCACGCTGATTTGTGTTTAGAAATAAATATTCATCAGTCTCGGGTGTCGTGTAATCGATTATACGATACACAATAGCTTTTTAATGAGACAACTTCAACAATGCATTTTTTACTCATTTTTGATCCATTCTGGCTCTTTTTTTTTTCATTCTTCCTCATTTTAATGCACTTTTTTATAATGATGATAACATAAATATGAGCCACCGCGTATTATTTATCGTGGATTTTGTTTGATTTTTTTAATAAAATATTAAGGTCATTAGGAGATCATGATGATCAGAAAGAGCATAAAAAATATGAAAGAACAAAAAAAAGTAAAAAATTGACTAAAAATTAGAGAGGTATGAACTGTTGAAGTTTGTTCCATTTTAATGGGGGATTACACGATAGAGTGTGTAATCCAACGCACGATAGCCTAGTTATCGTGTAATCGATTATATGATAGCACTGGTTATCGTGTAATCGATTACACGATAATTTTTTTAATGAGACAAACTTCAACGATGCGTTTCTTACTCATTTCTGATCCGTTTTGGTCAATATTTTTTTCATTCTTCCTCATTTTTAGTGCTCTTTCTTATAATGATGAAAAAAATGTCTGAAAACGGACTTAAAATGAGGGAGATACGAGGGGGGGTCTCCCTCGGCTAAGTGGTGCAGCGGTTGAGGCATCAGGGTGTAGGCAAACACCGGGGTGACCAACTTTGGACGACTCAAGCAGTTGCCCAGGAGGGGGGCACGGGCTCCCTCGGCTCAACGGGGCGACGGCAATGTGAGGTGGTGGGCTCAACAAGGCGACGGCGGCAAGGGGAGGCACGGGCTATCTCGGCTCGACAGGGAAGCGTCGGGATGGGGGGACTCATGGGTAGGGGTGCAAGCGGGTCGGGCTATTGTGGGCCGGAGGTTGGCCCTACCCGAGCCCTAACAGCTAGAACCTCAGCGCGGCCCGACCTTAGCCCTAAGACAATTCCAAAAAATCTAGCCTGGCCCTATCCTTAAGCGAGCTGCAGACTTTCATGTCTTTCAATTGGATCTATCCTTTTTGTCATATACCAAAATCCTTTTTCTATAAGAAATACATTCACATCATACAACTAATAAAAAAGATAAAATTTTTAAATTAACTAACAAACATGAATAACAATGAGCACCTAAAGATGCACAGCGTGGCTTTAAGATTCAAATTAGTCATCAAGGTGAAGATGCAGGAGTAACTGCATTAACTTAAAAAAGCACACTCAGAAAGCTTGCCTTGTGGATCCTTGTATGTGTCTTCGAAACAGAGGAAGTCCCATGCACTCAGCATAGCTGGCCACAATCTGATGGCAGACATCAGGCCCAGTTTCTGTTATTGTATTCATCGGATCCTATAAACCAAAAAGATATTAACTTAGTCAACAGAGCTCTAAACAAACGTGAATAAAAAACTGTTGTGATCCGGCAGGATCACAAGAACTGGGATCAGCAATGGAGGAAGGAAGAAGAACAGTTGAAAGGGAAGTTTGGAATTCAATATTGCATAATCTCAAAAGAGGAGCACGAGCTCCATATAAAGACAAGGGATGGCGCGGCTCCCAAGGAGGGCGCCATCTGTTGGGTCACTAATTGGGCCAAATTATTCTCTATTAGCCCGTTACCTAGTAATTAGCCTAAACGGGCTGATTACAATCGGATACTTAATAAACAAATATTCTAATGAGAGATATTGATGCCGCTGACGTAATGTCGTGACGTACACAGCATTCCACCACGCTTCGCTGCCGCCTTGTCCTCAAGGCGTCGATAAAGGGAACCAAACCAAGAAGTCATCTTCAAGGAGCCAGGTGGCATCCTCTAGTGGTTGGCCCCGCCAACCTACCAGCACCTCCGTCACAATGCGACCGGAATGCCTTATGCGGCGTTTATCAATAATGGAAGCAGGAAAGAGCTCCTCAGAAGCTGCTGGCACGAGAAGTGGAGATCGGTCAGTGTTGGCCACAATAGAAGGGTCACCCATGAACTTGCGGAGTCGGGAGACATGAAACACAGGGTGCACCAAGGACCCCAGGGGCAAGGCTAGGCGATACGCCACAGGTTCAATGCGCTCGACAATCTCATAAGGCCCTTGATAACGGTGGGCCAACTTAGTGTTGTCAATAGGAGCAAGGGAAGTCTGACACAAGGGAAGCACAGATACGTAAACCACCTCACCCACCTGAAAGACGCGGTCTGAGTGTTTGCGATCATAGACCTATTTCATACGATTCTGTGCCGACTTCAAGTTGAGCTTAAGTTGCTGCAGCACCTCATCGTGAGTTTGAAGCATGTAGTCGACCTCAGCAATATCAGATTGGTGAAGAACATAGGAAAGGACTGTAGGAGGGGGGCGACCATACACAACCTCAAATGGAGTAAATCCCACATGAGTATGATATGCTGTGTTGTAGGACCACTCAGCCCACGGTAAGAGTTGAAGCCAGCATCAGGGTTGATCGCCCACGAAACACCTTAGATACTGCTCCACACACCGATTCACCACCTCGGTCTGCACATCTGTCTGTGGGTGATAAGCCGTGCTCATATGCAATTGTGTCCCTTGGAGAGTGAAGAATTCACGCCAAAAGTTGGAGAGGAAGACGCGGTCTCTATCTGATACAATAGTCTTTGGCATACCATGGAATTTAGCAACTTCACGCACATACACTTCCGCCACATTACGAGCCGTAAAGGGGTGGCGCATCGTACAGAAATGAGCATATTTAGATAATCGATCAACGACCACTAAAATAACTGATTTCCCTTGAACAATAGGGAGAGCCTCAATGAAATCCATGGAAACATCCTCCCAAATGTTGGCCGGAATAGGCAGTGGCTGGAGAAGGCCGGCTGGAGAAGTTGTCATGGCCTTGGCCCACTGGCAAATATCACAGGCCGAAACATAGTCTTGTACTGCACGTCGAAGCCCTTGCCACAAGAAACTCTGGCTCACCCTCTTATAGGTACGGAATGATCCTTCATGGCCTGCAAGTGTTGTGTCATGGAAATGAGAAAGGATGCGGCGATGCAAGTCGGCATAGTGGGGCACCCACAAACGATCCCTCCAAAATAACTACTGGTTGGGCCTGGATATGAGCAATTAACTCCTTTGTTGACAGGTCCTCCAAATAAAACCGCCGCAGCTCCGGAAGGAAGGGACAATTGGGCCCGGACAAAACCATACAAGACCCTTCCATGGGCCGGCGAGACAGAGCATATGCAACAGTGTTCTCGGCGTCTTTCTTATAGGTATTTTCATAATCATAGCCCAACAATTTACTGACCCACCTTTGTTGGGCCGGGGTTGACACCCTTTGCTCCAAGAAGTACTTCAACTGTTGATGATCTGTCCGTATCACAAACCAGCGACCCAATAGGTATGGCCGCCACTTGGTTACCACATGAATGATGGCCATCATCTCCCGTTCATAGGCTGATAAGGAGAGTGTACGGCCCGACAATTACTTGCTCAAGAAAGTGATTGGACGCTCCTGCTGCAAGAGAATGGCTCCAAGGCCTGTGCCAGAAGCGTCAATCTCCACAACAAAGGGAAGATTGAAGTCGGGTAGCCCCAAAACTGGCGCGTTAGCCATGGCTTGTATCAGTTTGTCAAAAGCCAAATGGGCCTCATCAGTCCAATCAAAGGCGCCCTTCTTTAATAAAGCTGTGAGTGGCCTGGCAATAGCCCCATAGTGGCAGATAAAACGGCGATAATATCCTGTCAGTCCCAAAAAACCTCGCAATGCCTCAACGCAATGAGGTACCGGCCAAGATAACATAGTCCCAACCTTTGAAGGGTTGGTGGCTACCCTTGCAGATGATATGATGTGGCCTAGATATTCTACCTATGAGCTACCAAACGAACACTTCGAACGTTTTAGGAATAAGGAATTGGCACGGAGAAGTGAGAAGACCGACCTGAGATGGCTCAAATGCTCCTCCCATGATTTGCTGTAGATCAGAATGTCATCAAAGAAAACCAAGACGAACTGACGGAGGAGTGGACGGAAGATGTCGTTCATCAAGCTCTGGAAGGTTGCAGGGGCATTGGTCAGACCAAATGACATGACTAAAAATTCGAAGTGGCCATCGTGGGTCCAGAAGGCCGTTTTGTGCGCGTCTGAAGCCTGCATCCTGATCTGGTGATACCCGGAACGTAGGTCCAGCTTCCTAAAAACTGTGGCACCAGCTAACTCATCCAACAACTCTTCAATTACTGGAATGGGGTATTTGTCCTTAACGGTAATGGCATTAAGAACGCGATAGTTCACGCAAAAATGCCACGTGCCATCCTTCTTGAGCACAAGCAACACCAGAGAGGAGAATGAACTGTTACTGGGCCGGATAATACTTGTGCTCAACATATCACCCACCAGCCACTCAATTTCTGCCTTCTGAATATAAGGGTAACGATACGGACGGATATTAGTTGGCTGGGCACCGGGAAAAAGTGAAATGTGATGGTCATGGGTCCGCTGTGGTGGTAGACCGGTAGATGCGGAGAAGAGATCGTCATGTTCCTCCAAGAGATGGTGCATGTCCGGAGGAAGATCCCCTTGTTCCACATCGCCAATAGCACGCTGTTGAAGGAACATCCCTTGAGGCATAAACCGGGACAAGGAGTCAACTGCCTGAGCTGAATGCAAGGTGCCGGGTTGGGACCCTTGCATGCGCACCCTCTCTCTGTGAACTTCAAAGTCCATGATAAGGTCGCGGAAATTCCATAAAACATCACCCAATTCCTGCAACCATTGTACGCCCAAAACCACGTCTGCCCCCTTTGTTGGCAGTAGGAACAGATCTGTGGTGAACGTGTGCCCTTGAATGGTCAAGGATGCTTGAGTACACACACCTGAGCTGCGTAGGTGTTTGCCATCACCGATGAGAACATCAAAGGGGGTGGCATCCGATACATAACAACCGAGTCGCTGGGCCACCCTATCGTTGATGAAGTTGTGTGTCAACCCACTGTCAATCAATATGGCTACCCGCTGTCGCTTCAATAAGCCCAGTACACGAATGGTGCGTGGGGTAAAAGTGCCCGAATAGGCGTGTACTGAGATCTCCGGCTGGACATGGTCATAAACATGGGTGAACTCCTCAACCGGAGAAAGTTCATCATCCTCCACCTCCTCAATGAGTAAGCTACCCTTGACAGCGCAGCGATGGCCTTGGACATACTTCTTGTCACAGTTGAAGCAAAGGCCCTTGGCCCTCCGTTCTGCCATCTGTGTAGATGTGAGGCGACGGATAGGACTGGCTGGTGATCCTGTCACATTGGGCAGATGGGTACCTACGCCAGGTGCTAGAACCAGGGCAGGTGTGGCAGTGCTATAGGGTCTCGACACCAATAACCCACGACCCCCTCTTCTCCGGGCCAGTTTATCTTCCTCAATCCTGGCATGACGCACTACTTCTAGCATAGTGTGGCAAGGAAAGTGGCGCATCTCATCTGCGATGTCCAGCTTCAACCCCCTCTTGAACGTGCCGACCAATGTAGCCACCAGCCAGTCGGGCAATCTATTAGCGATTTTCATGAAATCAGAATAATAGGCCCTCACGGTGGTTGTCTGCTTCAATGTGGATGACATCTCATTAAAATCCTGGAACTCATTCGGCCCAAATTGAATGCATAGTTCATCGGAAAAAGAGACCCAAGTGGGAAATCGTGTCTCTTTTTCATATGCCTGGAACCAGATGGATGCATCACCATCCAAGTGAAATGCTGCCACCCGCAGGTGCTCATCGTCAGAGTAGGTACCTTGATATGAGAAGAATTTGCCAGCCTTATAGAGCCATTCGACGGGATCTTCTTCTCCGTTGTATCATGGAAACTGCAGGCGGGCCAATCTAGGTTCCACGCTGTTTCGTTGGCCTCCTCGATACCCCTAGGGTTCGTCCCACACATCCTCCATCTCATCCTGCAGGTTGTGAGTGCGGTTGGTCATTGTGGCATTTTCCCAAACACCTGGTATACCTCGCATCTCTGGGCCATGGCGTCCACCTTCCGCGTTGAGGTTGACGGATCTCAGCTAAATCCCATAAGAAAGGGACGAACCTCTGGCTTGGCCAAGCATTGAACCCCCCAGCGTCTGAGATCCTTCCTGCCGGTTAGGGCCTCCCACTTTGTGTGTAGGTGGCGGTGGGGTGCTGGTGGCTGATTTGGGGGGCTATTGTGTAGCCCGCTTGAGCCGCATCTCCCGAAGTTCGTCCTTGATCGAGGCCAGAAGGGACAACATAGCTATCTGAGTAGGATCGGCTTCAACCTTAGGACTTTGAGTCTCCTTGGCGACCTCTGGTTCTGGTGGAACCTCGGGGGCCATGTTAGGCTATTTGCGAGGAGGCATGAGTACCCGTGGATCGAGTGCTTTGATACCAATGTTGTGATCCGGCACAAGAACTCGGATCAGCAATGGAAGAAGGAAGAAGAAGAGTTGAGAGGGAAGTTTGGAATTCAATATTGCATAATCTCAAAAGAGGAGCACGAACTCCATATAAAGACATGGGATGGCGCGGCTCCCAAGGAGGGCGCCATCTGATGGGCCACTAATTAGGCCAAATTATTCTTTATCAACCCATTACCTAACAATTAGCTTAAACGGGCTGATTACAATCTGATACTTAATAAACAAATATTCTAATGAGAGATATTGATGCCGCTGACATAATGTCCTGACGTATACAACAAAAACCTTGTTGGAAAGGGAAACAAAGAAGAAAATGACTATGGAATTAATAAAATTTAAGAAAAAGCACATAAAGTTGTATACATCTTTTTTTCCAACGAAAAGGTAAAGTTTTGAGCTATATGTAGGCCATCATAGCACTTAAGGAATCACCTCCATTCTTTTACTTGATCCAGCAGCATTGAGCAACCAAAGCTATCAGAACATTCAACTTCTCTTCCATGCTGAGATCTGAATATTCACCTTCCATTAATCCAAGGACCCAAGACTCTTCAGTTTCTAAAGGAGCAATGCCTATAGCTTTATAGAATTGAGGATTAAGCCGAAGTCGATAAGCACAGGAAGAAATCTTTTCGAACACAGTAATATCACCAGAAAGTCTTGAATGTATCAAATGTTCTATTACATAGGGTGCATCGGGGAGATTCAATCCACCAACCTACATTCACAACCATCAGTAGATTTTGTCATGCAGACAGCCTACCTTAATAACCAAAAGCCATTTCAAAATGCTCTATCACCTGAGGAGCTTTTGCTAAGTCTGACACCTTCATCCCCTTACTTCCCTGCTCATATAAAATATTAAATAGTTCCCCCTTCAAAGTGCCATGTAGGGCTGCTCACGAACCGAGTCGAGTCGAGTTTTGGCTCAGCTCGACTTGAGCTCGATGTTTAGAATTCGGGCTCGAGCTCGAGTGGCAAAAATAATATTTTTGCCATTGGTGTGATTCGAACCCAAACACAAAGCACCACACCCTACGCCTTAACCATTTGGGCTATAATTTTTTTATACTTCTTTTGTACAAAACAAATCTTTATTACATATTCGAAGTGGGCTTCCTTGATATTTTTTCTTTTATAACGACGGGTATCCAATAGAACCCGACTAGAAGGGGCAAAGAAATTGATCTCTTAGAGCACTATATCTCGTCGCCAATCTCCTTAGGTGTATATATCACGCCCCAAATTTCCACAACCCCAATATGCACGGAAGCGATAATCCGATTAAGGTTATAAGGGTCGGAATCTGGGACGGACTGAATACTCGAATCATCACCTACCCATTTACATGCTTGGGTCATACTGGATCGATAAGACTTAAACAATATCCACGTACATGAGATAAAATAACCAAAAGAAGTTTAATTTAATTATTACATTATTTGACAAGTCTCCACAATTAAAAATAAAATGGCACAGAGGCCGCAAGTTCAACAATCATCAACATAAATAATAAATTAAAAGTAACTCGTCTTCAGACTTCAGCACCCAACATCACCAATAGTAATAGCCAATCACTTCCGTTCCACCTTAATCCCTGCATCAGAGGATACATGAGTATTCCATAGGAAATACCCAGTAGGATACAAGAAAACCCACAATGGAATAATAATTTAAAAGCCACAAGATTTAAAGAATGAAGACAAGTACAAATAGACTCAGGATCAGCAATTATGCAGTTCACTTACCAGGAAACCAATCATCATCCGAGACTCTCAAAGGTCAAGGAAGGATAAAATCAATATTTAAGATTCCAAACTTACAGAGAGTAAGGAGGTGTCACAAGAGTATCTACTCCAAACATTCAAAGGGTCGGAGATAACAATTTCTGCTCTCAGCTCTGTCGACTTCCCCTATGGACATCAATACCAGAACATCCTAGAGGTTCTACAGAGGAACCCGGCCATGCGTCTAGAGATGCTGGCCCCATTGGTGCTTACGGGGCACAATGGGCGGAGATTGCAGACCTTCCGTAATGTCATACAATCTAAAGCGCACGCGATTGCCGTCACCGGCTGAGCTACAGAGGTTCAATAAATCTGAGACCACTATGAGTTTAGCTATGGCTCATGAGCATACTATGATTCCAACTAAGAGTTCTCATAAATGACTCTTAGCGGAGAAACAAATATTTCAACCGAGTAATACTGAATATATCTGAGCCATCTCATTAAGAGGCTTGAAACATGACTTCCTAAATTCGACCCTTCGTAGGAGTACAAGACCATGTTTGAACATAACTCAAATAGACTCATAAAGGAGTGTTCAATATTTTGAAACAATTAAGTCTGGGAACTCAACTGAGACCCGACAAAATGACTCATCAACGAGACACGCTACAAGATTCGCCAAGGATCACTTCTGCCACCTTCACCGTACCTAGCCTTAGAGTTGACAATCCCCGACACAGAAACAATTGAATGACATGCCCCTAAATAGGTCATATCATAGACATTGAATACAAGTCAAGCAATGAGGCCCCGTGAACCAAGGATTGTTCAAGATAAGAGACACAAAGGACAATTAATTACGGACAATTGTTCTCAGCTCTAAGACCCAAAAGTAAACTTTTATAGTTACTGTTACATAGGCCCTAGAAGTCTTATCACCTTGAATTAGTACTTTAATTACTGTTTTAATCCATAATTATTAGTAATATTACAGTTTAGGGTTTTTAGAACCAAAAATAGTGTTATGTCCCAAACAGAATAGTCCACTTCAAACGATCACCACTTTTTGTACAGAGCGAATCAACCTCTAAATTTTTTTTCCATGTAGCCCTGGGAGTCTAGTTTACAACCTGACAGACGGCATAATTTTTAGATTTTTGTACAATTAGTTATCATTTTCCGATTAGGGTTCATCGGTGCAGGACCAGTCCTGGCCGAGAACAATTAACTTAAGTTATATTAATTAACTAATGATATACACTTTATTAATTCACTAATGACTCTTTCTGACATTGTCTTAACCTTCTTAACAACTTTTACAGAACCCAAATGGTTATGAAATTTGTTGATTTAATTCATTTTTTGCTACAAATTCATAACCCGATTAGTGATTCTCTTCCCTTAATCCATTGCTCATATCGTACAATTAAGCCAAGTATTCCCGGACACCATAGTGAACAGTGACGTCCTGACATGATGTCAGATTCCATTAGTACGACATAGATTGGTTTTATAAATTTTAAGTTAATTAATTCATTACTTAGCATGGTATGTACTTAGATACATTACTTGATTTGCTAACAAGCATCCTAGTATGATAGTCTTATGTAATCATAATTAGGACACCTAAACTTAGACATACAAACATTCTATCATGGACTCTGACTTAAAGATTATGACTTTTCAAAAATCAGAGCTTTAATTATAGCTTTTATCTATAATTTAAAGGAGTAACACAAGGAATCATCCCGATAAATACTTACCTTAGGTTAATGGTTACAATTAACCCAACGTAGTGCACAATCAACATTAAAAAGGGACAATAAATTCTGGACAGATATTCAACATCATCTTCATGCATTAAAGATCATATCTTTACACAATAGAAAAGGTGGGGATGTCTAACTAGAAGCTAGTACGAGAAGAACTAGGCATACAACATACCGAATATGATATCTCCCTTAAACAAGGTATGCAACGATATAGCGTATAACAATAACACACAATAGGAACGTGGCATAAGCCAAATATCAGCAACCAATCACTCATAATTATACCAAAGTCAAAGAAAATAAATTGTGGTAAAAGATTATCCTACCTTGTGGAAACCGATACCCAAAAATCGTAAATCGGTTTCTACTCGATCTTGAGACTCTTCTTCTTCGCGCAAGCACCACGAAAACCACCAACGGACACACCACCACCTTGGACGAATAAAGGAGGAGGCTGGTTGCTCTTCCCTCTTGCTGGCACGTTCTCCAAAGCTCACCAAAAAGGGTGCCGGTCTCTCTTATGGAGGGTTTAAATAGAAAAAGCTTAAATCTCTAGGGCAAACCTCCACTGTTGATCAAACACTCATCCAAGGGCCACGAACCACAAGAAATAAAGGTGAATCTCTTAGTTAGGGACGTGATCAATCCATCCCAACAGTTACACACTTTGGTTGGTAAGTATCTTTGACTAAATCACTTCGTTACCTAACCGATTTCCAAGCAAAAATCCTAATTGAAAATAATTATTCCAATTTATTTACTTGACATATGGCATCCTTCATTCATATGGAAAGGGCCATAACCTCATCCCAATCACGTTCACAATCTCCAAAAAAAAAAATCTCCTTCATTGCCATAACTAATTCTCCAATTAAATAGATTGTCAATTAGGTAATAATTAGGGTTTTCAAATTTGAAACACTTACCAAGGTTTAGATCCGTTGAATAGGACCAATTAGGTAAAACACGTCTTCCAAAGATCCCCCAAAATCAGCCCAAGAGGTTCCCCAATGGATTTGCCTCGAAAAAACGTGAAATTAACGGCGATCGATCGGTCCGTATACGCGATCGATTGTCCTGCGATCGATGCCATACAAAAGCGATCGATCGGTCTTACGGAAAAATTATTAAATTCAATTTTTAATGAGTTTTCTAGAACTCAAAATTACTCCCTTTGAGCAATAAAATTGTACTTTATTAATATAAAATTTACGGTCGCTACAGCATATAAGGCTCACCCATCATATGAATTGGGTAAATCAGGAAGCGTGTTCTATTCATCACACAAACACCCAATTGATCAACTTCACTAATGTCTCCTCTTAATATCAAACCCTGGGTCAAATCAGTTATCGGGGACCTCCACATTTACAACATGAGCTCGTCTAACGTGACCGATTTCCAATACCATATTAAATGACCTCAACCCACGTGGGCATGGGGCCCAGCAATTGGGCAACCTCCGCTCAAAGGAAACATGTTCTATTCATCACACAAACACCTCATTGATAAACTTTACTAATGTTGCCTCTTAATATCAAACCCCGGGTCAAACCAGTTCTCGGGGATCTCCACATTTACAACATGAGTTTGTCTAATGTGACTGATTTTCAATACCATATTAAATGACTTCGGCCCACGTGGGCATGGGGCCCAGCAATTGGGCAACCTCCGCTCAAGGGAAACGTGTTCTATTAATCACACAAACACCCCGTTGATTAACTCCACTAATGTTGCCTCCTAATATCAAACCCCGAGTCAATCCAGTTCCCAAGGACCTTTGCATTTGCAACATGAGCTCGTCTAACGTGACCAAATTTCAATACCAGATTAAATAACTGGGCTAAATTGGTAGGTCCCAAACCCACGTGGGCTGAGGTCATTTAATCTGGTATTGAAAATCGGTCACCTAAACATTTTCCTTACAACATAATATAATAATAAAAAATATAAAAAAATACACAAGGGGAAATCTAATAACTCATTTGAATATGCAGATAGGTTTTAAAGAGCCTAATTTATTTAAAATATTGAGATCACGCGCTAAAAAGATTTAAGTCACTGATTTACATCCCAGAAGACTACGGGTTTTTAGTTTAAATGAAGAGTTGCTCAGATTAGATCTGGCGGATGAAGTTGATACAACGGGCCTTAACTCTTTAACCCAATAAATAAATAAAAAAACAAAACCCGAGCTTTTCGGCTCGGGTGTTTTACCCAGAGCCCAGAGCCCAGAAGCTTCTGGAGTCTAGACTGGCGACGGCCAGGCGACAGGCGGCGACCGATGGCGGGGCTCGACGACCACGGCGACGGCTCAGATCGACTCGATCAGCGAGATCGCGAGGATGAGAATACGACGACGGTTACGACGGGGCTCGACGACCACGGCGACGGCTCGGCTCGACTCGATCAGCGAGATCGCGAGGATGAGGACACGGCGACGATTACGACGGGGCTCGACTCGACTCGATCAGCAAGGTGACGGCGATAGCGGCCATGGGCTCACGATCGTCGGGGCTCGAGCTCACGGCGAGGCGAGGCGACGGCGACGGCGGCCATGGGCTCGAGCTGACGGAGGCGGTGACGGGCGAGGCTGACAGGCGACCATGGGCTCGAGCTCACGGCGAGGCGAGGCGAGATCGACGGCGACGATTTCTGGTATGAAAAATTTTTGATTTTGCTTTATTTTTCGAGCTGAGTCTCGAGTCGAGCCGAAAAAACTCGCGAGCTGACTCGGCTCGTGAGCACCTGCCATGGCGTAAGCCAAATTTCACCATAGCATTTGCTTCCTGAAAAAGTAATAAAGAAGATCAAAGATAAGGAATATATAATGGAAACCTAGGATTGAGGTATGTCTGGAGAAGAAGAGGTCACAAGCAAGGCTGGAGAAGAAGAGGCACGAGAGGCGAGAAAGCGGTCGCAAGGCTGGAGAAGGCGAGGCACGAGAGGTGAGCTAGTTGTAAAACGGGCAACAAAGTATATATACGAGTTTCTTTTATCTGGGCCTATAGCTTATGAGCCTACGGGCTTATGGGCTTAGCCCATTTTTTTATCTGGGCCCTTACCCGGCCCTAAATTTAGCTAGCTTAAAATTTTGTGGCTTGGCACGACCCTATGCCTAAAAATTCCGGCCCATACCCATAGTTTTATGGGCCGAGTAGGGTCGGGCTTGCGGGCCAGGCCGCAAAAGTTGCACCCCTACTCACAAGAGGGGGGAGGGGGAGGAAGATGAACCTCTGGGAGAGAGCTGATTTTTTTTTTCATTAAAGAGGTGTGACGATCGATTCGTCAGCCTGATTCTCACTTCGGTGAGAATCAGTTTTTCAGGGGTGAAAAGTGACAATTGTCACCTATCACTAACCACTTTCAGCATTTTTAGTTTCCAAACGTTTTTCAACCTGATAACTATTTTTTCAGGCCTGAAAGGGCCTGAGAGATGATATCTTTCAGCTTCTAAACGCACCCTTGGTATGCTCTTTTCTAGAAGAGTCCAGATGTCTCATAAAGTTTGCATGAGCCGTGTCAGATCTCAACCACAATTCTTCCTTTAGCTGTCTACACCTGAAACTCATGCATGGGTTTCCTTGTCTCAGTGGAACTCATTCTTCACCATTTACCAACCACAATTCTTGTTTATGTTAAATCTTAGTAGTGAAACTAAAGTCTAAATTTTTCGAAATACAAAAGGGCAACTCTGGATCTGTAATTTCCCAAATGCAGTCAGTTGTTTTTGGACGGAGGGAGTAGTGTTAAAAAGGCTATTTCCGCTAAGTTCTAAAAATTACAAAAATGCCACTTACAAGAAAAAAGGCGTAGAAATTTACAGTCCCCCCCCCCCCAAAAAAAAAAAAAAAAAAAACTCATACGTCGCAGACGCACAGTACTACTAACCTGTGGTACTCGAGATAACGTGCGTAACAGTGGCGCGTCTGGTTTGTGGTGGGGAACCGAATGTCCAGCGGCGCTGTGGCTAATTTGATCTGACCCGTCTCTAGTTTCTCCGGGGGGGGTGACCCCGCCCGGCTTATCCGTCGGGGCAGGGGGGTGCCTGCTCGCCACGAGCCACCCGGTTCACCTCTCTGCTCAGCATCTTATCATGCGGGTTCACCTGCGAGCTCTCCATTCTCCTGAATTGTAAGGTCTGTGGAGGTGACTTCTTTCAGTTTGTGTGTTTCTCCCTCTTCTTTGTGAGCAAAAGGAGCAAATTGGCATTCAAAGGTAGCAAATGATATAATATCTACCAGAACAGCCAACTCGGATGATATGTGTGAGAAGATAAACTGTTGGATGGCACGTTGTCAGCATTCTAGACTCGTGTTTCAGGACTTACAACACGTACATCATAAAAAAAAGGAACTTTAAAACGCTGTGTGTTTTGTGATTGAGGGCTTCATTAGGATGACATTGTCAAATCCGGCTAGTTGACTGTGGAAACATAGGCCCTTGTGACAGTGTGAACGAAAAGAGACCGGGCATAGACAGAAGACCGGAAAGGTGACCCCTTCGAACGTAAGTGACTAAGCACGGGTACCGTAATTATATGGTTCGGGTTAGCCTACGGTAAGATACGGAAGAAAATAGAATATACAGAAAAAATATATAAAAAGTATGGAGAAGTAATAAAATTAAAAATCCATTTTGTTAGTTATAGGCGATTTCTCTTTTTAGCTTGAAGGGAAACTCTTTGCATGGTACACTTAAGATAAACTCAACTACTAGCTTGAAGGGAAACTCTTTGCATGGTACACTTAAGATAAACTCAACTACTTTTATGTATGCATCAAACTCTTTGCCTGGTGCACTTAAGATAAACTCAAAACGATAAGAATAATATAACATAAATAAATTCTATTTCAGCTATGCATCATCATTTTAAACGAACAGAAGATAAAAAAGAAGAATGACCACAAAAATTAGAGAAGTAGATACGGCTAATTAAATTATTACCAGAGACAAGTATTTGGAGTACCTAATATGTTGTCTCTGATGTGAGCACCGACTATTCTTTTATTTGCATCATCCTTAATGAGAGAAATCACTTCGGCATAATTAAGTAAAGCAGCTCCAGCTAGGGCAGAAGTGCATGCTAGCCCAACATTAAGCCTTGAATCATCCATCTGTCCGTCATAGTATACCACAATACCCTTCAAAGTTTGATCATGACCATTCCTTGCAAGGGTTGGGAAAAGCTCAATGGACTCATCTGCAGAATAATAGCGGGACAAATGTAGCATGCGCCGCCCAGCAACCAAATCATACAGCTTGAGTCCCATTAGTAGATTACTTCAAACCAATTAAAGGACGGACTCACTTCCTTTCATATATAAATTTTCTACTTCATCTCCCTGGAAAGCATGCATTATAGCATTAAAAAGCGAACTAGCTTCAAATTTTCATACTTTCCGGGCAGCAGACAATGATTATCAACAAAAACAGCAATTTGCACTCTTTTATGTATAATGCCCATGAACCAACAATCAAATAAAAGAAAAAACATCATAAATATTCCTTCCAAATTTAATAGATACATTTGGTAGTTTCAAAATGAACTTAATTACCTCCGTAAATCAGCTTGGTGGAACGGGAGGACTTCAAGCACATCACATTGAAAACCGGATATAATGGAAGTAAAGAGGTTAGCAATCTTCCAGATGCTCAAATATACCAGTCAACTCTTGGCAAAGATAATCAATTTTCTACAGCATTAACAAATAGTTCTACGTCCTGTATATTTATTACAGATTGAACCCTAAAATAAAAAGACATCCTTTTCCAAATGGATCAATCAAAACTCAAAAGTATGGTAGACAATCAGAAAAATTCTTTGCAGGAAAAAAATCACAAGTGAAATATGGTAGACTAAAAAAATCAATATCGCGAGCTATATTGCAAGTCATGCTCAGGAAGAGTATCAGATAGTCCAAGTGAGAGTATTTGCGACAAATCAGATCCATGATATCAGAAAAATTGCAACAGAGTAACTGGACGGTCACGCTCTAACTTTTCTAATCAATTAAAAACATTGGCAAATTAAAGACAAAGTTATTACATCAAACGTGCTTGACTTTCGATTCTAATAGAAGAAAAAAAAAGAAGAAAAGGGTACCTCGCCGGTGTGATCAAAACAATTATGGATGTAGGACTCCTCCATCCAGTACTGAAGGTCCCCAATCCAGAGAGTTCGGATCTCGTCGGTGCTGGCTGGCTGCTGCGAATACTGAGGCTCCGAGTGGGAGACGAACGGCTCCTGGAGGTTCAGCCCCATGAGGGTGCGGCGCCGGAGGTGGCAAGGGCCGCGGCGCAGGCGGCTTTCCTCGTTGCCATTGACCGATCAAATGCTGTTGCATGCCACGGACTCGCAGGCAGCGCAGCAGAGGGAAATGAGGAGGAAGAGTATGTTCAAAATTAAGGATTTAACCATCAAACGCGTTTTACGCGTTTTTTGGTGAAAAAATTTCAGAAGTACGCGTTTTGAACGCCATTTTTTACTGCGCGTTTTAAACCCGTTTAAAACGCGTTTCTAGTCACATAGCTTTGAACCAGGCTTTAATATGGATGAACCATGGTTCAACAACCAAGCAACAAACTCACGGCCAGTTTACTCACCAAAAGCTTTAAAACACGTTTCTGGTCACATGGCTTTGAACCAGGCTTTAATATGGATGAACCATGGTTCAACAACCAAGCAACAAACTCACGGCCAGTTCACTCACCAAAAGCTTCAAAACCTTTAAACATAATCTAACAAGGTATTGCTAATTGATTTAATGTACACCCACAGCCGGATTCCAGTTCCCGTCTTCTGGGAGACTGGAATCAAGCCTTGAAATCCATGAGAACACTGTTTTTAGAGTGTTCACAACTGTTGCACCATAAAGAGGAGAGAGAAAAATGAAGATCTCCTAATGGCGCTGTGAACACCCTTAAAACTTTGAGTTTTCATGGATTTTAAAGCTTAATTCCAGTTGCCCGCAAGAGGAGAACTCAAATCCAGCCTTCATTATTGTCACCGGCGGCGCTGAAGAATGCAGCGGAATGCGTTGTGGGTGTACAACACAGTATCATTTCTCTTAGAAAACCTGGAGAGAAAAAGCAGAGAAGTATGTTGAACCAGAAAGATGAACATTTTTAACTGTGATGGTATTTGCAACGTGAAAAATCTTCTTCCCTCCACTCCCTTACTGGCAGCACCGATGGTGCCCCCTACTCCAGTACAACCCAAACCTTTCCCTCCCCCCCCTCCAACAAGTTCTCTACTTTCCTCTCCACCCCAGTTTGGCCATGGCTGCAAAGGCATGCTCCCCCCAGCCGTGGCAGCAAAAGCTTGGGTTCAATAAGGAGAGGAAGGCAAGAGAAGAGGAAAAGAGGAGGGGCAATTTCATCCATTGCACCTAATGACAGTTCTTTTTTCTTTGCAAAAGTGCGTAGCTTTATATATATCTAAAAAAAAGCAGAGTGAACGGCCAGGCCGGCCTGGTCCAATTTTCTTTTAAATACAACCGCCCATAGGCAGTGAACCCACTCACAGACGCTCACATACACCCTCCACGTAATTACTAAGGTGCCACTTGCTGAAGTGCCAGGGTCCGGAACTGAAGCCAGGACGTCTCAGCAAAGGTGTTTGGGGCACAAGCCGCACAACTGGGGTCTTCGGCAGACAAGACAATTTCAGACTGACAAGCAAAGTTCTTTTCTAAAAGATCTGCCAAAAACACTCAATAATCCTGAATACCAAAAACCCATGGTTTATAGCAGTCATAACAAGGCTGCTATCGCATTTCTGGGTCTCCTTTCTACTAATCCAAAATTATTAACCCCAAACTACTTATTAAAAGTGAACGAAAATGATAACACCCATCCATCAAGACATTCTTTGGGCTGCTTCCTTAGCCAATAGCCTCTCCTTTGCCTTGGTCTTGGCCTGAGACTTGGAACCCATGATGCCGCCACCCCACTTCTTCCGATGTTCGTCATACTTATCATTGAAGTTAGCCTGGGAAGTCATGAATTATTGCTTAAAAAGAGGGATACCGTGATAGTAAACGAAAATAAGCTAATTCCATTTATACAAAACACGAGCATCTTTATTCAATCAAGTTATCACCTTTACAGCTTCCACAATTTTGCTAAGTTCCAGCTTATCCTCGTTCTTCACAGATGTGAGACAAAGTGCTGTAGCTGTCTTTTTGTGTACAATCTGGGAAAAAGAAGAATTTTTTTGGCATTTAGAAAGGAAGCATTTACTACAATGAAGAAGATGAATAAAAAAACAAGGAAATCTATGAAACATACGGCTCCTAGACGCGCTTTCCCTTTCACAATGCAGTAAGGGATTTCCATCTTTCGGCACAGAGCAGGTAGCCAAATCACAAGCTCAACGGGATCCACATCGTGAGCAATTACCACCAATTGCGCCTTATTCTATATCCAACGTAGAATACAACAAACAAACAAACAAACAAAGAAAAGAAATATCAGCTGATTCACCCAGAAATTATAGACCACACGTACATATAAAAAAAGTAAATATAGCATGTCTCATTAGTTTCATCAATACTCAACACTTGAAATACAGAGGGCAGCGGATTTTGATCCCCCCCCCCCCCCCCCCGCCCCCCCGCGTCTTAACACGGTGCATGACATTCAGGTGCATATTTTCCAATATTCAACCCCGCACATTAACTATTCCCAACCTATTTTACTACGCAAATCTTAATAGGAAAACTGCAACATCTATAATTACCTACTCAATAAGGTATGTAATATGGTTAAGGCCATACTTCACAGCAATGGGCTTTTTTGACTCAACAGTTTTCCCTTCAGTTTCAGCTTGCGCCCTTTTCAAAAGTCTTTCCTTCCACACACCCCCACCCCCCTCTCTCCTGTCTTAAGTGCATGACATTCAGGTGCATATTTTCCAATATTCAACCCCGCACATTAACTATTCCCAACCTATTTTACTACGCAAATCTTAATAGGAAAACTGCAACATCTATAATTACCTGCTCAATAAGGTATGTAATATGGTTAAGGCCATACTTCACAACAATGGGCTTTTTTGACTCAACAGTTTTCCCTTCAGTTTCAGCTTGCGCCCTTTTCAAAAGTCTTTCCTTCTTCGCAACTCTATCTTCAGGTCTATATTTCAGAAGCAACTTGAAAAGATTTGTTGCTGACCCAGACAGGAAAAAATAATAATGTCACATACTCGACAACTTTCAAATATTAAAGGACAATGTTTAAAAGAGTCAAAACTGCAAATTAAAGACTTACCAACATCCTTGTCCAGCGTTTTGGTGAACTGGTTCAAAGCTGGAGGAACTTTCAAACGTTGCTTAAGAATCCGCCGCTGCCTTTGAATGCGAACAACTTTAGGCCACTTAACAAACCTATGAAGGTCCCTTTTAGGAGGCAATGCACCACCGATACCAAATTGCTTGGGACGCTTCTCGAACAATGGATTCACAACCTTCTCCTACAAAAAAGTATCAATCCTGTTAAATTATATGAAAAAAAAACGTTTAATAATTTATGGGAACAGACAAACAAAGCAAAGGATCTGTCTATATTAAATTTTTATCCAAGCCACATGTGATAAAAATGAAACAGAAACCAAGGCTTAACTGACACCATCTTCTTTTACTACCTTAATTATTATTTATTCATCCAAAAACCATGTTCTGGATTTAAGCACAGTGGAACTGACATTCAATTCTACCAGCTTATTAAGCATTTTTATACGTACATGGAGCCATTCTGGCATTCAGGCCAACTAGCTTGACACTCCTGCTCATAGGCAAACCTTAGCATGTTCAATGAATATGTTAAAAAAATATTTCTTAGTTGCCACCTACGAGTATCTTCACTTACAGGTTTTTTCTTGGCAGGTACAACCACTTTTCCCCCTCGTTTCGGAGCCTGAAATATGTCAACAACAAAAACTATTGAAATCCGATAAAAATACATTTGTAAACAGGTTCCATTAGCAACTGTAATGTACTAGCATTAGTTAACGACTAACTACTTCAAACTGAGGATCAATCATATGTCAACTAAAATAGATAGCATCCATAAGCAAAGCCCGAGGCAAGCAGTACTATCTTTAGCGCACAACAGAGCAGTGTCTCTGAATCAAACCCAATTTAAGAGGATAGAAAATAAGCTCATAAATTTAGTGCCTGAAAACTGTTGGTAAACATGCCATATGTTGATTAGAGAGTATAGGTAAAAAAATGGCCTTTGTAAGTGATTCTGGTATAGTCAACAACATTCATAAGCATTACATAAATTACATTCATTTGCATCTCAGATTTAAGATTCAATGAACCCATAAAACTATGCACATTTTGCAAACTGCTAATCGAAGGGAGCCTTTGACAGATTTCTTAGGTTTATACTCCCCATTCCAAAAAAGGTAGATACATTTACCTATCTTCTGTGTCCAAAAAAGGTAGAAAGACTTAGGCTTATTTCTCAGCCACATATGTTTTTCCCCACTTGGGTTTTCACTGTGGCTTAAAAATTTCAATTCTCCACACTGTATCAACCATCTTCAGACGGAGGAAGTATTAAAAAGTATGTCAAAATTCAAGAATGGTCTAAATCCTAGCAGAAACGGCTAACCCGTCCCCGTCCCAAGCAAATCACACAACAAGACCAACAGTAAGCTCCTGTTGCCAATCAAGATCCATAAATCATCACCAAAAAAAAAGGTTCGAAGGCAAGACTACAGTTTGCGCTTTTGCAACAGTGATTGAAACACTTGGAATAATTTCACAAACACCATTCAATCAAAACAAAAGATTAAGCTACAAAACAAGTTGCAGAGAATCAAGAAACGGAATGGAGATCTAATCTGCAGAAATCCTCACCATCGCTTAATCTTCTCCGGTCCAAGTATGAGCAAAGTCAGCAAAAGGGAGCCGCTCCTGGGCTAGGGTTTGCAGCGCAGGGAGAGGGCCGGGAGGGGATTTATTAGGGTTTCTAATGTGAGAGGCACGCTAGCTGAACCCAAAAAAAGTGAGGCACGCTAACTTTCCTATCTTAAAAGATATGTTTACCCTTCTTTTGGCCTGAACATCGATGAATTATTTATTTCTGATTTTTTTATTTTTAAATAAAAAAACCTGAAATAAATAGTGATCCAAAACATCCACTTTAGATATTTTGCTTTTAATCACGGCCCGAATGGCCCCTAAGTGCTCCGTTGGAATAACGGCTGCTTCCTTTGTGCTACTCATTATTTGTTAGCATTAGAAAGTTAAAATTTATTAATTTTGCTTTCTAGAATTAATATGCACCGGGTGACTACCTCTGTCAGAAATAGAAAACTAATATGGACCTAATTTATTTCATTTTGGCCTTCTTATGCAGAGAACTAACATGGGCGACGACCATTACCAAGGCCCTGTTTGGTTTCAGCTTCTTGGAGTAGAAGAAGTATAATATAGGTTATTCTAACTTGGATTTTGGTTATGAAGTGATGTGTGTTTGGTTGGATATAAGGGCAAATCAATTTTCTGGTGAGTAGTATGTTCAACAAGAAATCAAATTCTTGATTCTCAAGTTACAAAACTACCCCTCATACTAATCTCAACCATCCATATGATCGGACGGCTGAGGATGATCCCCTAATCTACATATAACCCCCAACCCTGATTCGCCCAACGTCGATCCTCTCGGCCCCTTCCTCCGCCGCCGATCGAAGCCTCCGAGCATAACAAAAACCGAAGACGAGGGGGAGAGCTTTGGTAAAGTTCGATCCTTTACTCGTCGAACATCGTGAATCGATCATCGATTTGGATCATCTTCTCCGGGAATTCTCTGTATCTTGTGGTGTTGGTGTTTAATCTTCTTCTTTAGCTTTGTAGTTCTCATTGATTTGGATGTTCTACGATAGAATTTTTCTGTCTGAAAACCCGTATTTAGTTATATTAGTAATGTGACAGGGTTTTATTGTTTTGTTTCTCTTTCTAATTTTTTTGTGTGAAAACCCGTATTTAGTTGTATTAGTAATATGACATGGTTTTATTTTTTTGTTTCTCTTTCTAGTTCAATCGAATCTACGTGATTCTAGTATCCAGGAGAGTTGTTTGCGTCTCTTTAGACTAGATTTGATTGATGTTCCTGTGGTGTTGGATCTCTCTATGGTGGCGATGTTGAGCGCTTCTATATGGAGATTTTTTTATCGTGTTATGATGATGGATATTTTCCTCACGTATTGGAATGCGTATTGATATAATTGGTTTTTGTTGGAAGTCCCAGCCAGTGATGTTAGTAAAATGCGATGACGAATTCTCTAGGCCTTGGAGAAATGAAGTGTTCAAAACATTTTGGTGTCAAAGTAGAGAACCTCGTACTCACTTGTTTCAACTTCACTATCTCTTTATCTTGAGAATGTGGCCCTGCTACAATTTGTCTGTCTAATGTTTTTGAAGGAACATATTCGATTATTTGCTATTTCTTGTAATTCAATATGTCAAAACGTTTGAACAAATTTTGGCATTGAAGTTCGAAAAATAGAATTCCTGCCGCAGTGCTCTGATTATGACAAACATTTGTCATAACAGCTGAGAGAAAGAGAGCATTATAGTTTGGTTTTTAAAAATGTAGAAAGATCAGAAGTGCATTCTCATAGCTTGCTTCTAACAAATATGAAAGAACCATGATTTGTGTGTCAATTGAGGTATGTCAATCAATGAAGTAATGAGAGACAAGATCTGTTCTGTCTATTAATATTGGCATTCCGAAGGATGCTTCTCTCTGTTGTGTTTCCATATCAAATTTCAGGTAGAAGGAAAGATTGTAAAAGCACATATATGGGATACAACTGGGCAAGAGAGATATCGAGCAATAACCAGTGCCTATTATCTGGGGGCACTAGGAGCTTCATACCCATGTCTGCATATGTTTGTCATTGAACAAAGGCTTGTGTTTTGTGATATATGGCTGGTTTCTCAATCTTGTTTGAGTTGTGTTCTTGGTTTTGTATTTCAATTCTAGGAAATAGATGGAAAGTTTTGCTTAATTTGTTTCTACTCTTCGAGGCCAAAGGTTAGACTGTCTTTATTGTGTCACCTTTTGTTTTTAAATTAAACTTTTTTCTGATGCTTGGTATAGTGATGGCGATGTCCTTTAGCAAGAAAGGGGAAAAATTGCAGTTCACTTGTACGGAATCTTATCATACAGTACAGAGTCTTTTTTACAGGGCTAAGTCATATGACAAGCACTAACACTTAGCTGTAAGATTTGGTTTGATCTCGCTGATAGCCATTGCTCATTGGTTGCTTAACAATTAGAGCCTTTTTCATCACAAAAGGAAAAACAATTAGAGCACCTGAGTCGACGTATCCATATCCGGCTGAATACAAATGAGTCTCTTGTTTCTGTCAAATAAAAGATGTCCAACTTCCGTCTGATTGAATGCATATGTTAAATTCAGCATTGAATGTCTGACTTGACTTGCAAGCGCGCTCCCAGCAACATACGGAAAAGCAGTTAGGATCATATATGTTGATGTCAGGAACATTGTATTTGTTTCAGTAAGTCCTAGTGACTCCGTGTTGTTTCTAAACAACTGGTCGTGATCATGTATTGAAAAGAGGTGAGTAGTTAGTCTGCCATGAATCGGACACTACAAGGACGGTAGATCCCGTCCGCCTAAAAGGGGATGGTACAACATGGGGTGGTAGACTACACGTTGAAAACATCAACCTCATAGACCAACGGTAATATATGAACCCCCGAGTTTATCTCAAGATATCTGAATAAGAGCATGCATGAAGTAGCAATATATATTTTTGGTAGTGCACTTCAACATGTGAAACCCATGACCAGAAGGTTTAAAAGCAACCATCACTAACAAAACATATATACCTATTGAATTCTCCATTCAGGTTTTCAAACTACAAATGTCCCTTAGGAAGAGGAAAGCATGCAAGTACAACATCACATTTACTACTTTCAGAAGAGCTGGCTAAAGATCCTTTGTGACAATAACATACAAAAAGAATGGTTAACCACAACATTTACTTGTTGTTGAATTGGCTGGCCTTTCATTTGAACGGTGTTTGCCGGCTTCCTGTTCATACTAGGCTGGCTTCCCAACACTTAACAAGCTTCTTATATAACTCATCTGTCACCCAAAAAATGTATCAAGTGGGACAGAGCTATTAAGACTGCCTCTTCTTGATCTCCCAAGCCATGGTTAAGAAAGCTTGTTCCACATTTATTGGGTCTTTCGCACTTGTCTCAAGGAATGGGATCCCAAGCTCATCAACAAGTGCCTGCAACGATATTGTAGAAAGTGGTACTAGTAAAGATACTTTAAAAAGAAAGGGCAGTTGTCTAGTACATGGAAACACACTGGATCTTGCACGTAGAAACATTTAAATAAAATGTTTTTGAAGCTGTTGAAATCTTCAGCAAAATATTTGTAAAAATCCATATTGCTTAATGTATGTGGCTAAACTATAGCATAGTATTCTTTACAGATCTTTCCAGACATCTAAAGGTCTGCAAGAAGCATTTTTGGGTTGACAACAGAAAAAGAAAGAAAATTACCTGGGATGTTATCGTATCTCCTTAATATGCTTAAGGATATACAATAGTTTAAGTAGAGAAGGTTGGATGAAAGGGGAGAAATATAGAGTGAAAGGGGAGAGAATAAGATGAAGAGGAGAAAGAAGAGATAAAGGAATACTACTGATCTATTTCTAAAATCACTATTCACATCACTATTCATGTATTGTAGAAGTAGGGCTAAAGCCCTATTTATAGTATTAGGCATATAGCCTTTACAATTGCTGAATTCTACTATGAATAGGAATATAATCAAACTAGGAAAGATATTCTAATAGAACTAGAATGCCTAGGAAACCATAAACTAGAAAAGTAGTAAACTAATCCTACTTTAACTAGGATTAACTAAATTAGGAAAGTCTACTCTAATTAGAAATCATAACAATCCACCAATGCTTCCGCTTCACCTCGTCCTCGAGGTGATCTTCAATTCTTAGTCCAGAGATGAGAATATGCACGAGCATGAAGCAAAAGGAAACACATCACTTGGGCCCACCAATGCTCCTCGTTATACACATCATTGTATAAGGGAGCTGCCAAACGCTGTTGGTCTTCTTGTAGCTCACAAAATTCTTCTTTTCCCAATGGCAGTGTTATGATGGGTTGTTCTGTATCAATTTTTATGTGGGGTGCTTCTTCGGCTTGCACTATTGTCAAAGAAGGTTGTTGTAGCAGCAATATCCTTAATATTGTCCCTTCGTTGTTACCGCTGATAGTGGGTGTAGGAGTACCAAAAGGAACCTGCGAGACACCTGTGGATATTCCAGTAGGGGTTGTTGTCAAGGGGACTATTGGATTTCCTGCAGTGGTAGTCGGAATAGGGGAAGCTGATTGCGATGTGGCTGAAATTGTTGTGCCCGAAAGAGGGGGTATGGAGGCGAAAGAAGTGCCAAATTGGTTCATCTGCAACTGATCAAGCCGATGAAAGAGTTTGGCCAGGGACTCAGCCATGTTGATTTGCAACTGATCAACCTTAGCTTCCAGGGATTGGAATCGCTGATTCGTCGAGTGAGACAAGGTTTGAACCACTGTCTCAAACTCGTAGTATTTCGCCTCGAGCTACACCATAGAAGGGCCCTAAACATGCCCTTCAACTTGCTGATCCTTGGAAGCACTTAATTCAGGGGGATTCTCAATTGAAACTCCGCAGGATTTCGTCATTGTAAGTCCCTAGGATTGATAGGCTCTGATACTAATGTTGTATCTTGATCTATACATGAATTATACATTTTATTATCTCCTAAACTTATGCTTCTGCTAGTGTTTGATTAGAATAACTACTACCTTAATATAGTTTTCTGTTTTTGTAGGAAACAAGAGTAATACACAGAAATGAGGTGAAAAGTAACTCGAATGGTTAAATCATCATAACTTTGTGTACAAATATCGGATTGGACTGATTCAAGCTTTATGTTAAAGATTAGAAGTCAGCTTTCCAACGCCACCAACCACGCACAATTCGGAGTTCGGGACAGAAAGTTATAGCCATTTGAAATTCATGAACAGTAACCACGATCGATCGGCTAGAGACGCGATCGATCGCCAGAGCCGCAAAAGCAGTGTATTGAAGGAAACGATCGATCGGACCTCAAAACGATCGATCGTATCTACTGGAATTTTTCAATCGCGTAAGACAGTAACTACGATCGATCGGTATTATACGGCGTCGATCGGCAAAGCGATCGATCAGAGGAAAATAACGAAGGAATTGAGATCGATCGGTAGGCGAACCATCGTCAATACGGAGCGATCGATCGCCGTATGCGGAAAACTGAAATAAGACCTATTTCGACTCGGATTTGGAAGGGGACTTTGTGGTTTCTCTTCACTCTTATAAATAGGCCTTATGGGAGAACGTTTTGGACATCAAAGAACAAGTTTTTGAGCTTTATTAGAGGCTAGAAAGGAGCAAGAGAAGGAGACTTTTGGAGCAAAGAAGAAGAAGGATTCATGTCAATGGATCTACATAAACAGGCTTCTCTTTTCTTTCTTTCTATGTGTAACTAAATTTTCATTCAAGGCTTGATGAAGCCCTAGATGTGTATTTCTACTCTTGATAGTTTAATTTTATAAAGTTGATTATGATTCATGCTTAATGCGATTTTATGAGTTTCTTTTGAGTGCTTGATCATAGACTTGATTGATTATGAATGGAATTAGATATTGTGATTGATTTTATGCCCGATCAAGGATAAGATTAATTGCATTATAATAGAGTTGTGATTGATTCTATGCCCGATCAAGGATATGATTGATTACACAATAGTGGATGAACTTTCGTGTCCGATCAAGAACGTTAGTGAATTCATTAGTAATTCGTGTGTCCGATCAAGAACACGAATTATAATATCATGTCAATATATGCTTAATAATAATTGAGAGTAGTAATTGCATGTCTAGTGGTGGATTCATAGCCTTGATACTTCTCCATATTGATTAAATCTCAGTTAGATTAGCTAAAGTTCATTGCTTTCTTTAGAATTAATTAAACTACATCTTTTCTTCTTTTGAATTTGGTAAAATTATTCATCCGTCCTTGAGGTTCGACAACCCTTTAATACTTACTGTAGTACAATTGCCTTGTGCACTTGCAAGGGTTTATATTTAAACGATCATATCTCCTTAATATGTTTAAGGATATACAATAGATGAAGTAGAGAAGGTTGGATGAAAGGGGAGAAGTATAGAGTGAAAGGGGAGAGAATAAGATGAATAGGAGAAGGAAGAGACAAAGGAACTACTGATCTATTTATGAAATCACTATTCACGTCGCTATTCATGTACTCTAGCAGTAGGGCTAAATTCCTATTTATAGCAGGAGTGCCTCAAGGGGAGGCATGTATGATGTTAAAGCTACCACTAGCCTAGAACACCAAGTGGCATCCCTTACTGAAAGGTTTGACAGATTTTTCTCACATACTCCACCTTATACCCCAACCTCTCAAGATGCTTGTACCATCTGTGCCAGCCCTATGCACACTATTGTCGACTGCCCCTCGGCCTCCCAGTATCCATATCCTGTCCAAGAGTACGTCAACCTTGCACAAACCTATCCTAGAGCCAACAACCCCTACTCAAATACTTATAACCCGGGGTGGCGAAATCATCTAAATTTCACCTGGAAACAACCTAACCAGGGGCCCGCCTTTAACCAGGCCCCAAGACAGGAATTCTAAAACCATGCTCAGCCTTACCAGCCGGCCACAGTTCCCCCATTTGGCCAAGCGAACAGGAAACCATCCCTAGAAGACCAAATGAGCCAAATGCTAGCCGCCTTAACTGAGATGAAAACTGAAATAAAAGCTGATATAAAAACTGAGATAGAATCCAAACACAAGGAGCTGAAAGGTGAGCTAAGAACCCAAGCCCAGCTTGTCCACTCGCATAAACAATCCATTGCCAAAATAGAAACTCAATTAGGACAGCTAGCCCAATCTATGAACCGTAGGGAAGTAGGAACCTTGCCCAGCCAACCACAGCAGAACCTTAGAGGCCAGTTCGCTGTTGAAGGTTCCCATTATCGAAATGAGCAGGTGTAAGCCGTTACTACCCTAAGAAATGGTAAACAAGTTGACAATCTAGTTAGGGACCCAACCATTGCGAGTGAGGGCACTTCCCTAGAGAAACCGAACCAACCCACTCCTACTATGCCTGATCCTGTTAGTCTTCCACTGCAGCAGGAAGCCCCTACGGAACCCACCAATGAAAAATCCTATATCCCCAGGGCTCCTTTCCCTCAATGCCTTAACCAACCCTCCCCGTTTAGTAAGTCCCACCAACGAATGGAGCAAATGTTAGAGGTGTTCAAGTAGGTTAAGATCAACCTTTCCCTCTTAGATGCCATTGATTGATTGATTTTTTTACTATTTACTAGCAATCGCACGAGACTACGTATAGACTAGTGGTAACGAGGTCGAACCCAAAGGACTTGGACTGATTCAACTTAATTCTAATGAAAGATTTGATTTTTTTATGTAACTAGTTATAACAGAATGAAAAGTTCTAATTTAACAAAGCAATGAAATTTATGTGAAAATAATATGATGAGAAATATACTAAAACTTCGAATCCACCCAAACTAAATAGCTATCCTCTCCGTTAAACCCGTACAATTCCAAGTGATCAATTATCCGTGCCCCTCTCGAAGTCACGAATAATCGTAATGTGTGCAGCCCTCTCGAACATGCAACTAAACAATTAAATCTAACTTAATTAATCTCCCTCTCTCGAGCAAAGATCAATCATAAAAATGCAATCTTTATTCAAATAATACCTCGGAATTCTTTAAGACCTCTCGAACATTAATGATTCCTTAGTTTAATTTCACTAACAATTACTCTACCCTCTCTCGAGCAACAGAATAATCATAACAAAATATTACGCATATGGAATAAAAATCACTACTTTAGAATTGCAAATAAATATTGAGAGTCAAACAATTCAACAGGGCTTCATCTAGTCTTAGTACAATAAAATTTAGCTAGACATGAATGAAAGAAAAAGCATGGTTCGTCGGAGAAGTCATTTGCAGGAATACTATTCACCGAAGTACTATTCACTATTCACTTGTCTTCCCCGATGAGACGCGCACTGTAGCAATTTCGAACCAACAGTTTGCAACAGCCCATAATCACAGCTTTCTCCCGGCGATCGACTCCTCCTCCTTTTGGTCAAAGCCCCCTGTCGAGATCCGGCGGAGAATAGCCAGAAAAGCTCTGTTTTTTTCTGTTTTTTCGGCGGCTCTATAGTTCTGTTCTTTTTTTTCTATCGGCCTCCTTCTCTCTGTTTTATACTGCTGCCTCTGCTCTTCCAAAAATCCGTCACTTTCCAAGTGGTAGATGATCTAGTCATGAAATATGTGTTTTATTATCTCCTAAACTTATGTTTATGCTAGTGTTTGATTAGAATAACTACTACTTTAACATAGTTTTGGGTTTTTGTAGGAAACAAGAGTAATACACAGAAATGAGGAGAAAAGTAACTCAAATGGTTAAATCATCATGACTTCGTGTACAAATGTCAGATTGTACTGATTCAAGTCTCATTTTAAAGTTCAAGAAGTCAGCTTTCCAACGCCACCAACCACGCGCAATTCGGAGTTCAAGACAGAAAGTTATAGCCATTTGAAGTTTATGAACAGTAACTACGATCGATCGGCTATCAATGCGATCGATCACCAGAGCCGCAAAAGCACTGTATTGAAGGTAACGATCGATCGGCATAAAACCGATCGATCGTATCTACTGGAATTTTTGATCCGCACAAGACAGTAACTACGATCGATCGGTATCATACGGCATCGATCGGCAAAGCGATCGATCGGGGGAAAATAACGAAGGAATTGCGATCAATCGGAAAGCGAACGATCGTCAATACGGAGCGATCGATCGCCGTATACGATGACTATGTAGATTCTGATGTTCTTTGGTTAATGGGTAACACTGGATCTGTATAAACAGAAATTTAGAATGTATTGCTACAATGTTCTACACTTTCTACACTTTACATTATCATGCTATATTATATTGAGCAGAAAATTCCAAGATGAAAGTGTGGAATAAAACCACTTACTTGAGGGCTTCTATATTCCTGTTGATTATGAACCAAGTACGTGTGGTTAATTCTCTTAAGCATTGTAGTTTGTTTTTGTCGGGATAATAGGTTGTGTGTTTTGCAATGTTTTTATGTTTTTATTTTTGCTTTATTTTTGCACTTAGGTTAATTAGATTAATAAATACATGTTTGTGGGTAGCATGGTTGCAAACCCTCACGAGACAACACTCGTCCTACTAGGGACACCTAGAGGTTTAACGGCTTGTTGCATATGCTCAATGCAATCGTGTTCCCTATGAAAGTGGTGTTTCTGCATTAGTTTCTTTAGCTGTTTGTTTGATTATATTTTGTTTTGTTTTGCTAGGGACTAGCAAAATCTAGGTTTGAGGGTGTGATCTAGTCATGAAATATGTGTTTTATCATCTCCTAAACTTATGTTTATGCTAGTGTTTGATTAGAATAACTACTACTTTAACATAGTTTTGGGTTTTTGTAGGAAACAAGAGTAACACACAGAAATGAGGAGAAAAGTAACTCGAATGGTTAAATCATCATAACTTCGTGTACAAATGTCGGATTGGACTGATTCAAGTCTCATGTTAAAGTTCAAGAAGTCAGCTTTCCAACTCCACCAACCACACACAATTCGGAGTTCGGGACAGAAAGTTATAGCTATTTGAAGTTTATGAACAGTAACTACGATCGATCGGCTATCAATGCGATCGATCGCCAGAGCCGCAAAAGCACTGTATTGAAGGTAACGATCGATCGGCATAAAAACGATCGATCGTATCTACTGGAATTTTTGATCCGCACAAGACAGTAACTACGATCGATCGGTATCATACGGCATCGATCGGCAAAGCAATCGATCGAGGGAAAATAACGAAGGAATTGCGATCAATCGGAAAGCGAACGATCGTCAATACGGAGCGATCGATCGCCGTATACGGAAAACTGAAATAAGACCTATTTTGACTTGGATTTGGAAGGGGACTTCGTGGTTTCTCTTCACTATTATAAATAGGCCTTATGGGAGAGCGTATTGGGCATTCAACCTTGGAGAACTAGAGCTTTATTGGAGGCTAGAGAGGAGCAAGAGAAGAGGTCTTTTGGAGCAAAGAAGAAGAAGGATTCATGACGATGGATCTACACAAACAGGCTTTTCTTTTCTCCCTTTCTATGTGTAACTAAACTTTTATTCAAGGCTTGATGAAGCCCTAGATGTGTATTGCTACTCTTGATAGTTTAATTCTATAAAGTTGATTATGATTCACGCTTAATGCAATTTCATGAGTTTCTTTTGAGTGCTTGATCATAGACTTGATTTATTATGAATGAAATTAGATATTGTGATTGATTTTATGCCCAATCAAGGATAAGATTAATTGCATTATAATAGAGTTGTGATTGATTCTATGCCCGATCAAGGATAGGATTGATTACACACTAGTGGATGAACTTTCGTGTCCGATCAAGAACGTTAGTGATTTCATTAGTAATTCGTGTGTCCGATCAAGAACATGAATTACCATATCATGTTAACTTATGCTTAATAATAATTGAGAGTAGTAATTGCATGTCTAGTGGTGGATTCTCTGCCTTAATATTTCTCCATATTGATTAAATCTCAGTTAGACTAGCTAAAGTTCATTGTTTTCTTTAGAATTAATTAAACTACATCTTTTTCTTCTCTTGAGTTTGGTAAAGTATTCACCGTCCCTGAGGTTCGACAACCCTTTAATACTCGCCGTAGTACAATTGTCTTGTGCACTTGCAAGGGTTTTATATTTAAACGATCATGTTTTTGGCGCCGTTGCCGGGGATGGCTCAATAGTTTACCAGATTCTTAGCATAATTAGTGTTAGAGTAGTTTAGTGAGTCTTAACTTAGATTATTTATCAGTAGCTTGATTTTTTTGTTTTTTCTTTCTTTTTTTGCAAGGTTAAGAGAAGACGTAGAATTCTCGCCAACGTGGAAGGGCCACCCCTTCCCCTAGTTTGCATTCTCTTATCCTTCTCTTTTTAAATTAATTTGTATGCTTGGTGTTTTTCTTTTCTTTCTGTGACTGCATGTTGTGCTAGTTGTGGCTATTAGGACTGATAGTTGTCGATATCTAGGACTGATGTTTGTTAGTTGTGGCTATCTAGGGTTGTTTATCTTATTTGTGGATGTGTGATATTGTGGTTCAGCTGATGAATGCATGGTGAAGAAATGTCTTCACCTTTCTATGGATTTAGCCATGAGAACCCATATAGGAGCTTTAATGATTATTGTTCTTCACACACACCTAATCCCCTTCCTTATGAAATGCCCTACCACCTACGACCCTTATATGCTAATACTTATAACCGTGGTTGGGATAATCACTCTAATTTTGGGAGTGGCATATCTTCCCTACAATACACAACTCCTTATATGTCAGAACCATGTGCCCTCTGTTTAAGTCCCATTCACACCCCAGTGGAGTGCCCTTTGGCCCATGAGTACCCTGATTTTATAAGAAAATATGTGAATGAGGCTCAAGGTCTTCATAGGTGGGAGGATCATCCTAACAACCCTTGGGAGCAACCCAACCCTGGGCCCACTCTTCATGAGGCCCTTGGACAAGATTTCCTAAGCCAACAGCTACCTTACCAACCAGCCTCTAATCCTCAGTTTGGCCAAACCAATAAGAAACCATCCCTAGAAGATCAAATGAGCCAAATGCTAGCCACCCAATCCACTCTCCTCTCAGCTTTCAGTGCGCTGGAAGCCAAGATGGACACTATGATAGACACCAAATATAGAGAGCTGACAGGTGAGCTGAGTACCCATGCCCAGATTGTTCATTCCCACACCCAGGCTCTTGCCCACATTGACATACAGTTAGAACAGCTAACACAGGCTATGAATATGAACAAAGAATGCATTTTACCTGTCGAGTCCCAATATCCAAAGGGCCAATTTTCTGATGAAGGGATCTATTTTTCCCCTGACTATGATGTTACATCCCTTAAGAATGCCCAAAGGTTTGACAATGAGCTTGAGTGGGCTTTATATAATGATCAAGAGGATGTAGAAATTAAAGATGAAGTGAGTGTGTTGATAGAACCAAATTTTCAACCTTCTTCTATATCTGAGGAGTTGCAGTCTACAACACTATTAACAGAACCTTCTATTCCTGAAGCACCATTCATATCTTGTCTAGATCAATCTAACTCTTTGTTTAATGAACATAATTTAGACTGTTTCATAGATAGTTTAGTTGATTCACTAATTGATGAAGCTTTCCCAATTGGGTTACTAGAAGAGGCCCCTAAGGCCAAAATGGTTGATGTGAGGGAGGAGGTTCCCTCTATATTAAAATTCTCTGATGACCTTCTTTCATGGTTAATGCAGGGACCCCTCTTTCCAAAGCTTCCACACCCACTACTCCATCCTTTTATTCCACGATGTGCTCCATACATAGGCAACAGGGATAGGAGTGTGTGGGGCAATCATTTAATTGATCCAGGCTGAATTCTTGATGATCTAAACCCTGCAAAAGACCGTGGCTCCGTCTGGCTGAAGACGTTAAACTTAGCGCTTGGTGGGAGGCAACCCACGTATTCAGGTGTATTCTCTCCTTTTCTTCTCCTTATTGTCTTATTTTTATTACCATTTTCATTAGGTTTGGGGGAGAGGACATGCTTAAAAAAAAAAATCGAAGAACAGTATATACGATCGATCGTCTTAGACAATCGATCGCTATCCGATCGACGCCTTATCTATGCGATCGATCGCCATGGGGTACATCGACACCGTTCATCTTCAATCTAACGGGTACTGTTTCTTGAGTTATAAAACGATCGATCGGCTAAAAGCACGATCGATCGTGGGTCGTCTTCCTCGCGCTTAAATTCCGAACGGCCGCGGCGAGAGAAATCTATTTTCGCTCGTCGCCGCCGTTTCCGACCCGTGTTTGAGCTGAAACTCCGGCCCCCAAAGGGATTTTGTACGTAGAATCCAGATCCGGTGTCGGTTTCCTTGATTTTCCACTCATTTCATCGCAATCACTCCTTTTTCTTCCGGTAAGCCGAAACTTAAAAACTCGATTTTTCTTGGTTTCTGGTTGATATTGTTGTGATTACTCTCATGCATTCTCTTATAATGACTATTGCGATGCTTATGCGTGATTTTCAGCTTTTGATTCTTCGATTTTAGGTGTTTTATTTAATTTTTAGAATTTATGTTCTTGCGGTGAACAGTGTTTTGCTATTTTAAAAAAAATATTTCAAAATCTGATTTTGAATCCCTTTAATGCATACTTCTATATTGATGATTGTGATTTATGTTATGCATGATGATTCCTTTTGATTTCCTAAGTTTTCATAAAAATTTTTATTTTTTATTTTTTTTAGGAAATTTATTATTATTTTCAAAAAAAAAAATCCGAAAATTGTGAAGTGGATCTGTTATTACATGGTTGCTGTGATATTTCAGTATTGCAATTACATGCTACATATTCTTGTACCTTGATTGGATTTTCACTATTATCTTTAGTTTTCAGGTACAATGCCTCAGAAATCCGTCGCGCACAAACGTTCACGAGGTGAAGTTTCTTCATCACGTCCTGTTCCTTCCACCCCTCTACCTGAACCTGCTGCACCGCCACGGCCCGTCCAATATGAGAGGCAGGTGGTCCTGAACCCATCTATACCCGATCTTCCAACTCAGAGGTGGATTGAGGACCGGCCGGATTGGGTGAACTATTTCACCCATATCGCTGCAAAAAGGCAGAATGCATTCGCAATGGTCCACGAGGACCCGGTTTGGGAATTTTATGCAAATGGCACCATAAAAGACAGCGATAATCCAGAGCAGGTGACTATTCAGAGTATAGTATGTGGTGTTCCTATCCGAGTCCGAGTTGCCGATATTGCTAGTGGTATGGGTTGTGACCGAGGTATGATTCATCACCCTGATTTTAATAAATATCAGTTTCCTCCGTACCGGAATATCACAGGGTGATTGACGGGGTCTGCAGTAGGATTTGGGACCTCTACTTGGCTGGCCGCTATTAGCATGCGATCGGAGTTTCGCTTTACTTTTTTAATTCTACAGCATGATGTATGGTCGGCCCGGAAAGAGAAAGTCGACCGAACCATGGCTAATCTACTCTATGTATTCGGCGATGATACTCGGCGCCGTGATCTTGACTTGCCTTCATTCGTCTTTGGCCGGATGAAGCAAATGATGGTGGGCCGAAAAGATGAGAGGTTACCCTATCCATACATTTTAGAGCGGGTATTTCTGACTCATGGGGTGCATTTTCCTGAGCATTCTCGAGTATCTCATGGATTGGGGCCCATTGGAGTGGATGCGTATAACCGTATGATGGGTCATACACGACGCGGGTGGCCACGAGCTCCCCGTCTTGAGGATCACGCTGAGATACCTGAGGGTGTGCCTGCTCAACCACCATGGGCGACGATGCAGCAGCAGATCAGCGATCTCACTGGCCATGTGCAGGAGATTCGCCAGTCACAGCAGGAGATTCGCCAGTCCCAGCAGGTGCTTATGGACTCTCAGCATGCTATTACGGAACGCCTCGACTCCATAGTCGGTTTTCTTCATGCATGGCGTTTTCCTCCAGGCGATGGTGATGGCGATGATCGAGATTTTTAGTCCACTTCCTCTGGTGTTTTCCTTCCTCCTTCTCTTTTTCCTTTTTATAATCATTGTATGTTGTCTTTGTTGTGCATTGAGGACAATGCTTATATTAGGTTTGGGGGATAGGATGTGCTTCATTGTCAAATCAGAAAAGGAAAATAAAAAAGAAAAGAAAAAAGTGTTAAATTTGTTTGAGTAGTTTTAAGTTGTTTGTTAGTACTTTTTCATAAGTTTTGATAGTTTATCCCGTAATGATGCATGTTACAATTCTTAGGAGATTAATTTGCATTGGAAGTGTGAGTAAGTATACTGGAGGATAGATACACTTAACTGAGCATATTTTCTGTTACAGTCCTCTTGGAACAGGTGCTTAAACTAAGAAAATTCACTCACACACACTAGTTACATAAAGTAATACCATCTAGAGATTTGTTGAATACTAATCTATAGTGGGATATCTTTAGTCATAGTCATTGGATGATGTGTAGTTGTCTGTTGAGCTTAAAAGATCATGATAGACCATTTACTTGGCTATGGCAAGGGATTGGAACCGGAAATAGGTTGAGAGTATAATACAGCCTGGACAAAATAAAGATGTGCTGAAAATATAAATGATGAAAATAAAAATGCGAAAAAATAAAAACAAAATGAAGGAAAGGGGCTGCTTGACTTTATAGGATTAACTTAGGCTGATGCTCGGGCCCGAAGCAGTCTCTTAAAACCTAATGCCCTAAGCCAAATTGGTTGGGAGTCATTGGCCTGAGTCATTGCTAAACCTAAGCATCTTGAAGTCAGGCCTTACACAGTCCTAGCAGAAAAAGAAGCAAAAAAAAAAGTCTATGGTGTATTATCCTCTCAAATCTAGAATGTTGGACCCGAAGGAGGCGCGCAGATTTGTGCTATCATGAACCTAAAGATGACGATGACTATGTAGATTCTGATGTTCTTTGGTTAATGGGTAACACTGGATCTGTATAAACAGAAATTTAGAATGTATTGCTACAATGTTCTACACTTTCTACACTTTACATTATCATGCTATATTATATTGAGCAGAAAATTCCAAGATGAAAGTGTGGAATAAAACCACTTACTTGAGGGCTTCTATATTCCTGTTGATTATGAACCAAGTACGTGTGGTTAATTCTCTTACGCATTGTAGTTTGTTTTTGTCGGGATAATAGGTTGTGTGTTTTGCAATGTTTTTATGTTTTTATTTTTGCTTTATTTTTGCACTTAGGTTAATTAGATTAATAAATACATGTTTGTGGGTAGCATGGCTGCAAACCCTCACGAGACAACACTCGTCCTACTAGGGACAGCTAGAGGTTTAACGGCTTGTTGCATATGCTCAATGCAATCGTGTTCCCTACGAAAGTGGTGTTTCTGCATTAGTTTCTTTAGCTGTTTGTTTGATTATATTTTGTTTTGTTTTGCTAGGGACTAGCAAAATCTAGGTTTGGGGGTGTGATCTAGTCATGAAATATGTGTTTTATTATCTCCTAAACGTATGTTTATGCTAGTGTTTGATTAGAATAACTACTACTTTAACATAGTTTTGGGTTTTTGTAGGAAACAAGAGTAATACACAGAAATGAGGAGAAAAGTAACTCGAATGGTTAAATCATCATAACTTTGTATACAAATGTCGGATTGGACTGATTCAAGTCTCATGTGGTCAAGAAGTCAGCTTTCCAACTCCACCAACCACGCTCAATTCGGAGTTCGGGACAGAAAGTTATAGCTATTTGAAGTTTATGAACAGTAACTACGATCGATCGGCTATCAATGCGATCGATCGCCAGAGCCGCAAAAGCACTGTATTGAAGGTAACGATCGATCGGCATAAAAACGATCGATCGTATTTACTGGAATTTTTGATCCGCACAAGACAGTAACTACGATCGATCGGTATCATACGGCATCGATCGACAAAGCGATCGATCGGGGGAAAATAACGAAGGAATTGCGATCAATCGGAAAGCGAACGATCGTCAATACGGAGCGATCGATCGCCGTATACGGAAAACTGAAATAAGACCTATTTTGACTTGGATTTGGAAGGGGACTTCGTGATTTCTCTTCACTATTATAAATAGGCCTTATGGGAGAACGTATTGGGCATTCAACCTTGGAGAACTAGAGCTTTATTGGAGGCTAGAGAGGAGCAAGAGAAGAGGTCTTTTGGAGCAAAGAAGAAGAAGGATTCATGATGATGGATCTACACAAACAGACTTTTCTTTTCTCCCTTTCTATGTGTAACTAAACTTTTATTCAAGGCTTGATGAAGCCCTAGATGTGTATTGCTACTCTTGATAGTTTAATTCTATAAAGTTGATTATGATTCATGCTTAATGCGATTTCATGAGTTTCTTTTGAGTGCTTGATCATAGACTTGATTTATTATGAATGAAATTAGATATTGTGATTGATTTTATGCTTGATCAAGGATAAGATTAATTGCATTATAATAGAGTTGTGATTGATTCTATGCCCGATCAAGGATAGGATTGATTACACACTAGTGGATGAACTTTCGTGTCCGATCAAGAACGTTAGTGATTTCATTAGTAATTCGTGTGTCCGATCAAGAACACGAATTAACATATCATGTTAACTTATCCTTAATAATAATTGAGAGTAGTAATTGCATGTCTAGTGGTGGATTCTCTGCCTTGATATTTCTCCATATTGATTAAATCTCAGTTAGACTAGCTAAAGTTCATTGCTTTCTTTAGAATTAATTAAACTACATCTTTTTCTTCTCTTGAGTTTGGTAAAGTATTCACCGTCCTTGAGGTTCGACAACCCTTTAATACTCGCCGTAGTACAATTGCCTTGTGCACTTGCAAGGGTTTTATATTTAAACGATCAGTAGATGAACCAAATCTCGTGCCGAATCGAGTCCGAGTCCATCTGCGGAAGGTTTCCGTTCTGAGCATGTTTCAAATCCGGGCACGCATCCGTGCGCAGCTTCCTAATTGAGGCCAAATCCCCTGCTAATCCTGAGCCGAAGCGAAGTCCTCTGTCATTCCGCCGTCAATCGGGTTCTCCTCCATCGCCGTCGTGATCACAGTCTGCCCATAAGCTCGACACCGCCGTCTGTTCGAACAGAGCTCGCCATCAACCCATCGTCGGCTGCTACTTCTGCCCGGCTTCTCAACCGTCACCAGACTTTTCGCCACAGTCGACCTCCTCATGATCGCCGTCATCGCCCATCGGCTGCCTCATCGCCGGAATTGCCTGAAACGAGACCCAACTTCGCCGTCTCAGAACAAAGCTCAGACAAGGCTCTGTCTATTCGACTGGAACGCCCGAGCCATCGAGCTCGGGCCGTTTTTTTTCTTTTTTTCTTTTTCTTTTCTCCAAACCGAACCAAAAACAGCTGAACCGAACCGGCGCTTTTCTTTCTTTTTTCTTTCTTTTTTTCTTCCTTGAAACCCGTCGTATTAATCTCCACCGCAGGATCTTCGATCTCAGCAGAGAAACGGTTTGGCGCGTATTCACTCTTGACGATCCACATTTGAAACTCTTACGCCTACATAAATAAAATATTAAATTAGACGCATAATAAAATATGAAATCATGAAATCCAATTAACGCATCTAAATTAATCAATTAAGCACATTTATTTATTAAACTCTTAATTACTCACTAATCATGATTAACCGTTAATTATCCTTACTTCAATTAAAATTACGACTAACAAATAGGCAGAAAGGCATATAAAATGTGTATATTTTGTAGATATCAAATACCCCCAAACCTACATTTTGCTAGTCCTCGAGCAAAACAAAATCAAGCAAGGAAAACAAAAACAACTAAAGTAAACTAAACTAGAAAAGTAAATGCCACTTTCGTAGGGAACACGATTGCATTGAGCGTATGCAACAAGCCGTTAAACCTCTAGGTGTTCCTAGTAGGACGAGTGTTGTCTCGTGAGGGTTTGCAGCCATGCTACCCACAAACATGTATTTATGGAATTAACCTAATTAACTTAAATGCAAAAATAAATCAAAACACTGCAAAACAAACGAACCTATTATCCCTTCAAATGCAGACTATAATGCTTAAGAGAATCAACCACACGTACTTGGTTCATAATCAACAGGAATATAGAAGCCCTCAAGTAAGTGATTTTATTCCACACTTTCATCTTGGAAATTTCTGCTCAATATGATATAGCATGATAATGTAAATAGTAAAAAGTGTAGAACATTGTAGCAATACAGTCTAAATTTCTGTTTTACACATATCCAGTGTTACCCATTAACCAAAAACATCAGAATCTACATAGTCATCCCAATCTTTAGGTTCATGATAGCACAAATTTGCGCGCCTCATTCGGGTCCAACATTCTAGATTTAAGAGGATAATACACCACAGACTCTTTTTTTTTACTAGGACTGTGTAAGGCCTGACTTCAAGATGTTTAGGTTTAGCAATGACTCAGGCCAATGACTCCCAGCCAGTTGGCTTAGGGCATTAGGTATTAAGAAGACCGCTTCGGGCCTAAGCATCAGCCTAAGTTAATCCTATAAAGTCAAGCAGCCCCTTTCTTTCATTTTGTTTTCATTTTTTTTGTATTTTCATTTTCAACATTCTTTTTATTTTTTTTTCAGCACATCTTTATTCCGTCCAGGTTATATTATACTCTCAACCTATTTTCGGTTCCAGCCCTTGCCATAGCCAAGTAAATGGTCTATCATGATCTTTTAAGCTCAAAGGACAACCACATATCACCCAATGACTCTGACTAAAGATATCCCACTGAAGATTAGTATTCAACAAATCTCTAGATGGTATTACTTTATGTAACTAGTGTGTGTGAGTGAGTTTTATTAGTTCAAGCACTTTGTTCCAAGAGGACTGTAACAGAAAGATATGCTCAGTTAAGTGTATCTATCCTCCAGTATACTTACTCATACTTCCAATGCAAATTAACCTCCTAAGAATTGTAAAATACATCATCGCGGGATAAACTACCAAAACCTATAAAAATACTAACAAACAACCTAAAAACTAAATTTTTTTTTTGAATAAATGAAAACATATGATAAACACTTCTTTTCTACACCCCCAAACCTAAACTAAACATTGTCCTCAATGTTTACCAAAATAATACTACAAGGAATAGTAAAAGAAAAGGAGTGAGGAAAGAAGTCACCTGAATGGAGAGCCTCATGGTAGATGTAAAGCATGAAACATATAAGCAAAGAATGAGGAGATAATATAAATATGGAAAAATAAAATACACCCCCAAACCTCGACTGTAGCATCCCCACATAGGTAAGAAATAATCTACAAGAAAAATAAAAATAAAATAAAAAATAAACAAGAAAATAAAATTTGGATTGCCTCCCAAGAGCGCTAAGTTTTACATCTTCAGTCAGACGTAGCTCCAATAAGTCATCCTGGATCAATTAAATGATTGCCCTACACATTCCTATCCTTACTACCTAAGTATGGATCATATCGTGAAATAAAAGGGTGGAGTGGTGGGCGGGTAAGCTTTGGGAATAGGGGCCCATTCATTGGCCATGGAAAGAGGTCATTAGAGAATGTTAAAATGAATGGCTCCTCTTCCACATCACCCAATTTGGCCTTAGTGGCCTCCTCTCGTAACACATTTTGGGGAGGACTCTCAAATAATGGATTGAATGGGCAATCGATAGAACACTCTAAGTCACGTTCAACAATCAAAGGGGAAGGTTGGTCTAGACATTGTATGAGTGGTGCTTCGGGAACAAAAGGTTCCATTAATATTATCGTAGACGGTGACTCCCCAGAGATAGAAGATTTAAAAATTGGTTCGAACGACCCATTCACTTTTTCTTTAATTTCCACCCCTTCTTGCTCACTTCCTGCACTATATCCAACCTCATTTTCAAATTGCTGTGCACTCCGAAGGGTTGTAACATTTTGGATATGGTTAGGGGAAAAACATATCCCCTCTTCAACAAATTGGCCCATCGGGTATTGTGATTGGATAGGTAAATTGCTTACTTCATTAATATCGCCCCATGCACTACTATAGATCCCATTTAGATTATCCAACATGGACAAGACCTTATCTTCAAAGCTAGGATTCCATGTGGATTGAGCATATTGGGGTTGGGGCAGTGGTGGTGGAACAGGGCATGTCATACCTTGTAAGGGTGGATTAGTGGTTGATTCAAACATTGCCCTTTTGTTAAGAGTGTGCCAAGAAAAATTAGATTGATCCTCCCATCTATGAAGACCTTGGGCCGCATTTACATGATCCCGCACCAATTCCGGATACTCATGAGCCGAAGGGCACTCCATTAAGGTATGGGTGGGGCTTAAGCAAATGGCACATGGTACCAAAATAAAAGAGGTCGTGGGTTGTAGGGAAGATATGCTACTCCCAAAGTTGGATTGATTTTCCCACCCATTGTTATAAGTATCAAGATATGAGTGACATGGAGGGAATGACACTTCTAAGGGAGGGGAAGTAGGTGTGTGTGAGGAATAATAATCATTAAAGTACATGTATGGGTTATTATGGCTAAATCCATAGGAAGGTGAAGTCATTTTTTTTCTTTTACCACACAATCACCAACACCATAACTACACTATCACTCATCCACAACACAAAACAACCCTAGATATCCACAACTAGCAATCAAGAGTCCTAAATATCGACAACAAGCAAACCTAGCTATTGACAACTAGCGCTGCATGCATTCATAGAAATAAAAAGAAAAATATTAAAAACACATAAATCTACTTAAAAAGAAAGGTTGATAGATTGCAAACGAGGGGAAGGAGTGTCCTTTCCAACGTTGGAGAGTTCCAAGTGTCACTATCTGCCTCTCCAAATTGACTCCTACAAAGACAAGAAAATCAAGTATCAAAATCTTACAAAGACAAGTTTAAACTAATTAGAATTAAGTCAAACCGTTACCAAGTCCCTGGCAACGGCGCCAATTGATTGATTAATTTTTTTACTATTTACTCGCAATCGCACGAGACTATGTATAGACTAGTGGTAACGAGGTCGAACCCAAAGGACTTGGACTGATTCAACTTAATTCTAATGAAAGATTTGATTTTTTTTATGTAACTAGTTATAACATAATGAAAAGTTCTAATTTAACAAAGCAATGAAATTTATGTGAAAATAATATGATGAGAAATATACTAAGACTTCGAATCCACCCAAACTAAATAGCTATCCTCTCCGTTAAACACGTACAATTCCAAGTGATCAATTATCCGTGCCCCTCTCGAAGTCACGAATAATCGTAATGTGTGCAGCCCTCTCGAACATGCAACTAAACAATTAAATCTAACTTAATTAATCTCCCTCTCTCGAGCAAAGATCAATCATAAAAATGCAATCTTTATTCAAATAATATCTCGGAATTCGTTAAGACCTCTCGAACATTAACGATTCCTTAGTTTAATTTCACTAACAATTACTCTACCCTCTCTTGAGCAAAATGAGCTACAGACCACACCCAAAAAATGGCAAAAGAGAACAATAAAAAGTACCAACATTATAGAAAAAAACTGTTTTTTTAAAGTATGGTGGTGGTGGCGGCGGAGTCGGCCAACGAATAGGCGGTGTTGGGGGACGGTTGGCGGCGTGGGCGGCGATGTCTCATTCTCTTACATTTCCCCATTGAACTCTCCGCCTTTCCCCCACCCCACCCACTCTGACCTCGATTCCTCCGACCAAACCTCTCCTCTTTCTCTTTCCCTCTCCTTCACTGGCGTCCTTCTCCATCACCGATCCTCTCTCTGCTCCTCTCTTCCCCCCTCCCTCCCACTTGAGCCATGGCCATGACCCCCACCACTGCCGCCTCTCCTTCTCTCCTTCCTTCCCGCTCCTCCCCCACTCTCCTCCACTCCTCCCTCCTCTCATGCCCACCTTCCCCCGCCACCCATTCCCTCCATGTATCCAAATCACATTTCTCTCTCAGATCCAAGAAACCCAGCTCGTTCATCACCCTCTGCTCTTCCTCCGAAGCCCCCGACGAGGCCATACCCATCGAGAAGAGTACAGCTTATTGCCCATCCTCTTAACTTTGAATTGTTTGTTATATAATTCTGCATTTTGAATTTTTTGGGTTTTCTTTTCTTGGTATTTTGACCCTTCCTGTCCAATATTCATCTGCAAGCTTAAATGTGCAAACTTTGAATGATTTTTTTTTGGTACAATAAACTTTGAATCATTTGTTATCGATTCAGCATTTTGAATTTTTGGGCTTTCTTTTCCTGGTATTTTGCAGGGTTTCCGGCGTTCCCCACTGTTCTTGACATCAACCAGGTTCGCGACATTTTACCGCACCGGTGAGTTGAATGCTGGTTTTAGAATAGCTTACATTGTTCATGATATTGGATGTTTTTTTTATATGATGTTTAAATTTTGTATCTTTCGTTGCAAGTGAAGGTTCCCATTTCTTCTAGTGGATAGAGTGATTGAGTACAACCCGGGGGTCTCCGCCGTCGCAATTAAGAATGTGACGATCAACGATAACTTCTTTCCGGGGCATTTCCCGGAAAGGCCCATTATGCCTGGTGTTCTCATGGTTGAGGTATTTTCATTAACATTGCTTGTTCTTCTTATTGAATTTTTGGAGAAAAATGTGACTTGGAGCTAATTGACTTAGTGAAAAAACATCACTTGCATGTAATGTTAGGTGCGTCCCTGCGTAGAATAGATCTAGCGATTGGGAAATGGTAGGTATGGTTTGAATAGTTGAATATTTGTTTTAATTAGACATTGTTGTACGAATGGTTTTGAATCTTTGATGGATCTGAAGTATGATATTCCCTTTTCGTTTTGGCTATGCGATAGCTGTATCTCTGTATGTGACCAGGTACTTGTCAGTCGAGCTGTTTGTTGGTGTGTTTTCTTCATCTCTGGTAGCATTTTGCGAATACTATTAGCTCCATTTTCGTGGTTCAGTTTGCCTCATATCATGAGAGGTTTTCTTGGAAAGGAAAAAAAATATTTTTGTTTTTAATGTGATATGGGGGGACAAAATTTCCTTTCAAACACAGGGTGATTCACCGTTATGTTGAGGACAATGTAATGGGTAGGAAACAATAAGCCAGCCAGTTAATGCTCCATATGTTATTGGAAAGGGGTAATAAGCTAGGATTCAAAGAAGCTTTCTAATTACAATCAATTAGCGAGGAGGCATTGCAATGTTGAACAGTGTACGCTAATACAAGCAATTCATGTCTGTCTATTATGTATTCCCTCTGTCCCATTTTAATTGTCTGGATTGGATAAAACAACTTGTAACTATAAATTCTCCCGTGTCATGTTATCCTTAGCATACGTATTAGTGGATGTATAAAGAAAGTTTAATGAATTGGCTTCCTTAAATATCACGCTTTTACAAGTGTCCACAACTATGAAATGATGGCAAAGATATGTGACAATTTTTTTTTAGCCTCGTTCTCAGCACCTTATATTTTTTCTCTGGGGCTAACTGTTTTTCAAAATTACATTAGCTCTTTTTTGTTCAGCTTAGATTGATGAGCTGGTTTTAACTTTCTTTCGTATTTAAGTTCATTGTTGATGTTTACTAGGGTAAGATTCTTGTATTTTAAAATAAAAAAATATTATCTTCTTCATCTGGTGTAACAGGATTTTGGGGAAGAAAAGACTATTTAATGCCAAACATTGAAAAGGATAAAGGGAAATGTGTTTTATGAATTAGTATTAGTGTTGTAGGTATGTGGCAGTTTTGGGTGACTATCCTCCCCTTGAACGTTTCCTATTTTCTAAAAATAGATATTTGGCTGAGTGAGAAATGAAATGACTTAGTTTTTCACCTTGATGTAGCAGAGATCTTATAGAGATGTTATATAAATTTAGCGGATTTTCTTTTTTCTCTAAAAAGATATTGTAGTTGAATTAAAGAACGGAGTGATATAATCTCTCCTTGGAAATCTGTTGATGCCAACTTAGCAGAACAGAAGTCTGTGGAGATGGACTACCCTGTTACAACTTACAAGTCCATTAACATGGTTCTTGAATCAATTTATCTCACTTTCGTGTCATGTAAACCTCTGAAGCATTAATGGTAATATGACGCATATCATGTAATGCAGGCAATGGCTCAAGTTGGAGGGATAGTTATGCTTCAGCCAGAAGTTGGTGGATCTCGCGAAAATTTCTTCTTTGCAGGGGTAGACAAAGTGAGGTTTCGTAAGCCCGTTATTGCTGGAGATACATTGGTCATGAAAATGACCTTGGTAAAGCTGCAGAAACGTTTTGGGATTGCCAAGATGGAAGGAAAAGCTTACGTTGGGGGAGAAGTCGTATGTGAAGGTGAATTTTTAATGGCCACAGGGAGTGAAGGGTCCTGAGTCCACGCTTTGATTTGTTTGTTTTAGTCATACTGAAATTTTCTGTTCCTAATAATTGCATTATCCTTTGTCTGCCGCCACATATCTTTTGGACTTGCAAAGCGACCATGTTTATGTAACAAACAACAAGGAAGATTTTTTTTTTTTGCACGAAATTCATCCTATTGTTATTGTTAGATGCATGTAACTGATATTGTGCCCTGATTAGTCATCTAGTTGGTGCTTTTTTAAATTGAATCGCTCTTGTGCTACACCCTGAAAGCTGGTGTTAGTAGTGATACCTATAATGAGGTCGATGCAGCATTGGCTGCATAAAAGCGGAGAGAATCTGAGTTACGATGAGGCAAAGATAGGTGATGTTAGGACTGTGGGACACATTAGAAAGTTTTGGCTTCTTCTAAGGTTCAAAATTGACTGAAGTTTCAATAAAAAATTCCGGGAAAAAGGAGTTCTGGAAGGCGATTTAATAGCACAAATCTGCAACCAAGTAAAATGTTTTATGGAAATCAAACCGCAAGGACATACATCTAAACCCATGGTTTCAGTTTACGTCTCATTTTATATATTTTAATATTACTATATATATATAGAGAGAGAGAGAGAATGGTTTACATTAGATATGTTTCATGCAAACTTGAGCTATCAGATTTTGACCCAACAGCTATTGTCAAATCAGTGGTCGGTGAGAGTGAACCACCATTCTCCCTGGGGGCTCATACAATCAGCATGAGACAAGTCTCATTTAAACTTTTACTCTATATATATATATATATAGGGAAAAGTTTAAATGAGATCGCTCTCATATTGCTTATATGAGGCCACTTTGAATCGTAGCTGTTGGATCTTGATCTGACGGCTACAAATATCCATAATGATTTCACCCACTCTTTGATGTGACATACTCACCTACCCACTTACTTGATATCCACCCTCCGATCGAAATCTAACGGCAATAAAGATTGGCCTCATGCTCCTTATATGAGAACGATCTCATGTAAACGCATCTCATATATATATGTATATATATATATATATATATATATATATATATATATATATGTATCTCTATTTAATGAAGCTCGTCTACATTATAAAATGAGTTATATTTATTGGACTTTTAATTCCCGTACAAAAAACAGTCCACCCCAAGCTTCATTTGGATGGAGGGTGTATGACATAACAAATTGGCCAAGTTCTTTTTACCCAAAGAAAAAAATGCTTCAACTTTTATCATTTTATTACTCTGGTTTCTTCACACTTTTTTATATCAAGGGGTGTCTAGTCCTTAGGGTTGGATTAGAAAGTACGTACTTTGTGAATTGAGAGATAATTCCGGGTGGGTGGCCAATAAAGTAAGTGTTTGAGCTCAAGATCTCTGCTTAGGAAGATGTTTTTGCCATCCCCACACACGCTGCTGGTTTATGATTTCTTCCATTTGCAAGCCAACTTAATCGATATTCAAATGATTGTTTGTTTGTACCTTGGGGCTGCTCCTTCCATGTGTGCCACAATCCATGATGTAGCGAATGTGGGATGGGGCATCATGCTCTTTATATAAACTCTGCCTCCCAAATGTGATTTTGCGTTAAAATGTCTTTAAAAAGCTACCTTTGCAGCACAAAAGCGGCCTCCTAAACACACCCTCATATGGAACGGCCTTGATGCCAATATATCATGCAACCAAACTTTTTGAGCCCCTTCCTCTAATTAGGTCAATGTTTGATGCTGCCTCATGGGTTCTGGTCACTATATATAGGAGCAAGGAGGCCTTTAACATGAGTCATTGGATTGGGATCGAACGGTGCTCCGGATAAACATATGTTTGCACCCTATATTAAGGAGCATCGTTGGATCTAAACCCAACAGCTGCAACGCCTGGTCTAATGCCCTTTATATGAAACCAGTCTCATATAAATGGGACTCATTACTTTTCACCTTAGTACATTTTTTTGGCATCATTGTGTACGTAATAGATAGAAAACTACTGAACCAGGTGTATGGCTCATGGGAATATTTTTTTTTCCCAATAACATCCCTGGGGCAGTGACACCATACTCACACCTAAGTGAGAGCATACGTCCTTCCGCGAAATCGCCGATAGAATGATTGAGGAGAAGAACAATGAAATCTCCAGACTTTTGACTGATAACAAGAATCTTCGTCAGTCCGTAGAATCACGGCCATTGGTGTGTTCTTGATGTTATAGACATGATGAAATGGTGGTTCATACTGAATTTGAACTTCGAATGGAAAATAATCTAATCTAATCTCAGTAAATGTATTTTAGCTGGGTTTATTTCTTGTTAATGGACAATTAGAGCTTGCAATTTGACCTTCAAATGGAAACTAAATCTAATCTCTGAAAATGCATTTTAGATGGGATTGCTACTTGTTCTATGTGTATAGATTTTAAAGTTAGCATTTTAAAAGCATAATATTGCCAACTGAATTTGCAGTCATAAATATTAAAATTTTCAGCCAACAGTGCTTTTACTTTCATTCAATTGACATGTATTTTAAAATGTGCTATTTCTTATGCAAGGTCCAGAACAACGGAAATCAAAACACAGGTACTGGATAAGTATCACTATTCTCTGGATTGCAGTTAGCTCCTGGTCATATAAAATTTTCAGGCTTACTAATCGCCATATTTGATTGTTATTACTACTACTGAAAATCTGGCTTTTCTAAATGACATTTTTATAGCTTTTCTAAAGCATTCAGGCTTCAAACATAGAGGCAGCTAAACAGCAGATTCTGGTAATTACTTTAACACTTTGGTTTCTTTCTTGATTTTTTTAACCTGCACTGATGATGTATTGAGTTTTGGGGATATTTTTGTTTGATACCTAATTATTAGGTATGTGGAGGAGATAGTCATTTTCTCAATGGCAGTGAATTTTATTGCTGATATGGATGTTTTCTTAGTTGTCATGCTTGTATGTGAAATGCAAATTGGTTATTTTGAAGCTTAGCTTTGTTTCAGAGAAAAGCATGTCAAGGTAGTTTTTCATGAATCTGATTACAATTTACAGTGAAGTTGGAAATACATAACGGTGATTGTGAGGATTCATATGTCTGATGCCTTACTTGGATTATACCTTGTCATGATGTTTTCAGTGGATTTCACATCATCTTCATCGTTTTGAATAAATCTAAGTTAAGCGGTGGAATAGAATCTGCAGTGTGATCATATAGCTGGCATAACACGTAGATTAGGGTAGCGATTTGCAGGTCATCTTTATACTCAAAATCAGCGCATGCTCGTTGGATTGTTTTTACAAAAAGGAAGAATTGGTGCGAAGAAGGCAATTATGTTTAAGGCCTTGGAATTTTTTGAATCATATTTATGGGCTGTAGGAATGGGAGAAAACCATAAAAAAAATTTTATGAGGAAATGAACATAGTAATACAAGAGAAACCTAACGAGCAAAAAATATCATAGAGGGAGACTTAAATAGGCATGTAGGGGAGAAGAGCATAGGATATGAGATGATACGTGGAGGGTTTGGTTTCAGGGAAAGGAATGAGATGGGATATGCTATTCTTGAATTTTTTATAGCGAAGGATTTGGCTATAGAAAATACTTATTTTAAGAAGAGGGATGACTATTTAGTAATTTTCAAGAGTTAACACAACAAGAGCCAAAGAGATTTCTTCTTAATGAGATGCGAGATAGAACTACTTGTAAGGATCGTAATGTTATACCCGGATAACCCTTAGCACTAGAGTATAGATTAGTTGTTTTGAATATTCACATGAAGGGGTGGAAGAAGCAAAATGAGGATAAAGTAGAGTTTGAGATTAAGTGGTGGAATTTGAAGGGTGATATGCTCAACACTTTTTGTAGAAAGGTTGATGGTAGAAAAAAATTGGAACTGAGATGATAAACCAACAACTATGTGGGCTAACATGGCTAATGGCATTTAAAAGTTGGGAAAAAAATACTTGGTGAAGTGAGGAGAAGGGACTTTAAGAAGGAAATATGGTGGTAGAGTGAAGAAGTTCAAAGAGCCATCAAGGAAAAGAAATGTTCATTAAAGGAGTGACAAAAATGTAAAAGTTAAGAAATTTGGAAAAGATATACTAAAGTTAGAAGATATGCTAAAAAAGTAGTGAGTGAAGCTAGATATAAGGCGTTCGATGACTTGTATAATATGTTAAGAACAAATGAGGGGGAGAGGGATATGTATAAGATATTTAAGTTAAAAGATAAGAGAAATAAAAATTTAGATCAAGTTAGGTGTAATAAGAGTGAAGATAAAATGGTTGTAGTGAAAAATAAGAAAATGAAGGAGAGATGGTGAGGGTATTTTGAGGGTCTATTGAATGAAAGATATGGTAGTGGCTTGGATATAGGGTCTAGTGATCTGCCATCAAAATGATTGTCGATCGCAATATAGTACTTGGGAGTCTGAGTGTCGAACCACAAAGAATGAACAGTATGAATACTTTAATTTAGCTTACATTAGTTCTAATTACTTAAAAGTAAATTTATATTAACAAATAGGGTTGTTGTGAGATAAACGATTGAGTGATTAGAAAAAAGAAAAATAAATGAAAGTTTTTTGTAAAACACTATGACTGAGAAGTGAGCATAGACATAGAATCCATATAAATCCACAATTATATCCATCTAATTCCCAACCTTCGAACGACACGCCATCATCAAAATCGTAGGGTACTCCGGACGACACTATTCTCAGAATTTGAAGGTTTCTGCAGTTGTTGGTCTTCTCTTCTTGGATTTGCTTTGGCTGGGGAGGAGTTGCATAGGCAAAGGAGGAGACGAGGCGCTAGGGCGAATGGGAGGGAGAGCAGCTGGTAAAGGAGGAGCAGGAGGAGGGATGAGGGAGAGAGGCTTTAGGTTTAGTCAAGTCATAATCTGCGCCATCCAAACGAAGGGTTCAAATTTGAACTGTAGTTTAGGGTTGTTCCCTTTAACGACATATTATAATATATCTCAAAAATTGTCGTTAATGATGTCTTCTTTTACGACAGATATATTTTTGTTGTGCCATTAATGTCATCTTTAGTGACATATTTTTTTGCCGTTAAAATCCACTGAAATGTGACATTTATTTCGGCTTAAAGGCAAATTTTATAGGATAGGTATTAGACTTGCAATAATCTATGAAATGGAGTGTTAGGCTCTAAAGAATAGTTATATATTGAATGTAGCTGAAATGTGAATGCTAAGGTGGATGCGTGGTATGTCTGTCAGAACTTAGGGGTAGCACATTTAGGTGAAAAACTTAGGGAGTGTAGGTTGCGTTGAAATAGACACCTTCAAAGAAGACCAATAGATGCTCCAGTGAGAAGATTGGAAGGCATACATGCAAATGATGCAAAGAGAGAGAGAGAGAGAGAGAGAGAGAGAGAGAGAGGGAGACCTAAGAGAACTTAGATGGAATTAATAAGGAATGATATATCTTTTCTTTCTCTTACAAAAGAGATGACATAGAACAGGCTAGAATAGAAGTGTAAGATCCATGTCACCAACTACAAATTGTTGGAAAAGGCGAATATGATTATAGTATTTATATGCTGTGGATCTAGATATCGCCTCCGGTTTTCCAATTCACGGGTGAGTATCAAATTAGTGGGTAGGTGAGTGTGTCAAATCGGTGGGTAGGTGAGTTCTTTGTCGCTGTCAGATCAAGATCAACAGTTGAGACTTAAACTGACCTCATATAAGCCAAATGAGAGCGATCTCATTTAAACTTTTCCCATTTATAATATATCTTCAACTAATTTGTTGTAATTTAGTTTTCATTTTTTTATGTTCATCTTATTGACTTTTTTTTGCTTGGTAGCTTATTTAGAAATTGGAAAGCCAATCTCGACGAAAAGTTCTTGAAAGAAATTAAAATGTATATGTTTTTTTAAATCTTGTCATTAAAAGGGATTTTGTTTTCGATAATATGGGTGATGTAAGAAAATCAAGTCCATGCTTTCATCTTCTTTTTAAAGCAAACATTCATATTTCTGTTATTAAAGATGCAAAGCCCGATTGTAGCCTTTTTTTCAATACCAACTAATCCAAACCACACCTTTTCTAGCGCTGTGTTCATTCAATTGGAATACTGAGCTGATTCATGCTTAATATATCGGTTCTATTTAATTATTATTTTATGGCAAAATGACAGTTTTTATGTGTGAATTATGCAATCAATTTCTTTGTAACCTGAGCAACAAGCGATGCTCAAGGTAGAGCTGCGTGAGATGGAGTGAAGCCAAAAAATGTGTATACATGACATATCTGAAAAATGTCATCCTAAATCTCTTTTAAACAGGTAGGTTTTGAACAATATATATAATGACTATTGTAACTATAATGGTCAATGACATTTACCTCATTTTGGTTTGAAAATGAATTATGGCAACTAGAAGAGATATGATTAGGAATGAGTATATTTGTGATAACTTAGGCATAACACCTTTAATGGAGAAGCTTAGGAAGTGTAGGTTGTGTTGGTATGGACACATGTAAAATAGACCAATAGATGCTCCAGTGAGAATATTAGAAGGGATGCATGTAAATGATGCCAATAGAGGGAGAGGGAGACCTAAGAGAACTTGAATGAAATTAATAAGAAAGAAAGGGAGGTGACACAACTGGCTAGAATGGAGGCATAAGATATATGTCGCTGACTCCAAATTGTTGGGAAAAGGCGCCACTTGATTTTGATTATGATTAATAGTTAAGTATTTGTATATATTGTGGTATATGGGCGTATGCTAGATGTCTAGATTTGTTGACAAGTAGTCCATTTGCTGGTAAATTACATGCTCGCAATGTATAGAGTCCATGCGAAAAAGTTGAAAGTTTTTTTAGGTTATTCAATCTTTCTGACACCACCTCCCTTTGCAAAAGATGTAGGATGAAAATCCATCATCATTCTTGTCATATAATGCTTATAATATTCTTTCTTTGATATAGGTGAAGTGGACGCACTACTTCCTGTTGTCGGACGAACTTTTTGTACGTATTGTTTATGTTATACATTTTGTATGTTATATAAAATGTATATTCTTCTTGCATATATAGCAGATAAGGAGATGCCAGCAAGTTTACAATGCCTCATCTAATGGACTTCCGTCATCTAGTTCTGATGGTTCAGCTTCTGGATCTAGCTTACTCTTCTCACGATTCGCATTTACATAGCAAGATAAAAAAAAGACTGACAGAAGTGTGGAAGACCCACAGACTATCACTCTGTGTAAATTAAATATATGTACAAATATTGTTACGTTGAGGGGAATCAAGTGCTGTAGAAAAGAAAAAGAAAAAACAATCAGATATTATAGCAATGGGATGTAAGTAGCACAAAGAGAATAATTAATTGTTACTATTTATAGGTGCCATTACCATATGGTAAAGGTCAACATAAAGGAACGCTTCAATAGAAATGTTGAGTCTAAATTTAGTATGATTGTAAACTGCTTTTCCATTAATCCATTTCTGAGTGACAGCAATAAGTAGAAAGAACAACAATTCTTGGAACTAATAAGAGGGGATTTATTTGCAACTTCACGGGTTTCTCCATCATATCTGTTTGGGATGATTGGACTTTGAAGGTGAAATCTTAAAAAAATAAATTATGGGATAGAAGGTGGCTTTAATTTTCAACATTAAAGGAGGCAAAGGATGATTAGTTATGTTTTGACACTATGGACTATTGGCGGAGTTATTGAACCCTAGGATGGAAGAAGATTGGGTTAGAATTGACTTTAAAGTTTCAACATTCACATAAACGTAATAACATGTAGCGGACCCAAGTTTTCCAGCTCTTCTGTCACTGAATTCCGTAAATCCTAACAGAAAGATGATAGTACAATTGCACTTGTATAAATCACCATTTTGATTGAGAAATGATTGCTTAAATATTGTTGTACTCATTTTGGAATGTGTATTTTGTGGTAATACAGTACGTGGAGTATTATTCAGAAAACTGTCAACAGTGTCTGAATAATCATCTCGTGATTTCCCAAATGGAAACACCTTGATTCTGCCCCTAAACGTCTCTATGCAAGCTATAGCTAAACAATTCTGATCAAGCTTATGAAACAGCTTACGAAGAGTTGGATGTGCCATTCTTTTAGATAAAGGGATTCGTTATGTTAGTTAAAAATTAGATGATTCATCAAACAATTATAGCCAATAGGCAGATAAGTGACTTAATTAGTATTCCAGAATTGTTTTTAATCAATGATATTAATCCCTGAAAGACTTGCAATCTACATATCTTCTCCATGTAAAGAATCTGTCACTAAAATCTTCTTGTTATTTGATTAAGGAATATTTTCATTTTCCATAGTCAACCTGCCGAACATTTCATATTCCTTAGTTTTTCCAACAAGAATTCTAGTGACGTGCTTTTGGGCTATAATGCCCATCTCCCTTTCCATCTCACTTCTTTTTCTCCTGACTACCTCCCAGCACATTGCTCACTTCCCACTTAACACTTTTTCCTGCTAAGAGAATTATGTCGGAAAGAAAAATGGCCATTCAAATTCTCCAAGAGCCTGGTTGTCACATAACATCACGTTACGCTAGAAATGCATGTTATAAGATAATCATTGTCTAAAAACAAATAGTGTTAGAGATCACATACTAGAAAAAGTCAAATTAGAATCAAATTTACTCCACAAGTGAAAAATGTAGACTTTATTCTAAATGTTAGTTGTTCTGACCAAGGGCCCTTGCAAAGGAAGTACGCAAAGCTCTTCTACTCCCACAACACATTGGCAATTTGAGCCCAACCCTAGCCGGCCATATCAGCCGCCCTTGGTCGGACAAAGCCAAGGCTAAATTATGAAAAACGCAGGAATACACACCCACATCAACACCTACCTTGCGAAAATGGGTGTAATATGGTAATAATACACAAACACGTCGAAATAACAAATAAAACAAGATGTATTTCAGTAATGTTATAGAAAAGTGCATTCAATAAGGAGTTAATGACATAAGTTAAAAACATTAAATAGCGGGGTTGTTTTTTGTCATAATTAAGGGATTACGACTAAGGGTCCCTTTGTTTAATCTGAACTTGAATCTGAGAAGCCTTCTGAAAATTCTAAACAGCCATTTGTTATGTATGAAAAATACACATTTTTATATGCCTTTTTACTTGTGTGCTAGTCTTAATTTCTAGTTAAAATAAGGAATAAAATGAGTTTTAGGAATTAAATAATTAATGTGCTCTAAATGTTTTAATTTAGATATGTTCCGTAATTTTATAAATATTTGGTGCATCTAATTTGGGACATATTTTATTTTTATATAGGCTCAAGTGTTCGAACTGCATAGCAGCCAAAGTAAAGCCATTAGACGGGTTTTGAAGTGCCAAAGTGACCCAAGAGCAGAGATCAAACATACAAAGAAGATCTAAGCCGTTGATGTTCACTAATGAAGGAGACGGGCGCACAGAATTAAAGGATGGGCGTTCAGATTTGATTAGACGGATGAAGATGATATAACGGGTTTTAATTGAGAGAAAGAAAAAAAAAGAAACTGAAATGAATCGTCTGGTTCAATGAAAAGAAACAAAAAAAGATAAAAAAACAGCTCGAGTCGGAGCTCGGGTGTTTCAGACGAAAAGCAGAGAGCTTGAGCTCTCTGCTCAAGTGGAGCAACGATGGCGGCCCTGTGAGAGGTGGCCCTGGGTTCCGGCGGTCACGATCTGAAGCAACAGCGACAGTGAGACGCCGGCTATGGAGCGGGTGGGCGACGACAGCAACTGGCAGAGGAGTTGATGACGATGGCGGCGGAGCTTGAAGACGGCAGGCAATGGAGAGGAGCAGATCGAGAACAGAAAGAATAAAAATTGTGATGTATGAACCCAGCAGTAGTCAGGATCGAGCAGAAGAAGAAATGGCGGATTGGAAGATTTGATTTTGGGCTCGATTAGGGAAGTTCTGAGTCCGGTTCGATTTAGGAACGAAAGAGGCAGATTTGATTTGGACTGTGAGTTGTGTGCTTGTGCAGGAGTCTCAAATAGAATCCAATATGGATGGAAGCTCGGATTTTTTTGGGATGAAAAGGACTCTTCTGCAGTCTATAAAAACAGAGCAAGAACAGAGGGCAGTTGAGTCGACTGGAGAAGACGAATGGAGCAGTTTCTTTTTAATTTTAGTTTCAGAAAATTCAATTCTCTTTCATTTCTTCTATTTTCTTCTTACTTCGGTTACTAGTTCATTGTATTAGAATTGTATCGAACAGGTTACTGTGTTGCTTTCATCTTTCTCGGTTGTACTGAACGACCAAAAAGAAGAAAAGAACACTGAGCTGTGCTTTATTTATTATTTTAAAATTCCTGTAAGTTATTTTAATTTTAATTCAAATGAATCCTATTATTTTTGCAGTTCAATTCCTTAGTATGACTAGCTAAATTCCTATCTAGGGTTGAAATGAAGCCATGATTTGTTGTAGGAATAGTATTCATGTGATGCAATTGCTATCTAAATTAATGCGTTTTAACGATTGTTATTCTCAAATTAATTGCATTGAATTGTGAATTTAATATGTTATTTAGATATTAGTTGTGATTTATCTATTGATAGATACAATTAATGATTTGAATCTTATTTATTGATATGTAAGATAATACAAGGTAATCGTGAAAATAATTGCTGATTTTGGATAATTATTCTATGATTGTCATGTGCTGATTCTTATGTCTTAGCGTTTTCAATTCCTGATTAAAGTTTTAATTTTTATTTGTTAAATTAGTTTCTTTTGAGTAGATTAATTAATTACTTTTATATTAATTTATTAGTTAAGTTATTCAATTGCATTAAGTCTTTGATTAGTCGTAGTTGTAATTAATCGAATCAATTTAATTCTTCAAAAATGGTAGTAATCTGATATTAGAATTAGAATTCCAAAAACACAAGTCCATGTGGGTTCTACCTCTTAAAATTGTGCGACTATACTCCAATACGATTCGTACACTTGCGAGTAAAATTAAGAGATTAATTAAAACAACAAGTTTTTGGCATCGTTGTCGGGGACTTGTAGGAAATTAAATTTTAAGAGTAATTTTACCCTTGCAGTTAATTTTAGGTAAAAAATCAAAAAAATTAAAAATTTAAAAATAAAAATATATACACACGTGAGTGTTGATTGATTGTGTATGACCACGTGATCACACACTGCATTTGGTTAGCAATAATTCCAATCCTTTAGAGAATAACAAAACTAAAATTAATCTTTCATTCAAAATGGAAGACGAACCCGAGAAATCTCTGAGGGAGTTATTTTCTCCAATCACAATCAACCCTCCATCTTGCATAGTGTTGCCTGCAACCTCTGCAAAATATTTTGAATTAAAACCTCAAATAATTCAACTCTTGCCAAATTATCATGGTCTTAATATAGATTTACAGACTTCTCAGATGAGTCTGTTCGTCTTCCCTTTGAAGGACAAGGCAAAAGCATGGTTAAATTCTCTTCCCGCTGATTCTATCACAACATGGGATATGTTGGTGAGCAAATTCTTCCCAATGGCCAAAACTAATGAATTAAAAAGAGAAATCACTGACTTCATGGAAGATGAAAACGAAAAATTTTATGAGAGTTGGGAAAGATTTAAAGACCTTTTACTAAAATATCCACATCATGGGTTTGAAACATGGAGGTTAATTCAACACTTTTACAATGGTTTAACTCAAACACATCGCAATATGATTGAATCAATGAATGGCGGTGCATTCTTAGACTTCCGAGGTGAAACTGCGTATAATTTCTTAGAGCAATTAGCTAAAAGGTCCCAACAGTGGGATTTTGCAAGTCATAGGGAGAGACAACATCAAGCTCCTAAGAAGGGAGGTCTCTACGAGATCAAAATGGACGTAGATGTTAAGGTCAAACTCGATGCGTTGACCAAGAAAATAGATGCCCTGAGTTTAAACTGAAGCATCAATGCCCATAACATGAATGAAGCATGCTCTGTGTGTACTAGCCCAATGCATACATCTTTGAACTGCCCTTCAATGAATACTTATCCATAGGGTTATGCAGATAGGAAATTCCTTCTCTGAAACCTACAATTCAGGATGGATAAATCATCCAAATTTCTCTCGGAGACAAAATCAACCACCTATGAATGTCGGTGGGCAGCCCATGCAACCCTTGCATAATCAGTTTAGGCAGAACAACCAACCTTATCAAGCTGTGTCTCAACCTCCTACCCAATATCAACAACCGACCACTCAATCTCAAGTTAGAACAATCATCATTAGAAGACACTCTAAAATATTTCATGCAATCTATAAGCTAAGTTATTCAGTCAACCAACCAAGCTATGCTTGAGATGAAAAACTCTACACACATGAACACTCAAGCAATTGCTAAGTCAGAGACTCATGTTGGTCAGTTAGCTACTCAATTAACAGAAAGAGAGAGAGGGAGATTTCCTAGTCAACCAGTGCCTAACCAGAAGGGACAATTCTCCATTAGTAGTAGCTCTAATTCTTCACAGAATGAAGAACATATTCAATCAGTTATTACCCTTAGGTCTGGAAAACAAGTTGATAATAAAATTGAAATTCCTGAAAAAGAAGAAAGTGAAAACACTAAGCCTGAAATTAATTTCTTTATAGACTAAAGAAATTAATTCTTCTCCAAATATTGGCAGTGATTCTTCACCTAGGAATTTTGTACTTAGGGCACCATATCCGTAAAGACTACTCAATCCTAAAAAAAGTGCACAATTTAGAGATATTCTAAAAGTGTTTAAGCAGGTGCAAATAAATATTCATTTTCTAATGCAATTCAACAAGTGCCTTCATATGTAAAATTTTTGAAAGATTTAATCTCTGTCAAAAAGAAAAACAATGTTCTTAAGAAAGCATTACTAGCAGAACAAGTCACCTCTATCATTCAATATAAATTTCCTATCAAATATAAGGATCCTGGCTGTCCCACAATTTCATGCATGATAGGGAAACATCAAATTGAGCGAGCCTTGTTAGATCTGGGGGCAAGTGTGAATTTATTGCCATATTTTGTGTATGTGCAATTAGGTCTGGGAGAGCTAAAACCCACTCCAATGACACTTCAATTAGCTGACCGTTCGTTTAAAATTCCTCGAGGTGTTGTTGAGGACGTTTTGATTAAAGTTGATACATTTTATTTCCCTGTGGACTTTGTTGTCTTTGATACTCAACCTATTCCAAACATAAGTGGGCAAATACCTGTCATTTTGGGCCGTCCATTTCTAGCTACGTCTAAGGCTATCATTAATTGCAGAAATGGAGTGATGCAAATTTCTTTTGGGAATATGAAGGTGGAATTAAACATCTTTAACATCAGTAAACAACCACCTGACATGGATGATGTGAATGAAATAAGCCTAGTTGAAACACTTATCCATGAAATCTTTCTTCAAACACACTCCCAGGATCCCTTAGAGACCTGCTTAACATATTTTGGTTGTGAATTTGATATCGATCAGTCAATTGAACAAGTGCACTCATTACTTGAGTCTGTACCTCTAATGAGCACTGAACGATGGCAACCAAAAGTGGAGCCTCTTGCCTTATCATCATCACAAGTAGTTCCATCTAATGTTGAGCCACCTAAATTGGACCAAAAACTATTGCCTGATACTCTGAAATATGCTTTTTTAGGTCCTGCTGAGTCCTTGCCTGTCATTATTGCATCTGACCTAGATGTGATTCAAGAGCTTTAATTACTTGATGTTCTTGTAAAGCACAAAGAAGCCATAGGGTGGACCATTGCTGATATTAAAGGCATCAGTCATTCTGTTGTTATGTATAGAATTTATTTGGAGGATGATGCAAAGCGTTCTCGTGAATCCTAAAGGCATCTCAACCCTATAATCCAGGAAGTGGGTTCGACCTCGTAAAATTGTGCGACTGTACTCCAATACGATTCATACACTTGCGAGTAAAATTAAGAGATTAATTAAAATAATAGCAAGTTTTTGGCGCCGTTGCCGGAGATCGAACCCGGGTCACCCGCGTGATAGGCGGGAATACTCACCACTATACTACAACGACCCAATCTCTGATAGAATTAACCTTAGTTTTTGGAGCTCAGGTGTTTCGGACGAAAAGCAGAGAGCTGCTCGAGCTGGCGAGCGATTGACGGCGATGCTCGAATCGGCGACAATGAGTCCAATCGACAACGGTGGTCCGAGAGCTAGAGCTCGAAGATCACGATCGGGGCGGCGGCCCTAGATACAGACGGCATGAGTTCTGAAGACGATGGCAACGGCTGTGGGCGATAATAAACGGGTGCGGCGGAGCTCGAATCAGAGGCCATGACGGAGGAGGAAAAGTTCTGATTTTTGCGAAAGAGGCATGCTCAAGTTGGATTGTGGAGATGTGTTCGTCTAGGAGTCTCAAACCGAAACAAAAGATGGGTTCAAGAGGAAAGCTCAGATTTTTGGGACTCGTTCAAAGGAGAGGCGTGTTGAAAATGGATTCGGATTCATGCTCATCCTCAATCTGAATTTGGGACGAAAAGGATTCGCAGCCATGCTACCCACAAACATGTAATTATAAAATTAACATTATTAATCTAGATGAAAAAGAAATCAACTAAATGCTTCAAAACACAGAACCTATTATCCCTTCAAATACACACTGCAATACTTAAGAAAATTAACCACACGTACATGCATTTATAATCAACTGGAATATAGAAGCTCTCAAGCAAGTGGTTTTCTTCTACACCTTCATCTTAGAAATTTCTGCTCAATATGATATAGCATGATAATATAAATAATAAAAAGTGTAGAACATTGTAGCAATACATTCTAAATCTCTGTTTCACATAGATCCAGTGTTACCCATTAACCAAAGAACATCAGAATCTACATAGTCATCGTAATTTTTAAGTTCATGATAGCACAAATGCATGTACGCCTCCTTCGGGTCCAACATTCTAGACTTGAGAGGATAATGCACCATAGACTTTTTTTTCAATAGGACTGTGTAAGGCCTGACTTCAAGATGCCTAGGTTTAGGAATGACTTAGGCCAATGACTCCCAGCACAGTTGGCTTAGGGCATTAGGTTTTAAGTAAAGACCGCTTCGGGCCCGAGCATCAGCCTAAGTTAATCCTATAATAGTCAAGCAGACCTTTTATTTCTTTTTGTTTTTTTCTCAATTTTTCACTTTTTTTTCAGCATATATATTTTCAAGCATCTTATTCTGTCCAGGCTGTATTATACTCTTAATCTATTTCCGGTTCCAAGCCCTTACCATTGCCAAGTAAATGGTCTATCTTGATCTTTTAAGCTCAACAGACAACCACATATGAACCAATGACTCTGACTAAAGACATCCCGCTGAAGATGAGTGTTCAAAAAATCTCTAGACGGTATTACTTTATGTAACTGGTGTGTGTGTGTGTGTGTGTGTGAGTGAGTTTTATTAGCTTAAGCACTTAATCCAAGAGGATTGTAACAGAATGTTATTTCTCAGTTATGTGTCTCTATACTCCAGTATACTTACTCACACTTCCAATGTAAATTAATTTCTTAAAAATTGAAGTATGTATCACGAAGGGATAAATTATCAAAACCTATAAAAATACTAGAAAATAACCTAAAAACTATAATTAATTAAGAGATTAATTAAAACAACAACAAGTTTTTGGTTCGAGCTAAAATCCTTAAGCTCTTGGATGTATGAGTCATCTACCCAATCTATGATAGTAAATAGGTAAGTCCTATTCAAGTTGTGCCAAAAAAATCGGGCATAACTGTTGTGAAAAATGATGCTGATGAGTTAGTGCCAACTCGAGTATAAACGGGATGGTGTGTCTGTATTGATTATAGGAAGTTGAATGCTTTGACAAGAAAAGATCATTTTCCCCTTCCTTTCATTAACCAAATGCTGGAGAGGTTAGCGGGACATGAATATTATTGCTTTCTTGATGGTTATTCTAGTTATAACTAAATTCCCATAGCCCCTGAAGAGCAAGAAAAGATGACTTTCACGTGTCCTCTTGGTACCTTTGCCTACTGTCGCGTGCCATTTGGGCTATGCAATGCACCTGTTACCTTTCAAAGGTGTGTGTTGAGTATTTTCTCTGATATGGTAGAGCGATTTCTAGAGGTGTTCATGGACGATTTTTCCGTCTTTGGGTTTAATTTTGATGAATGTTTGCACCACCTATCATTAGTGTTAGTGCGGTGTAAAGAAAAGAATATGGTACTTAACTGGGAGAAATGTCATTTTATGGTTCAAAAAGGAATTGTTCTTGGGCATATTATATCTAATAAAGGCATTGAAGTTGATAAAGCTAAAATTGATTTGATTTCACATCTTCCACCACCACAAACTGTGAAAGAAATCAGATCATTTTTAGGCCATGCTGGATTTTACAAAAGATTCATTAAAGACTTTAGTAAAATTTCAAGACCTTTGTGTAATCTTCTTGCAAAAGATACACCATTTGTCTTTGATAATGCTTGCAATAATGCCATTAAGAAACTCATATCAGAGTTAACATCTGCACCTATTATTCAGCTGCCTGATTGGAGCCTATCTTTTGAAATCATGTGCGATCCCTCTAATTATGCTATTGGTGTTGTGTTGGGGCAGCGAATTAATAAACTTCCCCATGTTATTTACTACGCTAGTAAAACACTGAATGATGTTCAACTTAATTATTCTACAACTGAAAAGGAGTTACTGGCAGTAGTTTTTGTTCTAGATAAGTTTCGGCCTTATCTATCAGGATCGAAGGTCTATATCTATTCGAATCATGCTGCATTGAAGTATCTTTTATCTAAAAAAGATGCTAAACCTCATTTTCTCAGATGGATATTGTTGCTACAAGAATTTGATATTGAAATTTGGGATAAGAAAGGTTCCGAAAATGTTGTAGCTGACCACTTGTCTAGATTGACAGTTGATTTTACTGATGAATCATTGCCCATAACTGGATCTTTTCCTGATGAGCAATTACTTCCAGTGTCCCAGTTGCCATGCAAAGATTAATAGTTGTGTTTGGCTGAAGACGTTAAACTTAGCGCTGCTCGGAAACAATCCAAGTTTTTAGAGTTTTTATTTTTGTGTTTATTACTTATTTTACTATTCTTGTGCTTCATTTGTCCTTTTCATTTTGATAGATAATATAGCGTTTCAGTGGAGCAGAGGTACTATCTTTCCTTCCCTCTTCTATTTATTTTCCTCATTACTTATTTCATATCTTTTTACATTGAGGACAATGTTTCATGCAGATTTGGGGGTGTAGAAAGATATTTGCTTAGGATGCTTAGTTATTTTCCTACTTATTTTGAATTTGCGAAAAAAATTATAGTTTTTAGGTTGTTTTCTAGTATTTTTATAAGTTTTGATAGTTTATCCCTTCGTGATACATATTTTAATTTTTAAGAAATTAATTTACATTGGAAGTATGAGTAAGTATACTGGAGGATAGAGACACTTAACTGAGAAATAGCATTCTGTTACAATCCTCTTCGATCAAGTACTTAAGCTAATAAAACTCACTCACACACACCAGTTACATAAAGCAATACCTTCTAGAGATTTTTTGAATACTCATCTTCAGTGGGATGTCTTTAGTCAGAGTCATTGGTTCATATGTGGTTGTCTGTTGAGCTTAAAAGATCATGATAGACCATTTACTTGGCAATGGCAAGGGCTTGGAACCGGAAATAGGTTGAGAGTATAATACAGCCTGGACAAAGTAAGATGCTTGAAAATATATATGCTAAAAAAAAGCGAAAAAATAAGAAAAAAATAAAGAGAAATAAAGGGTTTACTTGACTATTATAGGATTAACTTAGGCTGATGCTCGGGCCCGAAGCGGTCTTTACTAAAACCTAATGCCCTAAGCCAACTATGCTGAGAGTCATTGGCCTAAGTCATTACTAAACCTAAGCATCTTGAAGTCAGGCCTTGCACAGTCCTAGTGAAAAAAAAAGTCTGGTGTATTATCCTCTCAAGTCTAGAATGTTGGACCCGAAGGAGGCGCACATGCATTTTTGCTATCATGAACCTAAAGATTACGATGACTATGTAGATTCTGATGTTCTTTCATTAATGCGTAACACTGGATCTGTGTGAAACAGAGATTTAGAATGTTTTGCTACAATGTTCTACATTTTTTATTATTTATGTTATCATGCTATATCATATTGAGCAGAAATTTCCAAGATGAAGGTGTAGAATAAAACCACTTGCTTGAACGTTTCTATATTCCAATTGATTATAAATGCAAGTACATGTTGTTAGTTTTCTTAAGTATTGTAGTGTGTATTTCAAGGGAAAATAGGTTCTCTTTTTTGAAGTTTGATTTCTTTTTTATTTAGATTAATAATGTTAATTTTATAATTATATGTTTGTGTGTAGCATGGCTACAAACCCTCACGAGACTTCACTCGTCCAGCCGGGACACCTGGGGCTTTAAAAGGCTTGTTGCATATGCTAAATGCAATCGTGATTCCCTACGATAGTGGCATTTATTTTTTTATAGTTTTATTATTTTTTTATTTTGTGTTTTGCTCGAGGACTAGCAAAATCTAGGTTTGGGGGTATTTGTTACGGATATGCCTTTTTACCTATGTGTTAGTCTTAATTTCTAGTTAAAATAAGGAATAAAATGAGTTTTAGGAATTAAACAATTAATGTGCTCTAAATGATTTAATTTAGTTATGTTTCGTAATTTTATAAATATTTGGTGCATCGAATTTGGGACATGTTTTATTTTTATATAGGTTCAAGTGTTCGAACTGCAAAGCAGCCAAAGTAAAGCCATTAAACGGGTTTTGAAGTGCCAAAGTGACCTAAGAGCAGAGATCAAACATACAAAGAAGATCTAAGCCATTGATGTTCACTAATGAAGGAGACGGGCACACGGAATTAAAGGATGGGCGGTCAGATTTGATCAGACGGATGAAGATGATATAACGGGTTTTAATTGAGAGAAAGAAAAAAAAGAAACTGAAATGAACCGTTCGGTTCAATGAAACGAACAAAAAAAGATAAACAAACAACCTGAGTTGGAGCTCAGGTATTTCAGACGAAAAGCAGAGAGCTCAAAGAGTGGTGCAACGATGGCGGGCCTGGGTTCCGACGGTGATGATCGGAAGCAACAGCGACAATGAGACGGCGGCTATGGAGCTGGCGGGCGACGATAGCAACCGGTAGAGGAGTTGATGACGATGGTGGCGGAGCTTGAAGACGGTAGGCAATGGAGAGGAGCAGATTGAGAACAGGAAGAATAAAAATTGTGATGTTAGAACCCAGCCGCAGTCAGGATCGAGCAGAAGAAGAAATGGGGGATTGGAAGATTTGATTTTGGGCTCGATTAGGGAAGTTCTGAGTCCGGTTCGATTTAGGAACAAAAGAGGCAGATTTGATTTGGACTGTGAGTTGTGTGCTTGTGCAGGAGTCTCAAACAGAATCCAATATGGATAGGAAGCTCGGATTTTTTTTGGGATGAAAAGGACTCTTCTGCAGTCTAAAAAATCAGAGCAAGAACAGAGGGCAGTTGAGACGACGGGAGAAGACGAATAGAGCATTTTCTTTTTAATTTTAGTTCCAGAAAATTCAATTCTCTTTCATTTCTTCTATTTTCTTCTCATTTCGGTTACTGGTTCGTTGTATTGGAATTGTATCAAACGGGTTGCTGTGTTGCTTTCATCTTTCTCGGTTGTACTAAACGACCAAAAAGAAGAAAAGAACAGTGAGATGTGCTTTATTTATTATTTCAAAATTCCTATAAGTTATTTTAATTTCAATTCAAATGAATTCCATTACTTTTGCAGTTCAAGTCCTTAGTATAAGTAGCTAAATTCCTGTCTAGGGCAAAGATGAAGACATGATTAGTTGTAGGAATAGTATTCATGTGATGTAATTGCTATCTAAATTAATGTGTTTTAACGATTGTTATTCTCAAATTAATTGCATTGAATTGTAAATTTAATATGATATTTGGATATTAGTTATGATTTATCTATTGATAGATACAATTAATGATTTGAATCTTATTTATTGATATGCAAGATAATACAAAATTTTATTTAAAAATTTATATGCTTTCATGCTGAAATTTCCCGTAAGAGAATAGATTTTGGGCTCGATTAGGGAAGTTCTGAGTCCGGTTCGATTTAGGAACAAAAGAGGCAGATTTGATTTGGACTGTGAGTTGTGTGCTTGTGCAGGAGTCTCAAACAGAATCCAATATGGATAGGAAGCTCGGATTTTTTTTGGGATGAAAAGGACTCTTCTGCAGTCAAAAAAATCAGAGCAAGAACAGAGGGCAGTTGAGACGACGGGAGAAGACGAATAGAGCATTTTCTTTTTAATTTTAGTTCCAGAAAATTCAATTCTCTTTCATTTCTTCTATTTTCTTCTCATTTCGGTTACTGGTTCGTTGTATTGGAATTGTATCAAACGGGTTGCTGTGTTGCTTTCATCTTTCTCGGTTGTACTAAACGACCAAAAAGAAGAAAAGAACAGTGAGATGTGCTTTATTTATTATTTCAAAATTCCTATAAGTTATTTTAATTTCAATTCAAATGAATTCCATTACTTTTGCAGTTCAAGTCCTTAGTATAAGTAGCTAAATTCCTGTCTAGGGCAAAGATGAAGACATGATTAGTTGTAGGAATAGTATTCATGTGATGTAATTGCTATCTAAATTAATGTGTTTTAACGATTGTTATTCTCAAATTAATTGCATTGAATTGTAAATTTAATATGATATTTGGATATTAGTTATGATTTATCTATTGATAGATACAATTAATGATTTGAATCTTATTTATTGATATGCAAGATAATACAAAATTTTATTTAAAAATTTATATGCTTTCATGCTGAAATTTCCCGTAAGAGAATAGATTGAATTCCAATTCTCTACGAGATAATCGTGAGAACAATTGCTGATTTTAGATAATTATTCCTATGATTGTCCTGTGTTGATTCTTATGCCTCAGCATTTTCAATTCCAGGTTAAAGTTTTAATTTTTATTTGTTAAATTAGTTTCTTTTGAGTAGATTAATTAATTACTTTTATATTAATTTATTAGTTAAGTTATTCAATTGTATTAAGTCTTTGATTAGTCGTAGTTATAGTTAATCGAATCAATTTAATTCTTCAAAAATGGTAGTAATATGATATTAGAATTAGAATTCTAAAAACATAAGTCCCTGTGGGTTCGACCTCGTAAAATTATGCGACTGTACTCCAATACGATTCGTACACTTGCGAGTAAAATTAAGAGATTAATTAAAACAACAAGTTTTTGGCATTGTTGCCAGGGACTTGTAAGAAATTAAATTTTAAGACTAATTTTACCCTTGCAATTAATTTTAGGTAAAAAAATCAAAAAAATTAATAATTTTGAAAATTTAAAAATAAAAATATATACACACGTGAGAGTTGATTGACTGTGTATGACCACGTGGACACGTGATCACACACTGCGTCTCGTTAGCAATAATTCCAATCCTTTAGAGAATAACAAAACTAAAATTGATCTTTCATTCAAAATGGACAACCAACCTGAAAAATCTCTGATGGAGTTATTTTATCCAATCACAATCAACCCTCTATCTTGCATAGTGTTGCCCGAAATTTTAATATCTATAATCTGAAATCCTAAATTTGATTTTTCAAACTGGTCGAAACATTCGGAAACCTCTGTTTTTTAGACTGTTGGAGACAAGCCTGTTTGATCTGCACCATATTGCCCCTCGTTGGAGTATAAACGATTAGAATCTTTAACTGTTAGTTATAATATATGGGTTCGTCCAATATTACGTGACTTAATTGTTAGAGGAGTCGGGCCCTCTCATGTGGTGCATGGACATGTGGAGTGGTTAGGCTTCCATGGGCCAAGGTGGGTCCACCTTAATATGGAAGAGACACCAATTTGATGGATCGTTACGAGAATTGAAGGGATTGAGTTATGGGTGGTTATGAATAATCATCAAGAGAGCAATTACTGGAGGAGGTTATAGGATATTAAGATATCCATAATTCTAGTTAATGGAAGAGGTTACATGATATTAAGATATCCATAACTTTAATTCATGGAGGAGGTTACAGGATATTAAGATATCCATAACTCCTAATTGGTAACCGACGAGGGAAAGAGATATAAAAGGGGGACGTGAACAATACTCAAGACCCCGACTTTGGCTTCCATGTCTTCTCTCTCCTCTTGGACGAATTTCTCTATCCTTCAATTTGGCTCTTGTTTCTCTCTCTTGGTTTTACCTTTTGGGGATTGATCTTGGAGATACAATCAAAGCGAAACGTTGGGAGAAATTGAAAGAGGATATTGCTATCTCATGTGGAGAATAGCAAATCCTTGTCCATGCACGAACGGTTTGGTGGTGATCTCCGTCATACACCTTCCTTGTGAGTATACCAAGGGTGAATCGTTGACACAAAGGCCGCAGGTTAGTAGTAATCACTCCTGTGTTTTATTTGTTTTATACATGATATAATTCTTTGTTCGTTTATATTGCTCAATCTCTTGTATACAATTGTTGTTGTTTATGAGTGCAAGTAAAAATTCTAGATCAAATACAGATTTTGGAGGATTCAAAATCACAACGGACGATTTGATTCTCTTCCGCTGTGGCTCGCAACCCTTCATGAACAAGGCAAATATGGGAGCTTTGCCAGATTCTCCATTTGAATCCATGGCAGCCAACATGTGAACTTACGATGTTTCTGTACGTGACAGAACCTCTCTTGCAATGGCACTATCATCTTATACGACGCAGTCTGTTGCGCATGGGTTTGGGGCATGGTACAACACTCAGATGGGTGTGGCGGTGAAGAAGCCGGCAAAGGTGGTGTTACTGGCACTGAATGATCTGAGGTACAATCATGGGGCTACGCATAAGAGGAAGAGGAAGGGGAGGGGGATTGGGTCTGGACTGGGGAAGATGGCGGGAAGGGGGCATAAGGGGCAGAAGTCCAAGGGGATTGGTAAGCTTGGCTTTGAAGGCGGACAAACCCTGCTTCACCTCCGGTTGCCCAAGCGCTGTTTTAAAAACCATTTCAGTGTCACTTTTCAGGTATGTGTGTTGAACGAATCTGAAATCTTCTTTGGGACTGCTAGCGAAGGTGGCGAAGAAGCTAACTGGATGAACCTTTCCTTCAAACCAGAGCTAGAGGGTGAGGGAGAAGAAGAGGGCGGGCGCGACAGACGTCAGAAGGGGGGAAGCGTGGAGGCAGATCCCGCCGGCAGAAGAGCTGGTAGTACGGGGAAGAAGAGACTGTAGACTATGATGTTGTGTAGGTGGAGGAAGAACTCTCGTCCAGAGAGGAGGGGGCGTAGTAATATTACCCATGAGCTGGAGGCAGTCAAGGATTTGGGCATGGGTTTCAGAAAATTCAGATGGGTTTTCCCATCTGAATTTTTAGGCCCTTTTGCATACATAGGCTGAATTTATAACTGAATTCAGACACACAAACAAATATGATGAAAAACCCAAAAAAAACTGGGCTTTTCAGCCACTTATTCAATTCAGATCTGAATAACGGTAAACAAACGGCCCCTAAAAGTCTAATGTCAATGTCATGGAAGTAAATAAAAGAGCAGAGTAATTATTGGACCACGAATTGGCATGGTAGTAGGGGGGAGGGGTGTTTCATGATGCACAAAAAAATAGAGAGAAAATGAAAAACCCCTAGCTTTATAACCCTGTTTTTTTTTTCATGCCTAGGGTGATAGCCGTCAGATCAAAGTGATCTATCAGCCACCAACCCTGAGCACAAGAAAAAAATACAGATATAGGACCCGGGGTTTAACATTCCTAAAAAAAATTACAAAATAACCCGGCAAAATGTCAAGCAAGGAGAAATGTGGCTACGCTGATGGCCCAGTATATATTTTTATAAAAAAAATAATAAATTTCATCTCAAGCTCCAATGAAAAAAAACTTCTAGCTTTGGATGAGATTTTTTTAGTAAAAATAAAAATGGACGAGTAGTTCGCCACCCCCATAGTTTAGTCAGCCCACCCCATTACGCGTTGGTGGATGTCCACCACCTGTGTATTTTCAGACGGTGGACTCCACCAACCACCTGTCATTTTAAGGTGCATGGGGTGGCTAAACCATGAGGTGGTGAATCCTTCATCCAAATAAAATTACAAACGCACAACCCCCCGTTTCCAATGGTAACTTAGCTGGGTTATACGGAGAAAATCTCAATTAACACAGACCCATCACTCAGGTGACAAAATAATCACCCATGCCACCCAAATTCTGATTCTGCAGTGAAAAATAGAGGTGGGTATTAGGGCTGCACCAAAAACCCGGACCCGACCCAACCCGGATGGAACCGACCCGACATGATCTGAGTCGGGCTGGGTCGGATTCTATCGCGGGTAGGGTCGGTTCTAAGATTTAAAAATTCATTTCTATCTCGGGTCGGGTCGGGTTTGACTTTAAAATACCCAAGAACCGAGATATTCGAGATATCCCTTATTTTTAATATATATAAAATTTTATTATTATTACTATTATAAATTATTTTATTAAATATTTTTATAATTATATTAATTATTTTATTAAAATCTAAGTTCCTATCTCGAATTCTTGAGTATTGTGGGTTTTATCTCAGGTAGGGTTGGTTGGGTTTAAGGTTCTCGAGTGGTATATCGAGTAGGGTCGGGTACAGTAAAACCCGACCCTACCCGACCGAAGATGTTACCCTAATGGGCCTCAAATTCTGATATTTTTGTTTTCTCGAGTTTCAAGAAAAAGTATATCATGCATCATAAAATAGAACTTCACTAAACGTGTGGGCTTTGCGGTGTTTACACGCTGCAGCCGCTGGATATTTTTTGTGGGCTGACGGTGTTGGTTGAGGACAAGTTGTGGATTTGGTGTTGTTTATCTTAAACAAGATAGACCGGACAGCGATGTTCTGACAGTACTACTTTTGTCGGCTTCCCAATCACTTACAAAGAATGCTTAGATTTTTTATCTTGTGCGCTCTCCGTTTCTTGCAAGTGTGCTTCTTGCTTCATTTGCTCAAAGTGGTGTCAGCTGACTTGATTAGGTTCATGCTTTGTTCCAAATAATCGTGTATTCTCAATGGTGCGGAGGGATGTTATTTGCTTGAAGAATCTTGTTGGTTGAATGAATCTAATAGCTGGGAGTTTCTTGATTGTCATTTGTTGAACAGGTATGTTTGTATTCATATCAATGACTTTGAAGAGGAAGTATGTCAATGATGTTAAACAGTCTTTGTTGGCAAGATGCCAATGATTTTCTCAAACTAAAACTAATCTTGAATTGAGGTTTGCACATGGGCAAGGGCAACCTTAGGATTTATGCTTGTGTTTTTGTTAGCTGGTTTTGCAGTGTGTCATAAAAGGTAGTTTAGGTAGAGGAATCTTGGGTTTATCAGTTGATGCCACTGATGGGAGAAAAGAAGCATCAGAAGTTCCTTACTGTAGCACCTTTTGAGTGTGCTTGGCGTGAGGAATTGAAGTTCCGAGAGGCAGGAAGGGGATGTGTGTCTTTCGAAGCTTTCGCCCATAACGATGTGACTGTTGTGTTTAGAGAAGAGGTGGGAAGTCAGCATTACCATTATAAGATCGATAACAGTCCGAATTATACGATAATTATTGGCAGTCATAGGAATAGAAGGTTGAAGATAGAGGTTAATGGAAAGGCTGTTGTAGATGTTGCTGGAGCAGGGCTATGCTCTTCTTCAACATTTCAGAGTTATTGGATTAGTATTTATGATGGGCTGATCTGCATCGGAAAGGGCCGATACCCTTTTCAAAATTTAGTCTTTCAATGGCTTGATTCGGAACCTAACTGTAATGTCCAGTATGTAGGGCTCAGTAGTTGGGACAAACATGTTGGTTATAAAAATGTGAGTGTTTTGCCATTAAAACAACAGTACAACTGCCTATGGAAGCATGCTGATTACAAAGAGTATGATGGTGGGGAGGAGGATGAAGAAGAATGGGGAGATGTTGGTGGGGATTGTCATGTAACATGGGGACTTAGGAATTTTCTTGAGAGTTTTGAACTATCCGATGTGATCTTCCTGGTGGAGGAAGAGGGAAAGGCAGTACCTGCACACATGATCATTTTAGCTGCAGCTGGTAACTTTTCTTTTGGTTCATCGGCTGAACATGTAATCAGGATTCCTTCTGTATCATATCCAATTCTGCTCGCTCTTTTACAGTATATATACACAGGGAGGACACAAGTAAGCACTGCTTCTCTGTTTTTTAGCTTTCTTGTTTCTCTCATATTTAGCCATTCTTTTTCAAGGTTATCTCTGCATGCATATTTCTCCCTTACTTTCAAATAATTGTACAGATTGAAGAGCACCAAGTATCTGCTTTGAGGGATTTAGGCTTACATTTCCAAGTTGTTCCATTGGTTAAGCAATGTGAAGAAATAATTGACCGCTTTAAAACAAACAAGAAACTGTTTGATTCTGGTAAGAATGTTGAGCTAATCTACTCCAACCCGGGACCACATCATTCCTTTGTCTTTCCATGTGAACTGCCCCTGAATGTCGAGAAGCTCAAGCAAATGTCTATGAGAGGTGAGTACAGTGACGTGAACATTTTCATCGATGGATGTGATCTTGTCGCTCGAACCCACAGACTCGTTCTCAGTTTATGGAGCCCACCATTCATGAAGGTGACAAAAAAATTTATTACCAATTTTTTTGTTGTTTGTTGAGCAATTCTTCAAGTACGTAACTCTGCAAGAATACCTAATGCTCCCTTCAAATTCCAACAGATGTTCACCAATGGAATGAGTGAAACAAATCTGATGGATATTCACTTAAGGGATATCTCCTCGGAAGCTTTTCTAGCTATGCTTCAGTTCATGTATAGTGGTGAAATTGAGACAAGATACAGAGATAGTGCAGGACCTATGTTGCTCGAGTTATTGTTACTGGCAGATCAATTTGGAGTTACGTTTCTTCACCAGGAATGCTGTAACAGGCTTTCTGAATGCCTAGTAGAGGTAAGCCACGACCTTAGTGACCATCTATATGTGAGTTGCAGACCTTTTGTATTGCTTTTCTTTTATCTTAAAGTTTTGCAGCATACAAACTCCGGAAACTTCACCAAGATCAATTAATATGGAAGATTCGAATGTAAATTAATCGGCATAAGGGGCAGTATATATAGACGACATCTTTTGCACCTGCTTCCGGATATGGAGGTGTTTGGCTTCTTTTTAGAAATAGAATGCATCATGGCTCATCAGGCCTTCCTTGCATTGATTTTCTTCCATATTGCTAGGTCTTTACTTTGTTGACCTACTGATTCCGTTGGTTTGGAACTTGATTTTATTGAAAAATCATCATAATTTATGTTAAGGCTTTTTGGAAAAAAAGCAAAGTTTAATTGGGAAAAATTCTGATATTGATTCTAAACTCAAATGCTTGATGGGTTCTGAGTCAAATGATCAATAATCGCCATATTGTTGACTCACATGGAGGCGTATTAATGTTTTGAGCTGTAAAATCACGTTCATATACTTCTTTCGTACCTTTATATGATGTTTGATGTTCGAGAGTGCTTGGTGCAACCATTTTGGGGAGAGAAGACAAAATCTGACACAGCCTAAAATTTGCAACGAAGAATCTAAAAATATTAACACATTTCACATATATACCTGCAGGGATGGTGATCTCCTTCCAGAAGCAGCCCATGCGGCAGGACTTATTGGATTATACAAATGTTATTTGTATTAATACAAATTTACTGGACAAGGCCTCAGACGATTTCAGCAAGCTGATTGGAGGCAGTCATAAAAACTGACTCTTGGGAATTTATTGCAGGATTTGTTGTGCCCCATTTTGCAAGTGATATCATCAATTCCATCATGCAAACTCCTCAAAGAAGCATGCGAAAGGAAGTTTTCGTTGCATTTCGACTATTTTACAACTTCGAGCACTGACTTTGTCTTTTTAGATGAAGCAATTATCACAAATATTCTTAAGGTAAGTTTGATTTTTGGTAACATTTCTAAACTCGTTTTTTACTCTCTTTGCCATTCAAAAAAGTAGCAACACATTGTCGCGAGGGTACTTTAACATAGATTGCTTGCTGTTGTGGTAGTATTGTATAAATTTGTAATATAGCATATGCTATGAGACGTAAGGTTCATATTCTGAGAGTAAAAGAATATGAGGGTGGTCGATTAATGTAGTCACACTAAAACACTTGAAGTGCTGTGCAAGTTTCTGAGCTTTTTTTAAAAAAAAAAAAATTGCAGTTATAAGTACTTCAAATTTATCATCATTGCACTGACGAATTTGACTATAAATGCTTAATTTATTAGCAGCTAAGGTTGATAGATTGTTTCGATACCCTTTGTGCTGAAAAGAAAAGGGCTTGGATTGAAATGCAACTTCTAGGAGTTATTGGTAACTTAATGCTAAAAGATATTAGGCTTGAAAATGAGAGCAAATACCGCAATTTATGTAAGTTCATCTTTTCATACAACAAGTTACGCAAGTTCACATATGTACTTTGTAGGGTGAAATGAACAATCAAGAAACGATATGATAGGTGTATTATACTTCAAATTCTAAATGTCTCAAGTTCACATATGCACCTCCCTTGAAGGCACCGAATCACTCTGTTTAATAATAGAAAAGGTTTTTTTAATGAGCCCGGAATTGAAATGTACTTTCCACACCCAGTACAGAGCCCTATTATGTGTGATAGCACACATAATAGGGGGCAAACGGCGTTTAAAAAATCAGCCTCCCTGAAATGCGTGAGGTAGATAATGAAAATCACACGACCAAAAAGGAGTGGAGACATATTAGTGTGTGTGTTTCTTAATAATATTGGTATCATTATATGAATTTGGTAGAAGTGCTAAGTGCTGTTGATGAGATGATTAATGGATAACATCGGGGTTGTTTCACTTTGTCCTGTAATTTTTAAATTGAAGCCAACATGTTGCTGCTATGACGAGATTGTTTTTATTCTCTTGTGAAACAAAGATGGTTGTGCCGGTCATTTATTGGTGTCCTGATATTGTACTTCAGCTTGTTATCTTCTTTCTGGAATCACATATGCTGCCTGCCTCTTTTTCTTCTCAATGTTCATACTCTATGATTATTGAGATCTATAGTTACTGATATAACTTTGTTCATACGCGTATGCAGCATCCTGCTTTGACGGTAACATCTGAAGAAAGAGTTCTAGATGCGATCTTACTTTGGTGCATTGAAGCCAGTGACATACACGGGTGGGAGGTTGTTGACAAATACCTGGAGTCTTTAAAACCTGAACACCTCTTTGGAGAGAAAATCAAGTCACTTGTAATGCTGCTACCTTTAGTGCGATTTCCATTGATGCCAACTACCCTCCTTGAAAAGGTATTTTATAATGGCTCAATTATTCATGTGTTTTTTCATTTTTGCTATCAGTGAGCTTCCTGAAAATGTTAGCAGTAGCAACTTGGTGATTGATGTTGGTAAGTTAAATGTTTATTATTGATGTTACTAATTGTCTGCACTCTGTAATTTTGCAGCTAGAGAAGAGCAATCTTAGTGATCATATTCCTGTATTTAAACAGCTTGTAAGTGATCTTACCTGTTCTGTAACTTAAAATACTTATATGCCTGATTGGGTCTAAATGGAGACAAACTGAGTGTGTGAAGCATTTTTTAAGTGGCATATGTCACACTAAATGTGCATGGGTTAGATTTCACCAGTTACTGAGTTCTTCAGAGAATTTTTCCAACGTTTTGTCACGAAGTAGCTGCTCATAAATTTTATAGCCATGCAGATATTCTTTACCGATCATTGCTTGGCAGGTTCTGGAAGCTGTTGAATATATAAGCAGCAAAGCGCCTAGATTGGGAAGTGATCAAAAGTAAGTTATTTCGATATTTAGATATTTCGTCTTTTTTTTTGTGAATAATGTCATAATGTAAATGTGTGTAGCATGAGGTACCGCCATAGGCAGTCCAGTTTCAAGGAACTTCAGTACATTTGTGATGGAGATGAAAATGGTGTTTTGTACTATGCTGGCACATCATGTGGAGAACATCAGTGGGTAAATCCTGTTCTAGCAAAGGTAAATTTTACACTTCAAAATTATACAGGTTTGATATGCTTACTCCAACTACTTGTAATCAATTGATTTAAATACGTCTGTTGGTGCGACAGAAAGTTGCTGTCACTGCCAGCAGCCCCACATCCAGACACACAGATCCAAAGGCTTTAGTCTCGAGGACATACGTTGTAAGTACCTTTGAAAAAGCTTTTAAAGAGGAATTTCTAGGCCTCTTTCTAATTGTTTTTGGTGTCTGTATTAGGGTACCTCTTATGCTGGGCCTCGCTTTGAGAATGGGCAGACATGCGCCTGGTATATGGTGGATATTGGCCAAGATCATCAGGTACTGTTTCTGGATGGTGATTGTCTTGAGGTTTTGGCAAGTTACTGTCGTTGTTAGATCAAACTTTCTCATTCAATTGATGCTTTACTTTTCTCCACACTTGTAGCTTATGTGCAACTATTACACATTGAGGCAAGATGGATCAACGGCATATATGAGATATTGGGCTCTGCAGGTAATGGAAAAGTTCCTTACTTGTTTAACAACAGGAAAAAGGATGTTTGAATATTGACATTGATTCTTTTGTGAATTTGCCCAGGGTTCATGTGATGGGGAGAACTGGACTGACCTGAGAGTTCATGACAATGACCGGACTATATGCAAGCCTGCTCAATTTGCTTCCTGGCCTATAAACGGTCCGACAGCATTGCTTCCATTCCGATATTTCAGAGTTCTGTTGACAAGCCCAACGACAAGCGATTCACATCCATGGAATCTCTGCATATGTTACTTGGAACTCTATGGTTTCTTCCACTGAACACTTGTGGGAGAAGAGAATGCTTGCTTGTTTGCTGCTTAGTTATATTCAGAGAAGCTTCTGTTGGGAAAATTTTAATCCAAAGCTACCCATAGTACTGGCCTTGTTGTATATGCTTTCAAAATTTTTGGGGTGCAGAATTTTGTTCCTAATTATCTGACATCTGTTTTACCTATTTTTTGTTGAGTATTAGTTTATATACTTGGTAATACTGTTGTGATATCATTCTATTATTAGCCAATTATAGCTTCATACAATCTTATACTTCATTTTCGTATATGTTAAGAAGGAATGCTGTTATTGTGCTACTATTGTAAACTATGTGACGTAAATTATGTTTTTATTTAATTCAAGAGGAGCATAAGCTCATGCTGTACGGGCATGATTCTGCAGTGTGTTAAGTGTTAACCACACGCTAGTTTGTTTTCTTATTTTTAAAATAGCGGAACTTAAAAATTCTTAGAGATGGTATAAACCTTGACCAGATTCTCATTCAGAAGCGACCATTGCTTCGAGATGCAAACATAGGTGCTGTTTAGCAACCCATTTGTGAGTGCAGGATAGAAGCATTTGTGGTTAATTTGTTACGTTCATGGAGAAATGGTTCCATTTTTTGCAACAAAATAATTTTTCGTTTGGTTACATTTTCATTCAAAGATGGAGAGAAAGATAAGTCGCAGTGTCAAAAATATACCTGCCAACATACATCAATTCCATTCCCCAAAGGACATGGGAAATGGTGAGTCTTCAAATGCGCATTTATATTTATGTTAAGGTCTTAGTTAGCTGTTAAATATAGCTTCTTCCGGAACATAGGTTTCCTTGGCGAAGGGTGGCATGTCGTTGGGGAAATACCGGCCTGACATTTCGACCGGTACTTACTTGAACCGCCACTTGGCTGCTACCGGTTTACATGATATTGTTCTTGTATATAAAGAGCATGAAAATAATTTTTTGGGTCTTTAGATTCCAATCCGACAGCAGGTATCAAACCAATGGGTAGATGAGTGTAACCATCACTCACCCTTGTAACTGTCAAAACAAGATCTTTAACTTGAACAGACCTCATATAAATCAAATGAAAGAGATCTCAGTTAAACTTTTCTATATATATATATATATATATATATATATATATATATATATATATATATATATATATATATATATAGGGAAAAGTTTAAATGAGATCGCTCTCATATTGCTTATATAAGGCCACTTTGAATCATAACCGTTGGATCTTGATCTGACGGCTACGAGTATCCATAATGATCTCACCCATTATTTGATGGGACACACTCACCTACCCATTGATTTGATATCCACCCTCCGATCGGAATCTAACGGCAATAAAGATTGGCCTCATACTCCTTATATGAGAACGATCTCATGTAAACTCATCTCATATATATAAGACAGTTTACATGAAATTATTCTCATATAAAGCACACGAGGTCAATCTTTTGAGTTGTTGGATTCCAATCCGAAAGTAGGTAATAGATAAGTGAGTTCCTTATAGTCATTTATAACCGTCAAATTAAGATCCAACGGTTAAAACTTAAACTAGCCTCATATAAGCCAAATGAGAACGATTTCCTTTTATATATATATATATAGAGAGAGAGAGAGAAGACGGTTTACATTAGATCATTCTCATATAAGGAGCATGAGGCCAATCTTTTGGACCGTTGGATTCCGATCCAAAGGTGGATATCAAATTAGTGGGTAAGTGAGTTCCTTATAGCCATCAGATTAAGATCCAATGGTTACAAATGGAATTGGTATATTATATATATATATATATATAGATAGATATTCACAAAGAAGAGTGTATAAATGACAAAAGGATATCATGAAAAGAATATCAAAGAAAAAAAAAAGTAAATTAAGAAAAGCAGACAGGTCATGAAATGACTCATGAAGCTGGGTGCTCCCTTGATCGTTTCAGATCCTTTTCGACTTCGTAAATAGTCCACTGCATGCTTTCCAGTTCCTGCAAGCGGATCTTAGGAGCTTAGCTGCGATCAATTTAAATAAAAAAGAAACATCTGGAAAAGTAATTTACCTTTACTATATCTTGATACTGCCTAGCAATTGCGTCAAAGTGTGGATCAACTCCTTGGTACTCCCGAAGACGTGTTACCTGGTTCAATATTTCAGAAATAAGTCACGATGCAGAGCAAGGATTATATGTGACTTTGAGACAAGTTAGTTTTCCATAGCTAAGAACTAAGTCGCAACGCACAGAGTTAGATTAGATAAGATTTCACACATGTTTCTGATACAGTTTAACAGAAATTTATAACAAATACGAGGGTTTGATATTCTCTGCTACTATTACAATGACTTGAAGATTACAAAACATCGTCGGCCTTTATACTATGTTTAGGTTGTTACCGCTTTGATATAAGCAATGGATGCTTCTTCTGTAGCTTCCAAAAGATACTTTCTGCAACATAAATTTAATGTTAATTAGTCAGTCGTACCATGTTCGTAAGAGAAATGAAATTGCATTTCTCAGCATAACCACCCCAGCATACCTAATTTTGCATAGAGCAGGAACAGATTCTTGAGTATATGTATCATGTAGAAGCATATGCTCCATAACCCTGAACCAAATTTAACCCGTCATCCAACATCATCAAGTAGAACATCAAAGTCAACCAGCAATCTTTAGAGCTTGTATATCACAACATACTACAACAGACCAACTAAGAACACAATAAAAAAAATTCCCTAACATTTGTTATTCGGGTCTCTAAACCCCCCTCGCTCTTATGCTTGGCAGTCAATTCTATCATTGAGAGATTATATGTCTGCAGGATGCAAACTCAAAATTGGTAGCGGGACATCCGCCTATACATGGCTGGATCCATTGCTCTCCCCCTCTCCACTGATTATTACTTTCCGGAGAGGGGTCATGCACAAACCTAAATGTCATATTGAAGAAAAGTTATCTGAAACTCTTCATAGAAGTTCCCCAGATTCTTCTTTGCACTCTCTCAGGGCTTCAGAGGCAAAAGATTTTATTCTATTAAATGCTCCAACTCTTTCTTAAGATGTGAACGATTATGGATGGCTCACTCCTACAGGAAATGTGTTCTATGTCCACGTGGGATTTTCCTAGCAACAAGGAGTGCTACCATTAACTGGTTTTCTTTAAACTGGCATAAACATTGTATCAGTCGTTGTTCTCTTTTTTCTTGGCTTGCAATAAACAATGGGCTCCTTACTATTGACAATCTCATGAAGAGGGCCAATTAGCTAACCGATGTTCTCTTTGCTTCTTTCAAGAGGAGAATAGAGAGCATTTATTTTTCACTTGCCATTTTTTCCGGGAAATCAGGAAATTCATCCTTTTTAAATGCCGGATCTCTAGAATCTTGCTTGACTTTGAGGGCGAAATGAAATGGTTACTCCACTATTTCAGCGGCAATTCATCTGCTTCAATTCTTTTGAAAACTCTATTTGGGATCTATATCACTCTTGTTTGGAGTGAAAGAAACAGTCACATGTTTATAGGGAAAAGAAGAGGGCCACTCATTATCGCCTCAGCAATTTTATTTCAAGCCTGCCATGTGCTTGAAGCTTTCGGTTTGATAGAAACAAATTCAGTGTCATTGTTCTTTCTTAGATGATTTTTGGGCCACCTATCTGTGTTCCTTTTTTTCTCTTTTAATTTTGCCCTTGGACTGTGTACTTTAGTCTTTTGCTTTTGTGTTTCTCTTGGTGAAACAGTCTGTATTTTTTCATCTTACTCTTTTGCTTTGAGTTAATAGAATCCATTAAAAATTGAACTTAAAAAATCTGTAATTTGATGCAGTGCCTAACAATTTTTTTTTGTACAACAGCGCCTAATATTAATAATGAGTGATCAGTTAGATTTTTAACATATTAGAATATTATAACTTGCAAATATCAAACCCCTTAGACATTCTACATATATAAAACTATAGTTCCAATTAAATTCTTCGTATCCTCGTCAAAGGCAGTAAAGCTCGCAAACTTGGACAAACAGCACACAAGATGTAAAGACTCCCTTTGCCTCTGGTAAATTGTCAAGGTGTTTATCTTGGCCAATAACTCAATATAAGCTAGATGTTTTTCATATCGGCCTTCCCTACTGTTCTCCACTTCGTCTCATGCTACTATTTTTGCATGAGAAAACTAGGGCAAAACGAAATCTCCAACTAATGCATATACATTGAAGATTATGTTGCAGTACAAACCTCAATTTTGCATTCATTGTCTCACATCTTTTGCAAAGCCAAGTCTTCCTCAACTCATCCTGTTTCATAGATGTAGAGAAAACTGACTTCAAGACAAATACTACATGATAAATGCATATTATACGTTTAGAGATCTGCACATCAGCTTAAGTACTGAGGTATAGTGTCATCAGTTTATATAAGTTGTAAGCTTACATATTGATGTTGATGTTGCAGCTTCAAGTTCTTGACAAGCTTAATAAGCACCCAAAGTATTTGCTCAAGAACCTATAAGCAATAAATAGAGCACTAAGATAACTTTTATTGATCTTAGATGGAGAGAGAGAGAGAGACAGAGAGAATTACATTAAAATATTCAGCACACTTCCTATCTATTGAATATAGATCTTCCCGCAAGGCTGCTTCATCCTTTTCCAGCTCCTCAATCACAGACTTCACCCTGAACAAGTTGGCAAGCATGCTTGTCATTAAAAGGGTTCTTACTAATTCCACTAAGTTGTGCTTCTGATTGATCAAAGTCAAAGTAGGTTTAGATCATGATACAAACCAAAGTCATAAATGCTCAAACATATGATGCATGATCCAAATAATCAAGACCTATTTTATTTAAAAGACAAAATTACAAAATCCACTAGTCTTTGCTCTGAAGCGCAAAATGTGTCCTATTTTATAGAGGAAGGTTGGGAATTCTAATCCCACCAACAGGTTTCCTTCCAAAAGCTAACCCCTAAAGAAATACTTTATTCCCATAGTGTTGTCATTGGATACATAAATTCACAATATACCTATAAAAAATGAAGTAATCATCACGGAAGGATAAACTGTTGAAGGAGCACATATGGCATAGTGCCGAGTCTCACACCATCAAATTTCTAAATAAAGATTTTATCCAGACGGTCAGGCTGGTACCAGATTGAATGATGATCGATAACACTAACCTAAATAAGAGGCAGTTAGAAGGAGAATGCGGATATTGCCACCCCATAAAACTATTCAATCACCCGTTACTCATGCACCCCACCTAGATTCTATAAAATCTTTCCTGTATACCCTGCCCCCCACCCCCAAGTATTTTTGTATTTTATACTCCTCTCGTCTGATATTCGTGTTTCATCACCTGACTTGACTCTAACTTGGTGCCTCAGCATGAAGCTTGCCTCCGCCCTTGCACCACTGCCATTCCAGCCGATCTCCATTTATTGACTTCTATCAACACCCTCGACCTCTTTTGAGAACCACCTCTCTGGTAAGAACCTTGCCTTGCTCCCCTGCCTCCTCCACCTTAACATCTCTGACAACCACCTCGACAACAATGATGACTTCAACGTTTTTCTCACCTAACTTGCCTGCCTCTCAACTCATCACCCCCAAAAGTTCTCCTCAATCTCCAACCAACTCATCACCCCCACACTCCTCGCCTCCTACAACTTGGCCAACTTTTTAAGCAACCATTGCGCGCCTACCGCTCTAGGGAAGCTCAGTCAAGCCCAACTGCTACAACATAGGCGATGGGAGCCTCATCATCATTATTGCTGGGCAGGGGCAGGATGGAATTGGTGGTGCAGAATGATGGGGAGAGACGTGGGAGAGAAATGGGAATAGGGGAAAACATCTTCCGAGCCATGGCAGCACATAGGGAATCCATTGGAGGAGGAGGGGCCTTGATGCAAATGCAGTTGAGGAACTTCGCGTTTATAAGCGAGGAATAAACATTGAGTTAGTAGTTTTATTTATGAGTACTTTTCTTTAGTTATTGAATTTTGTAATCATGGTTTTAGTATATATAAGCCATGAGGGTATTTCAGTAATTGTAATAATATGGCTTTAATATATAAAGCCAACTTTGGTTCTGTAGCAATTAGTTTTGGGTATTGGAATAAAATTTCTCCAAGACTCCTCACTATTCAAAACTCTCTTCTTTGCTTTCCATCGTGTCTTTCTTGGTGAATGTTTGAGCACAGGTACTTCATTGCATAGATTGGCATATACGTGTGCCATCATTCGAGAGGTTGTTCGAATACATGGGCTACCTATTTCCATTGTGTATGATCGCGATATTAAATTTGTTAGTTATTTCTGGAAGACCCTTTGGAAACTTTTTGGGACTCAATTGTCATTCTCCTCCGCCTTTCATCCGCAGATGGATGGTCAAATTGAAGTGGTCAATAGGAGTTTAGGCAATCTACTTAGGTGTCTTGTTGGGGAACGTCCTGGTCATTGGGATTCAATGCTACCTACAGCTGAGCTTGCTTACAATAATTCGATCAATCGCACTACTGGCAAAAGCCCATTTGAGATTGTTTATGGTCTACCCCCACGCCAACCAATTGACTTGATCCCTTTACCGGCCGCTTTTCTGCTTCTGCCGATACCTTTGCCCACCATATCCGTGACTTGCATGCCGATATTAGACGTAAACTTGCTATGAGTAATGCAAATTATTAGCTTGCTGCTGACATGCATTGTAGGAAACATGAATTTAATAAAGGTGACTATGTGATAGTCCGTGTGTGCCCTGAACGTTTCCCCAAACACTCTTTCAAGAAACTACACACTCGTGCCATTGGACCCTACCAGATTATCAACAAACTTGGACCTAATGCTTTTACCCTTGATTTGCCCCTGACCTTCAAATACATCCCACCTTCAATATTGAGGATTTATTCCCTTACCATGGCACTTTTACACCTCCACCTTTCAACTCCAACCTTCCTGCCCATATTCCACAACCCTTTCCTTGCTTGCCTCCCATTGCACTCCTACTGTTGACCAGATTGACACTGTCCTTGATTATGAAATTGTTACCTCCAATGGTGGTGGTTATAGACGTTATCTTGTTCGTTGGAATGGACGTCCTGCTTCTGACATGTCCTAGATCACAGAGGAGGAGTTCCGCAGCCTTGATCCGGATCTTCTAGAGCGGTACCATGCTTCTGACTCTCCGGAGGCGAGTCCTTTTCAGCCGGGGAGGATTGATGCAGATGCAGTTGAGGAACTTCGCGTTAAGCGAAGGAATAAACATTGAGTTAGTAGTTTTATTTATGAGTACTTTTCTTTAGTTATTGGGTTTTGTAATCATGGTTTTAGTATATATAAGCCATGAGGGTATTTTAGTAATTGTAATAATATGGCTTTAATATATAAAGCCAACTTTGGTTCTGTAGCAGTTAGTTTTGGGTATTGGAAGAAAATTTCTCCAAGACTCCTCACTATTCAAAACTCTCTTCTTTGCTTTCCATCGTGTCTTTCTTGGTGAATGTTTGAGCACAGATACTTCATTGCATAGATTGGCATAGACGTGTGCCATCACACCCATTCAAGAATTCTTTGCTAGAAAAGAGGAGAAATTTGCATGGTGCACATTGTTTTCTTTTTGGGTCGTTTAGGTATGGTGGCAAGTGAGTAAATTAATGGGAGGCGTTTCAGTTGAGCAATGTACAAAAAAAGGGCAGGGATTATTTTACAAACAGGTGAGGTGAGAGTTTTACGAGGTGCCAATATCCTGTTCTTATAAGAATACCTCTGACAATTATAACTTTTTAGTCAGCATTTACTAGAATGAGAACAACTGCAGACACTTGTTTCTCCCCAGTTTCCTCTGTGGTCTATCATGATGAAATAAACAAAAAATGTTAGAACCTTAACCACAATTGGGAGCTGTGGCTACTAAATAAGGTTTTTTTATATCAATAAATAAAAAATCTCCGAAAGACCCAGTATAATCAGCCTTATTGAATCAAATAGGGAGGTTGATTCTCTCGCTTTAACGAGTTCTGAATGCAGATGTTGAGTAAATGTGCATTATAAAAATGACTATACCTTTCTGAGAGCCGGGTGGTTGAAGGGCCAGCTGAGTAACTTTCTGCAGCACAGAGATTATCAATAACACGTCCACAGATCAACAGAAGAAAAAGATTAAACTTTAAAATTATAGCCTTCCATGACTTACCAATTTCATCTATCACAAATGCATCAGCTAATTTATCACATTTAGCCTTTAAGCGAGCTTCAATTTCACAAGACAACGATGTTTGATATTCTATCATATCCTACAATGACATAACCCGACCTAGTACAGAATTAGTTTCCCTTTTCTAGTAAGTATGTAAGTTCTGTCAAGTATTTTAAAAGACCGGGTGTAAGAAGAATGTAAAAGCACAAATTAAAAGAAATAAGTTTGCAATATACATTTAGGATGTTGGAAAGCTTTAAAATAAGATAGTAAATCCTTTCAGGTAAAGCTGAACTTATTCAAAACGAATCCTTTTAGAAAGTGTCAGTAGAACCAGTTGGAGGACACAAGCTATATGTACAATATCATACCACAGTAGTTGCTTTCCGACGCTGAATTTTCTGAAAAAAAGTAGGTGTAATGCCAAGAAATCGATCTGGTACCCCACCAACTCCAGGTTCCACAAAATCAGTTGCCTGAGAAAGGTTTGAAATACCACCTACGCTATTCACCAGACTATTGCTTGAGGTGAATGTTGCAATAGTGCTTGTACTATCGACAGAGCTCCTTCTCACATTACTTATACTCTCAATGTCTCCCTCATGTATATCTCCATCCTTAGAAAGAAGAGGCAGCCTCAATTTTTGAGCTGCCTCCGCAACCACTAGCCGTTGTTCAAGAGATTCATAAACCTGTAAATTATAGTAACCAGCCCAAATGTAAAACTAATGGAGAATCTCAGCAATTTAAAAGCAACTTCCTGAATTTTTTTTTTACAACCCCGCACCCTTTTTTCAATGGAAAGCATGTACCATCACACTAATTCTGATAAGATTCGAATACAGCATAGAATCCATGTTGCGGATCGCATATAACTACGGTATGGCATTTGATTTTTTATGATGCGTATGTTGTTGCCAAGGAAACAGGAGGCAAATGAACAATTCAAGCTGCATGCACATTCTTCAAGGCTAGAAACATGTCATGAGTCGAGTACAAGAGAAAAGGTCGCTTGCATTCTGTTATAAGTTACAATCTTCATTATGATTATAAAAGAACAGGAAGGGAACAAATCAAACTAAATATGTACCTGGGCGGGCATGTTTAAGCCATGCTGGTGATAAAGACTCTGCGAATCAGCCAGCTCTTTCTCTTCCACGACCGCAATCACCTCGCTATAAACAGCCTAACATCAAATTAACCAATCATAACTAATCAACTCAAAATAAACTAAAAACCCAACAAACATATAAATCAGCAACTAAAACTAGTGTTTTTTTTCTTTGAAATGGGAAACTAGTGTAAAAATTCAATCAATCAAACCTCAAAAAACTAACCATAACCTCCAAATACCGCAGTCGCTCCTTCAGCATCTCCTCCCTAACCTACAACAACCACGCAAAATCTCAAAAGATCCAAAAAACATACAAATAGATAAAAATGCATCTTTAAAAAAACAAAATCTAGAGAATTGGACCGAGGAAAGAGTCGAAATGTTGTACCAATTGGAGATCATCGTAGACGGGCTTGGAGACGGAGGAGCCGTCAGGGGCGAGGCAATGGCGGTCAAGCTGCTCGATCAGCTGCTGGACGTCGGGCGGGATCGCCATCGCCATTGCTGCCGAGAGAGGGAGGGAAAAGGGGGAAAGATTTGAAGACCGGCGCTAGAACCAAAACCCGGTCAAGGCGAGAGGGTGCAACTTTTGCGGGCCATCCCGCATGCCCGACCCGTAAAACGGCGGGTACGGGCGGGATCGCCATCGCCATTACCGATATCCTACGAATGCCGCGTAGGATATCGGTAAAAAAATATAGGTGGTTGAAAACTAATTTTTGTCATATATTTTCACAATCAAACTTCTAAAATGAGTTATACTAATTTAGACAAAATATAGATTTCAAAATATGCATAAAAATACATATTAGGATGGGAAATAAATAGAAAAAGTTATTTTTTTCCTTTTTTAAAAAAAATTCCAATTTTTTTTCAAAAATATTTTTATTAAACGGCGATATATCATTATGAAGCCGATATATCGACGATATTTGAAAAATTTTAAAAAATCGGTATTAGATCGTATCGGTGTATCAGGTGGGGCCCAATACCAATATATCAGCGATTGGCGAGTCGGCATTCCATGGTATGGGCCATAATTTTAAGCATAGGGTCGGGCCGGGCTGTAAAATTTCAAGCCCGCTAAACTTAGGCCCTGGGTAAGGGCCTAGGTAAAAAAAATGGTTTAAGCCCGCAAGCCCTTAGGCCCAGTAAGAAATAACACTATAGATGGTTGAATTGATTATTAATTTTTTGTTTTTCCTCTCGGATTGCAGTACACTTTCAGGGAGATTGATGGAAAGCAAGTGTGACTATTGCATCAAGTCTCTGCTTTATAGGTCTCATGTGACCTATCTGTCTATATGTTTGACTTTAATCTGTGATCCTATTAAATTTTATGTTCATAATGATAATACGAAAGCTTATAAAAGCAGAGACTGGATTGGATTATGTGGTAGCAAAAAATGTGTAAGACTAGTGCTTTTATCGTAATAAAAGAATGAGTTGTCTATATGCATTGAATTCAGTGGCAAAAGGATTATAATGGACAAAGAAAGGATTCTTTTGAAGATTGAAGTAGTAGTCTATTGGACTGATTACTTAGGCAGCTTTTATTCTTAGAATTTTAGCTTGTATGGGTGTTTGGATTTACTGTTAATTGTTGCTTCATTGAATTTACTATCCAAAAAAATAAAGGATTCAACTTTTTTTTACTTCTGACTTGAATATATAAGTTAATTCATTTGAATGACATAATGTAATAGGATCAAAGTGATATATAGTAGATTTCTGTTGTAATATGATCAAAATGTTGTAATATGATCACAACATGAAGATTAGGTAACAAAAATACTATGCCAATTGAAAGGCCCGAAAGCCCGTAGATTGATCCTAAGCCCGCTTAGGGATAGGGCCGGCCTGGATTTTTAGAATTGGCTTAGGGCTAGGGTCGGGCTAGGATTGAGGTTCTAGATGTTAGGGCTCAGGTTCTAGATGTTAGGGCTCAGGCCCGAAAGCCCTGCCGAGAGAGGGAGGGAAAAGGGGGAAAGATTTGAAGACCGGCGCTAGAACCAAAACCCGGTCAAGGCGAGAGGGTGCAACTTTTGCGGGCCATCCCGCAAGCCCGACCCGTAAAACGGCGGTTACGGGCGGGATCGCCATCGCCATTACCGATATCCTATGAATGCCGCGTAGGATATCGGTAAAAAAATATAGGTGGTTGAAAACTAATTTTTGTCATATATTTTCACAATCAAACTTCTAAAATGAGTTATACTAATTTAGACAAAGTATAGATTTCAAAATATGCATAAAAATACATATTAGGATGGGAAATAAATAGAAAAAGTTATTTTTTTCCTTTTTTAAAAAAAATTCCAATTTTTTTTCAAAAATATTTTTTTTCAAAAATATTTTTTTTAAACGGCGATATATCATTATGAAGCCGATATATCGACGATATTTGAAAAATTTTAAAAAATCGGTATTGGATCGTATCGGTGTATCAGGTGGGGCCCAATACCAATATATCAGCGATTGGCGAGTCGGCATTCCATGGTATGGGCCATAATTTTAAGCATAGGGTTGGGCCGGGCTGTAAAATTTCAAGCCCGCTAAACTTAGGCCCTGGGTAAGGGCCTAGGTAAAAAAAATGGTTTAAGCCCGCAAGCCCTTAGGCCCAGTAAGAAATAACACTATAGATGGTTGAATTGATTATTAATTTTTTGTTTTTCCTCTCGGATTGCAGTACACTTTCAGCGAGATTGATGGAAAGCAAGTGTGACTATTGCATCAAGTCTCTGCTTTATAGGTCTCATGTGACCTATCTGTCTATATGTTTGACTTTAATCTGTGATCCTATTAAATTTTATGTTCATAATGATAATACGAAAGCTTATAAAAGCAGGGACCGGATTGGATTATGTGGTAGCAAAAAATGTGTAAGACTAGTGCTTTTATCGTAATAAAAGAATGAGTTGTCTATATGCATTGAATTCAGTGGCAAAAGGATTATAATGGACAAAGAAAGGATTCTTTTGAAGATTGAAGTAGTAGTCTATTGGACTGATTACTTAGGCAGCTTTTATTCTTAGAATTTTAGCTTGTATGGGTGTTTGGATTTACTGTTAATTGTTGCTTCATTGAATTTACTATCCAAAAAAATAAAGGATTCAACTTTTTTTTACTTCTGACTTGAATATATAAGTTAATTCATTTGAATGACATAATGTAATAGGATCAAAGTGATATATAGTAGATTTCTGTTGTAATATGATCAAAATGTTGTAATATGATCACAACATGAAGATTAGGTAACAAAAATACTATGCCAATTGAAAGGCCCGAAAGCCCGTAGATTGATCCTAAGCCCGCTTAGGGATAGGGCCGGCCTGGATTTTTAGAATTGGCTTAGGGCTAGGGTCGGGCTAGGATTGAGGTTCTAGATGTTAGGGCTCAGGTTCTAGATGTTAGGGCTCAGGCCCGAAAGCCCTGCCGAGAGAGGGAGGGAAAAGGGGGAAAGATTTGAAGACCGGCGCTAGAACCAAAACCCGGTCAAGGCGAGAGGGTGCAACTTTTGCGGGCCATCCCGCATGCCCGACCCGTAAAACGGCGGGTACGGGCGGGATCGCCATCGCCATTACCGATATCCTATGAATGCCGCGTAGGATATCGGTAAAAAAATATAGGTGGTTGAAAACTAATTTTTGTCATATATTTTCACAATCAAACTTCTAAAATGAGTTATACTAATTTAGACAAAGTATAGATTTCAAAATATGCATAAAAATACATATTAGGATGGGAAATAAATAGAAAAAGTTATTTTTTTCCTTTTTTAAAAAAAATTCCAATTTTTTTTCAAAAATATTTTTTTTAAACGGCGATATATCATTATGAAGCCGATATATCGACGATATTTGAAAAATTTTAAAAAATCGGTATTGGATCGTATCGGTGTATCAGGTGGGGCCCAATACCAATATATCAGCGATTGGCGAGTCGGCATTCCATGGTATGGGCCATAATTTTAAGCATAGGGTCGGGCCGGGCTGTAAAATTTCAAGCCCGCTAAACTTAGGCCCTGGGTAAGGGCCTAGGTAAAAAAATGGTTTAAGCCCGCAAGCCCTTAGGCCCAGTAAGAAATAACACTATAGATGGTTGAATTGATTATTAATTTTTTGTTTTTCCTCTCGGATTGCAGTACACTTTCAGTGAGATTGATGGAAAGCAAGTGTGACTATTGCATCAAGTCTCTGCTTTATAGGTCTCATGTGACCTATCTGTCTATATGTTTGACTTTAATCTGTGATCCTATTAAATTTTATGTTCATAATGATAATACGAAAGCTTATAAAAGCAGGGACCGGATTGGATTATGTGGTAGCAAAAAATGTGTAAGACTAGTGCTTTTATCGTAATAAAAGAATGAGTTGTCTATATGCATTGAATTCAGTGGCAAAAGGATTATAATGGACAAAGAAAGGATTCTTTTGAAGATTGAAGTAGTAGTCTATTGGACTGATTACTTAGGCAGCTTTTATTCTTAGAATTTTAGCTTGTATGGGTGTTTGGATTTACTGTTAATTGTTGCTTCATTGAATTTACTATCCAAAAAAATAAAGGATTCAACTTTTTTTTACTTCTGACTTGAATATATAAGTTAATTCATTTGAATGACATAATGTAATAGGATCAAAGTGATATATAGTAGATTTCTGTTGTAATATGATCAAAATGTTGTAATATGATCACAACATGAAGATTAGGTAACAAAAATACTATGCCAATTGAAAGGCCCGAAAGCCCGTAGATTGATCCTAAGCCCGCTTAGGGATAGGGCCGGCCTGGATTTTTAGAATTGGCCTAGGGCTAGGGTCGGGCTAGGATTGAGGTTCTAGATGTTAGGGCTCAGGTAGGGCCAACATCCGGCCTGCAATAGCCTGACTTGCTTGCACCCCTAGGCCAGACCTCCCAAAATCCGCGAGATTAAAAATCCAGATTGGAAAGAATGGCTTGTTTAGGGATTGTGGAGTTTGGGTCCAATGCTAAACCGAGTCCGAACCATTAAGGTCGGGTCAGTCACCAGAACAACATTAGCAATTATGGTACCAAATGCTGAGCTCTGGTAATTCCGCTATCCATTACTTTGCCTTTTGGAAAATTTCTGGACACTGCATTGCATTATATGGTGCCTATAAACAACCTTTTGGAGGTTTTTTCATATTACCTGGCCAATGAGTCCGGATTGCCATATTATCTAGTTTTTTCGGGCTTATCTCATATAACCTGGTTTTGGCTCATGATTTGCCCATTTTGCCCTCTTCATTTTAAGTTTTGCATTTCACCAAATCATATCTCATTCATTTTTAATCCGTTTTCACCCTTTTTTTCTTCTTCATTTTTACTTTTTTACTGCTCTTTTTTTATCATCATGATATCCGAATAACTTTGATATCATATAAAAAAATACCACAAAATCCACGATAAATATCATGCGGTGTCTGTCTCAACTTCTTTATGATATTATCATGATAAGAAAGATAACAAAAATAAGGAAGAATGAAAAAAATTAACGAAAATAGATCATAAATAAGAGAGATATGCATCGTTGAAGTTTATCCCACTTTTAGCGATCATGTGTTCGATTACACGATAGCAGTGCTATTGTTATCATCATCGTCATTGTGTAATTGATTACAAGATAGCTTTTTTTTACATGTTTCAACTATTGGCATCTAGCTAATTTCTAATACGTTTTCGCCCATTTTTTTCATTCTTCCTTATTTTTAGTATTTTTTTATAATGATGATATAAAACGTTATCGTGGAGTCTGTTGTATTTTTTTTTATATGATATCAAGGTCATTAGGATGTTATGATGAGCAAAAAGAGCATTAAAAATGAACAAAAATAAAAATAATGGATAAAAAATAAAGGAGATATGAATCATCGAAGTTTATCCCACTTTTAACTATCTTGTGTTCTACACGATAGCTTTTTTTGGAATAAGTTTCAACAATTCATATCTCGCTCATTTTTAATCCATTTTTTCATTCTTCCTTATTTTTACTGTTCTTTCTTATAATGATAATATTGTAAAGATGTTGAGACATCGCATGCTATTTATCATAAATTTTGTGGTATATTTTTATATGATATCAAGGTCATTAAGATATCATGATGATTACAAAAGAGCACTAAAAATGAGGAAGAACAAAAAAATGAGCGAAAATGGATAAAAAATTAAGGAGATATGAATCGTTTGTCCCACTAAAGTGGGCGATTACACAACAGTGCTATCGTGTAATTGATGACATGATAGCCGGGCTATCGTGTGTTCGATTACACGATAAGACTCCTATCGTTAATTGAACACTTACACGATAGTTATTTTAATAGGACAAACTTCAACGATGCATATCTCTCTCATTTCTAATCGTTTTCGTCAATTTTTTTTCATTCTTCCTTATTTTTAGTGCTATTTCTTATCATGTGACACCACATACTATTTATCATGCATTTTATGGTATTTTTTCGATATGATATCAAATTCATTGGGATATCATGATGATCAGAAAAAATAATAAAAATTAGGAAGAACAAAAATTTTTTTAGCTAAATTCCACAAATTTCAACGATGCATATCTCTCTTATTTCTAATCCGTTTTCGTCAATTTTTATTCATTCTTCCTTATTTTTAGTGTTCTTTCTTATCATGACGATATCATAAAGATATTGAGACAATGCATGCTATTTATCGTGAATTTTTTAGTTTTTTATATGATATCAAGGTCATTAGGATATCATGATGATGAGAAAGAGAACTAAAATGAGGAAGAACAAATAAAATTGGCGAAAGCGGATCAGAAATGAAGGAGATATGAATCGTTAAAATTTGTCCTATTAAAGTGGGCGATTACACAATAGCCAGCCCTGGGCACACACGATAGCTATTTTAGTGGGACAAACTTCAATGATGTATATCTCTCTTATTTCTAATTTATTTTCGTAAAATTTTTTCATTCTTCATTATTTTTAGTGCTCTTTCTTATCATGATGATGTCATAAAGATATTGAGACATTGCATGATATTTATCGTGGATTTTGTGGGTTTTTTATATGATATCAAGGCCATCAGGATATCACGATGACTAGAAAGAGTATTAAAAATAAGAAATAACAAAAAATGAGCAAAAATGGATTAAAATGGAGGAGATATGATTCGGTGATGTGTAAAACTTAAAATCAGGTAATATTGAAATATGGAAACGTTATAGAAGGTTTTAGGGTTAGGGTTGAGAAGGGTAAAATGGGTAGATCAGGTGCAGGTTATATGAGATAACCCAAAAAAAACTAGGTAATATGGCAATTCGGGCTCATTGGCTAGCTAGGTAATATGGAAAAACTTCCAACCATTTGCTTTTAGTAGTGAACGTGGCTTGGCGGATAGAAAATGCATCCGTGACGTTCACATCTTTTAAAGTAGCTCATACACATATCCAACGAAACCTATCTATACACCAAAACGTACTTGAAAAAATTTGTGCAACAAACATCCCTGATCATGAAATGATAGGTTTTCCTTTGAGGATTTTGTTGTATAGATTATTTGGGGGGGGGGGGGTGGGCAAAAACCATATATAATTTTAAAAAAATCTGGAGATTAATGCATAAATAAATTCAGTCCAATCATATTTTTCTATTTCACATGTTAAAAAACAAAAATGATGAGACACTTATAATGTATGGAGCGTAAAGAAAATTCATATTAAAAAATTACCACTATTTTCACATGTGAGTTTACACTTTACATAATATTGCATTTTAAGAAAGGTACTTTTTATAGCATATCGGTGCCTAGATTGATGCTAGTTAGAGATATTCATATCAGTGCACACACGTCGGATTTGAGAAAAGAGATCTCTTTTTTTTTGCCATGAGGCCCTCAACAAATTTGGACCAATCGGAGAAATTCGGGAAAATCAGAGATTTAGAGACTAAATCGGTGATTTGGCAAATCAAGATTAATCGGAGAATTGTTCTGATGACCTTCAATTCATGAATTTTCCAGATTACTTGGAGAATTTAAGATTTTTTTGTGACAATGGTCTTGCCAATGACCTATAAATTGCTTCAACTTTTCTCTCTTATTCAGTTTTAATTCATCCGCAAATGATATTGATGAAACTTGCCATCTAATCCCATCAAGCATTCGTGTCTTATCAAAACCATCAGGGAAAAGCTAATATGCACCAGCCGCATCTCATCTGGGGCTGCACGCTGGCCACATTGTAAGCCGTTGGATCTTCATCTGACGGTGTGCACAAATCCTGAGGTGGGTGGGTCTTATATCTGACTGTTAGCAATCGGACGGCTAGCATGTACCCTCTGCGAGATGCGCTAGGCGCATATACACAAGACTCAAACCATTAATGGTCCACTTAACCTGTAAGAAAGGGATCAGATATACACCCAAAACTTGCCAAAAGAGAAAGGGATGAGGAGGATGTTGTGTGCTGCACTCAAGAGCCAAAAGTACCAGAAGTATCTAAAATGTCCCCAAAACTGCATGACTTCCTCTCAACACTGTTTCTAGCTAGCTGATCTCTTTCTACTTTTGTCCATCTCCACTCCTCAATCTGATTCATCACCCAAAGGCCAAAACCCATAAAAGCATTTAAAACTCCACAAAAACACGGCTCACAGCCCACAGTGCAATCTATTTACTGTTTACAGAAAAAGTCGCAGAAACAGCTGAAAAAGCTAATAAAACACATGCAAGATGAAGAAGAGACCGTAGCCGTTGAAGGAGTGTGAGTCACCTTACTGTTTCAGCTGGTGATCTTTGCTGGGTCCCCCGGCTAGAGTTGCTCTTGTTTTGTGGGAAAGAGACAAGGAGATGTTTGCCTCGAGTGGAATGAGGCTGACGTGTTTGGGAGTCATGAAAAGCCGTGGGAGAGAGGGTGTGCTCTTAAAGGAGTTGGACTGTGAGCTGCTCGGTGGGAGGGAAGATGTGGAGTTGTACTAGTGCTGCTTCTGATCGATTTTCGCTTCTTGGGTCATCCTCATTCCTCCACGACTTTGTCAGAGTAAGGCCAGGGAACAATCTTTCTTTTTTCTTTCAAAAGTATTGTAATTCTGTTTATTGTTCTTTAGCTGGTTGGTGTTTGTTCATAATATGTTGTTGAGCTTCTCAGGTTTGAATTATGATCTCTAATTTTGAGTGATGGAATGAGAAGTTTAAAGTGCCTGGTGTCATTGGTTTATGGGCTGCATAAATGCAATTATGTATCACAAGCGCATGTTCAGTTTTAGTTGTTTGCTCAATTTTTGCTGGGATATTTCCTGTTTCTGTTCTGTAACTCTAAATTGTGTGTTCTTTATCTACTTTGGTTGTCTTTTTGTTTAAATTAACGGGAAGCCTGGCGTTCTAATATGTAATGCTCTTTAATTTTTATTTTCTTTTTTGGTGCCTCTTTTCCTGTTGTTAGCTTATCTTTTGATCATAGTCTATGTTGGTATTTCCTGCTCTTGATATCTGCAACTGATTAAACGTGAAACCAGATGTATGACATGTTTTTTGTTTTCACTTCAGAAACGCATTTATTTGTACCGTGGAAAACAGATATTTGATTTCCATGTCCTGTTTCTTGCTTTTAAGTTTGAAGATTCAATACCTCCGTAATTCATCCAGGAATTTATTTGTCAAATTTCCCATCTTCATGGTAAGAAATTTCTACATTGCTTCTTATTCAGGCCAATTGTATGACGGTGTAGACATTAACCCATGAGCACTAGATAGTTGGGTATTGATAGTAAAATCAGGGGCTCATATTTTTTAACTTAAATTGGAGCAGTTGATATATATACTTCCTTCCTTTGTTGCTTTTCAATTTCTTGTATGAATTCGATTATTTAGATGCTTGGATGGTTTATGTATCTTCTATTTGTCTAATATTTAACAGGGTTCAAGTGAACACTGTTCTGTCACCAAACTGCGACCCACTTGGAATGCCACCAGTTCTAGCAAGCAGCTTGGATGTGGTGATTACCTTTTTCCACAAAGATTAACCATCCAAACCAAGGTATGCCCATTGTTTCTTTTGATGTATCTGTAAATTAGTGATGGTATTATCTTTACGCGTTCAATTTACCTATGGCATTTGACCATTGTTTTTTTTACTGTATCTGTAAATTAGTGATGATATTATCTGTACGTGTTCAATCTGCCACCATATTCATAGGTAAAACATTCATCAAAGATTTCAACCATTACAAAAGCTGATATATCTGTAATGGCAACTTCTGAAGAAGATGTTGAAAGTATTGGACTTCTGGCCTTTGATCCACTTATGGAGCCATTTAAGGGTCATTTGAAATATAGATTAGAGAGATACATAGAGCAGAAAAAGCTGATTGAAAAATATGAAGGCAGTCTTGAGGAGTTTGCAGGAGGTGAAGTGAAGCAAAGCGTTGCTCAATCTGGATTCATATTTGCTTCTCATAATATAATTGATTTAAATGGGTTCGCACTTTGAATGGATACATGTTCGTTGTGCAGGATATTTGAAGTTTGGATTCAACAGAGAAAAAGATTGTATTGTTTATCGTGAGTGGGCTCCAGCAGCACAGTGAGTTCATGCAATATCCTTCTTCAACCTCATTTTATTTGTATTCCTAGTTAATCAACCACATAATGTAAAGTAAGGCGATCTAATCCTATTATTTTGAAAATTTAAAGACAATAGAACTAAAAGAAGTAAAAATGTGATAATCAATCTCAAATTCAGGGTGCGTCAATGTTGCTGTCCTCACTGAATTTTCCTTTTTCCTTTCCACCTGGTAATTTCTTTGCGTGAAACTCAACTTGAAATCGACCTCATGATGAAAGATGAAATGCACCATGAATTCTCCTTTTGTTTCTAGTCGTATGAAAAAATCCTCAGGTAACCTGTCGCACTTATGTAAGTAAACTGCGTAGATATACTCTTATTATGGAGGATAGATAAGAATAAGTAGAACAATGTGAAAGGGAAAGACAGCATAGCTCTTGAGTTTGACTTGTTTCATTCTCCTTGATACGGGATGGAAGGACTGTATATATTGTAAGATAAAATACAAGAAACGCCATATTTATCACATTCAATGTGAATGATTTGTAGCCTCAATAAAAGGCTTAAAGCCCCTTATGCATTCAGCTTACTGCCTTGTTTATCTATTGTGAAGGTTTGTAAAACAACTTCTTAGGACTTAGTGTAAAGCAACTATATCCTTTCCTATGAACATCTAAAGCTAGCATACTGAGTTGATGCAGTCATTAAGTAAACCAGGACTATGTCTCCGTTAATTTCTAGTTGGTCATAGACTATCTGCTCTCTGATCCTGCTTCCTTAGATTTGGAGTATACCATACATATGTGGCTTATGTTTTGGGCCATTCTTCCTTCATCCTCTTTTCTTCCTAAACTTAAAATGCATTTATCAAGTCTAATATGTTTATCCAAATTTCTTGGTACTATTTTCTCCTATGTGAAAATGCAGGGAGGCACAATTGATTGGGGATTTCAATGGATGGAATGGATCAAATCACAAGATGGCGAAAAATGAGTTCGGTGTCTGGACAATCAAAGTCCCAGACATTGATGGAAAACCTGTCATTCCACACAACTCTAGAGTCAAATTTCGGTTTATGCATGGAAATGGAATATGGGTTGATCGAATTCCAGCATGGATCAAGTATGCGACAGTGGATCTGAAAAGATTTGCTGCACCATATGATGGAGTATACTGGGACCCATCCCCTTCAGAAAGGTATTGATAATATGTTTTCTTAGTTCTCATTTAAGGATGTAATTTTAGCAGTTCTGGTTATATGAGCATGCATGTCATGATGAGGTGGAATAAAACATTTGTTAACTGATATTTGAATGTTTCACCCTCGGCTATCTCCCAAAATTTTTCTCAATTAGACAGTTCGTTAACCACATATCTAGAACTATCCAACTTGTCAATTTTTTTATTATTATGGTACTCAGAGCCACCATAGGTGAACTTGTTAATGTGATCACTATTGGGCTTTCTCTATGAGTGGCGATCAGATTGTTAGATAGCCAAGTTTCCTAAAAGCTTGAGCTGTTAGGAAACGGAAATCTTTATTAACTTATTGTATATTCTAACATCCCCCCTCATGTGCAAGCGCCCACAAAGCGCGACATGTGGAATATACTTGAGATATAAACGCCTCCAGCAAGACTAGAACCCAGGAACTTCCATAGCATGGAGCTCTGATACCATGTTAGATAACCAAGTTTCCCAAAAGCTTGAGCTGTTAAGAAACAGAAATCTTTATTAATTTATTGTATATTCTAACACAGATAATTCTGCTTCACAAGCATATCCAGCTGAGCCCTCTCAGACCACAAGAATCACCTAGTCGGAACAACTATCTTCTGCAGTATAATTTTTTTTTAAAAAAAACAAAATTGATGTTTAAAGTAAACAACATGTGTATTAAACTAAAAACCAGTGATCTATCATACTGCCTCACCGTCATAAATTAAACCCGCTGACTGATTTCCATTCTCAATTGTAATAAATCTTACAGAGTTTTGAAATAGTCTTCTTCGACGTTCTTTAATTTATAAGTGATGCAGGTATCAATTTAAGCACCCCCGTCCTCCAAATCCAAAAGCTCCTCGCATATATGAGGCTCATGTTGGGATGAGTAGCTCAGAGCCCCGGATAAACTCATATAGAGAATTTGCAGACACCATATTGCCTCGCATCCAGAAAAACAACTACAACGTAGTTCAGTTAATGGCAGTCATGGAGCACTCCTACTATGCATCCTTTGGCTATCATGTAACAAACTTTTTTGCCGTTAGTAGTAGATCAGGCACACCTGAGGACCTCAAGTATCTAATTGATAAGGCCCACAGTCTGGGCTTGTTAGTCCTGATGGATGTTGTTCACAGCCATGCAAGTAACAATGTCACTGATGGTCTAAATGGTTTTGATGTGGGCCAAAGCTCTCAAGACTCCTATTTTCATGCAGGGCCTCGTGGTTATCATCAACTCTGGGATAGCCGATTGTTCAACTATGCCAACTGGGAAGTATTACGTTTTCTTTTGTCCAATTTGAAATGGTGGTTGGAGGAGTACCGATTTGATGGTTTTAGATTTGATGGAGTGACCTCAATGCTGTACCACCATCATGGAATTAATATGGCCTTTACAGGAAATTATGCTGAATATTTTAGTGAGGCAACTGACGTGGATGCAGTTGTTTATTTGATGTTGGCTAATAGCTTGATCCATAAACTCAAGCCTGAAGCAATTGTGGTTGCAGAAGACGTTTCAGGAATGCCAGGGTTAGGCAGGCCTGTTTGGGAGGCTGGTGTCGGATTTGATTATCGATTGGCTATGGCCATCCCCGACAAGTGGATTGATTATTTAAAGAATAAGAAAGATGAGGAGTGGTCGATGAAGGAAATTGTGTCAAGTCTGACTAACCGAAGATACACTGAGAAATGCATATCATATGCTGAAAGTCATGATCAGGTAAAACTGCCAAATTGCTTTCTTGTTGGACTTTCCTTTGTAACATACTTCCTCCATCCCACACTAATAGTCCTACTTGGTTTTAGTTCATTTGGAAAAACCAAATAGAACTATAGTGTGTGATGGAATAAGTATGATGTACGAACAGAAACAATTTTATACAACCATTGAGTTGTAAATAAAATTGAAAAAAGGAGGTCCATTATAACATTTTTGTATGATGTGCAGGCTATAGTGGGAGACAAGACCATTGCATTTCTCCTGATGGACAAGGAAATGTATTCTGGCATGTCTAGCTTGTTGCCAGTTTCTCCCGTTATTGAGAGGGGGATTGCACTACATAAGGTTTCTAATCCATTAATTTCTTTTAGATGTGATAGCTAATGCTGTGACATATGCGGAACAGTGGTTATATTCATTTACATTCTTCTTGCAACAACTCCCCGCATATATTCTTGCTTTCTTGATAAAAACTTCACAATTTTCTAAAAATGAAAAGCTGACTTACGTACATTTAAGCAATTAGAGTTTTTTTTACCACAAAGAGGCACCTTTTATCTCTTTTTAGAACTGTTGAATAAAAGACAACAATTTAGATACCTGAACTACTTGTTAAAAGGCCCTGTCTTCCAATAACATTCTTAACTTTTATGTTAGGTTGCTGATACTTGTACATGTTGCAGATGATTCACTTCTTAACAATGGCATTAGGTGGTGAAGGCTACCTTAATTTTATGGGTAATGAGGTATAATCTCTTTGCATGCATGTTGGTTATGTTAAAAATTTTAAAAGTTTTTATTTTACTTGACAGTTCTAATATCATTGAAATCTTTCAGTTCGGACATCCAGAATGGATTGACTTTCCAAGAGAAGGCAATGGCTGGAGTTATGAAAAGTGCAGACGTCAGTGGAACCTTGTAGATACTGATCACCTGCTTTACAAGGTTGGGGACATTAAAATGCATCTATTGTTTTTAGTTGCAATCTAAGCCTTCATCGATGTCCAAATGTGCTCAAGATATTTCTTTTGTACGTGATTATTGTTCTAGAATGTGATCGGATTTCCTTGTGAGCATGACCAAATTTTCTGTAAAACAATTTCGTAACTAAAAGTTGCCTTTTCTTGTGCTTGATCTTCCAGTTTTTGAATGCTTTTGATGGAGCTATGAATGCACTTGATGGTGAATTTGCTTTCCTTTCATCAGAAAAGCAGATAGTGAGCAGTGCAAGTGACGAGGACAAGGTATGAGTATAGTCAGTAACAGTCGATATCATTATATACGTGCTGATTTGAAACTGAACTCATATCATAGATAAATTGTACCTCAAAAGTCTCAGTATCAATTACTTATTATGAGAAGATTACATTTATCTGCATTATGGGAATTTTCTTGTCTTGTCATATCTTCAAAGAGGACTGTTGCATGTTTAGTTGTTGTTCCCTATTGCTCAATGCTTATGCAATGGTGTAAGCTAAATAGTTTATTTTGCTTTTGGTTATAGTACTATTTCAGCTCACTAAAAGCCTTCAAACACCTTCATCCTCATGTATTCCAGTTACATAGCGTCAACATAGCTCAAAATTTGATGTCTGAGTTTTAGTCAATAATTGATTTCCTATCTCAGGTTATTGTATTTGAACGAGGAGACCTAGTTTTTGTGTTCAACTTCCATCCGGAGAATACCTATGAAGGGTACTTTTTATTTTAATTTGGAAAGTAGTCAAAGGGGAACACATCTTTTAAGAATTTTCATGACTGGCTTTCTCTTAACATGCCCAGGTACAAAGTAGGCTGCGACCTGCCTGGAAAATACAGGGTTGCCCTAGATAGTGATGCTTGGGAATTTGGTGGACCTGGAAGAGTAAGAACCTTTCTTTGAGCAAATTATGGTTCCTGTTGTAGTAAAGAACTGGATGTTAATCCTGATAGTAATATGCTATAGGTGGGACATGATGCGGATCACTTCACTTTCCCAGAGGGCATTCCAGGAAAACCAGAAACAAATTTCAACAATCGGCCTAATTCCTTGAAAGTGCTATCGCCTTCTCGCACTTGCGTGGTATGCTACTATCTTTCCCCCTTGGTGCTACCTCAAATTTGGTTTTTTGTGATTTTGTGGATTGCAACATTCATTGACATATTTGTTTTCTTCTTGTCTTAAATGCAGGTGTACTATCGGGTTGATGAGAAGGCAGAAGCGAGCCTTAAAGGTGAGGTTGGTTTAGGGAAATCAACAGTTGGTGAAAACAGTGAAGAAAATCCTGGAACAACTTTTCCCAAGGATGAGAGTCCAGACTCTGAGATAAAACAATCATCAGAAATTGGGTCTAGAGATACATTAATTGACTAGGGATGATAAATATAACAACTTGACATGACAAGATATGTATTAGTGGCTCAACCTGATACTAAATTTGATGGGGCTGTTCTGAGCTCACTCTTATCTGTAATAGCAGCAACCTCATTCTAAAGAGCTGTTCCTTTATGCACTAGTGGATCTAATGACGAAAACCATTCTATTTCTTAGAGAGAGAAAGAGAGATCTTGCTTATAGAAAGAACCCTTTGTTGGGTAATGAATATATAGTTTAAACTTCCTTTTTCCATTAGTCAAAGTCGGTGCACGGCGGTTTATCCTCTATCCCCACTAAAGTTAGCATCCGATTGAGTACATAACTTGAAGTAAAAAGCTAAATAACTAACAAGTAATCCATTCTTTTCTGTGCTCACACTTGTCTGCAATACTTCTAGAAGAAACCTCATTTTTAAGAGTGTTCCTTGTGCTTGTGGATTTGATGAGGTTCTCTTTCTAGAGAGAGCTAGAGAGATCTTTGCGCATTTAGAACCTTGTTTTTGCGTTAATGAATATGGGGAAGGATATGGACAAAGTATTTTGGAAACTGATATTGGAAAAGAATTGCATTGACTAAACAATTTGTCCTTTTTTTCACATAACAGAAACAATCTCATTATTTATCCAGAATTTTACTTCAGGTTATGTAGTTAACTTGAAATGTTACATTCACAGGCAAATTTATTGTCAAAAAGTAAGGCAATATCACTTTTCTTCAAAATCTTATCCGCAGAAGCACTTTTTATGAAAAAAAAATGTTCCCATTATCTGAAACTACAAAAACAAACTATGAATTAGTCTTCGATTTTTTTTATACACATGGAAGATCCACCCCCAGATCCCAAACTCCCCTCCTCCCCCCAAAAGTGCCACAGGCCCCGTCGAACCTGGGACCTCTTCCCTCAACAGGAAGAGATCCAAAGCACCACACTAGTGGGGGGATTGGAGTTAAAAAACTGGAAACACGGTAATTTTTGTTTGACATTTAACTTGCAAAATGATCCCACAAGTGTTTCATGAGACATTTAACTGCCCAAATGTTGTTTAATTCGCCTTTGTTAATTTTTCAGTTTGAAATGGTAATATGATAATTTTCTTCAAGTGCCAATTTTATGCTTCCAATGATGGTAAAGGTGCTTTGTCCTTTGCATGAAGACGCTTTTCCTTTCAAATATTTCGGCCCCTATCTATAGCAGGGCCAAGGTGAAAGTAAACTCCACAAACTATTTAAACAAATCCCTGCCAGTTATATAGTTTTTTTGGCAACAGGTATATAAATTTTTATCAACATATGAGGTAGACGTACTCGGTTATGTAAATTAATTTAGGGAAGAGTAAATACTTTTTTTGGATAATTTAGGGGAGAGTAAATACTCGCGTACAGTAACTTAAGATAACATACCTACCTATAGTTACGTACAGACGGACAAGGGCATGGAAGGGCAGTACATTTGAAAAAATTCTCATTTTTATTAGACCATGAAAAATACAAGGAAATCACATAACTCCTTCTCCCTAATGTCCCATCAAACTCGTATGCTCGTTCATAAATAAAGTTCTAGTTAATCCTTCTAAGGCTCCTCCAATTTTGGAAAGAGGAAGTCACTTGATTTAGTAAAATGTACACAATATTTTAAAATAATAATATTTTTAAATATACATAATATTTTAGAACGGAGGGAATAATATAAACAGGTAATATTGAGTAAAAGGAGTAGAACTCTTATATAACACTCCCACCTTCTAACAAATGGGGTGTTTGGTGTGATGGTGAGCCCCTTTCCTGAAGTGGAGGTCTGAGTTCAAACCCCCACTCTATTGGCTACCCACTTGGAATTATATCCTGATTTAATGCACCCAAGGAGATCGGCGGATCAGATGTCTTGCATTGCCCCTTCTAGTCGGTCCTAGGGACTGGGATACCCTTAGTTATAAAAAAAATACTTTTACCTTCCCATTTCCATGGTCCAAAATGTGGATATCAAAATCAAAATTTCTCAATTTAAAGTGAGTCGACTCAACTTTAAATTGAAATTAGATAGCACTAACCCTCGAAATTTCAAGCTCAAGCCGTGGCAGCCTTTAAGCCCTAGAAGCCTAGACACGGTAACGGTGGCAAGAAGTGGCCATTCTCTAGTTTCGCCTCAAACATCAACGGGGCAAGGGAAGGCCGGTGCGCTTCCTCCCTCGCCTTGGCATTTCGTCGAACAGATACCGCTCATCCCCTCCTACAGACCATTTATACAGACAGAAACCCGCATCTGCTCCGAGTCTCAGATCAGCTCACCTCCGTCTGCCGGCAGATATGGCGCTCAACCTCCGCCAGAGGCAAACCAGTAAGTCCACCCTCTCTCTCTCTTACACACAATCTCTGAACCACTGTTTGCTTCCTTCCACTCCAAACAAATCCAAACATGAAAAATTTGCTAGAAGCAAGATAGACCCACTTGCTGTTTTGCTCAAAAGCCGCCCATCAATCTTTACAAATTCCAAGATCTGATTGATTTTAAACCCCTCTTTGATTCTTTACATGAGCATTGCTGAAGAACGGAAATCAATGGTTCATTAGCTTACTTGTAATACCAATCGCCAATCAGACTTTACACATTCCAAGATCTGATTGATTGAAAACCCATTTCTTCTTTAGATGTGCTTTGCTGAATAAGAGATTAGTCTGTTAATTTTTCAAGATTTCATTACCTTTCTACGTGTACTTGTATTCCCAATTGGGTTATCAGGAATTTGCTGGATTTAATTGATGAAAAACATATATTGAATGGTTTATTGATCAGATTGCATAATTCGGATGCTGAATCTAAACCAGCACACGAATTCTGCCGCCTCGAACTCCAGTGAAGAGGTCTACAAAGTCCTTATTCTCGACAAGCCCTGTCGCGACATCTTGTCCCCTTTGATCCATGTGAATGGTCTTCGAAAGCATGGTGTGACTCTGTATTTCTTGATTGACAAGGAGCGGCAAATGATCCCGGACGTGCCTGCCGTCTACTTTGTGCGGCCGGACCCTGCGAACGTTGCGAGGATTGTTGCTGATGCGACAAGGGGCCTCTATGATTCCCTCCACCTTAATTTCTCATCCTCCCTTCCCCGCATTCTTCTTGAGGAGCTTGCAGCTGGGGTTGTTAAATCAGACTCTGTGCAGCGCATTGGTAAGATCTATGATCAGTATTCGGATTTTGTAACGTTAGACGAGAATTTGTTTTCGTTGGCTCAGCCGGCAACTTATGTTCAGTTGAATGATCCCAAAGCTGGGGATAAAGAGATTGAAGAGATAGTTGATAGGATTGTGAGTGGTTTGTTTTGTGTGTTGGCCACTTTGTGTGTGGTGCCAATTATACGATGTGCACGCGGTGGGCCTGCTGAAATGGTTGCTGCAGCACTGGATGCAAGGATTCGAGATCACTTGGTGACCAAGAACAATCTGTTTTCAGAAGGGGGAAATATGGGAAGTTCTTTCCAGCGGCCCGTTCTGTGCATATTTGATCGAAATTTTGAACTTTCAGTTGGTATTCAGCACGAGTGGACATACCGCCCACTTGTGCATGATGTGCTTGGACTGAAGCTCAATAGACTTAGTGTTCGGGATGAGAAGGCGGGCACCAAGTCTTATGAACTAGATGATTCAGATCCATTTTGGGTGGCTAATGTTTACTCTCCATTCCCAAAGGCTGCCGAGGAGATACAAAGCCAGTTGGACAAGTACAAGCAGGATGTAGAGGAGGTGAACCGCCGGACGGGTGCCCGTGATGGGGCAGAGTTTGATGGGCAGGATTTGATTGGGAACACAAAACACTTGATGAATGCAGTGAATTCCCTTCCCGAGCTTACAGAGCGGAAGAAGGTGATTGATAAGCACATGAATATACTGTCTGTGTTGTTAGATACCATTAAGGAGAGAACTCTGGATGCATACTGCACTCTTGAAAATGACATGTTGGTGAAAGGAAGCGTTGACAGAAGTGCATTGCTTAATATACTAAAGGGAAATGGAACGAAGATGGATAAGCTGAGGCTGGCTATAATTTATCTTCTTGCAGCTGAGACAACTCCACAATCTGACTTGGAGGCCGTGGAGGCTGCCTTGAGGGAGGCAGATATAGATTTATGTGCCTTCCAATATGTAAAAAAGATTAAATCTTTGAACACTTCTTTGGCTTCTGCCAATTCTGCCAGCAGGGGTAATATTGTTGATTGGGCGGAAAAACTCTATGGGCAATCTATTAGTGCAGTCACAGCAGGAATGAAAAGTCTCCTATCAGGGGGTAGACAGTTGGAGCTGACAAGGATAGTTGAAGCTCTGATGGAAGGGAAACCTAATCCAGAAGTAGACTCATACCTTGTGTTTGATCCACGAGCACCAAAATCTGGCTCTGGGACTGGTGGGGCTCATCTGAAGGGCCCATTCAAGGAGGCAATTGTGTTCATGATTGGTGGTGGGAATTATGTAGAGTATGGCAGCTTGCTGGAGATGGCTCAGAGGCAGCAGCCAAGTAAGCATGTTATTTATGGCACAACAGAGATTCTTACAGGCGTGGAGTTTGTTGAGCAACTCACGGTACTGGGGCAAAAGATGGGATTGGGAAGTAATGTTGGTGCCTCGATCCAATAGAAGTGAGGCATTTTACTTTTTCGTGTATAATTTTAATGTTAGCAACTGAGTGTCATGGAGATCCTAGAATTTGTTGTCGAACAGTGAGTTTTCAGGGGTCTTGACTGTTTCTGAATTTTGTTCGGTGCTTCTTGATAGATAAGCCGTTGTGGTTGATAAATCTGTATGGATGGTGATCTGCAGTAAACAGTGGTAAAGAATTTTGCAAATGAAAGCTAGTTGTCTTCAATCATTTTGTGAGTCCACTAGATGGCTATACATTCTCTGTTTCTCATTTACTGACTTCTAGTTGTTTACTTCTTATTTTCAACTGAAGCCTCATTTGATATTCTGCTCTTTGAGTTGTATCATTTCTTTTGGACAGTGATGAAGAGCAAACCTGATATAAGCGCAATAATAGTCATACATATAAAAACGTTATTACTTATCTTGATTTGGTAATCTATGGCCAGCATATCTCTTCTTTCTGTGCTGATAAAATTGAATGTACAAACGTGGAAACGATTTGAGAGTTTTACATAGTCATAATTTAGCTACTTTTATCTTGCGGTGTGACGTACTTACTTGGGAATATGAGCTAACCACCTCAACATTACATTTGATGGATGTGTCATGACTTGCTTAGGCCGTACAATAGGTTTTGGCTTTTAATAAAGCATTTTTTGCTACTTAGCAAGATTCTGTATTACTATATACTCCTTTTTGGATAACACGTAGGTCCCATTTAGGTGAGATCTTGTGGCCTCCCTTAAAACTTCTGCTATTTACATTCCCTCCCTCCATCTTCCTATGCTTGTTTTCTGCGTCCATTACTCTGTGTGTGAAAATAATTCAAGTGATAGGAAGAAAGTACTCTTAGCGTCTTACTTTAATTAGTTATAAACGCTCTCAGTTATCTCTTTCTTATTCTTTGAGTTTACATGATATCCTTATTTTGCTGTTGAAGTAGACATGTTAAAATAAGAGAAGTATTGTACCTTTTCCGTCTATATATACTATCTGTATAAATATATTTTTACTATTTGTGTATTGGCTTATAAACAATACCAACATAAATCTGCACCAAATATTTCAGAAAAACCAGGTCGAGATGAAGCATAATACTCTACAAGATGCTTGTTTTCTTCATCTGGAATGTTTTCTATTTCTAATTTAAAATATCTTTGTAAGCATTGAGAATCGGGGGTAGTTGTCGATGACAACGAACAGTTTGACACCGATATGGATGAATAGGGCAGATGGTTTTGAGGGAAGAAGAAGAGTCTCAGGAGTGTGGAGAGGGATTGGGTATAATGGAGAGTAAATATTTAATTCCCATGTCATGTGGTAAGTGGCAAATGTTGATCAGATTCTGGAGGCTTGCGCGCAACCCATAGGTGTCCTAGGCACCGAATGATCATTGAGTATGAACAAGTCTCTATATGCGTATGTGATAGAACTCTATGAACAAAATTGTATTTTTGAATTGAGAAGTCTGAATTACCTAAGAGGAGAATCGATCTTATATAGAGATCCGATGTCCTAAAACAAGCAAGCCTCAAATAGGAAATTACTTGATAAACAATTAACCCAAAATATGACTAAAGTGCCCTCTATACTAATAAGAACTAACACTAACGGCAACCAAAATATGAATAACTGTACTTTCTATATGCTTATCTTTAAAGCTTCTTTAATTTTGAATGTTTTAATCAACTTTTTTGGTTTCCTTTGTATTTTGATAAGTTTTTAAAATTTCAAGACTCATGACATCATATTTTTAATTTTAAGGGTGGTAAAACTATAGGTAAAGCCTTAGTTGAAATAGATGGGCAAGAAGTGTCAAAGTGTGATCAATTCCATTATTTAGGATCCATTATCAATAAAGAAGAGGATATTGATAGTGATGTGGTGCATAGGATAAATGTGGGATGGGTAAAGTGGATAGCAGCCTCAGGAGTGTTGTGTGATAGGCGTGTTCTAAAAAAGTTTAAAGGCAAGTTCTATAGGAAAACCATTAGGCTTGCAATACTCTATAGAGCGGAGTGCTGGGCACTAAAGAAAAGTCGTATAGATAAGTTGAATGTAGCCAAAATGAGAATGTTAAGATGAATGAGTTGGATAACTAAGAGAGATAAGATTAGAAATAAATATATTCATGAGAGTTTAGAGGTAGCTCATTTAGGGGAGAAGCTGAGGGAATGTAAGTTGAATTGGTATAGGCATATGCAAAGAAGACCAATAGATGCCCCTATGAAAAGATTAGAAATGATGCATATAAATAATTCTAAAAAAGAGAGAGGGAGACCTAAGAGAACTTAGATGAAGTTAATAAAAAAATTTTGACTTTGCTATCTCTTACAAAAGAGGTAGCCCAAAACAGGCCTGAATAGAGGAATAAGATCCATGTCCCAGACCCCAAATAATTGGAAAAAGGCATTACTTAGATTATGATTTTGACATATTTTTTAATGTATATTTAGTTTATCGAAAAAAACATCTGTTCACAATTTATCGCACAGTAATAGGTTGGATAAACCATTTAGTAGAACAATATAGTCGTCAACAATAATGTGAATCGAAGTCTTAAATCCAATTCTTCCTCTTTGCATCAGGAGAGCTGTAAAAGTGCGTTCTTCATTATTAGGTGTTCTTTCATGGTCAAATGAAAGGTTTGAATTTCAATAGTAATATAGAAGGAAGGATGAAAAATAGTGTTATAGGCTGGATTTTTAGTTCATCTAGGCTGTTTAAGAGTATCTGAATCAGATGATCGCAGAAGAATTTTTAATATATACTGAGTTTGAGATGAGATGAAAATCAGTCATATGAAGACTGGCGTTTCTAAATTTATGCCCAATAGGAGTGATTTTTTTAAGTAATGACAAGTTATATTGTTAGAGGTCCTCGTCTTCTGGCTGGTGATACTGCTCGTGTGCCTGCCCCATCCCTTTTTTGACAAGGTGGGTAGAGGTCGATGCTTGTTGTGGTTAGAGGTCCGTTGTATGCACACCAGTCTTGGTGTTCGTCTCTGATTTCTCACTTGGCCTCTTACTTGTCTGCAGAGGCGTTTGTCAGTTGTTTACTGACGAAGCCGACACTTCGGAGACAGACCCTGCGGATTGTCTTGCAGTTTGATTGCAGTGATTCTGTGCGATGAGCCTCAAATTTTTGTGTGGATGTTTATATGGGTTTTACGTTCTGTGTGCTTGTGTTATCTCAGTGGATCTGTCACGTATTGGCCTTACGTAAACCTTCTATAGCACGCATCTACTATCAGTTTATGTTTGGTTGATGGTGAGTCTTTATGGCCAAAAAAGGAAACTATTATGGTATGCAGTTTGTATTCTGTCACGCCCACTATCAATTTGGATGCTCTCGTGCTTACCCTGGGAAGCTTGTCTGGAAGAATCCGGAGAATATTGATTTTAAAACAAAATTTCTAATGGTCATATGTTTCAGCCTTCAGGACGGACATAGGGAATTTATTCATCTCCGGCATCTATTGCAAACTGATGGGCACGAAGTTTGAATTGTCACCAATCTCCATACTGATTCTAAAGAGTCCAAGTAGTTAGACAAAGATTGTTCCCTTTCGTTAAGATTTGGTTTGGCAAGTTAATTTTGTTTATGCTTATCGAGAGGCTAAGTGGTAGCATAACTATCTTGTTTTTTGGTAAAGTAAGCCTTTTTCTTCAATCTAGATGTTGACTATTACCATTTTCTTAAAGGACTCTATTAGTTAGGCATGGGCGATTTTTTCTTCTAGTTTTCCATTTTATTTAGTTCTTGCTATATTTGCTTAGCTTATTTTACTGCATTGTATTCTAGCCAGGAGTAAGGTTTTGATGTCTCCCATCATTTGATTTCCCTAATCAATGCAGCGGCAGATGTCTTCTAAACGAATTCTGGTGGTTTTCTTTGGAAAAGAAAAGGAATCTAAATAGTCATTTTTTTAAAAAATAAACTAATTAGTCTTGTTTGTATGTGCTTTGCTCATGCCTACCCACATGCATTAGGCGTATCGTATGCATCGTAACAAATTCGTGATTTGGTGTCAATTCGGTGGGAAATTAATTTGGGGTGCGTTTGGATGCTGATACGTGAAAGGTTAAAAATTTATATCAGCTTAAAAATAATCATAGGGATTTTTCTGATTGGTGACAACCCGTTTAAGAACATGAAAGTAATCAGGCGTCAGGGTGAAAATTTTCAAGCCTGATTTGTAAAAGGTGAAATATATTTGGGAACTGAAAATAAATCACGTTGATGTCGCCCTCTTTCTCCCTAGTGGTGATGGCAGTGGCGACCTCGTTGAGCCCCCCGGTCGCCGCTGCCTCATTGAGCCCCCCACCTCGACGCTACCATTGCCCCTTGGTGTTTGCCTACACCCCTACGCCTCCGCCGCCGCACCGTTGAGCCGAGGGAGCCCTCGTTCATATCTCCCTTAAATTTAGTCCGTTTTTTATCATTTTTTCATCATTATAAGAAAGAGCCCTAAAAATGAGAAAGAATGAAAAAAAAATGGGAATAAATAATAAGAGTCGCGACTAAAATATCAACAACCAAAAGAAATGAACAATGATAAGTGTTTGATGGAGAGTTAATTTTTCAAATTTGTTAAATAAAATGTAGCTATGAAAACCAACTTCAAGGAATACAAATATATCGACTATCGCCAATAGGTATGAACTAGCATGACATTCACGGTATTGATCAATTTACCAGAAGTGTGCTTCATTAGCAATATGAAAATTTTTATAAAAAACTAATATGAAAAATGACATTTTCCCGTAATGGCATCCATTTTAGGAGGCTGCAAGGAATGTTATATCGGATATCGGTAAAATATTAGAAAACGAGAGAAACAAAATATCGAAGATATCATGTAAAAAAATATCGGTGGTCTAAAACAAGTTTTTACCATATATGTATTCACAATATAACTCTTTAAAGGAGTGATATTAATCTTATATAAGGAAAATAAACATTCTTATATGAATATATTTCTATGAAAATTTCCGGAGAATCTCTCCAGTATTTTCAATCATATGTGAAAAGTGCATAACCTATAAAAGTTTAATTACCTTGTTGAGAAAGATTTTAGTAATTCCTATGCTCACAAGTTAATCCTTGTAAGATATAGAGAATCACTTTTTTTTTAATGGTAGGATGGTAGGACAACCCTCCCTTTACAAAGCCTTCGATTAATTGACCAAGATGGAGGAGTTTTAAAAGTATGATTAGAAAAAGAGAGAGAAGAACTTAATGTCAAACAATTACTACAAAAAATATACCAATTACAAGCACAAAGAAAGAAAGAAAAATAATTTTTTTTACAAATGTCCCATGTAGGGATTCATTCATTGCATGCTTCTTATTCACTTCAAATTGTAGGTTATCCTTTGCTTTACTTTCTTCCACTCAACTTCAAGCCTTAATTTAAAGGATTTGAAAGTTGAGTGTTGATGAAGAACTTGCTTTGGTGGAGAAATCTTTCATTGAAAAAACTTCTTTCTCCTTGGAATTTACTTTGAAGATGTTTGGTCTCCTTCACTTTGCTTTTCCAAAAGCCTTTATAGAATTTTGTGTGTGTAATGGCCAAAGAGAAAACCCCTCCCATGTATGGAAATGAAGGGGTATATATAAATGTGTGAGTATATAGTGGGATGAGGTAGTGGGTAGGTATATATTTTGAGTAGAAGTGGGTAGTTATTGAGAATATGAGGATTTTTTTGCAATTCTAAAAGGTGAAGTGGGTGGTTATTGGCCATTCGGGGAGCTTTATGCTATTATCAGAAGGTGGAGATGGTGGTTGTTAGCCATCCGGGGAGCTTTATACAATTTTCAGAAGCTGAAGATTGTTTTATGGGCCATACTAGCTTTGGGTCTTGACCAAGACCAAAGCAACCTCATTTCTTTTAGTTTGTTGTTAAGCTTGGGCTTTGAGCGAGCTTCCCTTTATTTTGGACGTGGGACCCACAAGCCCAACCCATTATAAATTTTTTTTCTTTCTCTTTCATTTCTTATTTTATCTTTGTCTTTTTTATCAACACTTAGTGTGGGGCCCATAATGAGCCTCATTTGGACTTTGATATTTAGTTGGGCCAATTTAATGTGGAAAACACAATGTCTCACATAACCCTTGCAATTTCTTTAGCTAATTGGATGTGGGACTCATAGTGTCTCACATAACTTTTTGTAATTTCTATGGCTAATTTGATGTGGGACCAATTGGATCTCACTTAGCCCTTGTAATTGTATGGTTAATTTAACATGGGACCGATTAGATCTCACTTAACCATTTGTAATTTGTATTGTTAGTTTAAAGTGGGACCGATTGGATCTCATTTAGTCCTTATAATTTTGTTAGGCTAATGTAATGTGGGGCTTATAAGGTCTTACATAGTCATTAAATTCTTGTTTTCTTTTTGAAGTATTAGCTCTACTAATTGTGGTATGCACTTTGAATTTGTATTTTATTTAGCTTTTCAATTATTTGACTCTTTCAAGGTTTAAAATAATCATTGCTATAGTTACAGCTTGTTCTAACCCTTTTTTCTCTTTTTTTTAATGCAAACACATATGTAATAGTCAACAATTAGACAATCAACAAGTAAATACAATGCATGTTTACAAGATATCTAAGTTCCACCAAGTAACGACACAATCTAGAATATAAGAGTTTGATCGTTAAAATACAAGTTTATGCACTACTTAACGTAAGAAAAAAACATTATAAACATTACAACATAACCATTTGTCTATCAAATCCTTAACAATCAATAACATAAGTATAAGCATTACAACATAACTATTTTTTTAAGTACATTGTTGATATATCGCTAAAAATCGATATATCGGCGATATTTTCTAAATATCGCCAAACTGAGACTCTTGGGTTCGTTGTATTGGGTGGGGCCCGTTACTGATATATAGCTGATGTATCGGCGCAACAACATTCTTTGGGCGGCAGATAATATTATATTTATGGGGTAATTACAAATCGCGTCATTGAAAACCTTTTTATTTTACATAACTAGAGTCTTTAGATTTCCTTTCAAATAACTACTCTAATATATTTTTAAGGATAGTGATAGCCCTACACCAGATTCCTACACATTTTCGATACAGAGCTGAACTCATTTCCATACAGATTAACTGTGTACAGAAAATGTGTAGTAACCTGCTGTACAAATATCGTTTTCCCAAGTATACCATCATCCTCACATTGGGGTACGTGAGAATTCTTTTTAAAATACCCAAAGTACCCTTATGGGTCTCTTCTCCCAATCCTTTGACCTCACCGGTCACCACCAGCGGCCGTTCTCCCACCAGCGGCGAGGTGGTTTAATCCACATATACCACCAGCGGCGAAGTACCCATATTTATGTTGTTCATGAGAGAATGTGATTTAATCCTTTTGGCGAGGTTGTGGCCAGAACAAGACTTCGCATAGCCATGGATGCCTTGACCATGCTATGGCTGGCCATGTTGGGCGATACATGGAGGTGGCTATCCTGACAAAACGTATTCCAAGACAAAGCACAACAAAATAGCATAATCATGCTTTTTTCACTAAAACAACATGATTATATATGTTGCTTCTGGGCAAAGGCAGTGTTGGAGGTTTCCTATGGTTGAGGCGGGCTTCACCGGCGGTAGTGGTGGTTCTCCGGCGCTTCTTCGCATTTCTCCTACAAAGTTACAATGTTGGAGAACTTGCAAGAGCTTCTCGGCCGTTCTCCCAATAGGTGGTGTCTGAAAGTGCTTCGACGGGAGAAGTGGACATTCGACCGGCGGCGAATCTCCAATCGACAGTGACTTTGTAGTGGTTGGAGGTGAAGCTCCAGCGAGACGGTTTTTTCGACTGCCTACAGCCACCAAAACGAGGTCACATACAGCTGGCGACCGGCGGTGGAGCTCTGTCGATGGCGGTGCAGCTTCATGGGCACCTAATATTTTTTCTATATTCTAATTTGTAAGAAGCTGAATTTGATATATGGGCAGTTTAGTACTTCCATCAAACGTGGCCCAATGATGACGTTATTAACTGCCCGATAGACCCACCGGGAACTCCTAACTCATCAGCGAGGGTTGTACTAAAAAACCTGACCTGACCCAACCCGGATGGAACCAACCCAACATTGATCTGGGCCCTATCTCAGGTAGGATCGGTTCCAAAATTTAAAAACCTGTTTCTATGTCGGGTAGGGTCGGGTTTGGCTTTAAAACATCAAAAAATCAACCCTACCTAAGATATACCATCTAAACCCTTAATTTTCTAATATATACAAATCTTTTTATTATTATAATTATATAAATTATTTTATTAAATTTTTTTATTTATATTAATTATTTTATTAAAATTTTGGTTCCTATTTTGGGTTCTCGGATATTGTGGGTTCTATTTCGGGTAGGGCTGCGTTTAGAAATCTCAAGTCTTATCTCGGGTAGGGTTGGGTTTAAGTAACTTGGGTCCTATCTTGGGTAGGGTCGGGTTCTGCTATACCTGAGACAACCCAACCCAAGATGCAACCCTACGATCTGCACACCCAGATATCCTTTCACCAGCCAAGGCCACCCAACATCTAACACATGTCAGCTTTTAAAACCCTTTTAATTTACGATTATGCCTTTAAATTTTTTAATATTCCCTAACTACCCCTTTCTTTTCCTTCGATGCCTTTGAGACCAATCCAGCATATTATCTCCACTCTCACACTCAGCACCGACGAGATGGCAGTTGGGTGAGCAACCTCGCCACTATTATCGTTGGGTGGGCAACATCCACGATCATCCAATATATCGTCTCAACTCTCACACCCAACGCTATCGCCGACAAGATGGCCATTGGGTGAACAACTTCACCACGATCTCTGCTGAGTGGGCAACCTCTGCAGCCATCCAACATATCGTCTTTGTCACCCTCATGCCCAGCGCTGTCGCCAATGAGATGGTCGTTGGATGAGCAACCTCGTTGTGATCGCCAACGGGTGGGGAACCTTTGCGGCCGTCCAACATACTGTCTCCATCACTCTCATGCCCAGTGCCTGATCGTTTAAAATTAAAACCCTTGCAAGTGCACAAAGCAATTGTACTACGGCGAGTATTAAAGGGTTGTCGAACCTCAAGGACGGACTAATATTTTACCAAATTCAATTGAAAGAAAGTTGCAGTTTAATTTAATCTAGAGAAAACAATAAAATTTAACTACTTTAAAATGGATTTTAATTAATACGGAGAAGTGTCAAGGCTTCGAATCCACCACACAATAACCAGCTTATTGTCTCTCTCTGTTGAATAAATTCCTAATTGGCTAGTATATTCCTCTCAGACATATACTTGTCAATTCAAAATATTGTGCTCTCCTCTCGGACGTAACACATAAGCAATCAAAATATGGAACTGTGATCTATCTCTCTCGAGCATAAACCAATGAAATCTTATTTCTTTATAACACCTTAGTCTACTTACGTTCCTCTCGGACACGCAAGTATTCCTCGGATTGAAACTCACAAGAATTCACTCTTGTCTCTCTCGAGTACAAAGAACAAACCTTTATTGAATTAACGGTGATTACACAATAAAATTCATACACCAACTAGAGTAAAAACATAAGATGAGAGAAAAGAAACTACACAACCAGATTATTGAGCTTCATCTACGCCTTGGAAAGGTGTTTTGCCTCGCATCGGAAGAGAAATCACCATTATGTTCTTCATGTTCTTCTCTCCTTTGCTCTAGCCTCCAATTTTGCTCTAGATTCTCCAAGGGTTGAATATGTGGTCTACTTTCTAATGCCCAAAACGTTCTCCCATAAGGCCTATTTATAAGAGTGAAGAGAAACCACGAAGTCCCCTTCCAAATCCGAGTCGAAATAGGTCTTAATTCCGATTTTCCGTATACGGCGATCGATCGCTCCGTATTGACGATCGTTCGCTATCCGATCGATCGCTATTCCTTCGTTATTTTCCTCCGATCGATCGCTGTGCCGATCGACACCATATGATACCGATCGATCGTAGTTACTGTCTTGCGCGATTGAAAAATTCCAGTAGATACGATCGATCGTTTTGAGTCCGATCGATCGTTTCCTTTAATACGCTGCTTTTACGGCTCTGGCGATCGATCGCATTGATAGCCGATCGATCGTAGTTACTATTCATAAACTTCAAATGGCTATAACTTTCTATCCTGAACTCCGAATTGCGCGTGTTGGTGGCGTTGGAAAGCTGACTTCTTGAACTTTAACATGAGACTTGAATCAGTCCAATCCGACATTTGTACACGAAGTTATGATGATTTAACCATTCGAGTTACTTTTCTCCTCATTTCTGTGTATTACTCTTGTTTCCTACAAAAAACCAAAAACTATATTAAAGTAGTAGTTATTCTAATAAAAAACCAGCATAATCATAAGCTTAGGAGATCATAAAATGTATATTTCATGTGTAGATCAGTGTCGTCGCCAACAAGATGGTCATTAGGTGAGCAACCTCTGCCACAATTGCCATTGGGTGGGCAACCTTCGTGGCTTTCGCGATCACCATTGGCTGGAGTGTCTGATTGTGCCTAGCCACATCACGATTTTTTCCTTTCTTTGTAGCATTCAATTTCGAAAGGAGTTATGGAAGTTAAGAAATGCTAGACATCTATGGTCTTCGCTATTGTAAAAGATGTTAATGTATGTCTTTGATTTCATGTTCATAACATTGACACTTGGGCGAAGTTGTTAAACAAGAAGATGGAAGCAGGTCTACTCCCACACACATTCTACACTATTTACAGTTCGATAAGGTGTCAAACTTATTTTTATGCTTTAAACTTCCTAAATATTACAAGTGATTTGTTGAGGTTGACCTGCTATCACGCCCCAACTTTTCAACCACATATTCGATAGTATAGGCTTTCCATGATGTCTAACAATCTAGTTTAAGCACGCGTAGTGCCTCCAAAGGGCAGGGGGCAGACAAGTCCCAATGTGCAAAGACTAGACAAGTCTCTAGTTCGATCATGGCTTTATTGTGAGCATACTAAGATTTAATAATTCAACATTTGCACGAAGAGAAATACACCAATATCTATACAATTCTTCAATAAAGATTTCATCTTGAATCTTGTTCGTGCGCGGACCAATACTACATATACTTCTAAGTTGAATAATATAACAAAGAAAATGAATTAACTCCTACATAAAGGGAGGCAAGATGATAACTCAAATAACCCGAGATCAGAAACGTGTGCTAATTCCTGATGGAAACATACTTTCTTAATTCTTGTCGATCATAATACGGATACAACAATTGGAAGAATTGAATGTAGATAATGAAGAAACACATGAAATTGAGTTAAGCAAAAATTTTGAGGAAGACTAAATGTGACACTACATATCAAAGTTTAACTATGGGTTAAAAGGACACGAAATTGTGTATACATCAGATAGACAAAAAAGATAGATGGTTCTAACTATACTAGGATTCTTCCAACATCATTTTCCTTTCAAGTTTATCTCATCATCATCTAAGCAGGAAACTCAACAGGTCGAGTGTTCTAATTTTTTTTTTCTATATACATATTTGGAGACATTCTACTTGCCACCTGCCACTATTTGATTGTACTTTTACTTTGTGCCACGCATGGAAGGCTTCTCATGTCAACTTGCACGCCATGATAGCAGTCCACACTGACGGATTATATAGTAAGTGGTTGTCTCTTCTTTAGAATGATCCAACCACTGGTTTTAAAGAGGTGAAAAAGTTGCGGTTTAGGGTTTAGGTAGTACTCCCTTTTTGGGAGTACGATTGTCGCCACTTCCCGGTGCAAGTTGACAAGGACCACTAGGTGTAGTAAGTGGTTGTCATTTTGTGTAACAATGGAAATATGGGCTTAAATATTTGATGTTGTCTTTTGGTGATTTAGCTGATATTGTCACGCCCCAAATTTCCAAGACCCAATCTACGCGGAAGCGTCAATCCAATGACGGTTATAGGGTAGGAAACCTGGGACGGACCGAATACTCGAGTCTACGCTTATCCCATTTAAATATTATGGGACTTGCAGGATCGTCATGACTTAAATAACATTTACTTACAAAAAGTAGAATAACGGAAAGGAAATCTAAATATCTATTACAATATCTGAAAATGTCTTAACAACCACAAACAGAGTTTAACATAAAGCAAATGGCACGCAGGCCGCAAGTTCAAATGTCAAAATATAGCAAAACATAAGAGATGAGTCTTCTAAGCTCCAACATCAAACTATGCCGCTGGAAAACATCACTTCTGCTCCACCTTAAATCCTGCATCAGAGGATGCGTGAGTATTCCATAGGAAATACCCAGTAGGATACAGAAAACCCACACCGGAAAAATAAGAGAAGACTCCAAAGATGAATGGTTTAACAGACTCAGGTTCAACAAGGACTAAGATCACTTACCTGGAACCAACTGCCATTCAAGACGCATTAAGGTCAAAGATACTTCAAAGGCTTTCATAAAGTAGTGAAGGTAAGATAATAAGCATTGGACAACCAAAGTGTCAAAGTACAATTTCTGCTCTCAAATCTTCATCAATACCAGAAAATCCTAGAGGTTCTTCAGAGGAACCTTGCCATGCGTCTAGGGATGCTGGCCCCATCGGTGCTTACGGGCACAATGGGCGGAGATTGCAGACCTTCCGTAATGTCATACAATCTAAGCGCACGCGATTGCCGTCATCGGCTGAACTACAGAGGTTCAATAAATCGGAGATCTCGCAAGATCTAGCAATGGCTTGTGAGCATACTATGATTCCGACTAAGAGCTTTAAATGCTACTTAGCGGAGAAACAATTCAACTAGCCCTATTGTCAAAAGGCTTAGAACAAGACTTTCTAAAGTTCCGACTCTTCATAGGAGTGAAAAGCATAAACCAAATCAAATTATGAATTAGTCTGGGAACTCAAGTGAGACCCGACTAAAAAGAGACACACCACATGATTTTCCAAAAGTTCAAGTTCGCTATCAACAAAGTTGTACCTAGCCCTAGAATTGATAATTCCCGACTTAGAATGACGCGTTTCTGGTAGACCACGTCAGAGACTTAGAATTCAAGCTTCGATTACTCTTGAGTCATAAATGGACCAAGAGAAGAACAAAAGGGACTATTATTATAAGACACCTTATTTGGCTCTAAGACCTTAAGGTTACTGTTCTTAGAGTCTTATAAAATCATATTAGACTTGATTAGATTCTTCATTATCAATTATTCTCAAGCTTCTTAGGTTTATTATGATTTTAAGTCATTTAAAGTCAGAATTTGTGTTCTGTCCAAAACAGAACAGCTCTCTTTATCAGGTTACTACGTTTTGAACAATTTGATTTAATCTATGAAATTTTTATCTTAGATAGCCTCTGATGTCTAGTTTCCAGATTGATAAAGAACTTAATTTTTTGATTACTGTATAATTAGTTATCATTTTTCTACTGAAGTCTGCCTGCGCAGGATTGCTCCTGGCCGAGACCAAGTATTCTATGTCATGCATAATTTACTAATGTATAAAGTGTAGTAACTCCTTATTAGTCTTTTTCATACATTAATCTAGTCTTTCTTAAGATTTTTACAGTGCCTTTATAGTTCCAAAATCTCAGTTTATGATTCCACTTTTCGAAATCTTTACTACCCGATTACTACAACACTTTCTTATCTCATTATTTAAGTGATACTATCATATAATCCCGGACAACATTAGATCTCAAAACACGCTGACAATAAAACGAACTGAAATCTCAGAGACAAGATCTTACAAGGGATAATCTTATAGTTATCATTCATTATACAATTACCCATTTAGTTGATATTATACAAGTAGTAATAGCTATGATAATACATATAGAACACGAAATACGGAAATACACCAAAGTGCCTAAAGATCAAATCTTTACTCAAGAGAGTGAGCATGGATATACAAATAGCATTATCACATGCGATCAAGATTTAACATAAAAATCCAAATCCAATTTTCATTGGTCAACATACGTAGAAATGATTGAGTTGAAATACAAATACAATAGAGTTATGAATCAAGAGGGAATATCAATCTAGGATCGGCAATACAAATTCCAGAAATGAGTACTCAACATCAAGGCATCAACATTCAACAAATCATTTTATCAAAAAGAAGTGTAATGGGAAAAAGGCATCTTACTTGGTTGTAAATACCGAGACTTCCCGAGCACTCTTGAATTCGACAATGCCGCACCAACACCACGCCGGTCGACCTTGCTTGGACCACCACGAACCACCACGGACCACCACGGACCACCGCCGGAGTAAGGTTGCCGCCGGCCGGATAATGAGAGAGAGAGAGAGAGAGAGAGAGAGAGAGAGAGAGAGAGAGAGAGAGAGAGAAATGCTCAAGGCTTTGAGCACTAAGCAAAACCACCCCCCTACTAGCCTATTTATAGACTTTTTGAACCATTCTCCACCATTGATCACTCCTTAATCCAATGGCTTAGATTCAGTAGAAAATTCCAGATTTTACCACTTTCAAGATGACTCTTGGGTTCTCAAAGAAAGAATTAAATGGGTCAATTGCATGGCATTTGTGACAACCTCCAACTACCTCCACTAAGGCTAACCCGACCCAAGCACAAATGGGTTTGGGTTTGGGTTTGGGTTTCTCTTTTAGAATTTCCATTAATCACTACTAACCCACTTAAGAAATATCTAATTCATAATTTTTGCTTAATCTCAAATTAATTCTATTCCCAAAAATAACACAAACTTCATACAAAAACCTATCCAATAATCTTAGGTTAAATGAAGCCAAACCAACATGCCACGCCAACCATGAATCATATAATCCAATAAAATCTCCGATTAAGATCAATTCAAAAATCACAAATTTTACGGCGTTCGATCGATTCCGGTGGAAATTGAATTTTCAAAAGATTTTCGAAAATTTAAATAAATGCATACCGTTGAGCCAAGAAAATAATATAAAATTTACGGTCGTCACAGATATAATGGTTTTCATTCTTCAACACACGAGAGACAGGATAAGTCTAAAACAACAGTTTTTGATAGATGTTGTATGTTCATTATCTTGTTGTTGAATAATATTGTTGTTTAATTAAATTTCTTTTTAAAATATGCAATGTGAACATGCAAAATGCAAAATGCAAAATGTGAAATTATAACAACTTCATGCAAATACATTAGCTCATCTATCACAATTTATTATCATGTCCAAACCATACACAATCTATTTTAATAACAATATCCTGTCAAAGACCCACCCAAAACATATACATCCACAGAAATATTAGTGTTTAACACATGAGCATAAACATATACATGCATATAAATTATGTTGTGCAACACAAAAACATAAACATCAAAATCACCAACAGTTCAATATATTCAAATACTTCAACACATCAGGCTTGTCCCAGCATCAAGGTTGTTCCACATCATCTTGTATGATACTTTCCATCTCAAGTACTTCACTTCGCAAGAACCCATCATGAATTAGTGTTGGTGGCCTATCTAATGGCTACACGCCAAGTGCTCCATGAACATACAGACGAAGACTCCACCATCCCAAGTAGTTAGCTTACACACATGCACGGTCACTTTAGCATCCTATCTCCATCTTAACTTGAGGAGGAACACTAGTAGAGCAAGCACATCATAGTCTTATAGCCTGCCTCTTCCTACCTCGTAATAGGGTCAAATGTCAAAATTTGCCAGTTTCTTCATATGCTTGACGAACAACACCAAGTGGTCATTGTCAACTTGCACCAAAAAGTGGAGGCAATTGCACTCCCAAAAAGGCCTTAGTTTCATAAACATATAGACTTCATCTCCTTTTCAAATGCAAACTATAGCTTTTTCACCTCTTCAAACCAAGCAGTTGGATCATTCTTAAGAAGAGTCAATCACTTACAGCATAATATGCTAGTGTAGACTACTATCATGGCTTGCGAGACGCAATGACAACCCTTTCAAGTAAATAATAAAAATATAAGTAAATGGTAACTACTTGCCGGTGCGAGGTGGCGTGTGGCATCGACCACCATGGAAAATCATCTCGCCGATATATTGGTGATATATCGACGAGATATCGGTATCGGGCCTAAACCGATACATCGATACCCATCAATATCATTTTTTTTTTAAATTCCAAATATCGCCGATATATCGGCGATAGGTTTCGGACCGATATATCGGTATATTTTGAATTTAAAAATTATTTTAAAAAAAAAAATTTTTTTTCAATTTTTTTTTTTGAAAAAAAAAACCTTTTCATGTTTGTTTTCTATCATAATAGGCATATTTTGAAATTTATTCTTTGTTTAAATTAGTATAACTTATTTTAAAAGTTAGATTGTGAAAATATACGATAACTAATTTTTGATTACCGATATTTTTTTACACAATATTTCCGATATATCTCCGATATATCTCCGATATTTCGTCTCTTTGGCCGACCGATATCCGATACGACATTCCATGTCGACCACTTGCCGTATAATTATGCACGTAAAAATTACCGGACTTACAATTTTGTGGAATGTGTGGGACACCACTTGCTGCCGTATTCGTATTTTACCCGGTGGGCTCTGCCGTTGAATACTCGTGTTTTGGAGTAGCTTCTTTTTGCCAACATTCTACATTTAGCTCTTCTTTGTCAGATTAGATGCTCATGATCATCTCTTGGCCTATTTTGTCATTTATCTGAATTCCAGTCTGTTTCTCTCATCTGCAAGAACACAACGATTCCAATGGAGGGACTCGTCAAGTGCTCTGCAAACTACGTTCCCCTCTCCCCCATCACTTTCTTGGAAAGATCAGCTCTTGTGTACAGAGACAGGACTTCTGTGGTTCATGGCTCTGTACGGTTCACTTGGAAGGAGACCCACCAGAGATGTCTCCGTCTTGCTTCTGCTGTCACCAATCTAGGAATCTCTCCCGGCGATGTGGTAATGCTTCAGACCTTCTCTTCTTACAAATAATTTTCTTTTGCGTCTTCTTTGTTTGAGGGGTTTTTGGGTAGTGTTTACTGATTGTATAGCGATCGGGGAGAGAGTTTAATAAATTAATTAGTGGTAACTCAGTTTTTGTTCTCTTTAGGAAGTTAGTTCTTTCTTTGATGTTCTTTAATGGTTTTCTGTTTGTTTGTTCAGGATGTTTTCTATTGGGTTCGTTAGCGATATGATGCTAATGATGAGCAATTCTGGCTTTAGTTGAATTGAATCCAGTTTTCTGATTTGGATTCTTTTGTTTTGGGTGGAGATTCAAATAAATGCTTTTCCATTAGTGGACTTGTCTGAAAAAGATGATAGCAACTGATCCGAAGTTTCTTGACTTTGGTGGTTATTATGGACAAGTTATGCTGAAGCTTGATTGATTCCTTTCTAGTGTTGTTTTTTATGCTTTTAGAAACATTGTGAAAATGCTAGAATCTGGCTTAACCTCCTGAAAGTTAACTTTTGTTGGAGCCTTTGTTTCAGCTCTTGAACTATTAAAGTATCGATTACTTTTTACTAGTGCCTTGGTCAAATGGGACAACATCATTACAAAATACACTTCCCTGGCTATGTGCCACACATTTCTCCATATTTAGCTACTTTTGGTACACCATATTTTTCTTATTGGCACTGTAAAAACACATTGTGGATTGCCCCATATTTTTGGGTGTCATGTTTCAAAGGTACCAAATATCAACTGGATCAAATTTAGACAAATCTTCTTTTTCATTTGCACATCTTAATAAATCAACGAAGTGATAGGCCGTGCAGGAATGATTACAGAAACTTAATTTTCTTTTGAGTAAATTGAAACCTTAGAGGTATTTCTTTAAATAAACTTATTTGTTACATTAAAATTATCTTAGAGCAATGGACGTTGCCAAATTGGAAATTGATTTCTTTTCGTGTCTTAATTTCTAATTATCTAAATATTGTCCTCTCTGCAAACTTCAAGAGCTTCTCATTAAGGTTAACATTGTAGTTTTTTCTGCAGAACTGCAAACAGGTATAACAGTTATTTTGAAAATTGCATTCCCATTTATGAAGCTATTGACTTAGTTGTTATTTCGTACTATTTTTTCTTTCTATATCTATTGGGGCATTATGGTAATCACCATATGGGCCGATTATGTGATCAGGTTGCGACACTGGCTCCAAACATCCCAGCAATGTTCGAGCTCCATTTTGGCGTCCCAATGGCTGGGGCAGTTCTTTGTACACTCAACATCCGCCATGATTCAGTCATGGTGTCAGTGCTTTTAAGACACTCGGAAGCCAAGTTGATCTTTGTAGACTACCAATTCCTTGATATTGCTCGTGGTGCCCTGAAACTTCTTGCTGAGAATAAAGTAAAACTGCCTTCCTTGATCCTTATTGCTGAATCCACCAGCCTAATATTTGATGCCAGTGCTATGTTGGAATATGAAAATCTTCTAAGGACAGGCCAACCTGAATATGAGGTGAAATGGCCAAGAGATGAACTTGAACCAATATCACTAAATTATACATCCGGTACGACATCAAGCCCCAAGGGAGTTGTTTACAGTCATAGAGGAGCTTTTCTGAATTCCTTAGCGGCCGTTCTTCTAAATGAAATGCGCTCAATGCCTGTGTATCTATGGACTGTTCCCATGTTTCATTGTAATGGTTGGAACCTTACGTGGGGCATAGCTGCACAAGGTGGTACAAATGTTTGCCTAAGAAATGTAACCGCGAAGGACATTTTTGAAGCTATTGCTCTGAACAAGGTGACTCACATGGGTGGTGCCCCCACTGTGTTAAACATGATTGTAAATGCACCAGATGATGTGAGGAAGCCACTTCCTGGCACGGTGAATGTAATGGTTGGTGGGGCTCCTCCTCCTCCCCAAGTTTTAAAAAGCATAGAAGCACTTGGCTTCAATGTTACACATTCTTATGGGCTCACTGAAACCTATGGCCCTGGAACAATCTGTACATGGCAGCCTGAGTGGGACTCATTGCCAGTTGATAAAAGAGTGAAAATCAAGTCAAGGCAAGGTGTTCACCATCTTGGGATGGCTGAGTTGGATGTCAAAGATCCTGTAACCATGAAGAGTGTTCCACCTGATGCAAAGACCATGGGGGAGGTGATGTTTAGAGGCAACACTGTGATGAATGGATACCTGAAAAATTTAAAGGCAACTGAAGAAGCTTTTGCTGGCGGTTGGTTTCGGTCCGGAGACCTTGGAGTTAAGCATTCTGATGGGTATATTGAGCTGAAAGATCGATCTAAGGACATTATAATTTCTGGTGGGGAGAATGTCAGCACAATTGAGGTAGAATCTGTTTTATTTAGTCATCCTGCAATACTGGAAGCAGCTGTTGTTGGACGGCCAGATGAGCATTGGGGTGAGACAGTTTGTGCATTTGTGAAGCTGAAGCAAGGCCAGGAAGCAAGTGCTCAAGAGATCATCCGTTTCTGCCGCACCAGGCTGCCACACTATATGGCTCCTAGGACTGTCATTTTTGAGGATTTGCCTAAGACTTCAACAGGAAAGACCCAGAAGTTTATACTCAAGAAGAGGGCAAAAGAACTGGGTAGTCTTACTAAAAAAACTGTCAGCAAGCTCTGAAGCATGTATCCTTGTGAAGATAATGGTTATCTAGTAATTCTGATTTTTTGTGTAAATTATTTTTGCAGCCACTTGCTACTTCAATTGTGGGACGCTCAAGTGGCCATGACCAGAACTGCATTAAATATTTAGTTTTCATTGGTTGTTAAATGCCATTGGAAGGCCACTAGGCCCCACCATTCAATATCCCAAGTTTCTGAATCTTAAAACACACTCCAGCCTTATTATCAAATGCTTCTCCTGTCCTGTTCCATCGGGAAATTGTTGATTTATATTGAATGGTAGAAACCACAGCTAAGAGGCTTTGTTAGGAAGAAGCTTTGTTGATTTTTATTGAATTGTGGAAACCATAGCTAAGAGACTCTGTCAGTGGGAAGAAAAGATTCAGAATCCACTTAAATTTAGCCCAATGGAGCATCTAATTTTATTCCAATGGAGCTATTAAAACAGGATGAAGGGAGTTGCATTTTACACCATTATTGCTCATGGCAAGTCGTAACTATCAAATTATATATCCAATTGAAAAATGCATTGGTAAAGAGGCTTTGTAACATTATCTCCAATTGGCTATTCACTGGCAATTTATCTTAAATTTTTTTTTTTTTGGGGGGGGGCAGTTGAAATTTTTTGTTGAAACTGTATGTTCTGTTATCATGGACTGATGGACATGCTTGGATAGGCATTTTGAGAGCCCTGAAGCAATGCTGATACGTGATTGAAGCTGTTTATA